>CM061552.1:193151500-193785250 GCA_030864225.1 Capsicum baccatum var. pendulum
ACCATATCCTAGAGTACGACTTGTACCCTCACATCGTATGTTGTTCAGAAACTCAACCTCAAGAATTTTTTTGCTAAGGATCAAAAGTCAAGGTGTTTCATCGAAATGGAGCAAAGCAATAACTTTACAGGAATTTAATATCATAGATAATATAAAAATGTGTTTAATATTAGATAAACAAAGACTTTAATAATTCAATTAATACCTTTGCTATTCTAACTTGTCAACTATA
Organism: Capsicum baccatum var. pendulum; assembly: GCA_030864225.1. NCBI lineage: Eukaryota > Viridiplantae > Streptophyta > Magnoliopsida > Solanales > Solanaceae > Capsicum > Capsicum baccatum. The sequence continues at coordinate 193,151,733 of CM061552.1, forward strand.
AAATTATTTACTGGAGCATTAACTTGATGATCGTCATAATGTTAACTTAAATTCATAATTTTATTTTTCTGAGTTTGATTCAATATCAATAAACGTGTAATTTCATTATAAATACAGGTCAAAGCAACTTAAACACACAACATTTGTTATATAGTTAGCTTAATATTTTCATGACAAGTATTGCTAAAACCTAAACCAAACACCACCCCCACCCCCACCTCGTAATACTTTTGGTAGAATAAGTAAACCTAATTAATTAATAAAAAAAGACTACAATTTAACGAATTATCTGTTATCTCACATCAGGAACAAATATCTCAAATTCTAATTGAATTAGTTATATAATATTTATAATTATAAAGACCTACACAAACTTACAGTTAGTGACTTTAAACTAATTTGTTGAAAGAAGAGTAAACTTGAAAATTGCGATCAAGATCAATGCAGAATCATCTAGTGTGTCGAGATAGAAGTGGAAGACTGAGACCGGAGGCGCACCTAATGTAAGCAATGAGATTACAGATACAAAATCAATATGAACCTAACTAATTACATACACATATTATTATGAAACAAACAAAAAACTTAATATTGATTTTAACTTGAACTCCAAATTGTTTGTTATAAAAAACAAACTACATAGATGAAGAATTCTAGACGTAATAAAATTGATCACGTATAATTTACGATAATTGATAATTTAAAATGTTTAAAAGATATATGAAAAAATATGAAAAAATAGACTTATTTGAATCACAAATCTATGAAGTATATAGTATAGATTATAAATTTATAATCAATCATACACATACCTGGATGAATTAATTTATATAAATCTTAACAATAAAGACCTTCTCCTTGCCTCCTGTGATGCATCATACCAGAGATCCTAACTTACAGGTCAAAGAAAATTTTGTGTTATCCTATATTGGAGGATATATTTCCCCCTTCTCAATATAGAGTATTAAACTAAAAGTCAAGGAAAATTAATTGGTTACTAAGGCGGCCTTATTTATTTGCACTTAATGGATGCCTGAATCTAAATGATTCAAACTTCAGACCATTAAGTGCATTTGTTTTTCATTAAGATTTTGCCTCTTAATATGTTGAATTGGTCTTAATCATTCAGATCTAGAACTAAGTCTTAATCATTAAGAGGCATTCTTGTGTTGGGTAATATTTACCACCACTCTATCCATAATCATCAATCACCATTGCTAACCACCTTTATCACTACTGCCATTGTCAGCCACCACCTAGCCACTAACCACTACCACCACCAACCACCTCCACCATCACAACCACCATTCACAATCATAATTGCTACTAATCACTATTTTCATCCTCTACCACATCTACTACCTCTATTATTTTACACCATCTGCTATCACAACAGTCAACGCCAATGCCAGAACCACCAACACCACCACCATCACCAACCACCATTGTCCAATCTCAACTATTAACTAACTCACCTATCACAATTACTGCCACTACTAACTACCACTAACACATCCTCAGCATCCACACATTCTTCGGCTACCACCACCATTGTCATCGATGTCACCACCTCTATCACCGCTTCAACCATCATCATCGCTATAATATATCTACACTACCATAGCTAACAATATCTCCAACTACCACCAACACATCGTCAACAATCATGTACGTTTATTTTTCAACTATCACAATCAACACCTCCAACTACTAACATCAACCAACTTCACATCACTACCACGACCACTACCAATCGTCACCATCATAACAGTCACTACAATATTAAACATCTATTCAATCACAACTATCACTACCAACATTATTAATCACAAATTTCAATCATTACAGCCACCACTACCATTACAAACCATCTCCATTATCACTAATAAATATAAATATTTTTTAATAAAATAATAATTTTATTATATTCAGTTAAATAATTTTCTAATTTATAATTATTTTTTATTTAAATTATATTTTTTATTATATATGCAAATAAATAAATTTTGCATATTCAAATATTGAAAAAACAAACACTCTTAATCATTCGATTTTCAGATCTAAAGACAACATCTTAATCATTTAGATTCAGACGTCTGAATCTTAATAAAAACGAATGCAGCCTAACTCAAATAAGAAAAAGTCGCTCATTTGGGAAAATTCACATATTTTTTTTAAAAATATTTATAGAATTCATACTAATTTAAGGAAGAAATGATTTTTAAATATAAAATATAATTTTATCTCTAAGGGAAAAAAGTTTTTAAATCATCTTAAAATCAAATTTAGTTGATTTAGAATTCTTAAACTAATGAAAAAAGTATTAGTTGTCATTAATTTTGATGAATTCTAATAAGAAAAGGTTTTGCCATAAATATATTTAATTAATTTTTAACTCTTTAATATTTAAAAAAAAATAGAGGAAAGATAATTTTATCTAAAGCAAAAACTTTTAATAGAGGACAAAAGTTCAAACGATATTTCTAAGGACCTTCACACTTTTTATATATTATAGATAGATTATAGATATAGAATATAGATTATAGATATAAATTATAGATTATAAATTATGGATTATCGATACAGATATAGATTATAGATAGAGAAAGAGATAAAAATTAAGAAGTTCTAAAATATTTGACTCCCCAATTAATTTGATCAAATTTTTGAGTGACTTTCACCCTTTAGCTTGATCAAATATCATCAATATTTAAAACTAGTTTGAATGACACCTTTTATTTAATTTTCTCAACTAGCGAATAAAAAAAAACAAAATGTTGGGAGTATTTGATTGTTAAAAAAAAAGGAGCAATTAGAAGGGCATATTTTCGGTTTCTTAGAAAAAACAATGGCAGCGAAAAAAGAATAAGTAGCAAAAGAAAAACAAGAAATGAGCAGTGAGAGGGGGAGAGAGAGTGAGAGAGAACAGCGAGGGGGGAGAAAGAAGGGGAGAGAGACGACAGAGGGAGAGCGGAGGGGGATATTCTATAAGTTGTCATTATTTGAAAGTACATGTTTCAAACTTCAGACTTTTACTTTTTCCTAAAAACAAAGAATGAATTGGGACAAACCCATTTAACTCACGTGAAAAGGTTGGGTAAATCTTTTATGCTTAAGAAAAAGTATTCCAGGTTAAGCTATAGAGAAAACAACAGATGGTGACTTTGTACGTAGCAAAATTGATACGCAGTGTAAGAATTTTTTATTGCTTCTCCGATTTGTCTCCCTTTTTCTTTCATTGATTATTGGATGTATATAGAATCTAATTAAGTAATTATGAATATGTCTTTTGAATTTTATAGATGATTTAAGTAATCTCAGTGAGCGGTATTAAGAACGTTAATGGGTGTTCATGGTGAATTACGGAAAGTGATGTGTTTGCTAAGATTGAAAATAAAGTTAGAGTAGAACCATAATCCTAAAGGTGAATAAAGTTCCCACTTTTTTTTTTTCCGATCAAGTTCAAACAGCAAGCAATTTCTCAGGGAATGAAGTTCTCAGTTATGCACATGAAAGTAGTTTCAGACCATGCTACTGTTAGTTGAGAATGTCTTGATGATCTTAGCTCTAATACTTGTAGATCGTGAGTTGTTAATACTCAAAGAACTTGAAGAAGGAAATTGAATTTAGTTAAGACTTGTTTTAACTAATGTTATTTTCTTACGAAGCCATTCCATAAAGTGTTTGATTAAATATTTCTTAAGGTTATGAGTCAAATTTAAACGAGTAGGCTCGCATTTGCTTACCTTGAGTCTGTCCACTGCTACTATAACTATGATAAAGTTCAAATGTTAAAACTTCAATGCAAATTTTAATTAATGATAATCGTATAAAGGTTACTAATTTTTGTCATAATGAGGCCTAACTTTGCCATAATGAGATGCAACATGGATGATAACTGTATAAAGAGTTACGAGCAGTTATACAAAGGGTTGATAATATTTTCATAACAAGGCACAAAAGAATTGGTGGTTGTATAAAATGTCGCGAGTAACCATATAAAGGGTTACTAATTACCACAGTTGGGCATAAGAAAATTTCAACGTCTGAAACAACTTAAAGAAAGTGGAAAAAAAAATGAATGAATTAATGACTAAGCTATAAGTTTTAGTGAATGGCTTTTTGCTTCACTGTCAGATACTTTATAATGAATTATGATTAAGGTCACATTCTGACGTTAGTGAGGAGAATATTGAGACTTAGTAAGTATCGTTAGTGGTGTACGGACATTCTCTTTTATAGAATATACATTGACCTATGTCAATGAAGATGCGGGTTTCATAGACATAAACGAGTATAATACGAGTTACGTAACTTTATTCCAAAAGTTTATTTGGCGGGCATCATCCTGGATTGTGGAGTTTCTTTTCTTTTAGCTAGACAGTTTTATTCATTTGTTCATTTATTCAGAACTATATTAGGGATTAGCTAGAAAATCAATGTCATGTGCATTTCACTTTGTAGTACTCCAGTAGAGACGTGATAAACATATTGCAGTTGGGTTATGGTTGATCTCGTTATTTGGGATTATTTAAAATACATTTCAGTATTTATAGATTTCAATCTTTATTTCAATCAGGAATTGGAGTCTAACTATGAGATAAGTTAGTTATTTATTTTATTTGTATGTGCAGTATATGATATGAAGATATAGGTTAAAATAGTCAAGCCAGTTCTCTTTACCAAGTAAAGTACTGAGTGTCGATCACGACTTTGTTCAGAATGGGTGGTGACAACAAAGGTATGAGGGTCTCGGAAATGCAAAGTGTTAAGATGCAAAGAGTTAGCTGGTCACTGCTACATTGATCAAATAAGCACTTTACTGTTCCATTGCCTATAATAGTTAGTTAATTGAAAGTAGTTAGTTATTAGTTAGTGGCTAGTGGCAGCTCAAGTTGTTAGAGAGTTAGTTAGGAAGATTCTAGAAGGTCATGTGAAGATCACGAGTCTATAAATATCTCATCTAGTGATCTTATTGTAACTAACTCTAGTCAATAAAATTTCCATTCTCTTCACGTCTTCTCAAGCAACACTCCAATCATGTAGAATTTGTTTGAGATTTCAGAGGTGTATTTACTGCATTTCAACATGGTATCAGAGCCACGATCATGGAGATTTAGAGGAGGGCATTGATCGTATTGACATTCCCATTGTTATAGTTTTTTAGTTATTGTTCAGTAAGCTGAAGAGAGAGTTTACAGTTCTGTGAGAAGCTTTAAATTTTGAGTTATTTTCTCTTTTGTTTGAGTTCCTGCGTGAAATCCAAAAGGATTTAGTAGATTTTTGCCTAGAGAAATTGAAATTTCAAGGTACTCTAAGCCATTTTGTGAGAAGCAACAATGACACCAAAGATTGATCCTAGTGATCCTCTGTTCTTAGGAGCTTCGGATGTGGCTGGAGCTATGTTGATCCCAATTAAACTGGTAGGCTTGGAGAACTATGGAATCTAGAGCAGATCAATGAATATTGCATTGTTGGGAAAGAAAAACTATGATTTTGTGACTGGAACATGTAGCAAAGATACATATAGAAAGGAATTACGTGAGTAGTGGGAGACCTACAATGCAGTAGTGTTATCATGGTTGATAAGTTCAGTCAGTGCTGAATTATTGAGTGGCATTGTGTATGCAACAAATGCATCTAAGTATGGGATTATCTCAAGGAAATATTTGATAAAATGAATCGTATAAGGCTTTACTAGTTGCCCAAAGAGATCAACAACTTTCATCAGGGAACTAATTCAGTTTCTAGGTACTAAGTTGAAGAACTTATGGAGTGAGTATGATGTTGTAGTTCCAGCTCCATCATATAATTTTATCAAGTCTAAAGAGTATACAGATCATCCATACTAATTAAGAATGATCCAATTCCTAAGTGGACTAAATGATTCCTATGATTAGTCCAAGAGACAGATCCTAATGAAGGGAGTTACACCTACTCTAAACTAAGCATATGCAATGAAAGTGGAAGATGAGATTAAACATATGGCTTGTGCTGCAGCAATGAATGATAAGTCTGAACCTATAGCTATGAAAGTACATAAAAATGCTGCAGTTACTAGTTATGGAAGTCAAGGTTTCACGGGGGAAAATGTGACTATTGCAATCTTACTGGACACACAAGAGAAACCTGTTATAAGTTGATAGGGTCTCCCTCTAATTGGAAGTATAAAAAAAAGGAAAATTTCAATGGTAACTTTAGAGAACTATATCATTCCTTTTATAACAATCAAGCTTATGGAAGGTATGGTGGACATCAAATCGTAGGTCAGCCTACCAATTTCTTTTCAGCTCATAATATCACTGGAAATCAGTCAAATAAAGAATCAAGTTCAGGAGCTCCATTCAATAGCCAAGGAAGTAAAACATCAATAGTGCTGTGATGACCAAAGGACATGGTTTTTCAGAGAAGGAGTACAAGCAGATAATAGCATTGCTGAAAAACGATACGCTGAATTCTAAATAAGTCGATATGTCAGGTGTAGTTACTTGTTTATCATCATATTTTAACTCATATTAGTTGGTATTAGACTCTGGTGCAACACACCATGTTACAGTACATAAAGACATGTTTTCATATTGCCATAAAATAGTATATACAGAGAGAAATAAGGTGAATCTGTAACTTTAGAGAACTATATCATTCCTTTTATAACAATCAAGCTTATGAAAGGTATGGTGGACATCAAATCGTAGGTCAGCCTACCAATTTCTTTTCAGCTCATAATATCACTGGAAATCAGTCAAATAAAGAATCAAGTTCAGGAGCTCCATTCAATAGCCAAGGAAGTAAAACATCAATAGTGCTGTGATGACCAAAGGACATGGTTTTTCAGAGAAGGAGTACAAGCAGATAATAGCATTGCTGAAAAACGATACGCTGAATTCTAAATAAGTCGATATGTCAGGTGTAGTTACTTGTTTATCATCATATTTTAACTCATATTAGTTGGTATTAGACTCTGGTGCAACACACCATGTTACAGTACATAAAGACATGTTTTCATATTGCCATAAAATAGTATATACAGAGAGAAATAAGGTGAATCTGCCTACTGGAGCTAAGGCAAATATATCACATATTGGGGAAGCACAAGTACTTAGGGATGAAGTTGTGAGAGATGTGTTATTTGTTCCTGACTTCAAGCTTAACTTGTTGTCAGTATCCAAGATGACTAAACAACTTTCATGTTTTGTTTCATTCTATCCTGATTTTCGCATATTTCGGGACCTTCACAGTGGCAGGGTAAAGGGGATTGGTAAGGAAAAGGGAGGATTGTACATTCTAACACTTGTCTATTGATTGGATGGTAATGATAATCGAAAGATAGCTGCAAAGGTGGATGTGCAGGACTGCAGTATATAGAACAAGAGGCTTAGGCATCCCTTTTCTCTAGTATTGAGATCCCTCAATTTAATAAGACACAAATATACTTAGAGCTATTGAATAAGTGTCATATATGTCCATTTGCTAAGTAAACTAGACTAGCATTTCATAACAGTGATTGTAGAGCTACAAAGTGTTTTGATATTATCTGCATGAACCTTTGGGGACCTTATAAAGTTCCAACATTTGATAAAAAACACTATTTCTTAACTATTGTAGATGATCATCGTAGATATACTTAGATTCATTTGATGCAATTAAAGTCTGAATGCATTGTGGCTATTACAAACTTCTTAAATATAATTTAGAATCAGTTTGGTGATAAGATAAAAATTCTTAGATTAGATAATGAAAGGGAATTTCTTAATCCTCAGTGTAATGTATTGTTTTAGTCTCTGGGAGTACTACATCAAAGTAGTTGTCCTTATACACCACAATAGAATGGTGTAGCTGAAATGAAACACAGGCAAATATTAAATGTAGCAAGAACAATTAGATTTCAATCTCAAATGCCTATTCGATACTGAATATTAAATGTGAAAGCTGCATTATATCTTATTAATAGATTACCTTCTTCATCTATTGGTGGTAAGAGTCCTTTTGAAGTGATGTTTAGTAAGGTTCTATCTTTGACACACTTGAGGGTTATTGGTTACAAGTGTTATGCTTCAATGGTCTAAAAAGGTGATACATTTTCAAAGAGAGCAAGGACTACAGTACTGATGGGATATTTAACCTCTCAAAAGAGATATTTGCTGATTGATGTGCTTAGTGACAAGATGTTTGTCACTAGGGATGTTGTGTTCCAAGAAGACTCTTTTCCTTTGGCAGACAGAACAAATTCAGACTCACCTGCAGATTATCTGAAGCCAAGTGTTATTACTGATTCACATGCAAATATCTATGCAGATCCCTTTGAGATATCAGATTTTTTTAATCAAGTTTATGAGCCACAAGATATCAGTGAGCCTCCTCCTACAGAGACTACAACTAGTACATCAGTGAAGGATCTTCCTACTTCATTAGATACTAATGCATCATCCTCATTACCTGTAGAAGTGGAACCTAGGAGATCATCTAGAATATCTAAGAAACCTGCTTGGATGATGGATTACACCTCATCAGGAAGAAGGAAGGGAAATAAATGCCCCTTGGAAAACTACTTGTCATATGCTAGTACCACTCCTAGTTATTCGTGTTTTGTATCGAATATTTCAGTCTTAGTTGAACCTTAGTCTTACACTCAAGATATTCAAGATGGGATGGATTGAAACTATGAAGCAAGAAGTCAAAGCTTTTAAAGATAACCATACTTGGGAAGTTGTTGATGTACCTCAGGACAAAAATATCATTGGATAAAGATGGGTGTACAAAATTAAATACAAGGTTAATGGTGAAGTTGAAAGGTTCAAGGAAAGGCTGGTAGCTAAGGGGTATAATCAACATGAGGGATTGGATTACCATGATACTTTTTCTTCAGTTTCTAAGATGGTTACTGTTAGGTGTGTTATTGCATTGGCAGTTTCCAAGGGGTGGTGCATGTATCAGATAGATGTCTATAATGTATTTCTACAGGGTGATTTAGATGAAGAGATCTACATGGAAATGCCAGATGATTTCAAGGTGGCTAGACACCACAAGGTCTGAAAATTAATTAAGTCATTGTATGGGCTTAAGAATGCCATAACACAATGGAACATCAAGCTTACTACAACCATGCTTAATACAAGCTTCATATAGAGTTCTTATGATTACTCACTCTTCAACTAAAAAGGGTTGAGGGGATGATGGTGATCTAGTATATGTGGATGATCTTCTCATTAATGGTGATAATGTTGATATGATCAATGATGCAAAGGCAATACTACAACAACAATTCAAACTCAAGGATTTAAGGGAGCTCAAGTCTTTTTTGGGCATTGAAGTGTTAAGATCCTCAAATGGTGTCATCTTGAACCAAAGAAAGTATATATTGGAGCTTATTGTAGTGTCACACCTCAAATCCTATTGGGGCAGACTAGAACCCATAACCGAGGAGGCCCGAGAGAACCATCTCATAACCTTATACTTCCCATGCATACCTCTATGACAACCCAAAATTCGGACAGCATCATGTCGCATATAAAAGGAATTAATCGCCTGTATAAGCTCGAGCACATATATATATATGTATATACAATACTTGGCCGTTGGAGCCATCACGTCTACCAACAAAACACCACCTTGACTGTACATTAGGTCTACAAAGCCTCTAAACAATACACAGAGTTTAAGTAAGGTCGGGATACACCCCGCTATATAACTAACTTCTATACAATACCAAAAGTGACTGGATATGACACGGAAAGCCCCAAAGCAAACAGGAGCTCAGCAAAAGTAGCTGGATATCCTGGCTCCTACTTGTACGGTGTATGAGCTGAGGTACCTGTGGCTGCAACATGAAATGCAGGTCCCCCGTGGGGGACGTCAGTACAAAATATGTACTGATTATAAGTATGTAAAGCTGTAGATAATCACATATGATATAGGAGCTCAATAGAAATAAGAAACAAGTGAATAAATCGTAATAGGAATGGACCACACTTACTAGAACTTGTAACAACCTGTACATTGTATTTATTCAATCACTTTACCTTCGTTCTTATCATCTTTGTAATCATTACTGTACTGTACTGTGACCATTAGACTGCCTCCAGTACAGATCAACTGGGATCGACCCATGATAGGCTTATGCCCCTGGGATACCACCCATAAACACATAAATAGGGATCGACCCATGATAGGCTTATGCCCCTGGGATACCACCCGATAAGAGAGATCTTCCATAACTTAGTTCAATTAATCTTTGAGATTGTTATTTCGGTTACCACCATATTTTTGATACTTTGAAACAATGATACATCATTAAGAGACATATAAACAGACCATCAATGCAATAACAATGAATTAAGAACTCATTGGCTCATCAATGAAGTATTTTGGAGTCATCAATGCCATAACAATGAAGTAGGAACTTATTGGTATATCAATGAAACGTTTCGGAGTCATTAATAGCACATGGATCTTATTTGAGTAATCGAATACCTTCTGACAATCATTAGTGAAAAAAACATGTAATATTTGGAAAACAAGTAAGTATTGGAATATCTTGACATCTTGTAGGGTGGAAATAAGTTCATTGGTAACGTAGGACATAATACAAAACCATTATGGATCACATATTACTGAATAACTTTGGAAACTTTCTTGATAGAACAATTGTTCACTTTCATGCCAAAGATATGGTATAGAGTATGCTTTACATACCTGACTGTCAACCTTCAATACTAGTCCCAAATGGACTTCTCGTCTTTTCGGATTACTTATCTACAATGAACATATATAGCAATCTAGTATTAGCAACTAAACGTCACAATTTAATTATTTGAATTCACCAAACTAGTAGTTAAGTAGAAAGCCTTAATTACACCATAAAGGGTGTCACTTTAACCCTCTTATACTCCAATTACATTAACATGCCATGCATATTCATACAACATCCTCCAATATCAAGTTTGGATTCATTTATCCTTCCAACCAATCCATTAAACCAAATTGAGTCATAGACATAAATAATCATCAATTCAATAGTATATCACCATATCCACCTTCCATAACTCAATTACCATATCCACCTTCCATAATTCAATACAACCAAACCATGCAAAATAATCCATAGCCCTATTTTCATCACCTTTCAATAACAACCACTACATATAATCCTCTATCACACATATACATATGGAAGAGAACAAAGGCAAACAATATTCATACCTTATAATTCACCTCTTTATTATACAATCCTATTTACACAAATAATAGGTGGCGTTCGTAGCTCTTGAGATGACAAACGCAGTTATCCAATTACTTTGGAATTTCTACGGTTGAATCAAAAGTAATTTAAAGGTCAAATTTGGCTAGGGTTTGTTCTTTCTCAATTATTGATGATGAAAATGAGTTTTTGAACTCATATACATGTATATATACATATATATTCCCGTTCATAATATAATAGGGAATGACCAAAATGCCTTTAAAATTTAAATAATGTCAAATCTGTCCTTTGATGAACTATTTTGGTAAGCTAAAGTAGATCAACCATAAATCTTTACTTCGATATCAGCTTTGGGTAAAATTGGTATCGTCTGAAAGATAACTCGAAGGGATTTAATTTCATATAAAGTAGGCCACCCAGTTCATCCTGTACAAGGATTTATGATCGTTTGAAGTTGACCCTAAAAATCTGTTTTGATAGGCTGAAGTAAAACGAGTATAACTCCTTACTAAGACGTTGGATTTGGATGAAAACAATTGCATTGGAAAGAAGACTCAAAGATATTTCTTCTCATAGGTCTCATCTCTCCCAGTTCATTATATTAAGGGATTTATGATCATTCGAATTTGACCTAAAAATTCAGCTAGCCTCAGTAGTTTGTGTGCAGAAAATTTTCCTGCACATTTACTATTCCCAAATATCCCGGGCTCCGTTTTATAGTTTTGAACGTGCTTGATTATATCCTAAACCTATCCGTTTTTGTAAATCTTTATATCATTGGAAATCTTATTCAATAACCTTCGCATGGAACCATCAACGGGCAAATTCCCGTATAAATAAAATAAAAAAACTAATTCCATATAAATAAGACCAATGCACGTACTTGAATACGCCAATACATGTACTTGCATACTGGGTGTTACATCCTTCTCCCCTTTAGGACATTTGTCCTCGAATGTTAGCATAGTTTTTCAACCGAAACAAGTTCAAGTCCATTATTAACATTCACATCATCACATAAATACTATGCATATATAAAAAAAAACTTACTTGTTAATGTTCTAACTCCGTTTCTTGTACTTCCTCTTCATCTTTGAACAAATGAGGGTACTTAGATTTCGTTGCTTCCTCAGCTTCCCATGTAATCTCTTCCTTTGATGATTTCTCCAACGTACTTTCACCAATGCTATCTCTTCATTTCTCATCTTCTTAACTTAACGATCTAGAATAGCAATAGGCACTTCCTCATAGGTAAGATCTTCCGCAACTTGCACATCCTCAGTAGAAGTGATATGTGATGGATCTCCAATGCACTTTCAAAGCATTGACACATGAAATACCGGATGTACTGATGAGAGCTCTTTGGGTAGCTCTAATTCATATGCAACTTGTCCAAACCTTCGAGTGATCTTATACGGGCCTATATAATGTGGACTCAACTTCCCTTTCTTGCCAAATCTCATTACCCCTTTTATTGGTGATACCTTCAAAAATACCCAATCACCTATAGAAAACTCTAGTCCTCTCCTTTTACTATCCGCATATGACTTATGTCGACTTTGGGCTATTTTCAGTCGTTGCTGAATTACTTTAACCTTCTCTATGGATTGATAAACAAGATCTGGTATGAACAAAAGAGTTTCACCCACTTCGAACCATCCTATTGATGATCTACACTTTCTTCCATATAAAGCTTCATATGGTGTCATTTTTATACTTGAATTATAGCTATTATTGTAGGCAAACTCAATAAGAGGTAAATGATCATCCCAGTTGCCCTTGAAACCTATTACACAAGCTCGTAGCATATCTTTAAGTGTTTGGATGGTACATTCTGCTTGTCCATCTGTTTGAGGGTGAAAAGTTGTACTCAACTTCATTTGTGTTCCCAAACACCTTTGAAAAAACTTCCAAAAGTTTGCGGTAAATTGGGTTCCCCGATCTGATATAATAGAGATTGGCACTCCATGTAATCGGACTATCTTTTTAATGTATAGTTTCGCATACTCTTCAACTGTGTAAGTGGTCCTAACTAGTAGGAAATGTGTGGATTTGGTAAGCCTATCAACAATCACCCATATAAAATCAAACTTTCTAGATGTACGAGGCAAACCAATAACGAAATCCATGTTGATTATGTCCCACTTCCAGCTTGGAAGATCAATGCATTGCATATAACCTCTGGGTTTTTGGTGCTCAACTTTAACTATTTGATAATTTGGACATTCAGCTACAAATTCTGCAATGCCCTTGTTCATGTCATTCCACCAATACATATCTTTCAAATCTTGGTACATTTTGGTTGATCTTGGATGAATGGAATACCTTGAAAAATGTCCCTCTGTCATAATCTTCTTTCTTAGACCGTCTACATCCGGCACACACAATCGGTTTTGGCACTGAAGTACTCCTTCTCGTGTAAGCTCAAATGCCTTGGGCGTACCACTCTGAACGTTCTCCTTAAGCTATAATAAAATAGGATCTGCATATTGCTTCTCTTTCACTTCAGCTACTAATGAAGATTCTGCAGTATTATGTACGATAAGCTTTTTATTCGGTGTTTCAAGAAGGCGAACTCCCAAACTAGCTAACTGGTGAAGATTTTTTATCATCCCTTGCCTTTCTATAGGTGTCATCATAGCCTTACGACTTAACGCATCAACTACCATATTTTTTTTCCCTGGATGGTACAAGATTTCAACATCGTAGTTCTTTAATAGTTCAAGCCATCTCCGATGCCTTAAATTTAGATCCTTTTAATTAAAAATATATTGCAAGCTCTTATGGTTAGTATATATATCAACATGAACCCAATATAAGTAGTGGCGCCATATCTTTAAAGCAAAAATAACTACTGCCAGCTCAAGATCGTGTGTAGGATAATTTTTCTCATGTGGCCGCAATTATCTAGAAGCATATGCTATTACCTTACCATGCTGCATCAATACACATCCTAAACTAATTCTGGAAGCATCACAATACACTGTATACCCTTCGGTGCCTTCTGGAAGTACCAACACGGGTGTAGAAATCAACTTGTTCTTTAAATCTTGAAAACTCTTCTCACAGGCATCATTCCATTGGAATTTGGATGCTTTATGGGTTAGCTTGGTTAAGGGTGCTGAAATGGAAGAAAAACCTTTAACAAACCTTCTATAATAACCGGCCAACCCGAGAAAATTACGAATCTCCGTAGGCGTTGTGGGCCTTGGCCAGTTCTTCATAGCTTCTATCTTTTGAGCATCAACCTTTATCCCTTCACTAGATACAATATGACCCAAAAATGCCACCGACTTTAACCAAAACTCACATTTAGAGAACTTTGCATAAATCTTACAATCACGAAGAGTCTACAATGCCTGTCATAAGTGATTGGCATGGTCCTCTTCTGATCTAGAATAAACTAGAATATCATCTATAAAAACTATCACAAATACATCCAGGAATGGCTTAAATACCCTATTCATCAAATCCATAAAAGCTGCGGGTGCATTTGTTAGCCCAAATGACATAACTAGAAACTCATAATGACAATACCATGTTCAGAAAGCTGTGTTGGGTATATCCTTCTCTTTGACCCTTACTTGGTGGTAACCTGACCTCAAATCAATCTAAGAAAAGCACTTGACGCCCTGTAACTGGTCAAATAAATCATCAATTCTTGAAAGAGGATATTTATTCTTAATAGACACCTTATTCAATTGCGGATAATCAATACACATCCTCAGCGACCCATCCTTTTTGCGCACAAATAACACTGGTGCTCCCCAGGGGGACATACTAGGCCTTATGAATCCCTTCTCTAGCAAATCTTTCAATTACTCTTTCAATTATCATAATTTTACTGGGTCCATTCTATACGGAGGAATGGAGATTGGTTGGGTGCCTGGTATTAAATCAATACCAAGCTCTACTTCTCGTTCAGGAGGCAAACCTGGAAGATCTTCAGGAAATACATCAGAAAATTCATTTACCACCGGAACAGCGTGAAGAGTTGGTGGCTCTGCTTCTTTATACCTTACTCTAATTAAATAATATATGTATCCCTTGGAAATCATTCTTCTCTCCTTAAAATAAGAAATAAATCTACCTCTTGGCACACTAATTTCACCTTTCCATTCAAGGATTGATTCATTTGGAAAATGGAAATATACCTTTTTTGTACAGCAATCAATTATGGCATAATAAGACGCCAACCAGTCCATACCCATTATAACATTAAAATCTACCATTTCTAACTCCACAAGATCAAGCATCGTATCACGACCACAAACAGTTACTATGCAGTTTCGATAAACCCTTCTAGCTATAATAGATTCCCCAACCGGTGTGGATACTTTAAATGGCTTAACTAACAGTTCGGGTATTCTTTCGAACTTTCCAGCAACCAATAGAGTAACATAAGATAATGTAGAACTGGGATCAATTAAGGCATATAAAGCGAATGAAAAGACAGACAACGTACCCGTAACCACATCTAGGAAAGCCTCTAAATTCTGTCGATCCGCTAGAGCATACGTACGATTTTGAGCCCTGCTAGAACTCATGGATCCTCTATTACCTCTAACACGACCCATTGGTTGTGTACCCCTTCCTGAATAAGGCATTGATGATGATGATGTAACAAATAACCCCGTAGGTCATTTCATACCCCCTATGCCCCTTCGTGGGAATTCTCTCATTATATGCCCCGACATATCCCACCAAAATCAAACATTGGTCCCCAGCCGACATGCGCCCAAATGATACCTTCCACATTTATTGCATGGCTCTCGAGGAGGTCTTGACTGGATCATATTCCCTTGCCCTTGGTACCCCACTATCCATAAACTCTGACTCTCACTTCTGTGCCAAAATTAATTTTCTCTGGACCCTTGAAACTGTGGTGGGGTACTAGCTGTAGAATAATAAGATAATGGCCTAGGTGGTCTAGCAGAAAACTGTGGTCTGAACCCTCCTTGGGATGCCATGAACTGCCCTGTAGATCTGGCCTTCTTGGAATATCCTCTTTCTAATTCCTGTGTTCTTCCCCTCTGCCTTTGATCTTCCATTTTCTGTGCAAAAGCTTGGATCCTCGCTATGTCCATATCTTTGTTTAAAATGGCAATAGTACAATATCTAACCAGATATGGATCCAGCCTATCCACATATTGATGAACTCTGTCATCCATAGTAGCTACAACATTAGGAGCATATCTCGATAAGAAATTAAATCGGAGACTGTACTCCCTCACGCTCATTTTCCCCTGACGAAGATTTAAAAACTGATCTGCACGGGCCTGAAGAATCTTAAATGGAAGATAATGATCAAAAAATGCCTCTTTGAGCTCTTTCCAAGTAGCTGGGGGTGCATCAATACCCCTAGATCATTTCCAGACCTCTTACCAATATATAGCCTTCCCTTTAAATCTATACGCCGCTAACTCCACTGTCTCTCTACCCGTTATATGCATAACATCTAAGGCCCTTTGAATTTGATCAATAAAGTCTAGCCACTCTATCTGTACTACTAGAACCCGTGGTAGGAATGGCTTGCCCAACAACTATACGAGTCAAAAGTTGCACTGTATTTCTAAGATCTTGATTAACAACATTAATAAGTGGCTCTGGGGATATAATTCTCCTCTACCTTATTTCTTTCGAAGTGGAAGAAGTTTCTGATGCATGCTCAGCTGGAGCCTCACTTTGATTAGCTGGTATAGTAGGTGACTTACTAGTCCCCTCTCCGACAGCCACATCTACTTTCTTACCGATATTCTTGCTTCTGGTAACCGGCATCATTACTATAATAAGAGAAACAAACGGATTCAGTGGTCAACTATGACTTTATATACAATATAGGCTCTATCGCACGATCTAAGACATGAAGAAAAGAAACAATTCCTAAATGTTCATAGCCTCTTGTTTATACATGCGGTGCATGACACATCGATAAATAAGACTCAACGTAGACATAGCTTTGTAGACTCACTAGGACGAACTTCTCTGATACCACTTTTGTCACGCCTCAAATCCTATTGGGGCGGACTGGCACCCGTAACCGAGGAGGCCCGAGAGAACCATCTCATAACCTTATACTTACCATGCATACCTCTATGACAACCCGAAATTCAGAAAGTATCATGTCGCAAATAAAAGGAATTAATCACCTGTATAAGATCGAGCACACATATATATGTATATACAATACTTGGCCATTGGATCCATCACGTCTACTAACAAAAAACCACCTTGACTGTACATTGGGTCTACAAAGCCTCTAAATACACAGAGTTTAACTAAGGTCGGGACACACCCCGCCATATAACTAACTTCTATACAATACCAAAAGTGAATGGATATGACACAGAAAGCCCCGAAGCAAACTGGAGCTCACCAAAAGCAGCTGGATATCCTGGATCCTACTTGTGCGGTGTATGAGCTGAGGTACCTATGCCTGCAGCATAAAATGGAGGTCCCCCGTGGGGGACGTTAGTACGAAATATGTACTGAGTATAAGTATGTAAAGCTATAGATAATCACATATGATATAGGATCTCAATAGAAATTAGAAACAAGTGAATAAATCGTAATAGGAGTGGACCACACTTACTAGAACTTGTGACAACCTGTACATTGTATTTGTTCAATCACTTTACCTTCGTTCTTATCATCTTTGTAATCATTACTGTACTGTACTGTGACCATTAGGCTGCCTCCAGTACATATCAACTGGGATTGACCCATGATAGGATTATGCCCCTGGGATTCCACCCATAAACACATAAATAGGGATCGACCCATGATAGGCTTATGCCCCTGGGATACCACCCAATAAGAGAGAACTTCCATCACTTAATTCAATTAATCTTTGAGATTGTTATTTCGGTTGCCTCCATATTTTTGATACTTTGAAACAATGATACATCAATAAGAGACATATAAATAGACCATCAATGCAATAACAATGAAGTAAGAACTCATTGGCACACCAATGAAGTGTTTTGGAGTCACCAATGCCATAACAATGAAGTAGGAACTTATTGGTATATCAATGAAATGTTTTGGAGTCATTAATAGCACATGGATCTTGTTTGAGTAACCGAATACCTTCTGACAATCATTAGTGCAATAAACATGTAAGATTTGGAAAACAAGTAAGTATTGGAATGTGTTGACATCTTGTAGGGTGGAAATAAGTTCATTGGTAACGTAGGACATCATATAAAACCATTATGGAGCACATGTTACTGAATAACTTTGGAAACTTTCTTGATAGAACAATTGTTCACTTTCATGCCAAAGATATGGTATAGAGTATGCTTTACATACCTGATTGTCAACCTTCAATATTAGTCCCAAATAGACTTGTCATCTTTCCGGATTACTTATCTACAATGAACATATATAGCAATCTAGTATTAGCGACCAAACGTCACAATTTAATTATATGAATTCACCAAACTAGTGGTTAAGTAGTAAGCCTTAATTACACCATAAAGGGTGTCACTTTAACCCTCTTATACTCCAATTACATTCACATGCCATGCATATTCATACAATATCCTCCAATAGCAAGTTTGGATTCATTTATCCTTTCAACCAATCCATTAAACCAAATTGAGTCATAGACATAAATAATTATCAATTCAATAGTATATCACCATATCCACCTTCCATAACTCAATTACCATATCCACCTTCCACAATTCAATACAACCAAACCATACAAAATAGTCCATAACCTTATTTTCATCACCTTTCAATAACAACCAATACATATAATCCTCTATCACACATATACATATGGAAGAGAACAAAGTCAAACAATATTTATACATTAGAATTCACCTCTTGATTATTCAATCCTATTTTCACAAATAATAGGTGTCGTTCGATGCTCTCGAGATGACAAAAGCAGTTATCGGATTACTTTGAAATTTCTACGGTTGAATCAAAAGTAATTTAAAGGTCAAATTTGGCTAGGGTTTGTTCTTTCTCAATGATTGATGATGAAAATGAGTTTTTGAACTCATATACATGTATATATACATATATTCCCGTCCATAATATAATAGGAAATGACCAAAATTCCTTTAAAATTTAAATAATGTCAGATCTGTCCTTTGGTGGACTGTTTTAATAAGCTAAAGTAGATCGATCATAACTTTTTGCTCCACTATCGGATTTGGGTAAAATTGATATCGTTGAAAATATAACTCAAAGGGCTTTCATTTCATATGAATTAGGCCACCCAGTTCGTCCTGTACAAGGAGTTATGGTCGTTTGAAGTTGACCCTAAAAATCTGTTTTGGTAGGCTGAAGTAAAACGAGTATAACTCCTTACTAAGACGTTGGATTTGGATGAAACCAATTGCATTGGAAAGAAGACTCAAAGATATTTCCTTTTATAGATCGCAACTCTCCCAATTCATTATATTAAGGGAGTTATGATCATTCAAAGTTGACCCAAAAATTTGGCTGGCCTTAGTAGTTTGTGTGCAGGAAATTTTCCTGCACATTTACTATTCCCAAATATCCCGAGCACCGTTTTATAGTTTCGAACGTGCTCGATTATATCCGAAACCTATCCCTTTTTGGAAATCTTTATATCATTGGAAATATTATTCAATAACCTTTGCATGGACCCATTGACGGGCAAATTCCAGTATAAATAAAATAAAAAAATTAATTCCATATAAATAAGACCAATACACGTACTTGAATATGCCAATACATGTACTTGAATACGGGGTGTTACATGTAGACACATGACTTGCTGGTGCAAATCCATGTCCTACCTCAATAGAAAGTATTGCTAAGTTAACCTCAGTTGAGGTGGACACAGTAGCAGGTGTTACTGGGGACATTACTCTAAATGATGTCATTTTTTACCAAAGGTTGATTGGGGAACTGATGTATGCAACTGTAACTAGGCCAGATATTAGTTATGCCGTAAAAAATCTAAGTCAGTTCATGCAACATCCTAAGAGATCACATATGGAAGCAACAAACAGGATAATAAGATACTTAAAATGAACGGTACGTCAAGGTGTTTGGCTCAAAGCTCAACCTACTGCAGAGTTGATATATGGGTATGATTCTGATTGTGCTGCTTGTATAAATACAAGGAGGTCCATTACTGTCTATGTGATTCATTTTAGTGGATCATTAAAATCCTGGAAATCAAAGAAACAACAGACTATCTCCAGGAGTTCAGCTGAAGAAGAATACAAAAGCATGACTTCAGTTTTGGAAGAAATCACTTTTCTTTGGCAAAAATAATTTGGTTAGAAGTCTAATTTTAAGAATTAGGAGTTCCTATCAGAAAGCCAATTGCAGTATTTAGTGATAGCAAGTCTGCTATTTAGCTTGCAGCTAATCCCATTTATCATGAGAGGACAAAACATATTGAAATCGATTGCCACTTCATCAGAGATAAGATCAAAGAAGGGTTGGTGCAACCTATGTATGTTCCAATAAATCACCAAATTGCAGATATTCTTACTAAAAGTCTGAGTCAAGACCAACACCTACACCTCTAAAGAAAGCTTCGTGTGCTTAACAATTTGCATCCTGCGGCTTTAGGGGGCGAGTTAAGATGCAAAGAGTTAGTTGGTCGAGTTAGCTGTTAACTGTTACATTGATCAAATAAGCACTTTACTGTTCCATTGCCTATAACAGTTAGTTAATCAAAAGTAGTTAGTTGTTAGTTAGTGGCTAGTAGCAACTTAAGTTGTTAGAGAGTTAATTAGGAAGATTCTAGAAGGTCATGTGAAGATCATGTGAGTCAGTCTATAAATATCTTATCTAATGATCTTATTATAACTAACTCTATTCAATAAAATTTCCATTCTCTTCACATCTTCTAAAGCAATACTCCAATCATGTAGAATTTGTGTGAGATTTGAGATGTGTGTTTACTGCATTTCAACATAAAAAAGACACCATATATTAGCCAAAACCTGCAAATGCCTAACTTACCAAAATTTTCTAATGAACACTTAATTTATTAGGAACCTCGTGAAATAAATCAAATATGTAGATGATCAAAAACCCATATTTTGGACTTGTTGGAATCATCAAATCATCTATCTGGAGTCATCTTGACGGAAAACTTAAAATTTCAACCAATGACCTAAATCAATCCCGAACACCTTAAGATCTATATCAACTATTCAAGAAAGTCAAAAGTACCCTTTCAGATCTAACAGAAATGTCAAAATTTGAATTTGAACTTATTAACTTGAAATGTTGACTTTGATCAAACTTCTCAACTTGTAAATCCTCATAATCGAAAAACCTATTCAATACTGTAATGACCCTTATCAGTTATTTTATTTTTGTGTGCTTTTTCAATATTTAGAGATTTTCTATAGCTACCTCATGTTCTTGCTATTAGGACACATTTTATGCTTTTAACTAAGAATAATCAATTGCCTTAAATTTTAGGCATATACGTTTAAATTTAATAATCATCTCTATCTCAGCGCACGATAATATTTCTATGATTTTATGCTGGGTGATAGAGATAGCGAGAGGGTGACCATCGAAAAAAGGGAAAAAGAAAGCCTTGATGATTGATACATTTATAAAGAAAATGGGACAGGTTAGTGCATCACTCAAAGTAGGGCAGATAAAAAGATCTGGTTCGCAAGGGTCAACGTAAGTCACCCCGTGGTTACCAGTGACTCTAATTGGCTATGGTAGCTTTACTCTAGATGTGATCAAATGGAAAGTGTTACAGAGAGTGTGTTGATTAACCCTAAAACACCACCAGGTGGATAAGGGGAGGGAAATGCTAGGCCTGAGGTAATTTGACCGCAAAAGCAAGAGGATAAAATTGGGCAAACTTATTTTCTGCGAACAAGCTTGCTGCTCGAGGAATGAATTTGAAGTTCATATCTCCAGTACTGATTGAACGGGTTAAGGTTACACAGATGCAGGGAAACAATATACAAGAGGATACACTTAAATAGCAGCAAGCTATCATCCTGTTTGTAGTGGGGGCATCGCCATCCATAGGTGCCATCAATAGTTTATCGTAATAAATTGGAATTTCACTGTGAAAGATGCTATCTTCTACCACAATGATGGTACTTTATGGTGTTCTTTAACAATATGGAGGATAAGGATACAGTGCTATGTTTTGAACCCTATATGATCAAAGCAAACCTAGTAATACTATGATCATGGAATACAAACTTTGATTTTGGTGAGGAAGAACTGAAGACCATTCCCCTGTGGATTCATTTGCCTAACCCATTGATGTACTATTGGGGGATGCAAACATTGAGTCATATTGGAAGCATATTAGAAGAATCGATCTATGTAGATGAATGCGCATTCAGTCTGGAAAGAATTTCTTATGCATGAATTTTATTGGAGATGGACGTCACAAGGGAATTTCTGAAGTAATCAAAGTGTAGGATCTTGAGAGCAAGCTGTTTATACAAGAAGTAGAGTATGGCTTGAGCCCTAGTTTCCACCTTACATGCTTGAAAATCAAGAATATGTGCTATAAAATGGTGGAGGCCCCTCCAATACCAGTAGTTGACAAGGGGGAGGAAGTAAAGAAAGATCTGACTAAAGTTAAGTTGCATTCCAAAAGGATTGAACCAAAGGAGGTCACCACTTTAGGATCAGTGCTCTCAGAAGCTTCTATATCGAAGGAGGCAACATACGTTGAATGGCAAATGACTAAACATTCAACAAAGAAGAGTAGAATCTAGAAGAATGATACAATTGGTAAGGAGAATGTACTTTTTATGATCTTTGGGGAAGGATCGATTCACAGGGAGATATATAAATATAGCTTGTTAAAGTGAGACTGAACCTTAGAGTTCAATGTAAGAGAGAACTCTGATCTCTTTAGCTCGTTTAAAGGAGGCTGAAACCTTAGAGTTCAATGGAAGAGAGAACTCCAATCTCTTGCTTTTTTCTGAAATTTGACTTATTGATTTATTCTTCTAAAACTATTTTAAATAGTAGTCATGTTACATCATCAATAGTCATCCCTATGAAAGTAGAAAACATAAAACTCTATTCAATAAAGTCTAATCCTTATTAAAGTAGGAAACATAAAACCCTAACCCTAATCCTTATGAAACTAGGACACTCAAATCCTATTCTAGAATAATATAGAAAGCTACTTAAAATATAATTTGATATTTAATTAATTGAGTTCCACACATCCACAACATTACTCCTCATGTTGAAAGAGCTTGTCCTCAGGCTCAAATTTCATGGTAGTCATCCCAAACTTCTTGAACAGTGTAACTGAATCATCCAATTCTAGGCGTAGCTAACGTATATTGAAACTGATTTTGATATCTTTCAATTGTACCAGTTTGCTGGGGCCTGGATAATTTGCCCATATGCTGATAATTCCATAATTGTGCTTCTCCCAATATGGGAAACACAACCATTCCAAAAAATTGTTCGCAATGATCTGCCCAAATTAATGGATCGTTGTTGTTATAAGTAAAAAAATTCATCTTTGAATACCTTGGTACGGTTGAACAGGAATTATCACTTGTTGGTTGATTCTGATCGGCTACTTGAATAGGAATGTATTGCCTTTAGTAGAAGAAATTATTGATTTAACAATTGTTGGGGCGTTACGCGGCTCGTCTGTGGATTGCTAGTTTTGTGAAGCCACTTCCCAAGCTAGATAATTGTTCTTGGATGACTTGGACAATTCTTACGCAGAGGTATTGTTCCATTGCTGAAATCTTAGATTCCATTAGGGTTTTTGTAATTGGACGCTCATTCTGAAATTTGAAATTGACCTCATCACCCATTATTTTGGGCTATGATACCAAATTGTTATGGATCTTTAGGGGAAGGATAGATTCACAAGACGATGTATAAATTCAGCTCATTAAAGGGAAGCTGAAACCTTAGAGTTCAATGAAAGAGAGGACTCCGATCTGTTCAGCTCGTTAAAGGGAGACTGAAACCTTAGAGTTTAATAGAAAAAAGAACTCTAATCTCTTGCTTTTTTTTTCTGAAATATGACATTGATTTATTATTCAAAAACCTTTTTAAATAGGAATCATGTTACATCATCAATAGTCTAATCCCTATAAAAGTACAACAACAACAACAACAACAACAAACCCAGTGTATTCCCACCTGGTGGGGTCTGGGGGGGGGGGGTAAGATGTACGCAGTCCATACCTCTATCTCTAAAGAAGTAGAAAGGCTGTTTCCGATAGACCCCCGGCTCAAGACACAAAACACCAGATACCACACAAATACAAAGTAAAGCACCGAACAAGGTTACAAGATTACACAACATAACATCCATAACATAAATACAGCAGCCATAAGTAAAAGAAATAAAAACAGAAAGAAAACAGAGGGAAAACAGAGGAAAGCACCCAGATTCGTACTGAAACAAGGGATAAGGAACACGAAAAATCATAATCAGAATACTATCCCCAACAAGTAATTCCCTACACTAGCGACCCCCAACTGGCCTAGTCCTCTTCCCTAATTCGCGTCCTCCAGACTTTCCTTTCTAGGGTCATGTCCTCGGTGAGCTGTAACTGCTCCATGTCCCGCCTAATCACCTCACCCCAGTACTTCTTCGGCCATCCCCTACCCCACCTAAAACCATCCAACGCTAGCCGCTCACACCTACGAACTGGGGCATCCATGCCCCTCCTCTTCACGTGTCCAAACCAGCTCAATTGAACTTCCCGCATCTTGCACTCCACCGGTGTCACACCAACCTTCTCCCTGATAATCTCATTCCAAACTCTATCCCCCCTAGTCAGCTCGCACATCCAGCGCAACATCCGCATCTCTGCCACCTTCATTTTTTGGATGTGGGAATTCTTAACTGGCCAACATTCCGCTCCATACAACATGGCCGGACGGACTACCACCCTGTAGAATTTGCCTTTAAGCTTGGGCGGCACCTTTTTATCACAAAACACCCCCGACGCGAGCTTCCACTTCATCCATCCCGCCCCAATACGGTGCAAGACATCCTCGTCAATCTCCCCGTTACCCTAGATCACGGACCCGAGATACTTGAAACTATCCTTCTTACAAACCACCTGTGATTCCAGCTTCACTACCACCTCATCCTCCAGCCTTACGTCACTAAACTTGCATTCCAAATACTCTGTCTTGCTTTTGCTCAACCTGAACCCTTTAGACTCCAGGGTTTGTCTCCACACTTCTAATTTATCATTCACACCCCCTCGAGTCTCGTCAATCAGAACTATATCATCCGCAAAAAGCATACACCACGGCACCTCCCCTTGAATACGTCGCGTCAACACATCCATCACCAAAGCAAACAAAAAAGGGCTAAGAGTAGATCCCTGATGTAACCCTGTCAAGACGTTGAAGTGCTCTGAGTCTCCTCCCGCCGTCCTCACCTGTGTTTTTGCTCCCTCATACATGTCTTTAATTGCTCGGATATATGCCTGCGGGGCTCCACTCACCTCCAAGCACCTCCAAAGCACCTCTCTGGGGACTTTGTCGTATGCCTTCTCCAGGTCAATAAACACCATGTGCAGGTCCTTCTTCCTTTCCCTATACTGTTCCACCAACCTCCGTACCAGGTGAATTGCCTCCGTCGTCGAACGTCCAGGCATAAACCCAAACTGGTTTTCCGAAATAGACAATAACCGTCTCAGCCTCGCCTCGACCACTCTCTCCCAAATCTTCATAGAGTGACTCAATAACTTAATCCCCCTATAGTTATTGCAACTCTGGATGTCCCCCTTATTCTTATAGAGAGGGATCATGGTACTCTACCTCCAAGCCTCGGGCATCTTTGCCGTCTTGAAGATTTTGTTGAACAAACCAGTCAACCACCTTACACCAGCCTCTCCAACGAACTTCCAAAACTCCACCGGTATCTCATCCGGCCCCGTCGCCCTCCCCCTTCGCATCCTGCGAACAGCCTCTCTAACCTCTTCTACCCTAAACCGTCTACAATAACTAAAATCCCGACACTCCTCTGAGCGCTCCAAATCCCCTAACTCGACAGCTCTATCCCCTTCGTCATTTAAGAGCCTGTGGAAGTACGACTGCCATCTATCCTTAATGTGGCCGTCCTCCACCAACACTCTACCATCCTCCCCCTTAATGCACCTCACCTGATCGAGGTCTCGCCCCTTCCTCTCCATAGCCTTAGCGAGTCTAAACAACTTTTTCTCCCCTCCTTTCCCCTGTAACCATGCGTACAAGCTCTCAAAGGCGGCCATCTTAGCTGCCGTAACAGCTGACTTAGCCTCCTTCCTAGCTAGCTTGTACTCCTTTCTGTTTACCCGCTTCTCTTCTTCGTCCTTACTCTCAACCAACTTAGCATACGCCCCTTTCTTGGCCCCCACTTTCTTCTCCACCTCTTCATTCCACCACCAATCCCCCCCGATGGTGCCCGGCTCGGCCCCTAGAGACACCCAACACCTCAGTTGCATTCTCCCTGATGCACCTCGCCGCCCTATCCCACATACTATCCACGTCCCCCTTATACTGCCACACCCCCATTCCCGCCAACTTCTCCCCTATCTCCCACGCCTTCGCTGGCGTCAAGCCGCCCCACTTAATTCTAGGTCTACCCTCCTTACATCTCCTCTTTCTAATCTTCTTTATACCCAAATCCATAACCAAGAGCCTATGTTGGGTCAAAAGATTCTCACTCGGTATAACCTTACAGTCCTTACACAGCACCCTATCTCCTTTCCGAAGCAACAGAAAGTCAATCTGGGTCCTGGCTAACGCGCTTCGAAAGGTGATCAAGTGATCGTCCTTCTTCGGAAAGCCCGAATTCACCACCACCAGCCCAAAGGACCGCGCAAACTCCAATAGAGTTGTCCCCTCTTCATTTCTGTCCCCAAAACCAAAGCCTCCCGGTAACACCCCGATGTGCCCGTTGAAATCTCCTGCTACCACAATCTTCTCCGAGCTAGGCACACCTCTCACCACCTCCTCCAAAGCCTCCAAAAATCGCATCTTCTCCTCCCCCTCCGAGCCCACATGGGGCGCATAGGCACTACACACGTTCAAGGTAAACCCCCGGATGACCAACTTAATAGTCATCAACCTATCGTTGATCCTCTTCACCTCTACGACCTGACCTCTAAGATCTTCATCTACTAAGATGCCAACTCCATTCCTACGCCTCTCGTTCCCAGAGTACCATAGCTTATAACCATCCACATCCCTAGCCTTAGACCCTACCCACTTGGTTTCTTGGACACACGCAATATTGATCCTCCTCTTCCTAAGGATCTTCACCAGTTCTATGGACTTACCCTGAAGGGTCCCTATATTCCAAGACCTAACCCTCAGCCTACCATCACTATCCACCCGCCCTTCCGGACCACCCCTGCGGCCAAACCTTGGCCTCCCTCCTACTCCTGCCCTTTCCTCAACCCCTGCCCCCACAACAACCCCACGCCCCAACCCCCTCAAACATGACCCTATCCTACCATTACTGCCCACAGCCACTACTACGAGGAAAATAAGAAAATATAAAAATATTTAAGCAAAATAAAAATATAAACGATAGTAAAAATAGAGCAGCAGTAAGAAATACAAGCACACAAATCACACGCAAATCAAGGTACAGGGAGTAAGACTAGCATAATATAAAAATGAAATAGCAAAGGTTAGAAGTCACCGGGCGTCGGCTGCGTCGGCTGCTGGATCTGCGGGTGGGGGGTCTCGCCGGAGCTGGGGACTGTTGAAATCTCGCCGGAGCCGGTGTGGGGGGGGACTCGCCGGAGCAGGGAACCGACGGCCAGGGGGGCTGGGGCCGACTGGTGGGTACGCCGAAGCTGGGGAGCGAGTGGGCTGCTAGAGGTCGGCGGTGGCTCCGAAGTTCGACGATGGTGACGGCGACAGAGGTCTGCCGGGGGTCGGCGGAGGCTCTGAAGTTCGGCGCTGGTGACTGGTGACGGCGACGGGGTGGTCTACCGGAGTTCTGCTGGAGGTCGGCGACGGCGACGGGGGTCGGCACGGGACTGGGGACGGCGACGGCGACGGAACTGGGGACTGGGGGGTAGGGAGAGGAGAGGGGGGGGAGAGGAGGGGGGGAGAGAGCCGTTGGAAGCTGAGCTAAGAGAGAGAGAGAGCTGTTGGAAGCTGAGCTAATGCATAATCCTCCCTATAAAAGTAGAAAACATAAAACCCTATTCAATAAAGTCTAATCCTTATGAAAGTAGAAAACATAAAACCCTAACCCTAATCCTTATGAAACTAGGACACTCAAATTCTATTCTAGAATAATAAAGAAAGCTACTTAAAATATAATTTTATACTTAATTAATTGACTTCCACGCATCCACAAAAATATTCAATCCATTAGCTGCAGTTATCTCATATGGACCAGGAAGATGGTAGTGAAAAAAGACAAGTAGAAGTACCACCTGTATCTCTCATACCTAAACTATAATAAGAGTGATGGCTTAGAATTTCAGGGGTTTCAATAAAGTCTATAAATAAAAGAAGTAAAGAAGTCTATAGTAGAAAATAAAGTTGATCTTTCGCTATAGTAGAAAATGGAGTACTGAAACAGGAGGCTCTGAAGATCATCATCCAAAAGGTGGCACCAGGTTAGGAAGCAACGTTTAACTTGGAGACAATGGAAGGATATGGGTTCTGTGGAATCTAACTTACCATAAGTTCTCAGTAGAACAGGTTCATGCATAATTCATTCATGGGAAGTGATAGTAGGGGCTCTTTCTAATTCATGTTCACTCAAGGTATGGATTACATATTATATTAGAGAGGATACAACTTTGGTATGATATAAGGCCTATACCATAATTAGTATTAGACTCTTGGCTGCTATTAGGTGATTCCAATGCTATTTTAAGTATGAAAGATAGAATGAATGGTACAAGATAAGCTCATTGATTTTGCTGAATTCATGCAAGCAATAAGTTTACTGGAGCTAAAAACTGTGGGAAGGGAATTCATAAGGACTAATGACCATATATGGATCCGAATAAATAGAGGTCTGCTGAATTCTATTTAGGTACAACAATGTTCCACTTTTGAGATGGTGGTTATAGAACCACATTTTTCAAATCACTCTCCTCTGTATGTGGTTTTAGGAGATAGAAAAGTTGGTGGTCCTAAATCTTTTAAATGTTTTTAACTATGTTGCCAGTCACAGTACATTTAGGACACAATTAAACAAGCTTGGGATGCAGGGGGCATAGTTGTTCTCTGTAGAAGATTTGGTGGAAGCTTAGTAAGATTAAGGGTGCTCTGAAGATTTTAAACTACATGAATTCCAGGGCATTAAAGATAGAATTAAGACACTAAGAACAAGATTAGCCACCATTCAGGCTAGAATTGGTCAAGTCCTGACACATCAAGAATTCTATGAAGAAGAAAGTGCTACTGGACCTGAGTTGGAAAAGTTGCTCAATACTAAAGAGAGTGCAATGCAATAAAAAGCTAGAGTTAACTGGCTCAGGCTAGGATACTTAAATACAGCTTTATTTCATGCATATTTGAGGAATAAAATTTCCAAGAAATAGATCAGAGTCCTAACAACTATTAATGGAAGGTTATTACAGTAGGATATACATATATAGTATGAAATATTTAGGTTATATAAACAGCTGCTGGGAGAAGAACCTACCAACTTCCCAGTATAGACAAAACAACGCTGTAGGAAGGAAAGGTGCTAAGCAGACAACAACCATCTCTAGCGGCCCCCGTAACTAAAGTTGAAGTAGAGGAAGCTTTAAAGGGCATTGATGATAATAAAGAACCAAGAAATAATGGATATAATGTTTTTTTCTATAAATAGGTCTGGACAATAACTGGAGAAGAGGTTGTGGATCCAGTGATCAGATTCTTTAGTGGTCTACATATATGCCTAAGCAAGTTAATTATACTGTGGTTACCTTAACCCCAAAGGTGAAGCACCCTGCTACCATAAAAGATTATAGACCTATCTCATACTGTAGTGTTTTGTGTGTGATCACAACAAAGATACTCACTAGTAGACTAAATACTGTGATGAATGATGTTATATATGGGAGCCAAGCTGCATTCATTCTAAGGAGGGTCATCTCTGATAATATCATCTTGACTCATGAACTAGTCAATGGATACACAAGGAAAGGTATAAGCCCAGATTCATGCTTAAATTAGATCTTGATAAAACATATGATTCCCTTGAGTGGGTTTCTATTGAGTAGATGTTAATTAGCCTATAGTTCCACGAGATGTTTATCAAATATATCATGATACGCATAAAATCAGTATCTTATTATGTCATGATAAATGGTGTCCCAACTATACCATTTGATGCAAAAAAAGGGTTGAGACAGGGTGACCCCATGTCACCCTATCTCTTTGTTCTTGCTATGGAATATCTAAAAAGGCTATTAAAGACCCTCCAATATGATAAGTTGTTTCAATTGCTTCCTAGATGTAATAAATTAAACCTTATGCAGCTTGCTTTGCAGATGATTTATTGCTGGTTTGCAAAGGAATGTATAGTCAGTGAGTCTACTCATAAAGTGCTTTGATCAAATCTCACTTGTTTCTAGATTACAAGCAAATAGAGTGAAGTGCTCAATCTCTTTTGGAGGAGTAAAGCTTAGTATTCAGGATCAAATACTAACAGACTGATATGCCTATAGGTGAGTTGCCTTTTCATTATCTAGGAGTTTGTTTGAATACCAAGAAACTGTCCATTGTGGAATGTCAGCCCCTGCTGGACAAAATATTAGGGAGAATAAATTCTCAGACAACTAAATTTGTATCCTATGTTGGTTAGTTATGTTGGGTTCAATTAGTGTGAATGGAAAATGAAAAGTTGCTTGAAAGGGACAACTCTTCGAGTAAAAGACACACTATTTTGGAAAAATGTATGACTGTTTGGAAAAGACACACTCTTTCGAATGGACAGACATGACTGTTAAGAAAGGATATACCTTTCTGGTGAACCATTGACACCTTTCAAAAGGGGCACTTAATGTCTATATAAACCTGCATTTTTCCACAGGTTAAGTATGAATTTTGCTGCACTTGAAAACATTTGTTTTTTTCTAAAATACTCCATGTGATCATCTAACTGTTGAGTGAGTTCGAAGAGAATCTGATCGTTTGAGGTACCACTACAGTCGGATTGTTAAACTATTTTATCCTGGGAGAAAAATTTCGCAACCTCGGGTACTTGTGGGGAATTATTTCCTTAAGGACACTCCGTGAATTCGGAGGACTTGACTTTTTCTGCTTCATCTAATTTTCTTTAAAATACTGTCAACACACTTCTTTGAAAGGTCTTTTTTGATCTTATGTTGAAGGTGTTGGAAACTTCATAAGTGTTCTTGATTTATTCTTGAACTTGTGTTGAAGTTGTTTTGCCAAAATACAAATTTTTTGTGTACCCGAAACAACAAGTTACAATTGGTGAAATCAATCTAAGAAGGCACTTGTTGCTTGGGACAAATTATTCATGCCTCAATCTGCAGGTGGCCTTAACATTCTAGCCTTAACATTCTAAATCTTAGAATATGTAATAAAGTTGCACTGAGTAAGTTTCTTTGGAATTTATATAGGAAGAAGGATGTTTTGAGGATCCAATGGATGGACATTTATTATGGTAAATGGAACTCTTTTTGGGGGTTGAGGTTGAAACAACCTTGCTAGATCATTCAGAGGATACTGGAGATGAATAAATATCTAGAACTAGTTGTTTTACATGAATTAGATCTATTCAAATGGGTTCCTTTTTCTATCCAGAGAGTGTATTATAATCTCTTGAGAGATCATGCAAGGACACCATGGAGAAGAATGAAATGTAACACACCCGGGCAGCCTAAATGGATGTTTATACTCTTCTTGGCATTACATGGGCGACATTATACTAGAGATAGGTTACTTAAGTAGGGTATCCAAGTAAGCTAGGAATGCCTCATGTGTGAGGATGGAGTATAACGTATTAGCCACTTATTATTTCAATGCCAATTTTTTATACAAATATAACAGTACTAAAAAAACTTGAACCCATCGTAAAAATGCTAACATAAAAAGCATATTTTTAGGCTAGATCACGTCAAATCAATTTGCAGTCAAATTAGTAGAATTGAATAATTATATGGAATATAAATATAGTTTATTATGAGCTAAAATTTGATACATTGACACTAATGTTGTGCTGAATACTCCTACAAATTTAATCATAATTTTGATCGGTGAATGGTGTGAAGTGTATGGCGTGTAGTGGTCTCACACGAGAAATGCACTTGTTAGTGGTGGCAAGACAATTTGATGTATATAAACAACAATAATAACAACTATTTAGGAAACAATGTAGTATTTTTTTGGTACAAACTAAATGTGTCACGTAAAATGAATTGGACGAAGTAACAAGATAGTGTTGTCTAAGATGTGGCATAACCAAGACATTTCAATTAGTTATGCTATGGTAGCTGACACGGAGAAATATAGATCACAAAGAAATATCAAACTAATATTATTATTAGGGGATATAATTCTTTACAACTTTACATTAGACTGGCAGATTCTAAGACAACAAAGTTCCGGCATTTGATAGCAAAAATTACTCATACTATTAGGTAGTTTTAGTTGGGGCAAATTTTGTACGGTTTGGGTTGAGTAGTCTAGGTTTTGTCCAAATTGAATTTAACATTTTAATTAATTTAGTTTCAACCAATAGAAAGTTGTTAAGTATTTAATAAAAATTTAATTATGATTTAAACAAACCCTTAGTTGCAAAGATATTTTTGAGCCATAAGGATGGATGGAGGGGTATTTTTGAACCAATTTCAATACTTGAAGGGTATTTCTGGTCTAATAGGTTAATATAGGATATTTTTGAACCAATTTTAATACTTAAAGGGTATTTCTGACGCTTTTCTATGAGAGAAATAATAGTCTTCAAGAAGAAAAGTAGGCAAAGGAAGGCATATTGTGAAGAAGATCATACAGGAAGTTCTTGTGCGGATTAGCATATATCCTAAACTGTATTATCTTGCTAGTCTGTTTAATAGATGTCTACTATAATATAGGAGTTGTCAAATTGATTGAATGTATTTAGATGCAGTGAAGGATAGACTCTTAGGCTAGGCTTGTTAGCTGGGATAGCTAAATCTATTTTTTTACTTTTGTTGAGTTGTAATTGTTCAATTTGGTAATAGAATGGACATAATTACCAGAAAAATAATTATAATCATGAGTTTTAAGTAACCATTGTTAGTTGTGATGTATTTTTGTTATTAATTATTGGAATTTCACTCAAGAACAAAAAGGTGAATGCTAAAAAAGGCATGCAACGGCTCCCTTGGTTGTTCTTCAAGCCAACCATCGCACCATAATAGAACCACCTTATAAGAGACATAGTGTGACGGCTTTCTTGGAGGACCATCATAAGCTTGGTAGGCGATCACACTTAACCATCAAAGCTTAACAGAACTAATGCTCTAATGAATCCAGGTGACAGCTCAGCTAATGACCCATTAGGGCCTTGGCAAGCCTCCACCACAAATGGCAAGCCTAAGTAGAATCCATGCCGTAGTTGAAGCCATGTTGTGGTTTAATGTGATGAATATCATGATCATAGTGGAACTGTCAGGCGAGCAGTCAAGGAGAAGGAGAATCTAGTTTAAAATTCAAAATTTCAATTTTTTGAAGTCTATAAATAATTAGTGTAGGGTTTAGAATAGACATCTTTTGGCAATTAGAATATTTTTGTATTTTGTTTTCTCTGGAGAGTCATGTTTTGTCTTCATATTCGTAGATTTCTAATGGTTAAAAAAAATTAGAAATGCCATAGGTTTAACTTCCTTTAAATAAGAAGGTAAAATCAAGAAAAATGTTTGACAATGAAGATTCAGAGTTTCAAACCTCTTTCTAATGAGTAATGCGCTAACAAGATTAATCAACATGGGGTAAATTGAGTTTTTGATTTCCTTTCACTTTAAGTTTGAAAGAATTAAAGGGATAATTACCTAATTAGGTTGAGAAATGTTTAGGTACACATTCGAGGTCAATAGCCCAACATTCACTTGTGTTGAAATAAATTCATTTTGTACATTATCCCAAACGTAATAAAGAGCCATGTGGAACACAATCCTAGTTCATCTTCTCTATTGATTATCGTTTCATAATTTTAACACTCGTTCATTGAAATAAATTAGACATTGAGTTGATCTAACTTACTACAAAACCCATTTCATGGAAATTGGCGATTAGTATTCACTTAAAGCACATACGATTTAGTTATCGTCTTATTCCTTGTGGGATTCAACCTTAATCTTTGTTGGGTATATATTTGATAATAACCGCTTACACTTCTTAAAGGATTTGTAATTTCGACTTAGTAAATTTTGACATCATTGTCGTGGAATACAATTATCTATTAATTTGTGTTTATTGACTTTTATTCCTATTTTTTTATTTTACTTTGACTTGTTTTTTCAATTTGTAGAGTACTGGTTGTGCATGAAAAATACTCGATGATTGGGTGAACCATTACTATATTTTGACCCCAATCTTGCAAGAACTTTTAGAAGGAATATGAATGCACAACAGCAGGAGGCAGCAAGTTGTCTACACTTGCTGTTAGTCAAATGCATCAACAAAATCTTAATGCATCTAGTAATGTACCGTATAATGATGATTTGGATGATGATGAGTATGCATAACTTGATGACAATATTTCTCTAGCTAACTAGCATCAACAACAAAGATGTAGAGAGCGACGACAACCTACTATGCATTTTGACCTCGATGAAGATGATGGAGCCTATTTAGATTGAGTTGGTTTTGTTGGAGCTATTGTCCGCCACCACTAGATCCAGTTAAGTTTAATATCTCCAGAACCATTATACAAATACTGAATCTCAAAGTTTTATTTGGAGGGATGGCTAGTAATGATCCAAATATGTACTTGATGAATTTCATAGGAATCTGTAAGTCCTTTAAGTTTCTAGGCGTTAGTCAGAACATCATCTGATTGAGGTTATTTTCTTTATCTCTATTTGGAGAGGCAATATTTTGTTTAAGTGAGCTTATCACCCAATTCTATACCTAACTAAAGGCAACTAAAAGGAGATTTCCTAAAAAAGTTCTTTTCATCTTCGAAGATGCTACAGTTGAGGGACAAAATCAGTAACTTTAGGCAACAATAAAATATAGCACTGCATGAGACGTGGCTAAGGTTCAAAAAGAAGTTAACCTAATGTACTAATCATATGATGATAGATAAATACTTGATGAAGAATTTCTATAGGTCTCTGGATTTTCAACACAAGGCCAACGATTGATAATGTAGCAGGTGGAGCATTCATGACATTGACTTTCATAGATGCTACCATAATTCTGGATTGGCTAATAAAACTAGTAGAACTTGGCATATCAAGGATTTTGAGGCAGCAAGAAGTACGTATACTATGGGTATGTCATCTAAATGACGCATAGAAAAATATGACCAAGACATGGTTTGAATGAAGACTCAGATGGATTTACTGAAAATCACTTGTTGGTAGGTGGTGTTGAGAAGGTAAAGGCTATTGGTTCATAGGTCAAGGTGATTAAGTCTAACTTTGAAGAAGAGGCAAACTATCTAAATAACTAGATGGGGTTTTCTAGGCCAATGACTAAGAAAATCTAGGTCAGAACTATCAGAGGGACAATTATTATGAGAAGGCTATCTATAAGGATCATGACAACGGGATTGGAAAATCAAGAATGACAGAAGTAGGTTATATGTACTGCTAGGAAATTGCTAAAAAGCTAGTAACTCTTTAGGAAAGTTTGAAATAAAAGTGATTATGGAAAAAGTATTGAAATGGGTGGAATATACTAAAACAATGGTCAAAGAGATTAAGAATGACTTGCCTTCAATGAGTCATCTTATAGAGTCTCACTCCACATCCATCAAGTAATTAGAATTGCAGATGGCTCAGTTGTCTGTAGCTTTCAGTCAGTGAAAGTGTGGCACTCTACCAGGGACATTATTCAGAACCCTACTAATAATGGAGTTGCATGGATATCACGACTAAGAGTGGCAAAGTGTTACATGAACCACTTCTGGTGGTATAGATACAGGTGGATGCTGTATTTATTTATTATAAAATGGTGGATGATGATACTTGTGATGATGAGATTCCATACGAATTTGAGAAATCAAAAGATGTTGATGATAAAAAAGATAGACACTTAAAAAGTCTACTTGTGCGAAAGATGATGTTGTAACCAAAGAGAAAGGAAAATAGGTTGGGAATCTTTAGGCCTCAACTTTTGTTTCTACACTGAATGTAAAAAAAAATAAATAATGGCAAATTTCACAAGTTCCTCTTTATGTAAAAACAATCGTCAGTGAACATCCTACTGTAGGTGGAAGATCTTGAGCAACTGTTGGAATATTCTATGTTCATGAAGGGCATAGTCATAAAAAGAGGGCGGTTAGATTTAAGCCAGAAGGCAACATTCATCACTGTAGTACGATTGCATCATAATCATTAGTGCAAAAAAAGAAGAAGATTTGAGGGATTTTACTATTCTGTGCACAATTGTTGCAGTTACTTTTGCACAAGCCTTATGAGATCTTAGTTCTAGCATCAATTTGATTCCTTTAGAAATCTATCAGTTGTTGGACTTAGGAGCCCCTAAATCGAGGGCTATGAATTTATTGATGATTGACCATTCAATCAAAAGGCTAGTTGAGATACTGTATGATGTGTTGGTAAAAGTTGGAACTTTATACTTTTGTCGGATTTTGGGATTCTTAATTGCGAAGTGGATATAGATTTCAAGGTACCTATAATATTGGATAGAATGTTCCTAGCCATCGAAAGTGTCATGACCCGATTTCATGAGTCATGATGGCACCTACTCGTACCAGCCAATAGGTAAGCAAAATTGTAGACCAAAATGACAAGTAATGGGCTAGTTGGTGGTAAGTAAAATAAATACCAAATTACACGAGTACTTTGATTACAAATCATAAAACATAAGGATGATAGAACAACTGAAGATAAAATAAGGAAGAAAGTAGAAATATCCCACGACCTAGTATGGTCGGTATAAGAACGTATAACAAAAGAGTAGGAGCACTAAAGTATCTAATACACAATAGTCTCAAATAGAAAGGTCATCAAAATAGAAGAAGGAGAGAGCCAATTTTGACTTTGAAAACTCACCCTATCTCCGAACTCTAACCAACACTAGTACAAACATTAACAACGGCATCTCATACTCAAATTTACATTAGAAAAAGATTCAGAAGTGTGGTATGAATACCAAAATAATGGTACTCAATAGGCATAATCGGTCGACTAAACTAAATCATAATAAAGGTACAATAAGATGAGAGATAGAAAGCTAAAGTCAAGAAAATGGTAAAACCTGAAATAATGCCCCAAATATTGAAAAAAACTAAGTAAATAATATCAAACATAGAGAAACTAAATATAGCCTAACGTGACCCCATAAACCCAAAAGAAGCAAACAAGAGTAAGTAATCATCCTGCGCCCCTAAAAGCCCGATGGATGCAATAAAGAAAGAAGTACTGACAATAATTGTCCTAAGTATCCAAACCTCAAAACTATAATCGTGGATTATCTCATACCATAAACACCAGACTTGAATCGGTTCCTTAATCATCAAAAGTAACCTCTCAATATCGGACTCGAACTAAAAATAGTATCTCATATGCCAGACTTGAATCGATCTTAGTATCATAATTGCCAAACTCGAACAGGTCTTAATATCAAAATTGTTGGACTCAAATTGGTCTTAA
Organism: Capsicum baccatum var. pendulum; assembly: GCA_030864225.1. Taxonomy (NCBI): domain Eukaryota; kingdom Viridiplantae; phylum Streptophyta; class Magnoliopsida; order Solanales; family Solanaceae; genus Capsicum; species Capsicum baccatum. Next base: position 193,189,674 of record CM061552.1, read on the forward strand.
TATCATAATTGATGTACTCAAATCAGACTTAATAGCATAATCGTTAGACTCAAATTTGTCTTAAAATAAATAGTCAGACTCAAATCAGTCTTAATATCAATTTGCAATAGAAGTCTAATTATAAGCCAAAAATGACCAAACCCTTCCTATGGCTCAAAATATAAATGAAGTGATGGAAGAGGGCCTCTTAGGTATAGAAGCAGCAAAATATAAGGTTGACCTAAAGTGGGCCGGAGGGGCTCGCTTCTAACCTCAAAAGTTTATTCTAAGACAATTTTTATCCCGAAACTAGATTCATGTTCCAAAGTTCCACTACAAGGTACTAAGTAAGTCTCATTAAGTCCTAAGGTAGCCATTAAATCCAAGGAATAGGTGGATAGGTCAAATTTACCTAAATACGGCTTTCTAACGGACTAAATAACCCAAATTTCACTAAATATACCATCAAATAATAATTTACCAACCTAAGACTAGAATAATATCAGACAAATATCATAATGAAACTCAATTTATGAGAAGAGTTAGCCTAGTCTACCTGGACACTAAAGAATGCCCGCTAAAGTCTGCTAAATTGGAGATTTTTCCTTTTGAGAAGTCTGTGGATGATTCCACGCTATTAAGTTATAGATAAACACAATAATATGAGAATGGCGATATCTATATTGCATTTTAATGCTTTAGATCCAAAATTAAGTCAAAATATCATGTGGAGCCTTCTTGTGGAATCATAACTTTGAAATCGTTAACACATTCCTCAATGATCAAGGATTATTTACCCTCAAGAATAAGTAGATTCCAAGATGAAATAACACGAAAATTAATCCATCAAGAAGCTAGGGATTTATGACTATATTAGAGAATTAAATCAACAATTAGATGAAAAACTTGAAGGATTACAATGAGAAAATAACTTTTTCGAGCTCACCAACACCCCACATTCACCCAAGGATCAATCTCCCAATATCTCCAAGTTCTCTACGGTTTAATGGCCTTTGGGACTTGGAAAAAATAAGACAAAAATGAGTGAAGTGAAATAAATGCCTTTGTAGGTTTCGCTTAAGAGAACTTGACCATTTAAGCGATCATCAATAAAATGACACATGGTTGCTTAAGTAACCCTCTCCCCAGGCTGGCCTCTACTTAAGCGGACAATACGTCGCTTAAGTGATGTCCGCTAAAGTGTTCAGCCTCCACTAAAACGGCTGGGAGGGGACCCATCTTGGCCGCTAAAGTGACCTAGTTGGCCCCTTAAGCAACCACCGCTTAAGCGATCAAAGGTCTTCTTAAGTGACTGTACCAACTGAGCCTATGCATCAACTGAAACTTAGTTTTTGCCAAGTTTCCATCTATCCTTTGAGATTTGTTTAAAATCCTGGGAATGCAAAAAAACTATTCTACACTACTTAGTATATCTCGTAGATCGACTCAAACATAACCTGTTCAGTATCAGTTAGCCGTGTGACCCTGGATTTAGAGTCTCCTTCAAAATTGAAATTTGTTCCATCAAACATGATAAAAGAGATATCTCTCTTATTAGTGAACGTTTTGATAATATTTATGTTTTAAATAGTCCTAATTTTTCTATCTTAACCTGCCTCACCGTTCAAACCAATGACACTTTTTTGTGGCATAGAAAGCTTGGGCATGCTAGTATCATATCATTTAGAAACTGTCCATACTGGAACAGGTGAAAGGTCTACCAAAACTTAAGTTTGAGAAGGATCATATTTGTGATGCCTATCAATTAGGTAAACAGACCCGAACATCATTCAAAGTCAAAGATATTGTCTCTTCTACCAAACCCTTTCAAACGATCTACATGGATTTGTTTAGCCCTACAACACAACAAGTATTGGTGGGAAAAGATATATTTTTTGTCATTGTTGGTGATTATTCTCGTTTTACTTAGGTAATGTTTCTCGCTCATAAATAAGAGGCTTTCTCAAATTTTGAGATCTTATGTAGGAAAGTACAAAGAGAAGCAAGACATTTCATCACCTTTATGCACAGTGATAATGGAGGAGAATTTAAGAACAAAATTTTAAGGAACACTGTTCTCAGAATGGATACTCTCAAAACTTCTCATCACCTTGGTCTCCTCAATAAAATGGTATGGTAGAACAAAAAAATCATTCCCTTCAGGAGACTGCAAGAACCATGCTATTAGAACACAACCTTCTAGATCACTTTTGGGCAGAGGCAGTAAGCACAACATGTTATATCATCAACAGATGCCTCATCAGACCTACTTTAAAGAAGACACCTTATGAGATATGGAGAGCGAAAAAGCCAAATATTAACTACTTTCAACTTTTTAGATGAAAATGTTTCATCCACAACAACGGTACGAATAACTTTGGAAAATTCAATCCATGAAGCGATGAAGGTATTTTTCTTGGGTACTCTCCCACCAGTCGTGCTTATAATAGAATAACATTATGTGTTAAAGAATCTATGGATATTGTATTTATTGAAATGAATCACCCTCCTATGATTTTAAGTATTAATGAAGAATAGGTGAGTGGCCCACAGTCTGCAGCTAATACTAGCATAATTCCTGAGTCATCACAAGATGAGTCGACTACACCCCTTTCGGAGTCGACTCCTATAGTTGAAATAATCAAAACAGGTGCTCCACGAGAATGGAAACACAATGATAGTTATCCAAATTATTTTATCATCATAAATCTAGATGATAAGATGCAGTCAAGAGCCTCCTTGAGTTTGCAAACATCTGTTGCCCTTGTATCTCAAATCAAGACAAAGAAGAGTAATGAGGCCCTCAAAGATTAATCCTGGTTCGAGGACATGAAAGAAGAAAAATTTGTATCAATTCAAACAACGTCAATTTTGGACTCTAGTTGAAAGACCCAAGAACTGCTCAGTAATAAAAACTAGATAGGTCTACAGAAACAGATTAAATGAAGAAGGTAAGGTTATAAAAAATAAGGCCAGACTTGTAGCTCATGGCTACTGTCTACAAGAAGTCCTAACATCTCTTTGTGTGAGAATTTTTCTAATATGATGAAAGGAGAATTTGAAATGAGCCCCATGGGAGAGCTCACATTTTTTTGGGATTACAAATCAAGCAAACACCCAAAGGTACTTTCATTAGTCAAGCGAAATAAACAAAGAAACTTATCAAAAAGTCTGGCATAGAGAAAGAAAGGCTTATGGAACTCTAATGAGTCCATCTAGAAGTCTAGATTCAGATTCATCTAGAAAAGATGTTGATGAGAAGACATACAGGGAATGATTGGATCACTACTTTTATTGACCGCTAGTCGGCCAGACATTATGTTCAGCGTATGTTAGTGTGCAAGGTTCCAGTTGACTCTCGAAGATTCTCACCTGACTGCCATGAAAAGAATTATTTAATATCTCATTAAAACCCAGGATACTGGACTATGGTACCCTTGCTCTTCTCATTTTGATTTAGTTTGATACTCAGACGCTGACTTTGCAGGTGATAAAAATGATAGAAAAAAATTAGTGGAATGTGTTAAATTCTTAGTGATGCCCTGATTTCATGGCACAACAAGAAACAAACTTTAGTGTCTTTATCAATAACTAAAGATGAATATATAGCCGTTGGAAGTTGTGGTACTAAAATATTATGGATTATGCATCAACTACTTGATTTTAATTTATCCTTTGAATCTGTACCTATAATGTGTGATAACGCCAGTGCTATTAGTCTATCTAAATATACTGTGCATCATTCTAGGTCTAAACACATTGATATTAAACATCATTTTATTCGATATCATATAGAAAATGGAGACTTTTCTTTAATGTTTGTTGACTTTGAAAACTAATTGGCAGATAATTTTACAAAACCTCTATTGGAAGAAAGATTTTGTTTGCTTAGAAAAAATTGGTATTATCAGTATTAATGACTTATGAGTTTTAATTTTGGAAAATATCTTTTTTTCCCATTTCAGTAATATCCTGCTTTATTTTCAAAATCGATTTTCAACAAGGTGTTATCATTACCTTCACCGCTTCTCATGCCACCTCTATCGCCACTACACCCTTTTACCTCCCAATATCCCCCTTTCTACCATCCTTTTACTTCCAATAGTCGCATCATTCTCGTCACCTATTTTCATATTTTCCTAACACCCCCTTCACTTTCAAAAGTCGCTACATTGTACCTGATCGCGTAGTCAGTCTCTGTCAATTAAAGAAAGCTTATTGCAATATCAATCACTTCTTTAAATTTCAGGACTTGTCACTAGTTTTTAGTATGTGTGGACTCAAAGTTTATGAGGATCCCATCCAAATATTTTACGCCAATCTTTGCCTCCCGACAGCGACAAACTGAAAACTCTTATGATCGTCACACGAATCATTCTAAAAAATTTTTTGTTTGAAAAAGTGTTTGATACAAAGTTCCCAGGTGCAATCACCTTTATGAATGACACCTGGCTCGAAAACTTTGAAATAAGCTTTGAAGAATCTAAAAAGGCCCTAATGTCTTCCAATTTGGTCCCTTGTCTTTATGTTTTAAGTACCACATCATGGCTCACATCATCTCTACCATACTGATGCTAAGGAAGGGATCCCCCAGTAATATCACTTACGGTAATATTTTTTTCCTGTTTTGTATGATGAAAAAGTACAAGATAATTGGGCTACTTGGATTCGTGAATATATGCTTGAGAGTGCAATGCATGTTTATGCCTCCGCCAGCTTGCCATATGGATTACTGATTACTTGGATTCTTCGATATTAGTCTATTGAACTCTCAGCTTACCCACCAGTGGAAGTCTCCGCTACTTATGACGCTAAAACTTTTACTAGTATGGGATATGTTTTAGTCTATCGATAATGAAAAGTGAAAAAAGTACTCAACCCGAGCAAAATTTAAACTTCCTAAGGTAAGCAAGTCTTTTTATAACCACATGATTACTATGTTGAAGGAGCTGGAGGAACTCAAAGATCGATTCACAGCCATTGAGGAAGGTGTTATGTAGCTTCAGGAGTTGACTTCCAAGATGCTGGATCTTCGGAAGAGAATAAGCACTGTTATAAGCTCCGTATGGATGGCTCTCGACGAATTAAAATAAGAAGGCATTACATCGTTCACCAAAATGTTTCCTTGCATGGATTCCCTCAAGTCTCAAGTCTACTCCTCCAATGATGATCCTGCAATATCTGTCCAGAACTCCTACACCTCATTATTTAAAAATGTTGAAAATCTTCTGACAAATTATGCCATAAGATGTACAATACCCTCACATACTTTCTGGCCAAGCGGTGAATGCTGACTTTTATTCAAAATAGGGTCCTGTCCCTTTGTTTTTGGGTTGTAAAATAATTTTTACACATTGTTTTCCATAATTTTTATTTTGCTTAATCCTTTGGTAATTAATTAGACTGTTTATCTTCTATATGTGTATTACATTTTTTTTGCTGTGTTGTTCTTTTTGATTATGCCAAAAAGGGGAGAAACACTGGAACATCAGGGGTGCCTGGAAGTTAGGGGAAGCAAGTCGACTATAAAAAGATGAGAGTCAACTTATGCTTAAAAGGAAGGAATATCAAAGGTGCCTGCAAGATAGGGGGAGTAAGTCGACTACAAACTATGAGATTAAACTGATGCTTAAAGAAATAGGAACATCACAGTCACTTATAAGACTGGGGAGCACATCATGAATAATAGGGAAGTCAACTAATTTTTATTGTTTGTCATTATCAAAAAAGGGGAGAACGTTTGCCCTATATTCTTGCTATATATTTTAATAAGGACAAACTAATAAGCAAATATCTTGCAGGATACACCGAAGATAGAAAGGATCAAGAAAATCAATCCAGAAAGGAAGCAAGCATCTACTCACAAGAAAGTTGACCCCAAGAATGGAAGAACATCAATCACGGAGATTCTTGGCTTTCAAGACTTATGGCAAGCGAATCAATTAAGAACAAGAGAAAAAGGAAAGAAGACCACAGTATCAATCATAGAGAGTACTAACCTCCTAGAATCACGACAAACCAAATCAATCAAGAATAATATCAAAAGGAAAGAAGGCCACACACTTTACATAGACATATCTAATATGAACATGTATGGCTGTGGAGGCTGCACCATGTATGGACATATCTGATATGGACATAATTTATGGTGCTATTCCTCATTGAAGGAATCAATTTAATTCCTTGATTAAGAAGAAATATCTTAGGTTTTATGTTGAAGAATAAAAGCTGAAGCAGCTGAAGATTACAAAAGAAAAGACAAAAGATCAAAGCACTCACACAACTTCAAGAAAGAATCTCAGAGTGTCTCAATCGTAGTCTTACAAATCTTTGTACTTTCTATTTTACAAAATTTATACAAAGAATAATATCGAATCAACTTTGTAACAAAAACTGAGGGTATGTCACAAGATCTGAAGAACAAAATAAGTCTTCAAAACTTGTTCAGCACCATTGTACTCGAACTCAACTTTGAAAAATCTAAGGGAACATTAAAACCCAAGGGGATTAGAAGTAGACACCACACTGGTGTTCCAAACCAGGATAAATCTTTGTGTTTTCTATTTCAAGTTTCTTATTTACTTATCTTCTTATTTAAATCTAATCGTATTTGTGAAGTATATTGATTTGCAGGTAAGTCAACTGTGAAGACTCAACAGTTGGCTCACGGAAATTTTTAATTCACTCACTTCTTGAATTTCATAGATCACTTTTAATATAAGTTTTTGAATTGACTCTATTAGTCTCATAATTAGTCTTTACCCACTAATTTTGAATATTAAGATAAATTAGAGTTCTTAGCACTTCATCTCGAAATTGTGAATGTATTCTCAATTTTCATCTATCTTTAATTCTAATATTTTTTCTTCAACATCTTCTCTTGTTTATTAAAATAATTAATTCTTCTCAAGTGATATCAAAGCATTCTATCAAGATTCCGTTCTTGATAATCTTGGGAGAATAAAAAGATTAATTATTTTTATTTTTAATTTTTTGTTAAACTTAAAATTTTTAAAAAATCTTTTTATTATTTTTTATTGTTAAGCTACACATTAAAATAAAAAAAGGGCATACAACAAAATTAAAAAATAAAAGTAGGATAAAATTCAATTACTTGAGAATTAATATATCTCCATGAAAACTCAAAATTTGTTTTGATTCTTGATTTCTTATGTCAAATAGAAAAAAAATTAAAGTTTGCTTGTTTCATAAATTGGTCCTTTTCTTGTTTCATCAAATTCAATTTGTCCGGGTATTGATAATTTTTTTCTTTTCACATCTTACTTCTAAAAAGGTTGTTATAGTAGGGTTTATATATAAAGTCTGAAGGATCCAACCATAGGTGGTGATTTGAGTGGAAAAGGGCAAGATACTGAGATCAATAGATTGAAAAAAAGACCAAAACTGAGAAATCTTTTTTTATTTGATATTATTCTTGACATGACTCAAATCGGAAAGGATATTGATGATGGAACTTAAAACGAAGACATGGACAAAACACTTTGATGGATTTTTGCTCGACTCAATGTGTTAGAGGTCACCCCAAATCCACCTAATCCGGTGAACACAACTGATTTAAGGAGGAGAAGTATTTTTCATACAAGATGCGGGATAAAAAATATTATTTTTTTTCTGATTATTAATTTTGAACACCATGATAATATGGTAAGTTCATACTTGGTTGAGAAGTTCGAACTTACATGCATCAAACACAATGATTTGAGGAACTTAAGGCGACTAAGCAATGCATGATTTCTTTTTCCATTTGGAGGTACTCCAATTATATTCTTTGCAATGTAATTTCAATGGAAGATTGTCAAATAATGCTTGGGCATCCATGGAAGTTTGATAGAAATTCAATTTATGATAGGGGAAATAATAGAGTTTCTCTTAAGATAAATAAAAGAAAATATAAACTTGTACCTTTAAATCCATTCCAAGTTTATGAAGATCAGAATAGTGTGAAAGAAGCAACGAAAAAAATTTGAGAGAGAAAAGAATAAAAGTAAGGGAGTGCATGTTTACATTCAAAGAGAGGAAAAAAAAAGAGGTTGTATTGGGTAGAGAGAATGAAATGTCAAGTGAGTTCGAGAGAAAAAAAAGAGAAATGATCATGAGAGTAAAAAGGAGAGGGATGATTGTGAGAAAGAAAAAGAAAAATAAGTTAGTTTGAGTAAGGTTATTTCTTATTCTAACTCTCCCATTCCAACTTCTTCTTATTCTCGTTGTTTTGAATCTCTTGTAGGTACTCATGAAAAAGTTTGCATTGAAAAAATATCTTTGGATTAACATAATCCTAGGATTATTGAAACTACATGTCCTATTAAGCAAGTGTTTGATCATGAGAAGGATAAAGGTAAAGAAAATTATTTTGGGTCAATTCAATATAAGACTCATTATAAGAAGACAAATAAGAAAGTGGATATAATACCAATGAGCAAGGAAAAATGAGGTGATATTGTTCCTTTGCTACATAATACCAAGTACGATATATATGATTTGCTTTTCCACATTCTTGGGATTCCTAGAATACCTAAGGTCTTTTTAAAAGTGATGACCTATATTCTTAATCTTTATGTATGGTGAATTTATTAAGTTTGATGATGATGATGTGTTTCACTATAATAATTCATTAATTGCAAACTCTAAGTTCAACTATATGAGTAATTTGTTTCCTTTTGAAATTAAGTATGATGAAGTTGAATATGGATTTCTACTTGTTGAGAAGAGGGGGGTGTTTGTAGAAAGAAGCTTGTGAACGAGTTAGATGATTTTTTCTTTCTTATTCTTGTGTCAAATAAGTTTTTGTGTGGTGACTTGTTGGAGTATGATTCTTTTTGTGTGATGAGTCAATACTCTTCAAGTCTTGGTGATTATGAGATTAAAAGGGTGTTGGATATTAATGATGAGAAAATACATGACTATTATGATACTAGTGATCAAATATCCTTTGTTAAATATATTCATGATTCCTTGTTGGTGAATTTGAGCAATTATATAGAATTTAGTAGAGAATTTATTTTGAGATTGAAAAGTTCTTCTAAACTTCATGAAATCTCCTATGCTTATCTGAATAAATATTATGTAAAAAATCTTTGGAAAGTGGAATTGATGATTCTTGGCTATATCATAAAAGTGCCCAATTTGATACATATTCTACAGAGTTTACGTCGTCTTTTTCAAGCTCTTTGTAGTACTTTATTGATAAAGCTAAATTGGAGAGGTACATATCATTCTCTACGTATCTATTTGTGGAATCTATTTTTCTCATACAAAGAAGAGAAATTGATATTGGAATGATGTTGTCCACATGCTTTATAAAGGTGTATTTATACATGGAAGGATTAATTCGGTTAAGTAAATACACGATCACTATCTTGTTTTGTTCCTACTCTTTTGGCTTTTAATTAATGGATGTTGTTTACTATTATATGTCTTCTTGATTTTGCAAATTTAAATTTGAGGATAAATTATTTTCAAGAAGAGGGAAATAATAGCTTTAAGGATATCCCACGTGCATCATGATTGATGGGTTTCAATGTGAATTAAGAAGATTCTTATGATGGAAGAAGAGCCCAAGAATGAGTCCCACAATTATGGATACGTATGGGCTAAGTGCTACACATATTTCATTATTCAATTCTAAGCCCAAAAGAACAAGAATGGGACCTGATGTCATTGAAATTACACCTTCAAGAACGTATAAAATGATCGTTTGTCAAATATAGAACCAACCAATTTATGGTCGATCCCACGAGGAATAAGCCAGAAATCTATCATGAGCTTGCTGATGTAATTGGAAATTGCAAAGGGTAAAAGTTTTTTTGTAGAAATCATAGTAATAGTAACAATGCTGGGCAATTAGGATTGTTATCAATATGAGACGATCACTAAGATTGTGTTCCCCCCGACTTCATAACTCGAAGATTGCTTGTGCTTTTCAAACTATCTCAGTGGCTTGCATGCAAAATCTAACAAGTTATGTATTACTTAACCATCTCTCGACCTTGGTTCGAGTGAATTTCACGCATCTCCTCTCGGTTTTGGAGTGTCGTATTTCTAATCCTTCTTTTATGATATCATATTAACTATTTCTTCTTGATCTCAAGTTAATTAGATGAAGGTTCATAGCTTTAAATTTCCATTGTGATTTCCTTATCCTAATTTCTACCTCTCTCTCAAGCAAATATCTAATACATACGAGTTCCAAACATTTACAACCATTAACAAAGCAATCAAATTTAAAAATCCCAATACATGCAAGAACACCAATCTAGAATGACTTTGCACTAAAGCTTTTTTTTTAATCATAAGGGTTCACACAACCCTAGTTATGGGGTTTAGCAGCTCATGATTGTAAGAACAAATATAAATTTCATAGATGAAACTATAATGATGAACTCACAATGAAAATTAATGGAAACCCAAAATCTCAAATTAATTGTACACTTTAAAGACCAAGAACAATAATTCCAAGATCAATAATATATCTCAAAATTCAAAATAATGTTAAAAAATGCATAATTTCCTTAAACTGATAATAAAAATTCCAAAGGGTAATTATAGATACATCTGAAAATCTATCCTAAATAGTATAAGAAACTTGAGTCAGCACCAACCCATGAGGAAAACTAGGGGTAGTAGGTTGTACCTACGGGGTGTAAATAGGCTTGTAAAAATAAGAGAAAATATTAGACATCAAAACTCTAACCCATGTGGCATCCTATGGGGAATAGTTACTACCCACGGGTCATATATTGACTCATGGTAGCCTTTATAGCTACCCTTCATCCTTTTTTTTCCATTTTTTGCTCCAAACCCTAGTTTCTTGAAAAATCAAAACCAAAGTGCATCATATCTGACAAGAATACCTAAGTCCATGTATAATTTTCTTGTTGTAAGTATCAAAAATGTCATGAAATCATGTCACATCAACACCCTCAACTTAGAACGTTTACATGTCCTCAAACAACTAACACAAACTAAATACACACGATGCTTAACTAAAAGAAACCTAAGGCAGCTACGACAGTCAACTCATTTAGCTTAAATTTCTTACCCTCTCCTACTCATAACTTTCAAAACCACTGTGTGGATCCATGTAGCACAATAGTATGTCACAAAAGGAATTAAGCAATGTCATTTGATTAACGACAACAACAAAGCATATATGAAAATAACACTACCCAAATAAATAAGTACTTACCAATACAACCCATGTACCCTTACAGTAAGGAAGTTCCAACTCTCACAGTATCATAATTCACAATTCATTTTAACGCAGGGACTACATCAAAACACTCATGCTCTAAAAAATGTTCAAATGATGTGCATAAAATACCATATGCTTTACCTTATTTTCTATACCTTGGTTTATCAGATAGTTTGACTGGATCTCTGTAGAACTTTTCTTTTTTTGTAATGTATCTTGAGGGCATGTATGATACATATGGTACATGGTGACTTACCCTCCTTGACACTACACCTACATCATTGGCTCCGCTACTTAACAATGCTTCTTTTATTCTCTTTTTTTCTCCTTTATTGCTTATTTGGATTAGGTGTGATTTTATTCGTTCTTTGCATTTATTATTATTATTATTATTATTATTATTTTTGTTCTTCTCTTTTTTTTTAATTTTTTTTTCACACTTTTCTACCACACCCAATCCTACTTTGTTTTCCTTTATTAAACACCTTTCTTTATGCCCATCTTCAACTACACACTCCTATAATAGCCACACTCAACTTAGGTGATTTTCCTAAGTTGAGGTACACAGGGTCCAAGGAGGGACTAGAGCCAAAATAGGTTAATTGTTATTAAAACAGGAAGGTGAAAAGGTTAAAACAAGAAAATAGGTCATTTTAGGCTCAAATTAGGGATCAAGGAATACTTATTCTCATTTGGTAGGTTCTTTAGGCTAAGAGTGGGCTAATTCAATCATAGCCTACAATCATATTCTAACCAACTATCCTACAACCAAGGAAAAACTAACTGGAAAAGTTGTAATTAATACACAAAGTAAACTAGGTAGATACCTCTCACACACACGGTACATGGTTATATCACTGACTACTACCTATCCGAATCATGCAAAGCTAAGTTATGATTATTTTGTCCCTAATACTAATGCCAAAAGAAGATTCAACAATGGTCACATATATATTCACAATAAATAGTTCATAAAAAATGTAGAAGGGTTATCATATGTTTTCAAACACATAAAAGCACAAAAAAACTTTGACTGTACTTCGGTTCCTTATTTTACTTCTAATTAAACAAAAAACACATAAACAATATTACGAACACAATATAATAAGTAAATATATTGACCCTACTATGATAGCACACCCTGGGGAAAAGAGGCAAGGCAAGAAAAACCATAGGTTTTTGGTACACCCCCACCCCAACTTAAAACCGATGCACTGTCCCCAGTTTATACAAGAAAATAAATAACATATGGGTGTACTGAAATACTTGGGATACTCTAGGAGTCATATGAGGGATCTCCCCCAACTGAGGCATCATGTGGCACATCAGGCTTATCGCTAGGAGGTGGTTGTAGTTCTCAACTAGAAGAGAAACCTAACACAAGATGGGTACACCTCTGCTCATTAATATCCAGCTAAATATCAAACTTCATGGTAGCCTTATTTAGAGCCCGCCTAAACTTATTCGAGCTATCACCCTTCTCGACATACTCTCAGCCACTCTTAGCCAAAATATTTTGGGGCTCTTCCTCATCAACAAACATATAAAATACTAATAATAGAAGTATGGAAAGCAGTTTCGTAAATGAAGGTATGACTGGAGGGATGATAGAAGCATAGATCTTAGCTGAAGTTCACGCCTCTGATTTCAAAGTATGCACCTCATCGCGGAGGCTCAATTAGTCATGTACTTGAGCCGCATAGAGGTTGTATTCAATTGGACCTCAAAACTTCCAATTTGTCCATGCAGATCTCTAGTAAACTTCTTTATAGTGGCTATCATCCCCGACTCTACTCGTGCCACAAATGCCTCCAATGTAATCCACACCCATGGCCTAATCTGACTAAATAAATTGCCCAACTGGGCATAGGTATGTTTCTGGAGCTCTATCAACTCTTGTTACCTATCTAACAACTAGTATAAAAATTCTCATGACACTATCCTATACCTGAAACTATTAGGAGAGGGGGTACTATAGATGTTGAAGCTGGAGATGAAGTACCACAACCCTCTTATTTCCCTCCGTAGAAGAATTATCTACCCCTAACTACCTTTATCAACATTGCCACCCAATATCAACCTATAAAAATGCTCAGCCAACACCAAAGGCACCTCAAAGTAGGCTACACCTAAAGATGTAGAAGGTTGTGCCTTATATAGTGCAATAGGGTTGGCACCTTTTCAAATAAACCAAATATCAGATCTTTAGTAAACTATTTTTTAGTGGCTATCATCCCTGACTCTACTCATGCCTCAAATACCTCCAATGTAATCCACACCTATGGCCTAATCTGATTGAATAACTTGCCCAACTAGGCATAGGTATATGTCTGGAGCTCTATCAACTCCTATTACCTATCCAAAAACTAGTATAAAAATTCTTATGACACTATCAACATACCTAGAACTATTAGGAGAGGGGGTACTATAGATGTCAAAGCGGAGCTGAAGTGCTGCAACACTCTTATTGTCCTTCGTAGAAGAATTTTCTACCCCTGGATACCTTTATCAACATAGCTACCCAGTATAAACCTATAAAAATGCTCAACGAACACCAAAGGACCCCTTAAAGTAGGCTGCACCTGAAGGTGTAGAAGGTTGTGCCTTATATAGTGCAATGAGGTTGGTACCTTTTTAAATAAACCAAATATCAGATGTACAGGTAGACTCAACCCTATGATTAATATCTGGCAATGTTGATTCTCCCTCTACATCACAAAGTTTCTATGTTAGGTTGGGTAAAAAAATAGAGGTGAACCCACCGAATGCCCTGTTGTGAATCTCATCTCGAATCCAGTTGGTGAAGTTTATATCATAACTATCCATGAGTCTAGAAACCAATGCTGATCGATCCCATGTGAGCACATCATCTTATACTATTGGAATCAAGAACTGCCACATAATGGTCTACAAAAACTTCATTAGGAAGCACAACAAAAACTTTTTTATCTCTGTCTTCCCTTCGACCCAATGGGTATCAATCCAAGCTTAGAGATCTACTGAGCTACCCACCCTACTAAATCTCTATTTTTTTACCTCTAGTTAGCATCTCACATAGTCCTCTTATTCCTCATAACGAGTACTCTAAAATCATGCTCAACTGTAGTAGCCGACCTTATAAACTTTGACATAAACAAAATCTAGTAAAAAGTCTCCTTAGATAGATAAACTCAAACCCCTTTGACAAGTGCATGAGTCAGTAAGGTCTGGTCCTATGCTTTACCCCCAAATGGTGTGGTCAAATACATATATGCAACATATAACACATAAAATCTCGTACCACCTCAGGGAAGTACGATCCTGAAGGCTTACCTATCTAACCTCATTTTTATCAAAGACAAGCTTCAAGTCTGGAACCCCTACCAAAGTGGTGAGCCTAATATCAAGATCCTTAACTATACTCCTCTTTGGTATCTTGATCAGTAATAGCACTATCCCTATCATAGATGTTCTACTTGTCCATCACAAACCATCTTTAAATGGCCTGAGCAACTGGTATAATGGAGATGTGTGTGGACTCCTAATCATATGGAGATGAAGTAAAAGCATCCTTGGTACCATGTGCTATATCAGAACCCTTATTGTACTGATGGTGTATTTTTCCCTTAATCATTGGCACCTGAAGTAGACTCTGCCCCCTTTTCAAACTAGGGTCCAGTTGAATACTCCTCATCGATACTGGAGCTTGACTCATCCTTTCCCTCATCAGACTGAGAAGGGATAGAAGAGTGTGGTGGTGATGTTTGAGCCATCTTAATCTTTAGTGTAGTCTAGATAACATGAGTTGGGAGAGCTTAGGGCCCAGACTGAGGTACCGACGGTAGTGTAGGTTGAGAGCCTAGCTAAATAACAGCTTTGGCTTCTGTATATTTCTTTGTCTTGTGTTGATTTTGTCATGGAACCAAGGGTGTACTATCAATGGAGTACTCCTGTATGGATCCACTCCACTTAGAAGACTCATCTCTCAATTGGAATTGATGCTCTTTTTTGTGTAGCTTTTAGTGCTATAATAACTGAAAGGGGAAATATCAGTCCTTGAATCACTCTAATTGAATACAAAAAGGAATAAAAATTGAAGTTCCCTCTTAGATGCTACTTATGACCCAAACTAACCAAAATTACGGGTCATAGGTTGAACCT
This sequence comes from Capsicum baccatum var. pendulum, assembly GCA_030864225.1. Classification (NCBI taxonomy): domain Eukaryota; kingdom Viridiplantae; phylum Streptophyta; class Magnoliopsida; order Solanales; family Solanaceae; genus Capsicum; species Capsicum baccatum. The sequence continues at coordinate 193,205,005 of CM061552.1, forward strand.
ATAGGTCGTAGGTTGGCTTGTGGAAATCAGAAAAATCCTCTGAAACTTTAGGGCTTCATGTGTGATTTCTACAAGGCCAATCCGCAACTCATAGGTTCGGCCTATGGGTTGTAGGTTGGGGAGTAGGTTACACTTGAGATCTTCTCAAGTTCTTCCCGAAATTCCATGTACAAATCAAATAATATCTCCCTCATTACATATCAATTTCAATCATAGTATTCCAAGGCACATAAATCAATTTAATTTTTATAATTTTGGGTTCCAAATATCTCATTAGCTATGAAAATTGAGTAAGTTCTATTCTACTCTAAATTCAATCTCAACTTTCAATGACCACGAAAATTTTATCAATTGAATTTGAACCATGGAAACTTTACCTTTAGTTCAGAATTTGAGAATACGAAAGAATAAAGTAAATTGCAAGATTATTATGGACTTATATCACACAAAAATAAGGAAGGGTAAGAGAGTTGGGTGGTTATAAAGGGGAAGAGTTTGAATTGGTTAAGGATTTGAAAATTAGGGGAAAGGAATCAGGTTTAAGGTTATTATTTAAAAGAATGGACGATCCGAGTCAAGTTGCATAGGCTCGGCCTATTTTTTCATTAAAAATTGGCGTATGTTTCAGAGTCTACCTACGACCCAACTTATGGGTCATAGGTTTTACCTACGAGTCATAGGTAGGGTCATGGAATTAAAGCAAAGCCTAAAAAACTTCAGGGCTTTAGGTTTGATTTCTACGATCCGACTTATAGGTCATAGGTTGTACATACGAGTCGTAGTTAGGGGTAATAGGTTGGGGTTCAGAGACCCAAATTCAACTTTTTTGATTCCCATGACGCAACTCATAAGTCATGGTTGGACTCATAACTCGTGGGTTGAGTCATGAGTCCACTTTCCTGGACTTGAAAGATTTTTCAATTTGTATCATACTCCAGTTGTTTTCCATGCTTCCTTTCCTACAAAATAAAATCAAAGAGAACACTAAAACCTTGGGTTGCCTCCTAAGAAGTGCTTTATTCCACATCATGGCACGATGTAGCTATGTTTGGTACTCAGACTTCTCCAAAAAGCCTATGGGTTGCCTCTCATGAAACACAAGATTTAACAATATGACACGACTCATCTCCCTTGGCTACTCAGACTTCACCAATGCTAACATTCTTACGCACTTTCAATTCCTCTATGCTTTCCCTATAATGCTTAAAATGATTCCTGTTCACCTTTAATGGAGCATCCCCATATCACTGTAACTCAATCTCACCATATGGGAATACTGTTACCACAGTGAACGGTCTAGACTACCTAGATTTTAAGTTGCCAGGAAAAAACAATGTCTCAAATTATACAACAAGATCACATCACTGGGTTGGAATATCTTCATCTCGATTATTTTATCATGGTATAATTTTATCTTCTCCTTATACAAGGATGAATTTGTATAACCATGGAGCCAAAACTCATCTATCTTATTATCTTGTCCAATCGCAAGTGTGCGATATTATTCCACTCAAAATTTAGCTTCTTCAACACCCATAGTGCCTTATGCTCAAGTCCAATGGCAAGTGGTATACCTTGCCATACATCAGCTGATAAGGTGAGTCATTTATGGGTGTTGTATAAGCTGTCCGATTAGCCAAGAGTGCTGCATCTAACTTTCTCGACCAGTGAGTTAGGTTGGCATTCATAGTCTTCATCAAAATGGACTTGATCTTCTGGTTGGAAATCTCAACTTATCCACTTGTCAGCAAATGGTAGGTGTTGTCACCATATGTTTCACTCCATATTTCTCAAGTAGGATATTGAACAAACAATTGTGAAACTGGGACTCATCATCAATTATGATAGCTCATGGAGTACAAAATTGAGAGAAATTTTTTTTATTCAAAACTATAGTGACACTCCAACCTTTATATTGGGAAGCATGCGTCCACCAAACTAAACACATAGTAGACTGCCATTAAGATGTACTTCATACCACGTGAACTCACGAATGGGCCTATAAAGTCAATATCCATTACATAAAATAGTTCAACCTCAAATATGGGCATCATAGGGAGCTCATGCTTCCGCGAGATATTACCCTGACATTCGCATTGATCTTATGCCCGAGTATACTCATGTTCATCTTTATAAATAGTTGGCTGATAGAAACCATATTGCAAAATCTTGTAGGTAGTGTGAGTACCACCATGGTGACCCTTAACTGGAGACCAATGGAAAGTCTCTAGAATACTCATCCTCTTACCTTCAGGAACATACCTCCAAATTATACCATTTGCACACACCCTAAATAAGTATGGCGCATCCTAGAATAAATTTCTTACCTCATTCATAAATCATTTTCATCGTTGAAAAGACATGAATTCTGGGATGAAGTCACTTGCAAAATAATTGGCAAAGTCTATAAAGCAAGGGATTCAGTCTTATGATTCTTCCAAGAAATGCTCTTCTGGAAAAGTATCATCAATATCAAGATCACAGATGTCTGCAACCTGATTTTCTATGCCCTTCCGGTCCTTAACCTCACAGTTAAACTCCTACAACAATAGTACCCATCGAATTAGTCTAGGCTTAGCATCCTTCTTTTGCATAAGGGATGTAAGAACAACATGATTAGTATGCATGATGAGTTTTGTACAAATCAAATAGGACCAGGCATTTTGAAAAGTAAACACCACCACAAGTAATTTTTGTTTAGTAATCATGTAATTTTTCTATGCGGGGTTGAGTGCTTTGCTGGAATAATAAATGGGATAAATCATCTTCTCTCATCTTTGGCTTAGGACTGCTCCTAGGGCCACATCATTAGTACCACACATTACCTTAAATAGAAGGGTCCAATCTGGAGACACAATAATGGGAGCTGAGATCAACCTCTCTTTAAGGAGATCAAAAGCCTTGAGACAAGCATCATAAAAAATAAACTTCACCTTCTTCTCTAATTATTTGCACAATGGATTTGAAATCTTCAGAAAGTCCTTGATGAATAACCTATAAAACCTATATGACCTAAAAAAACTCCAAATACCTTTCACAGTAATCGATGGGGGCAATTTTTTAATCACTTCAATTTTAGCCATATCGACCTCTCTTTTTTTTCAAAATCTTGTGCCTATGAACTATCCCCTCTTTGACTATGAAGTGACGCGTATCTCGATTTAGCACCAGGTTGCACTCTTCACATCTTTTGAGCGTATTGGCCAAGTTGGTTAAACAATCATCAAATGAGTCACCCACAATTGAGAAATCACCCATGAAGACCTTAATAGTATCCTATATCATATCAATATATATATATATATATATATATATCATACAATGATGACAAGTGGTGATAGCATTACAAAGACTGAAAGACATCCTCTTAAATGGAAATATACCATATGGACAAGTGAAATTGGTTTTCTTTTGGTCCTTAGGAGAAATAGAAATATGATTATATGTCAAATAATCATACAGAAAATAGTACCACCCTCTACCTACAAGACAGTCTAATATCTGGTCCATCAATGACATAAGAAAGTGAACCCTCTAAGTCTAACTATTTATCTTCTGATAATCCATATGAACTTGCCATACCGTGACTGGTGTCTCTTGATAAATAACTCATTTTTTTAATTGGGGAACACAATGGTCCCATCCTTATTTGGCACATATTGAATTGGGCTATCCCGCTTGTTGTCGGTAATAGGGTAGACTACACCTGCATCTAACAACTTAATGATCTTATTGTTCACTACCTCTTACATAGGTAGGTTTAGATAATGTTGATGCTCAATGCTAGGAATATATTTCGGCTTAAGCTAAATATTGTGAGTGGAAATTTTAGTTGGATTTTCGATAATGTCTGCAATAGTCCAACTAATGGTCTGCTTAAACCTCTACAAAACTTATATCAAGACCTCAACCTGTGAATCTAGAAAACTTTCGTCAATAATAATTAGCAAGGTCTTATTAGCCCGCAAGAATTCACAACCCAAATAAAAAGAGGGCTTCAATTCTAAGACCGGTGGCTCCTCAATAGATGGTCGTGCCAGAGGGGGTTGCTCTATTTTTCAAGTAAAGATCCAATTTTTTTTGGTGCATAAGTATAAGAACCTCCATAAACAAGTTCATTGACCATCTCATCACACTTATCAATGCCATCGCTGTCAAAGTTACTGCCGATGCTTAAACCTCAAGTCTCTCCACGATGAGTGCATCCAATGCATCTTTATCTATAGTGTCTATCACAAAAACTACCCATATATCTTTTGACTTCTCTTCGACTGACACATATTGAAAGTGACTTATTCATCAGTAAGTCTAAATTTCATTTATAACACCTCTATGTCAACCAATGCCCTACTCGTACCTAAGAAGGGCTTCTCAAGATAATAGGGACGTCAAAAATCAACCTCACTATCAAGAATCACAAAGTCAGCTGGGAGTATAAAAGAAGATTCTTTCACTAACACATCACAAAAAATAGCAATCTACTTCTTCACAGTGGATCAACTACCAATAGTCTCATAGAGGTCGGCTTGACAGACCATAACTCCAACTACTTTTGTACAACTAGCAACATCAGATTAATGCTACCTCCTAGATCACATAATGCTCGTGAAAAATTTAAGGACCCAATTGTATAAAGAATAGTGAAAGTTTTGGGATTTTTTTTTCTCAACTAATAGTCATGAGGCAATAGCACTGTACTAGTGCATATTATTAGCAGGCTCAAAACTTACCATGCATTTTTTTCTCACCAAATACTTCATAAACTTTGCATGACGAGGCATCTATTCCAAATATTCAATAAAAGAAATATTCACCTACAACTCTTTCAACATTGACATAAATTTATAATTTTCGTTCTTCAGTTTTCTTTCTCAACCTCTCAAGAAAGGTGAGGGAGGTTGTAAAATGGGATTCAACACTGGTCCAACCTCCTTACCCTCCTCTTTATCATCATTAGCTCATTTATCTGCAACCATTGATTTCTTGGATGCCTCCTCATTAGTAACCAACTTTGCAGTTTCAATCTAAGGCACATCATCAACATTCATAATATTATTCCTTACCTCACTAACAACTGACATAGATGGATTAATAGTAGCTTTACCACTATGAGTGGTGATGTCTAGGCAGTGACTGTCATTCTTACGATTCTAAATAGTATTGCTAGGAAGATTTCCTGGTTGATCCTAATTCAATATGGCAGACATCTATCTAAACTACTGCTTATGCTTCTTAACTGCGGTTGCATGCGACTTTACTTTCTAGATTACCCCTGATATGTCTGCCTTAATCTTTTTTAGGCAAATCTGTTGGCTCTCTGAATACTTCATGATCTTAAAAGGAAATTCTTCCATTTTAGAACTTCTGGATTCAACATCATGCTTCCCTGGAGGAACATAAACACAACTCTTCTTCTTGTAATCATTATTTTTCCTATATTCACAATCATACTCTTTTTTTTGTCCTTATACCTGTATCTATAGTACTTATAACCTTGATTCTCTTACCTCAAGTTATAAGTGTATGGGTTAGACACTTGTCCAATTGCTCAAAAAATCATCATCTTTCTATCTAAGTACTTTACTTATTCTTTAGAATTAGACTTTTCATATATAGAAGACCTACCACTAGAACCTACTGAATTCACCTTTTCTACTCCCATTGCTGCAAACTGCTTAGTTAGGACAATCTCAACCCTCAGTTGTGCTACCTCTTGAGACACTATCCAATGCTCTTTTCTCACTAGAAGTACCAATAGCATAAGTACCGATTTATGTACCTCTCAAGTATGCCACCCTTGGTTGGTTTTAGTAATTTAGTCTAAGATTTCTGAAGCTTGATCCCATTGAAGACTCATGAAATCTCCACCTATAATAGTATCTGCTACAACCTTTCTATTTGGTATTAAATGATCTGTAGAATATCGCAAGTAGGTTACTCCCTTAGATTTTATGATTTAGAACATTCATAAGCTTCTTATTGAACCTCAATCATGTCTTATAAAATTCCCCTAAATGCAATTGTTTGAAATTATAGATCTCATCCTTCAACTACAACATTCTAGAGGACAGGAAGAATTGATTCAAGAACTATGTCCTTAACTCATTTCAAGTGATAATAGACCCCTGAGGCAACTCTCCTAACCATAACATCACTTCTTCTATAAGAAAGAATGGAAACAACTAGAGTTGTATAGCTTCCTTACTTACCCTCAATATATTGTATGAAGTGAAAGTCCCCACAAATTTCATAAGGTGCATGTCCAAATCATCAATAGGAATACTAGAAAACATTCCCATTAAATTCAGTAATTAGATCATTGCATTCTTAATATCAAATTTTGTTCCTTGGGGAAAATCTGGAGGAATAATAGCACGTGTCTCAGACAGTTCAATAAATCAAAAATATTCTTCTAGATCGTCATAAACTGGAATTATTGATGAACTGGCAGATGAACTCTGTTCCTTCTAATTTTAACCAAGTTGAGTGCTGCTCGATGATCTTTTTTCATTTGAATCTATCTTTCTTTAGCTATTTGGACAAGTATAGCCTAGTATTTTCTTTGGCGAGTACTAGGTAGTGGTTTGATTGGAAGTTTCTTAAACACAATGTTGAGGTGGCCAGTTTAATGTTGCTAGGTCATCATGAACCCCTTTATGCCCGGATTCTTGACCATACTCTTCTACTGTCTCCATCTTATGATTCTTTAATAAGGTTCCTTCAAGATCAAGATAAGATGGAATCAAGGGATTTCCTTGACTTAGTGTATTAGGCATACACCAATGTGTGCCCTAGAATCAATAGAACAAACAACTTTAATAAAATAAATAAATCAATTTGTAACCATATTACCTTACGACAATGCCAAAATTTGATGTCAGCCAAATTACACCACTAAGAAAGTATAAAGAGGATGCTTGTCAAATATATAACCCAACCAGGTTGGGATCGATTTAATGAGGAGTAGATCAAACATCTATCATGAGCTTGCTGATGCAATTGGAAATTACAAAAAGCAAAATCGGGTGTTTTTGTTGAAATTAGATTAATAGTAATAATGCTAGGCAATTAGTGTTGTTGTTAATATGAGACAATTACTAGGATTGTGTTTCCCCTTACTTTATAACTCCACATAATGCTTGTTTTTGTCAAACTATTTTGGTGCCTTACATGCAAAATCTAACAAGTTATGTATCACCTAATCATCTTTGGACCTTGGTTTGGATGAATTTCACTCATCTCCTCTCGGTATCAGTGTGTCGCATTACTAAACCTTGTTTTATGATCTCATATTAACTATCTTCTCTATGTCTCAAGTTAATTCGATGAAGGTTTATAACTTTAAGTTACTATTGTGATTTTCTTTTCCTAATATCTACCTCTCTCTTAAATAAGTATTGAATACAGGTAAATTCCTAATGTTTCCAACTGTTAAAAAAGTAATCAAAATGAAAGAAATCCCAATACAAGCAAGAACACTAATTTAGAATGACTTTGTACTAAAGTTTCTTTGTTAATCCATTATGGTTTCCACAACCCTAGTTATGGGGTTTTGCAGCTCATGATTGTAAGAACAAACATAGATTCCATAGTTGAAATCATAATGATGTACTTATGAAGAATAATAATAAAACCTAAAATCTCAAATTAATTGTAAACCCTAAAAACCAAGAACAATAATTCCAAGATCAATAATGTATCTCAAAACTCAAAATAATGTTAAAAGTTTATAAAGTTCATAAACTAAAAATAAAACACTCAAAGGGTATTTATAGATACATCTAAAATCCTATCCTAAATAGTGTAGGAAACTTAAGTCGACACTAACACATGAGAAAACCTAGGGGTCGTAGGTTGTACCTACGAGGCGTAAGTAGGTTTGTGGAAATTAGAGAAAATATCTAACTTAAGAACATCAACCCAGATGACAGTCTATGGGGCATAGGTACTACTCATATATTGTCTCGTGGGTAGCCTTTCTAGCTAATCTTCTTCCCTTTTTCCATTCTTTGCTTTGAACCCCAGTTTTCTACAAAATCAACACAAACACATATCATATCTAACAAGAATACCTACGTTCATGAATAATTTTCTTATTTTAAGCATCGAACGTATTAAAAAATGACACATAAGGCCCATATAGGTTTTGATTAAATTCAAAAACTTTTACTTTCCTTGTTAAAAGTTTCCTAGTTTAAAAGTTACAATAGTTCAAAGTTTCCTAGTTTAAAGGATTCCTAGTTTACAAATTTCCTTGTTTAAAGTTTCCTACTTTAAAAGTTTCCTAGTTTAAAGTTTCCTTGATTTGTTTATTTCCGTAAAAGTAGAATTCAGATTCCATGCTATTTGGGATATGATTTTTCCCTATACAAAGGGATAAATTTTGTTATTTTCAACGAGACAACAATTATTATTAATTAAGAATCTCTTATTTACACCTCTGTGTGTGGTTACATAGGATTTATCTTGCAACCTTATAAGAAAGATTCTATAGGAGGTAAGACTAATTCTTAATTTTATATCTTTAATTTCTATTAAAGTTAATTAAAAAAATGATTAGTCTTATACCAATTGTTGTCTTTAGTTTTGAAATAGTGGTCTACATCAGTTTTGATATAAGTTCTTGAATTGACTCTATTTGTATCAAAATTAGTATTAATCCACCAATTTTTAATACTAAGATCTATTAGGGTTCTTAGCATTTATCTAAAAATTGTTTATTTTCAAATCTCACGTATCTTTAATTTCATGTCTTAAGTCTTAGTATTTTTTCTTCTGCATTATTTTTTTGTTTATTCAAGTGACCTGATTCTTATTGACTATCATGTTGCTCAAGTGAAGTCGTACAATTTTCAACCTAAACGCCTATTCATTGTTTATACATAAATTTAACCTCACAACTATTGTAACATGTTGACTTAACAATATATTGTCTGTTCTTCTCTATTCATAGATCACTAATGATTTATTGCCTTAATTTGGGGAAAGGAGGAACTATAATTTCCTTTTTTCTAATTCCAAGCCCTATTCTTCAGTAAACCCAAGGCATTTTGTGGGGAAATCTAAGTTGAATTTAAACTACCTAGATGACATTATATGCCTATATCAGATACATCCATATTTTCTCTATTTTTGAAATGCCTTGATTTATGGCTTACTAATTTGAATATACTCGTTCCTTCCATGACTTTACTTCCTTATTGACTTAGGTTCTTTGATTGATGTTTCCCTTTATTTTGTAGTTTCTTCTTTTTGAATCAATACTCGACTAATTTCTTCCATTGTAGTCCTGCACATAAATGTGGTTTAGTTTTTCATCATTGAAACTATACTCGAGTTAACAATCTACCCTTTTTTGATGATGACAAATATCAAAAATAGCTAAACATTCCTATTTTAGTATATTTTCCATCATGTTTCCCCCTCAAATTTTGCAATTGTTCTTCCCTGTACTTTCTCCCTATTTGTCATAATAAAAAAGAAAAGATACATAGATAAACATACACATCAATTACATTGGGACACATAAATAGCATGATTATTATGAAAGGGACATACCCGAACTAAAAGGTGTAAAGTCAAAGAAAGCAATTTAGGAGTCAAGAAAAACATTGTTTTTAGGGACACACCACAATTGAATAAGGACTAGAGAGGTTATTTCATTAAAGCTTAGGTGAAGGCATTAATCATATTCCTGTAGAAGATACTATAGGATTTTCCACATTCTTCAAAAAGATTGAATAGGACATTTAAAAAGGTGACAATAAGTTCATTCTAAGAGAGAGTTGGATCCTGCTTTGATAGAGATAACTTGCTGAATCAACTTTTTCATGGTCTTAACTCCGTCACTTTTTAGGTTGTCCAGTGCAAACCTCAGCTGTCCTACATTAGTATCTATATCCGTTGTCTCCTAAGAAATTTTTCCCATTGTTTTCTACAAAAATATCATTTTTTCTCCTAGAATTATCAATCGCTTTTGAATACCTTGTATTTTGTTGAGAAGCACAACTAACAAATCATTGAGGGACTTTTCAGTTTTTGGTTTCATAGTTTGAGCTTTGACTAATTCTATTTTGTACCATGGAAATCCAAGAGTATTATCCCATTCTTTGAAAGCTCGGGTGTCATAAGTTCTAATGATATCCATGATAGGAAACATGGAGAAATCAATCATAGAGTATTACAGAATGCGAGTGAAAAGTGCCCATAGTGCAAACTAGAGGTGGAACTAGAATCTTGAGCACTCTCAATCATATGCTGTCTATACCACATGCTCTAATTTATATGATATTTCTTGATCAAGCAATACAAAACAAATAAAATCCATAGTATAGATACTACTAAGGGAGATTTTTTAAGGAACCATAGTTGTAGCAATCGTATGAGCCAAAAAATTATTCTTGTAAATAGAGATAGAGGTAAAATCAGAGAGGTTAGTACCAGATTCGACCACTGCCATTTTAGACCCTTCAAATGACACTTTTAAAATCATTAGGTCAGACACTATTCATGTAATTAATTCTACCAAAAGAATCAACACCACAGATTTTTTCAAAAAGGAAATCATTAAACACAATCCTGGTTCCAATCACTAGGGTTTCAAGCTCTTCACTATCTTTAGAAATACAAATATTATCATAGAATACATGGACAAGTTCCTCATAAACCTCAAGACTATAAACTTTAAGAAAGAATTTTGTGTTTTGAGCCTTGAAAATATCACTTACTAGATAATGTGAATCCTTTATTTATCTTAGATTTATCACTCACAAATATCACCGAGAGACTCTTGAATTTCTCAATTTTTTACTTTGGTTCTATCTCCAAAATTTTTGTATGTTCTTTTGAGTGAATGAACCATAATTCTTTGAATAGGGTTTCTTACTAGTGGAACCTTTATCGCTATTAGATTGCTTCTTAAAGATCTTTTTGGCAAGAACTTGGGATTCTCTCTCAGCTGGGTCTAAAAAGACATTGAGAATATTTATGGAGGAGATTCTGAGAACGTCGGCTTATAATTTAAGGTGAGAATACATAAACCTATTTCTAGTCAAGATGAAATAAAAGTGAATAAAAGAAAGGTAAAGGATAGGGGTTTAATAAGGAGAAAGTGAGGTTGTGGAAGAGTCAAACCATTGAATAGACTAAAGTATGTCAGAAAGAGGAGTAATAATAAGAATTGAAAGGATGTCTTCCTCTATTAGAGAAGTGCATGTGATTAGTGCATGCATTTTTTTATTTGTCTTTTGAATTTTCTATTTGATAAGGGTTTTGCATTTATTCTATATTTTAACTAAGAATTGAGGGTTGCAAACCACAGTTACCTTTGAACCTATATCATCCTTCATAGAGGCGATATGGAAGAGGAATTGTTGTGAACAATAACTTGAGTTAGTTTAGTTATTAACATCTCTTAGACTAAGGATGTTAATTGAGGCCATAGATTGGTCAAATTGCTACATATATAAGGTGTTCGAAAGAACCCATTTGTGTTATTTGGTATTTTATTGATAAATTGACAATAAAACTTCTATATCTAGCTTACCTATGACTTCCAGATAAATTTATACAAATAATCAAATACCAATGCATGAACCCACACCTAGTAAGGCATAACCCAAGTTCCATCTACACTTGATTAATCTTTAACTATTTATAGCTTTGAAATGGTATCCTCAAATAACAAAATTATTATGTTCAAAATCATTCAAACAAATACACCATTTTTACTTTCATGTTTATTTACTACACATTGCGGGTCAACTCCTAATTGACTTATAAAAATCTTAAGTATTGAAGTCATTGTCTTCACTCCCTGTGGATTTGGACTCAACTTCCATTGGGTTACTTTATTGATGACGATCACATACCTTCTCAAAGGGTGTAATCTGAGCATCATTAATATTTTGGCATTCTTGCTAGATAAGGGAACACAATATTCATTCTTGTAGTGTTTAAGTCACTTTGGGTTAGCCGTACTATTTATTTTACATTGTTTGTTATTTTTGTTCTTTCTCGGGTAAGGATAATAGTATACATGATACTATAAGCCAACATAATAGTAATTCCAGTACTTATGATGGGGATCTTAAGGATGATGATTACCTCAGAGATGTGGGTTAAGATAGTGCTATTCATATTCTACCGACATAAAGAAATGCAGTATTTCACATTACTAGCATGATGCTTTATTTACTTTAAATGAAAGGATTGCTTAGGGATCATGCCTATGAGAATGCCAATCTATACTTGAACAAATTCAGTGATGTGTGTGATCTCCATTTGACATTGCCTATATTTCTCAAGAATAGATATGCTGTATTTTTTCCCATTCTCTTGGATGGGAGAAGTGGTCTTATGGTTGCGTTCTTTGCTTGTGGCATATATCACTTCTTAGGTTGAGCTCATGGAAGCATTCTTGGATAGGAACTTTGCTTCTTCTCTAATATTGTAACTAAGGGAAGAAATTATCATTTCTCACTAACTTAATGGTGAACCATATATAAGCCTTGGAAATGACTCACCGATAAGATAATGCAATGCACAAATCATGTGGTCCCAAAAAAACTTTTTCTAATCTTATATATCACTTGGACCAATTGAAAAAGGCAGTAACTGATAATACGGTCAGAGGATATCATTTTAAAAAATTATGGTGTTGTGGTGGCTTTTTTGGATCACTTGATCAAGCAAAGTAGATGTTGTCACATAAGAGATACCAAAGGGGTCGTAGTGGATCCTTCTGGATATTTTAGAACCCAAGAGAAAATAAGAAAGGATAAGGAAAAATATGAGAACATGGGTAAAGTGATGACTCAACTTGATCTTCTCACAAAACATGTAATAGGAGTTCCCTCAAAGGTGGTTAAAACCTTTGTATCTAATGGTGTTAATACTTACGATGATGAGGAATAAAAGTTTCTTGATGAAGAAATTCGGCTCTTGTCAAACTAATTGGTGGGTTCCTTCCCTACCTATCAAAGGCAAGGTGGAAATCAAGATTAAAAGGAAAGAGATTATGATAGAGATTGGTATGATAGTGATTATGATAGAGACTGAGATTAGAGAGATGATAATAGAGAGTATGATAGGTATAGGACCTCATATGATAAGGCCAAGAGTAAAAAGTTGTAATACCCCATGAATTTTCCTAGCTTAAACTCATCCCAAAAATGTCAAGTATTATCTCTTAGAATGAATGATGTCTATTTTATGTTAAATTCTTTAGATTTGGACTTTCTAAGATGTAGAAAACTGAATTAGCTTTCCAACAATATAAGATTCATTTAAATCCGATAACCAGTTAAAAAGTTATGGCAATTTTAAGTTCTAGTTATAAAACACTGTCATTTGGGCTCTTAGCGCATCGTGGAGAAGCATAATATAACAATTGTAAATTTCCAGTGAGTCCCCACGATCTTAATGTATTGTGGAGAGGCCTAATTTCCCATTTGGCGATTTCTAGTGAGACCTCACAATACTGGCCATCGTGCCAGTGGTCAAAATGACAAACATAAGGGCTCTGCGGTTGTTGCACATTGTGATGGGAGCCTATTTCTTGTTCATCCAATTTTCAGTCAGCCAGCACGATTGTGGCATATCATGGTGGCCACCCAGTTTGCAAAATGTTGTATTTTCCAGTTTTGTTTTGGGATTTAAAGAGGCATTTTGGTCATTCTCCCAGCCCCTAATCCGTCCAAAAATAGAAGATTAAGCATATTTCAAAGCACATTTTTCTTTATTCATCATTCCCTCTCAAAGAAAAACCCTAGTTCATCAACTTCCTCCTCATGAAATCCAAGATTACTTCATTAATTCTCGAAGACAATTCAAGATTGAGGTTTCCCAATACAAGAGCACTAAGAATTCATCCCCTAAGCATCAATAGGAATCCAAGATCCAAGTTTTCATCAAAGATCATCAATTTAAGGTATGTGGGATTTGAACAAGGATAATCCTTTCACCTTGTGCCCAAAAATTATGTTTTTTATTAAATTTCTTATTATTTAAAATTTGGGGTTTACACCCATAGTATCTTATTGATGATTTTGAGTATGATATGATTGAATTATGAAATCCCATGTGTATTTTGAGTTAAATAATGCTCTTTTATGATTTTGAATACCATGAGCATGATTTGAGATATTGTTTATATCATTTCAATTTGATTGAGCATGAAATTTCCATTTAAAGTCATTAGCTTGATATTATTGAAGCATCGACTACTATCCAAGATTGATTATTGTGATTTCAAGAAAATTGATGCTATAAGCATCTTATGAGAAAGACTGTTTACAGTTTTCAATATATCTTTGATATTTTTATCATTGGTTTAGCTTTAGAATCCACATTATAGATTACTACAATTTACAAAAACTCAGAACATTTTTGATTACAGACTTACTAAAGTCAGTGCATAAATGATTTTTCACATAAATCCTTATGCTAGTTTTAAGAAATGGATTTTCAATGGTTTTAAGCATATAGATCTTAAAGGGAGTAGTATTTAGCACTGAGCAGGAAGTGTAGGATTAGTTTACCCTATCTTCCACAGAACTACATAGACAATGCAGGTCAGACTCAGATTATTTCCATTTATATGGATGACAGATTTAGTTTGTGATCAATCACCTGGATTAGGTTATACTCTCTGGAAAGATTATGACACATCTCTCCAATGTGAGGTTTCATCCTTAGGAGGTCAAGACATTGGACTACAAGTAGCTCACATGGTTTATGTCAATTAAGAGGACTTCCCTGCTAGTAAAAGATATACAACTTCTTCAGATAGAGTATTTTCCCCAAAACTTTAAGAGAATCCCCATACAGAATAAGTTTTCAGATATGATTTAAGAATAAGAACTGAATAATGATTTTAGAACTACGTGTTATTTCTCACATTATTTTACTATATGCTCTATTATTCATGACTTATGATTTTCAGATTTCAGATCACTCAAGCTTAAGTGAGTCATTTACACTTAGCATGCATGATGTTTTCTATAAATTGTGATGACATTGTTTACTTATTGCATACACCCCTATATAATCAGTAAATCCTCAAAATACTGACCCACATATACGTCTATGTGCTACATTATCTCATAATGTAGATTCAAGTGCTCATTCTCAGTAGCGATAATGATTTTCAAGCATCTCATCTACATCCCCTGCAGTTGGTGAGTCCTCACAGTTCAAGGACTTAGCTATTAATATTCTCAATTTATTATTAGCTATTTCAGTTTAGTATGAGTCAGCTGGGGCCTATCCCAGTGAATCTTTAGATTCAGTTAGTAGATACTAGTCGTACTACCCGATTTAGTCATAGATTTCAGTTATTGAATTTAGACTTTTCACTATTTGTTTAATCAAATTGATGGGATTAGTACTTTTAGATATATTTAGATTATTCAGATCGTTTTCCATATTTTATCATGATTTTATACTTATATTCCTCTATGGTGAGATTCAGATGTATTAGAAGGAAGCTAGGGTTATCTCAGGACTACTTGCAATTCAGAGCACCTTGTGGCATCCCGAGAACTATATTTTAGGGCGTTACAAACTTCGTATCATATCCTAAGGTTTAGAGAGTCCTAGGGAGTAATATAAGCCGCGTTATGTAGAGTCTTGACCATCGGTGTGAAGCGCGCCACATCTATAAGCAAGAGGCTATGGAACGTTTTAGGAAAGTCTTCCTTTTCTTTCATAATCCACCATGCTTACTGCTATCTTTATCTACTCTTAAATCATGCTATTTTATGACAGAATATACCTCTTCACAGAGCTAATGCCCACAGAAATAACAGCTAGCCACCTCAACTTACAAATCCTTTGAATGAGAATGTGTCACATGCAGAGTTTTGGTCTTCTTTTCAGGCGCTACCCCAAGCTGTGAAGGCTAATTTTCAAGGTAATAATTAGGCTGTAGTCCTACCTTAGTAGGATGGGGATTTAGCTACAGCCAGATTCCAAGATTTTATGAGGATGAATCTGCCAGAATTTTTTTGGTCGAAGGAAGGTAAGGACCCATAACTTTATCTTAATGAGGTGAGGAAGACCACCCAAATTATGAATATTTCTGAATTGGAGAGTGTGGAATTGGTATCCTATAGGTTGAAAGATGTTTCTTATGATTAGGTGGTGATGAGAAAGAAGAGTCGAGGGGATGATGTAGCTCCCATGACTTGGCAGGTGTTTCAAGATGAATTTCTAGAAAAGTTCTTTCCACTCGAGATGAGGAAAGATAAGATAAAGAGTTCATAAACTTGAGGTAGGGATCCGTGAGATTGAAAGAGTATTTTCTCAAGTTCAACCAGTTGTCTAAGTATGCCCCTGATCAGATGGCTGACCCTAGGTCAAACATGAGTAAGTTTATGACGGGTGTGCCTGGGTTGGTGGTTAAGGACTGTAGGAATACTATGCTCAATAGAGATATGGACCTTTCTATATTGATGATGCACGCTCAGCAGATTAATAAAGAGAAAGCAAGGAAAAGAGAAAAAGTAAATAAGAAGGGTAGCACAGGGCATTTTGATCATGGTCAGAATAGGTTTGGAGGAGGAAATCATTTGTAGTTTTAGAATTATTCATCTATGCCTGCACCTTATTTAGCTAGTGCTCCTACACCAAGAAATAGGCAAGAACAGTGGGGTAGGTATTCTAGGTCAAGATCTCAGAATAGTGTGGGTGGTAGGTCCAGTTATCTTTAGTGTGGTAGGTGTGGAAAGAATCACCCTAGTGAGTGTCGAGTGGGATAGAGAGGTTGTTATGGGTGTGGCCATCCAAGCCATGGGATCAAAGAGTACCTGCATACTAGACAGGGAATTAAGGATGTTCGTCCTCAAACTTAGGCTAATAGTACACCATCTTCTCTAGGTCACCCAGCTCCTCCCCAGGGTGCATCATCTAATACTACTGGCAGTTAGCACCTGAATCGATTTTATGCTATACCCTTATGCCAGGAGCAAGAAGATTCTCCAGATATTATTATTGGTACGCTTCGTGTATTTTATTTTGATGTTTATGTGTTGTTGGTACTTAGGTCAAGTTTTTTTATGTGACCCCATTAGTTGCTGTGAATTTTGATACAAATTCTAAAAAGATTCTCGAGTTTTTCTTGGTTTCTACTCTAGTAGGTGAGTAAATTATTGTCGAACAAATTTATAAAAAGTGTCCTATCATCGTCCTTCATAAAGTCATGTTCGCACGCCTGTTAGAGTTAGACATGGTTGATTTTGATCTTATTCTTTGTATGGATTGTCTCCATTACTATTATGCTTCTATAGATTGACACACTCGAGTGGTGAAGTTTCAGTTTCCAGATGAGCCAACCTTTGAGTAGTCCGGTAATTCAGTGTCTCCCAAGAGTCATTTAATATCTTATATTAAGGCCAGAAGGTTAATATCCAAAGATTGAGTTTATCACCTAGTTCGATTTAAGGACACTAAGCTTTAGACCTCAACAGTTCAGTCAATCAATATAGTAAATGAGTTTCCAGAAGTCTTTCTAGAAGATCTCCTAGGGGTACCTCCCGATAGAGAGATAGAATTCGGTAATGACCTTCTCCTAGATACTCAACCTATTTCTATTTGTCCATAACTATGGATCTCACTAAGCTTAAGGAGTGGAAGGAGCAACTCAAAGATCTCTTGGATAAAGGTTTCATAAGGCCAAGTGTTTCTCCATGGGGCGCTTCTGTCTTATTCGTACGAAAGAAAGAAGGTTCTTTGCGTATGTGCATTGACTATCATCAGCTAAATAAGGTCACATTCAAGAAAAAATATACTCTTCCTAGAATTAATGAACTATTTGATCAATTGCAAGGTGCAAGTTATTTCACAAAGATAGACCTTAAATCCGGTTATCATCAGCTTAAAGTTAGGGAGTGTGATATTCTGAAGACAGTCATTAGAACTTGTTATTATTATTTTGAGTTCCTAGTCATGTCTTTTGGGCTAACCAATACTCAGAAAGACTTCATGGACCCCATGAATCCAGTGTTCAAAGAGTATCTTGATATATTTTTCATAGTGTTCATAGATGATATCCTTGTATAGTAAAGATGACCATGCAGATCATCTTAAAATAGTCCTGTAAACTCATAGTGGTAATTGATTTTTCACCAAATTTAGCAAGTGTGAATTTTGTATAAGATTAGTAGCCTTTCTCGATCATATTATTTCCGCCAATGGCATTAGAGTTGATCCTCAAAAGACAGAAGCCATAAGGAATTGGCCTAGACCTATCTCTCCGTTAGACATTAGGAGTTTCTTGGGTCTATCTGGTTATTAATACCATTTTGTTGAAGGTTTCTCATCTATTGCATCTCCTATGTCTAGATTGACCCAAAAGAAAGTTAAGTTTCTGTGGTCAGATTCCTGTGAGAAAAGTTTTTAGGAGTGGAAGTCTCGACTTACTTCATCCCTAGTGTTAGTGTTACCTGATGGTACAGATGGTTTGTGGTGTATTGTGATGACTTTAAAGTTGGTTTGAGTTGTGTGTAGATTCAGAGAGGTAAGGTCATAGCCTATACCTCTAGACAGTTAAAGCCTCATAAAAAGAATTACCCAACCCATGATTTGGAATTATCCACCGTTGTCTTTTCTTTGAAAATCTGAATACATTATTTGTATGGTGTTTATAGACCATAGAAGCTTAGAGTATGTATTTACTCAGAGGAAGTTGAATCTCTATCAGAGAAGGTGGTTAGAGTTATTGAAGGATTATGATATGAGTGTGTTGTATCATCCAGCCAAGGCCAATGTAGTGGCAGAAGCCTTTAGTAGATTGTTTATGGGCAGTGTTTCTCATGTGGAGAATGATAAGAAAGAATTTTCTTGATAAGTGCATCATTTGTCTAGATTGGGTGTTAGGTTTCTTGATTCAGCTGATGAAAATATTTTGGTTTAGAGTAGTTCTGAATCCTCTTTAGTTTTGGAAGTGAAGAAGAAGCAAGATACGGACCCTAGTTTGTTCAAACTAATGGAGTAAGTTAAAGACCAAAAAATAGAGATTTTCTCCTAAGGGTGAGATGGTGTGTTGAGATACTAGGGTAGGTTATGTGTTCCCTGTGTTGATGGCTTAAGACAGAGAATTATGGCGGAGGTACATGGTGTGCAGTATTCTACTCATCTCGATGCTACTAAGATGTACCACAATTTGCGGGAGATCTATTTATGTAATGGTATAAAGAGGGATGTAGCGGAGTTCATAGCTAAGTGTGAAACTTGTCAACAGGTTAAGATAGATCACCAAAGACTTGGTGGTATGTTGCAAGAGTTTGGTCTCCCTACTTAGAAATGGGAAGAGGTGAATATGGATTTTGTGACTGGTTTACCCCAATTGCGTCATCATCATGATTCGATATTGATTATTATAGACAAATTGACTAAGTCAATGCATTTCTTACCAGTTCATATATCCTATACAGTTGAAGATTATGCTAAGTTGTATATTTGAGAGTTAGTCAGATTGAATGGAGTTCCTTTGTCTATCATTTTGGATAGATGTAGTTAGTTAACTTCCTAATTCTGGAAAGTTTTTTAGAAGAGTTTTGGTACCCAGGTTCATCTCAGTTCCGCCTTTTATCCTCAGAAAGATCGTCAAGCAGAGAGGACCTTTCAAATTTTAGAAGATGTGTTGAGGGCATGTGCTCTTGATTTCAAAGGTTGTTAGGATGAGCATTTGCCATTGATTGAGTTTTCTTATAATAACAGTTATCATGCTAGCATTCATATGGCGCCGTTTGAGGCTCTGTATGAGAGGAGGTGTAGATCACCCATAGGTTGGTTTGAAGTGGGTGAGGCCACTTTGCTTTGGGCTGATTCAGTGTCTGAAGCAATGGAGAAAGTTAAACTAATTAGAGAGAGATTAAAAATAGCCTACACTCCAGGAGTCTAGTCTTTGGTTTTTGTATTATCTTCTAATTTCATATCAGTATTAGTGATAAGCTTATTTATCAAGGCTTTCCAAAGTAAATGCCATCATGATCCTTGATTTTTGGGTTGTGAAAAATTGTTATTAGAGCAGTGAGGTTTCATAAGTCTCATCAGTGTAACAATAAGATGTCCAATAGACTCTCAAATCATTACGTAGATATCGGTATATACCTCAGGAGGCTAAAATATATCTTTAGGAAATTTCCCTTATTTTATTCTATATCATATGGATTTTTCATACCTTTTATTCTATGTAGCATTTCACTATTGTCTCTGCAGATGGTGAGGACTAGATATCATGAAGCTAGATATATAGAGCAATCATTCAAGAAGACGGCTCAGTATAAAGATTGAGTTGCGAGTCATGGATGAGCTCGAGGTAGTTTATGTGAATGAGGATCTACCATATCCAAAGTTAGAGCTAAAGGGATCTCCCATAAGCCTCAGGTTGAGCATACTTGAGATATGAGGCTTGCCTAATTCCACAAAGTTCTTCTACCCTAGTCTTAAAGGGGTTGCTGATTCACTTTCTAACATATTTGGTGGGTGCCTCTTTGAGTTCACCTGGTGTTCCTCCAGCTCTGAGTATTATACCTCTATTAGTACTAGAGATGCCTATGGTATCCCTTTATACATTAGAAACTATCACCAACAAACTAGCATATGCACAAATAAATAACAACATGCATACAATTGAAACATATTCTAACATAATCTCAAGAGGAAGAACTAGATACACATATGATTTATAAGCCAAATATACCAAAAAATTTCCATGAATTCAATTTATTAAAAGATAAAGAGAAAGTAAAAAAATTCTTTAGGATTCAACACCTCTTAAATAGAAATTGTCAATCCTTAACTTGAAAGATACTCTAATGTATTCTTCACCCAAGAATTAGTACAACAGTTATCTCTTCAAAGTTGAAAACTAGATGCTAGTAAAATTCCACAAGAGTCGAATCCCCTCTATGCGATAGGGTTTGAGCTCTTAAGGGAGTTTGGGAATCAGATGTGTGTATTTACAAGTCTACCACTAGGCATTATCCCACTTTGCTGCAATTGCGGTATATTGACCTATCTTGAAAGGCCGTGATCGCGGTAGCTGAGGCCTGTTTCTACTTCAGGTCTTCCAACTGCACTGCTTTTCTTCTTTTTATTTTTAACTTAATTCCACATCTTTCCATCTAAAAATGCATGTGCTGCAAAATATGGATAGTGCATTTAATCATATATATGTCTCATTTATACATTTATATCATGGTAATGTGCACTAATATTTAGTCCTAATAAGTGGTAAATTCACCGATCATCAATATCATCTATAAATAGAATAATAAAGGAGTCTAGATATGGTTTAAATACCTAATTCATCAACTTTAAAAATGCAAATAAGGTATTGGTCAACCAAAAAGAAATGACTAAGAACTCATAATGATCGTACAAAGTCTTAAAATTTGTCATCAAAATATTTGAAGCTCTAATAGTTAGTTGGTGCTGCCCAAATCTCAAATCAACATTCAAAAAACACCGAAGCACCCTGAAGCTGATCAAACAAATCATCAATATGAGGTAGATGATATTTATTCTTAATTTTCACCTTATTCTACTATTGATAATCAATATACATAACAATGAAACCATTTTTTCTCTTCATAAACAAGACAAACTAACCCTAAGATGATACAGTAGGTCAGATAAATCCTTTCTATAATAACTCCTGCAATTGATCCTTTAATTCTTTCAACCCTGTTGGGGCCATTCTACAAGAAGAAATATGATTAGGGTTAGTGCCCAATACAATATCAATGGAGAAGTCAAAATCATTATATGGAGGCATACAAGGAAAATCTGTAGAGAAAACATCAATGAACATATGGACAACACAAGCAGAATCTAAAGGAGGTGGTGAAGCAACACAAGTATAACTAATTTGTCCCAAATAAGACAAACACCCTCTATCTACCCAAAGTTGAGCCTGAAGAAAAATATAACTCTCTTGTTGATAGAATAAAGCACACCCTTCCTAGCTATCCTTTGCATAATTGGTGGAGCTAAAATCACGATCTTAACATAAAAGTATAGGATAACATGATACGGAGCTAAGCAATCCATGCCCTATATGACATAAAAGTCTACTATATCAAAGGTAATCAGATCTACCCAAGTCATATTCCCAATAATGGTCATAATATAGTATTGATGCACCTGATCCACCACTAAAGTTTCTCCTATAGGGCTGATACAAAGGTAGCAATAGTAAGAGGCTCACTAGCAAAATTGAAACCCAAAGTAAATTATGCAGAAAAAAAGGAGAAACTCAATCAAAGATAAAATAAAACAAATGCATATCTGAAACAAACAGGGATGATACCGATGACAATAGCATCAAAAGCCATCTTTAGACTAGCGGGTATAGCATAGCACTATCTACAACCACCATCCAACTGAGTAAAATCTGCCTCATGAACATTTAGTAGAAACCCTACATCTCACTTCTATTAAAGGAGTAGGCCTAGAAACATGATAGGGATAGTTCTTGGTTAATTGGCCAACCACATCACACATAAATGTAATGACCCTTCAGGTCATTTTCTGTATTTGTACTTATTTTTATCATTAGAGCTTTTCCATAGCACCCAAGTCATTTATAACTTACAGGAACTGATAGTTCAAGTATCGAGTTATTTGTTTATTTCTTAAATCCAATTTCATGTTTAGAAGTCTTCGCTTGTTTTGAATAGCTACTAAATGAAAACATCAGTAAAAAATATCATATATGTATAACGACTACACCAGCAGCTTTGAAATATAATTTTAGGCTAGGTAGAATATTGGTTTGGGTCCCAATGCATCAAAGCTTATTTTGACCTATAGGTTAGATAATTAGAAAATTAGAAATTCAGGTGTGGAACCCACATTTGGATGAAATGACCTTGAGTGAAGAATTCAACTTTGCCAATGCATCCAAAACATTAAAATTATTGTGGTTACATAGTACATTTTTTTTGTATAGGATCCCTAATGAATCCCGAGGCATTGGCCAAAACATGGAAGAATTTCCAAGTTTTAGCTGATATCTGATGCATCAGAGAGATAATGCAATCACCTAACTTTGAATGGTAGTTTCCCTATGGTGATCTTGATCCAGCGATTGTTACACCTATACCTAATTATCAAGTATGGTAATAAAAATACCCTTTAGGTCGTATTCTTGGCATTTCCCACTCATCTTTGAGATCAAGGAACCTTAAAATGGTGTCTCAACCTTAAATTAAGTCTTGGGTACAACTTAGAAACTTTATTAGCATATATTTTCATGATTACTATAGATTTGAGGTAGGAACCCTTTAATTTTAATTTTGAATTTCTTGAATTTTTGAACAAAAGCCCAAATAGCTTGGGGGCTTAATTCAGCCCTAAATAAGCTTAGTTTTACCCATTTATTAAGGTTTATGATTTCTTGGTGGTGCATGAATGTTGGGTTGAGCTCATATATGTGTTTTATATGAGTGGGACCAACTTGGGGTTTTTGGTGTCATTTTTAGACTTGAAGCACAATAGTGCAATATGGGTATGGATGTTCTCGTTATAATGTGTAGATTTTTTTTATAGCTTGGTTCCATGAAGAAGCTTCTCAGAAGGGAAAAGTGAAGGATTAGCGGTTCGTGAGCTTTCTTTAGATTTAAGGTAGCTTGGGTTTTTTCCTTGTTAGATTAAGCTATATATTCCTTATTAGATTGAGCTGTGTCATAGTATATTTGTCATATATTGTTAGATTGGGATGGGTTTTTGGTGTTGGTTTAATGAAATACAAGACTTAGGATTAGTTGGGCCATTTGGGCTACTTTGAAATCATAGTCTTGCAACACTTAACTCATTTTCCTTATACCTTAGTTGAATTAGGTATTATTTCCCATTGTCTAGCATTCGAATGACTTAGATCACTTAAATTAGATAAAATGCCTTAGACACCCATGATTAGAGTAAGTTGGCCTTAGTTGCTTATACTAGAGAAAGTTTCCTTAGTTCCAATGCACTTGGTGATAGTTTTTAGGTATAATATCTACATTAGGGCTTAGGATGGCTTACTATAGATCTAACAGTTAATTTAGCTATCTTGGCCTAGTACGAGGTATAAATTAACTTAGCGTTTGGGGGTTTGTAAGTGGGCTCGTATACTCACCTTAAGGTGAGTCCTATAATTAATTCTCTTGAACCCTTATGCTTATTAATTAACTAGAGAGTGCCCTTTTGAGTTAAAATTTATAACTCTTGTTACTTGTTGGTTATGAAGAATTGCATTAAGAGTAATGCCCAACTGATTATGCCCTTGTATGTATTATTGGATAAAGTTTGTGTTGAGATATTAATTATGTTATTGTGATTGACTATTCTTTACGCTAATGAAGATGCAATTGAATGAGCCCATGACTATAATATGGACAAAGTTATAAATGGTGTTATTGACCTCTCTAGGAATAATCTATAGATTAGATCATTGTTTAGCTATTGCTCACAATATTGATAAATTATCTTTATATCAATGATAGGACAATGAATATTCTACCAATGGGCCATTATTTATGATATTGCTTATGTTAATGTTTGTGGTCTAAATAATTAGGTTATAGATTATATTGTCAATCTTTCCCATTATTGATATTGGAAATGATAATGTTTATGGTGCTTGAAGGCACGCTTGTTAATTATATATAGAGTGTCTCATCTCTTACTGACTGGAAGCTGCAAACTGACTGAATATGGTGTATGCGCTACAACTTGTGCCTACATTATGAGACGATGTATCACATAGACGTATATGTGGGATCATTACTTTGAGGATGTACTAAGTATATGGGGGTGTATGCATTTACATAAAACAATATCAATACTCTTTAATGAAATCATACATGCAAATAGGAATGACTCACTTAGCTTGAATAAGTCTAAAATATAAAACTCATAAATCACAAATAGTGAAACATGTAACACAAATCTCGTAAGTCATTATACTTAACTTTAAAATCGATACTCTCCTCTTCTTATCAGTACTTGAAGGCTAAAGGAATGTTTAAACAACACTTTCAAAGTCATGCTTTTATCTTGTAGAGAGTAAAACTTCTTTAAAACTTAAATACTTAGAACTTTTAGGAACTTTTAACACTTGCGAACTCTGGAACTCTTTTAGATTTGGGACACTTGGAACTCGGTAGTTTCTTCTAACTGACATGGAGTTCATCGTTTTGCCCACATTGGGGAGAGCTGTTCTACCCTTGACATTGGAGTAAAACCTCATCTTTAGTGATTACTATCTTGGCCTTGGCCCCATGAATCTCGAACCTACGGTGGCACGTAGTACTGAACTTTGAGATCCTAATCTCCTTATAAACTTATCACTTGCACTTAGGACTCAAAATACAAAGCTTTAATACATCAAAATCATATTTAAACTTCATGCTCAACCATCATCTAAAAAGCTTACAATCATCTCAATCAAGATAATAGAAAAATAACTCATAATATGAATCTCATGATTTCAACATCCCAAAATTCATGATTGATAACAAAATATTCATAATAATCTTAAAATCCAGAAAATTTGGAAATAGGCATGGAAATATAAACAAAATCATGTAATTCAACCTTTAATCCATGGGAAATCTAAAGATCTTGTAAACAATAATAATGGGTATAAACTCTAACTTCAATTTCATGGAAAATATCATAATTTGTAGAAATTTGTAATTAAAATATGCCTTTGGGCACAAAGTGAAAGAGTTACCCTTGTTCAAACCCCACATACCTTAGATTTTGAATGTAGATGAACAAGCTTGCTTGAGAATCTTTTTCGCACTTTTGAATGAGGGCTCTTGAAGATTTTGACTTAGGAGTAATGAATCATAACTCAATTTGTAAAATCTATGGTGAGTTATTAAATTCTTGGATGAAGATTTGGATCTTGTTCTTGGGAGTAATTTTTGCAATAAACCCTAGATTTTTTATGCTTGAGGAGAATATGGAATTTTTGCCTTGGCCAGATGTATTTAGATGTTGGAAAGGATGGAAAATGTCAAAAAAGTCCTTTTAAAAAATGAATTAAAAATACTGAACGGGATCTGCAATGGCTCGTGCGATGGTCCATCGCTAGCTCAACGGTCTATCGGCCAGACCATCGTACCTGGGCAAGAGTGGGACTTACTGACTTGGCGGTGACAGCTTGGGTGAAGGTCTGTTGCTAACTCGATGGTCCATCAGCCATTCCATCGCACCTGAATAGAAGGTAGACTCACTGCATTTGATGCGATAGTTGGGTAATAGCCCGTTGCTAGCTCGATGGTCCATCAGACCTTTTTGTCGCACCTGGGTGGTTCAGACTGCTTTCTATAATTCAGCGATAGCTTTCTCTTCCATTGTTGGATTTTGATGAAATGGGTATCGTTTCAAATATAATTCAATTTCTCACTCCACTTCTTTCTGAGAGTTTTGAATTTGCTTGATGTGCTCATGGTGCCATCGTACTTAGAAACTGTGAAGCAATAGTTGATGCAAGCATAAACCATGAGAATACGAGGCTAAGGTCACATAATGGGTATCACATTGTCCGAGCTGGAATACTTGTAAAACAAAAATCATTCAGTGAATACTTATGGACTGAATCATGACTAGGTACTCATACTCAAGTGGAGAATTTCTTCAACCACCATTCTAGGGAGTTCTAATGATATGAGGGAGAAAGAAACTTTGGGCAAGATCTAAACAAGACATCTAAATAAGAGATTACAATATTGCTATGACTATATAACTTGTAATGTAGACCTATTAATCATAAGTCGGGATATAAGTACTAGGCGTCAAGCAATGCAACTTCTTACTCCCAAACTTAGCAACAGTTCTCAAACACTTTTTCAGCTATACTATTCCCCTCAAATACTATATTCGTCCGGTCCAACTTTTAATTTTCACATGGAACTGATACTTCCATCCACTAATGTCTAGACTGAACGAAATTCTCTCACCATGTTCAAACCTAACTCAAAGTCACAAGATACACCATATAACACTGTAATGCTAGTCTGAACTATTAATTCAACACACCCTGCATTTCACAACTTCTCATCTTATGTAAAGTTGTCATTACCACTCCCACAACCACATTCAACCTCGTACTAGACATTTACTAACGTGCAATACACCCATCCAGATATACAAACATAACATTCAAGCCTATAATTTATAACCATATATGCACTCCTAAGCAACCATTCATAAGGCATCAATGCATATTCTCTAAACCTCTATCAATAATTAATTTCCTTCACTATGATTGAGAATACATACATAAAATTTTAACTAGCCATGACATGTACCAAAGACTTGGCCTCAATCATAATTTACACTTGCAGTCTCAGCTAAAATAAGCATACAACAATCCTTCAATAACGAAAAAGAAAAGGCTTACTCTCTCATATTTAGATAATTGTTCGTCATCACTATCTTGACCTCAAAAAAGGTAACTAAATGGTTAGAATAGGAGTAGTTGAGATATGAAGAGATACTGTGTATAACTTGACACCCAACTGAGGCTTGACGAATATATTATTTAACATCGTGAATGCATCAAAGAAGTTTGATCTGAAGACATGCTTGCTATAAGTCTGAATTTCACTGATTAATAAAAATATTTCCTGAGTACCAGAACTGACATAACGTAAAGCTTGAGTGCATGGGTCATGAGTTGCATGACCCAAATTTGGAGTTCATAGCTTATGGAATGTGATTCAAACTGCTGAAAAACTGAAAATCCTCATTTTGGGAACTAGGAGAGTACATGATTCTCTATCATTTGCATGAGCATAATTAAGAGCATGGAACAAAAACGTAAGGCATGAGTAGGTATTAGTACAACTAAAAATACTAAAATAATATTTCATCAAGCATCAATCTTTATCATAGATATTGTACGACTTACTGGTACATCTACTAGAATCTGAAAGCTTTACTTGGTTACTAGTTTTATCATCTCACCCTTAGATTTACGCCCATCTCTCTGAGGCTGTGAACCACTATATAAGCTCTAGCCTAACTGCTATCACTTTACTCTAGATTCTGTGATATAAAAATTCACATTAACAAAAGAACTTAACCTGAATGACTACACCTAAAGGCGCAAAACCAACTTTGAACACTACCTTCTTAGTTACACCTTATCTTTCTATAGACCTAATATTCGTCAAGTAATATTGGCAAAAACCATACGTAGCCCCCTTAAGTACGCACCATTTTTCACTTAGACAACTCAAGTGGACATTGTTCCATTTTGGTACCTCAAAAGGCATTCAAGTGTCACCTTGACACGTTTTGCTGAATCAGCAAAATAATTTTAGTGTGTGAAACACACTCTCCGCTGAGGTGGAAAGTGACGAATAAAATGCGGACATATGTCATTTTTGTCCAAATAATTTATAAATAATTAATTTAAATAAAAAACACCCCCTCCCCTAACATACCCACCCCACCAACCTTCTTCTTCAAACACTCTACCCACCCACCGACCACCCCTACCCCACCCACTCTACCAGTCCACCCACCCACCCGCCACCCCCACCCAACCTGTCTTTTTCTTAAAACACCCCACCCACCCTTCACCCCCACCCCTACCCCACCCACTCTACCAGTCCACCCACCCACCCGCCACCCCCACCCAACCTGTCTTTTTCTTAAAACACCCCACCCACCCTTCACCCCCACCCCACGCACCCTGCTAATATTTTCTTTAAGCACCACACTCATCCCGCCACTCTTCTTCCCCTCTTTATCTTCTTCAAAGACCTCACATCCCCTCTCCACCCCTACACCCCAGTCATCTTTAATTTTTTCATTGATTTTACTTCTATTTTTAATTTTTCTTCACTGATTTTAGTTGATTTTTAGATTTTGTTCATAAATTTGGCATCATTTTTTTCAGATTTGATTTATTTTTTTTTTTCAATTTTTAGTTTTTTTACCTTTATTTTTAAATTTCTTTCATCAATTTTTCTTTGATTTTCAATTTTTCTTCACGGATTTTTCTTAGTTTTTATGCTTCGATTTTAAATTCAATTTTCCTTCACTGATTTGGATTTATTTTTTAATTTTTCTTCATCGATTTTGTTTGATTTTTATTTTTTATTTGTTGATGTTTCTTATTTTTTTATTTTTCTTCAACGATTTTTCCCTTAACGATTAAAAAAAGGTGCTTAGTATTTAATTTTCACGAACCTTTAAATGTGTATATAAATTTCTCTCAATAATTCTTACCATTAAATAAATTATGAATGACAAAAATAATAGATAAAAATGTGAAAGAAGGATAAATTAATGGGCATTGAGTTAATATATTGTTTTTGTCAAGACAAACTCCTAAATATGTATCTAATTTTTAAATCTCTCCCAATAATTTTTACAATTAAATAAGATTAAAATTGACAAAAATGATGGATAATAATAAGAAAAAGGTATAAATTAATGAAAGTGAGTTAATATATTGTTGGTGGGCCAAATTGGGCACCGTATCAGCCAAAAAATTTCTTTCACGCGCCTTCATGGAGGTGTAATACACGCACCTGGCCAACTCAGCAAAAGGTGCCAAAATGACACACTTTATGGCTACTTGAGTTGGCAAAATGGAACAATGTCCATTTGAGATGCCTAAGTGAAAAATGAAGTGCACTTAAGGGGGCTGCGTATGGGTTTTGCCTATAATATTTGAACACTTACTAACTTCGGATCTGCATGAGCACCCCATAGTCGAAGTGAACGCCATCTAGTGCTTCAACTCTTATTTTTACTAGCTCAATCTTCAATGGTCCAAACTTAGATTCTAATGCTTAACATGAATATCTCCAAACCTCTTATTGACCATACTACTTCTGTCATAGCCTACCAATTTCATGCTTGTAAACTTATATTTCTAAACCATGAGAATCAAAATCATACTTAATAGGCTCCACATCTTCTATCATAATTCCTTAATTTAGCTGTCAAGAACATCATATATTCTCTAACTAGTCTTTATCCATCGAGCAACTCAACGTTACTACAACCACACAACATGTAATAATCCTTGAAAAATAATATAGCCCCATAGCACCTTGGAAGTACTTCCACATCATACATACAACATCATACTTTATTACGAGCCAAATAAACTTAAGCACTTGCATACACTATTCAAGCCAACTAGATTACTTCCATATGACTAACATTCATAACATATCAATCATTATATCTACCTTTCTTATCATCTACTATTCAAACTTAGTATCTCATTTTAGCTATGATTAACCACAATCTTGATAGCTATTCTTACCTACCCAACATCCAACAATACTAGCCCGCTAAAACCTCATAACAGTAATGATCAATCATAATCTAAGATTTGGATCTTGTTTTTGTAAAATCTATGGTGATTTCTTGAAATTCTTAGAAGAAGATTTGGACCTTGTTCTTGGGAGTAATTTTTGCAAGAAACTAGATTTTTTATGCTTGAGGAGAATATGGCATTTTTTCCTTGCCTAGGTGTATTTAGATGTTGGAAAGGATGGAAAATGACCAAAAATGACTTTACAATACTAAACGGGATCTGCGATGACTCATGCGATGATCCATCGCTGGTTCAATGGTCCATCGGCCTGACCGTCGTACCTGACCTAGAATGGGACTTATTGTCTTGGCGGCGACATCTTGGGCAATGGTTCGTCTTTAGCTCGATGGTCCATTGGATATTCTATCACGCCTGGCCAGAAGGTGGACTTATTACCTCCGCTGTAATGGTTTGGACGATGGATCATCACTAGCTCGACGGTCCATCGAACCTTTCCATCGCACCTGGGCGGTTCAAACTACTTTTTATAATTCAGCCATAACTTTCTCTTTTCGGTGTCAGATTTTGACAAAATAAGTATCGTTGGAAAGATAATTTAATTTCTCACATGATAAAAAGTCAAAATTAGGAAAATTAATTATGATTTAAACGGTACTCACTTTTGAAGCCATTCCTTAGTCTTTTAAGAGAGAAATTAGTCTTTACTTCACAGGATCTAATGGCTTAGACTATGAGGGAACTTTACGAGGTCTTTCATAGGTAGACCTTTGTTTCGGGTTCCAATGAATCCAAGTTCATTTAAAACTATTGGTCATAAAGTTGGAAAATTTGAAATATGGGTATGGGACCTAAATTTTCTTGAAATAACCTTATTTTGAAAGTCCAACTTCACCATCGAATATGGAATATTGAATTTTTAGAATTACAAAGTTCATTTGTATAAATCAATGTCCGAATGAATCCCAAGGCCTTAGAGGAATTTCCAAGTTTCAGCTGATTTTCTAGTGCTGTAGAGGATATTGCAATCGGATAAGGTGTATGGCGATTACCTTAATATGATAGCAATCCCTAGATTGCAATAGCAATATCTCCATACCTTTTATGGGTATAAAATGACACCTATGGGCCTCGTTTTGGCAATTTTGACTCATCCTTGAGACCTAGAACCCAAAAAAGGTATGATAAATCAAAATTGAGTCTTGTGGGTGTCCTGGGAGCTTGAAAAACATCTATTATTGTTATTACCATCTGAATTAACATAAGATTTCATTACTTTGTTGGTGAATTTATTAGTTGTTGACCCAAAACACTAAATATCTTTAGGGCTTTATTTTAGCCCAAAATTAGCTTAGTTTTCACCCATTTTTATGGGTTTTGATTCTATAAGCTTTATATAATGTTGGGCTATCCTTGAAAATTTATTTTCCATAAGTGGGACCCACTTGGGGTTTTTGGTGCCATTTTTTTACCTGAAGCACAATGGTGCAATATGGATATCATTTCTTTCGTATTGATGATATAATTACAATTTTGATAGTATGAAGACATTTTGGAATTGCTAAGTGCTTATGAGGTAAAAAATGTTCATAGGTATCACTTAGAAAAAAGTTGAGCTAAGAGTGTTTGATTCAGCCAAATTTTTTTATTCAATTCTACAAGGGTTAAATTTGAATGTATATAATGTTTTATATATGTGGAATTTTTTAGCACAAGACCTATAAAGTATATAATTCAATTAGCTTTCCAATGATACCAAGTTTGATTTAATTCGATACCCGAACAAAAAGATCTGATTAGTTTCATTAGAACCAATAAGCTACTGTAATAAGGCCATGTCCCGGTTATGTAGTTGAACCTAGTTTTTTAATTTAAATGATTGAGGGGAAATTAGGTCTTTTCCCCCCTCAACCCATTCTTGCATAGCACGACTTGGAATCGGTTAGGGTATAATTTTTCCCCTTCTTCTCTAATCTTCCTCTCAAGAAAATCATCTCATTACCCCTAGAATAAATTCAATTCCCTTTTCCATAAGGAATCAGGAATTCAAGTTCCCTCAAGTTCAATTACCTTCAAGAAAGCATCAAGAATTGTGTTTTCCTCTCAAGTTAATGGCTTAAGGTTTGTGGGGTATTAATTAATAGGTATCTTACACCCATGGATCCGAAAAACCCTTTCTTTTAAGTGAAAACGAAATCTTCTATAATTACTATAATTTTTATGCTCAACAAAGATTGAATTTTAGGTTTTGATGGTAATTTGAATTCAATTAAGCCAATGTATGATCCTATGTAAAATTTTGAATTCTTTATTCTATGAATTTAAGTTTCCAACGCTTTGTTCAAGTAAAATCCATGATAGATCCTACACTCATGATTATTTGCAAAATTCCAATCTTTTAATTTTATATTTTCCTTATGTTTGATGAAATGCTTATGTCTTGAGTTAAACCATGATTTAATACTATAGTTTGAGTTTAAAAGTCATGTTTTAATGATCATTCAGTGCGGGTGGGGTTAGGAACACTAGATACCTATGCGTTTTTATATGATTTCTATTTTCAAGTAATGAGTCAATCAAACTATAATTTTTAATATCATATTAAGAACACCATGATCATGTTGAGAATTATCAGTTTATATGCTAATAATTAACTCAGAATTAGTATGCACTGTAATTTTCAGAATACTATGACCAGATCTTATCAGTTATCAGTTATCAGTGAATGCACCAGTTATTATTTTAATTTCTTTCTGTTAGGAGTAGGATTTAGCATCGAGTAAACATAGGGATGGTGTCTCCCCTATTAGTTAGGCATGAGACATTAGTAAAAGTCCCTAAGTTCCTAACCTACGATGCCACCAAAGATTTTATGGGGTCCCCCATTAATTAGGCATGACATCTTCGACCTTCGAGACATCAATTTAGTGATCACTATAGTTCAGGTTCTATTCCGATTGGAAGGATAGAAAAACTCTCTTTAATGTGGGTCAGACGTTGGACTCCAAGATAACTCACATAGTTTTAGTTGGTTACGTGATAGATCCTACAGTCTCTGTACAGTATTCAGTGTATTTTCAATTTAGGTTTGCTTGACCAAGTGTACAGATTCTGTGATAGTTAGTTATCAGATTTTAGTCTATCAGTTTATAGATTGTATCAAAAACATATATATGTTTCGTATTGAATTCACAGATGTTACAGTTTTCTTACATTCAAGTTCAGTTAGTCCTATTATACGCAGAGTACCCTATAGTTTCAATCCAGTTATTTAAATAAATTGTACTTTAGTTTTACATAATGAATATTCATATATCTTCTACACATCACATCGATGTATGTTATCCTTTTACTTGAATTTTAGTTTTTCGGTCACACAGACATCAGTCATTTAGTTAATTAGATCTACTTAATACATGTTATGTTGATTTTTTAAGTTTATTCATTCAGGATCATCATGTTTTCAAATCAGATCTATGAGTTAAGTCAGTTCCTACCACATAGTTTTAGACCCAGTATTAATATGTCATCCTCAGTATAGCTTCTACAACATATTTATCCCCATAAGATAATGACATACAACATTAATATTTCTACAGCCTCCTATCTTATAGAATTATTTTCAGCTCATTATTTATATATTCTTTATGATTTACAGTTTTCACGTATAGTCATTCTTTAAATATATATTTAAACAAATAACTTATATCCATAGTTTTGCAACATGTTTGAAATATTTCCATGATTTAGTGCATGTCTCCATATACTCATTATATTCTATTGTACTGACAACAAACATGTGTCTGTGGCTGCATCCTACATGATCTAGGTACCATATGTAGCTCTTTTAATGGGTTAGACAGTTTCTAGCATTTAGCCAGTAGGTGATAAGTTTTCTTATTTTGAGAACTCCAAATAGCTTTAGATCATGTACAATATTTTATATTTTTCCATATGTATTGATTTTTAGTAGTTGGAGGCATGTCCCAGCTATTTATAGTCAGTATAGTTGTAACACACCGTCTTCTTCTAGCATAATCTAAATCTCAATACATGAGTATTCATCTATGAAAATTTTGAAACCCTCATTATTTTTCAATTTAGAGACTGCCGTTGTATAGAAAATCAATTAGATTTCCAATGAAATTTTTTTTTCCCAAATTCGATAACTATGTAAGAAGTTATGGTGATTTAAAATTTTAGTTGCAAAAATCTGTCATTTTAACCATTAGCACATCGCGGAGCAGGCCAATCTCCCATTTGGAAAATTCAAGTGAGGGTCTGCGATCCTAGCACATCGTGCCATAGGTCAACTTGATATTTCTCTATTTTCAGTGTTGAAGTATTATAGCACCGCATTGCGGTGAACTTTCAGGTCCCAATCAGTGAAAGACTGTGATTTCCCTACATCGCAACACAAACTAGATTCCAAGTTGTCCGATTCCAATAACACGGCAAGATAGCACCGCATCGCACCAGCCCAGAAAATTAGGATTTTCAGTAAGTTTTGAGTTTTAATTCCAAGGGCTTTTAAGTGCATTTCCCTTATCCCAATCAGCCCCAAACATGAAATTAAGTCCCTAATAACCTAATTGAGCATTATTTAAATTAATGTTTCACTAAAATTAAGAACATTCTCTCAAGGATCAAAACCTTAACCTTCAAGAATTAGGGTCAAATCTCAAGAACTCTCCTTCAATTCTTCCAAATTCATCGTCTCATATATGTTAGATGTTCATCCATGGAGTCCAAGTATCCATTTTAACTACAAAACCATAATCTTTTCATCTTATTATGGTTCAAATTATAATTTCATCTATGAATCTCCATGTACTATTGATTTTATACCATGTTACCATGAAATTATTGTTATTATTTAATCTTCCCTGTTTTAATATTATTATTTATTGAATTAAGCCATGATTTAATGCTATTATAATGAATTCATGCTATTGCTACGAATTCTAAGACATTCTTATGATTGTTTTAAACCATGAACTACAAGTGTTTGATAAAATGCCTACAAAAGTGATTTATTTATAAGAGCCTTGATGTTTTGGTCTTCAAGCTTTAGTGTATTTTTAGTATTGTTGTTTTGAGTCCTAGGGGTATTGAATACTCAAAAACCATAGCTGTTTAATTAGTATAGTCTAATTGCATTACAGAATAGTCTTCAGATTATATTATGAGCATTATCAGAATAGTCAAATATCAGTCATTCAACACAGAGCAATCTAGTATCTTAGTGTCTTTCAATTGGGAGTAGGATTTCACACCGAGCGAGCGAAGGGATGGCAGCTTCCCCGTGATATAGGTAGAGTCATTAGTAGCAGTCCCTGTAGTCTAGAACTATGAAGCCAACGTAGGATATGACTAGTTACCCGTTAGATTAGGCTGGACTATCTCGTAGGGGTCTCCCATCAGTTTAGTCTTGAAACCCTTAGTGCTTTGGATATTATATCAGTTTAGTGGATCCACACATCCATTTTTAGTATTTGTGGCATGTTATTAACACCTTTTAAACTGGGGTTATAGGTGTGACCCAGATTAGCTTAAATTGGGGAACGTCGGTAAGATGATACATCCCACAGTCTTAGATATAGTCTCAGTTACAGTTCTAACTCAGTTATTCAGTCATAGTGTTACTTGACCAAAGCATAGAGATTTTAGGTATTTTAGTATTTTAGTTTACAGATTTTACTTAGTTATGTTATATGCTTGGTCATGCATCCTTAGTATTTATAGATTTCCCTGCATTATCAGTATTTGCAAATTCCATGCTCTCTAGTCAGTACTCTATGCTTTACATCCATGTCCAGTTAATTATTAGTTCTATTCATGAAACCATGCATACCAGCCTACCTCAATTAGCATACCAGTACATTTAAAGTACTGATCGCATACCTTTCTTTTACGCTATGATGTATCATATCATAGGTGCTGACACTCAATTCTCAGATCACACTTAGTCTCTCAGATTATCACTAGTACAGTAGAAGTGATGAGTCCTCATCATTCGAGAACAAATTATATTACTTCATTTCTTTATCTCATTATTTAGTAGAGTTTGTTAAGGCCTGTCCCATCAACTAACAATATCCATTTTATAGGATTTTCAGACACTATAGTTAGTTATTCAGACTATTCAGATTTTAGTATTTTTATCAAATTCATAATTCAGTGGTAATTTCATTATTAAAACCTTATGACATTTTTGGAATTCTTTAATATTCAAGATTATATTATTTATTGCTCACAGCATATACCAACTAATAGGTTAGCTTATGGTCTATGAAGATCATAAGCACTGTGTAATGACTAGGGGGTTGTCTTGGGTCATTACAATCTTATTATCAGATAAGGTTTTAAAGTATCCTAGGAAGTTTGAAAGTCAGTTCAAGTAGAGTATTGTGCATGGGTGTAGAGCGCATCATACTAATGGACGAGAGACTACAAGGTATTTAAGAAAAAGTGTCCCTTCTTTCAATTATTCATGTAGTGTAATTGAGCATGAGCTCAAGTTAAACTTTCAGTCTAATCTATTTTCTCCTTCCATTAACAAAAAATGCCTTCCAAGAAGAACAAAAGAAGAATAGGAACTCAGCCAACCCCACAGCTCATCTAGGAAGATCCTCTGGATGAGCATGTCTTTTATAAAGAATTCAGGCCAGCGTTCACTACTCTAGAAAACTCTGTAGCAACACAAAATTAATGGCCAATTACTGTTCTGGCCAACCCAATGTCCAATATTGCTACAACTAGAATTTAGGACATCACCTAGCTGAATCCTCTTTTTTTTAGAGGATCTAAGTCTGAAGAGAATCCACAAGAATTTGATGTAATGGTTCAGAAGGTAACGGATGCTATGGGTGTGATGTCTAGTCAGAGTGATGAGTTTGCTACATATAAATTATAGGATATAGCCAATACTTATTTTAAGTAGTGAAAAGTAGATAGAAGTCTTGGTGCAGGGCCTATAAAATGGGAAGAGTTTTCCATAACTTTCTTAGACATATTCTTTCCATTAGAGTTTTGGGAGGCCAAGGTGTTAGAATATTTTAATTTTAGGTAAGGCAGCATGAGTGTGGGGGAGTGTTCTCTCAAGTTCACTAAGTTAGCTAGATATCCTCCTCATGTGGTAGCTAACAGTAGGTCCAAGATGAGTAAGTTTGTGTCTAGCGTGTCTAATAGCATAGTCAAGAAAGGTACGAACATAATGCTGATTAGTGGGATGGATTTGTCTTGATTGATGTCCATGCTCAATAGATAGAGGAGTGAAATATTAAGGAAAGTGAGAGAGGAAACTAGAGAGCTAGGATGGGTTGTTTTAATTTCAATTGGCCAAAGTTAGAAGGTAGTAACCGTCATTAGTTTCATCTGAGGTGTTCAGCCCCTATACCTTCTTTACTCAGTGCCCCAGTAACCAAATTTAGAAATAAAAATAGGGATAGGGTGTAGGATCTTATTCCTAGGTCAGTGTTTGTAGTGCGCATACAAATTTTTTATGTTAGAAGTCTAGCAGACACTATTAGAGAGAGTGTAGAGTGGGTAGTGATGTATGCTTTGGGAGTGGCAAGCCAGGACATCAAATTCAGGAGTGTTAGGTAGTTCCTCAAAAAGGTAGGGATGTGCACCAACAGGGCCAGTCCCATAAGTCCTCAGTTCTAGACGTCCTCCTAACTCAGCAGGGTGCCATTTCAGTGCTACCAGTGGTCAGCGTCCAAATGGATTATATGCTCTTCATTCTGGCCAATATCAGGAAGATTCTCCTAACGTAGTTAGTAGTATGTTGCAGGTCGTTCACCTACATGTTTATGCTTTATTAAACCCTAGAGCTCATCTTTCTTTTGTAACTTCATATATAGTCATCAATTTCGGAGTCAGTCCAAAAAATCTAGCAGAGGAATTTGCAGTGTCTACCTTGGTAGGTGTTTCCATCGTAGCTAGATAGGTATACAAGAACTGTCTAGTTACAATATCTTAGAAAGTTACCTTAATTGATCTTGTGGACTTAGAGATGATTGATTTTGATATTATTCTTAGCATGGATTGGCTCCACTTATGTTATGCCTCAGTTGATTTTAGAAATAAAATAGTTCATTTTTCAGTCCCTAAATGAACCAGTCCTTGAATAGAGAGGTAGTACTACAACTCTTAGTAGTTAGTTTATCTCATACCTTAGATCCAGAAAGGTGATATCTACAGTGTGTGTCTACTATCTTGTATTAGTCAAAGACTTTAATCTAGAAACTCCTACTCTTGAGTCAGTCCCAGTAGTAAATAACTTCTCAGATGTATTTCCTGAAGATCTTCCCGAAGTTCCTCCCGATATTGAAATTGATTTTTGAATACACCTTCTCCAAGATACTTAGCCTATATCTATTAGGTCATACAGAATAGCTCCAGCTAAACTCAAAGTACTAAAAGAACAGTTGAGGGATCTCTTAGATAAGGGATTCAAAAGCCTAGCATCTCCCCGCAGGCCGCACCTATTCTATTCGTGCATAAAAAAGATGGTTTTCTTAAAATATGCATAGACTACCGTCAGTTGAACAAGTTCATTATTAAGAATTAATATCCACTTCCTTGAATTGATGACTTGTTTCACCAACTTCAAGGGGCCAACTATTTTTCAAAGATAGACCTCAAATCAGGCTATCATTAGCTTAGAGTCAAAGAATGTGACATTCCAAAATTAGCTTTCCAAACTTAGTATGGTCAATTCAAATGCCCCAGTAGCCTTTATGGACTTGATTAATCGAGTGTTCAAGCAGTACTTACACATGTTTGTCATAGTATTGCATAGCAAAAGCTATCATGTAAAAGCGATGACGTTCATGTCTATCGCGTAGCAAAAGCGATCATGTAGACAATCTCATCATAGTATTGCAAACTCTTAGAGCCCATAGTTGTTCGCTAAATTCAGTAAGTATGAATTTTAACTAAGATCATTAGCTTTCCTCCGCCATTTTATCTCTGGTGATGTATTAGAGTCGATCCTCAAAAGACTGAGGTGGTGAGAAATAGGCCAAGACCCATCTGTCCATCATATATAAAGAGTTTATTGGGTTTGGATGGCTATCACTGTTGGTTTGTTAAAGGGTTTTCTTCTATTGCATCCTCCATGTCTAGATTGAATCAGAAGAAAGTTAAGTTTTCGTGGTCAGATTTATGTGAGAAGAGTTTTTAGGAGTTGAAGACTCAACACACCTTATCCCCAGTCTTGACTCTACCAGATTGTTCAAATGATTTTGTTGTGTACTGTGATGCATCAAGAGTAGGTTTGGTTTGTGTTCTTATGCAGAGATATAAGGTCATAGCCTACGCCTCCATATAGCTTAATCCCTATGAGATGAATTATCTAACTTAGGATTTTGAGCTAGCATCTGTAGTGTTTGCCTTAAAAGATTTGGAGGCATTACTTGTATGGGGTACATGTAGTTGTATTCATAGATCACAAAAGCCTTCAATATATATTCTCTCAGAAAGATTTGAATTTGAATCAGAGAAGGTGGTTAGAGTTATTAAAGGATTATGACATGAGTGTTTTGTATCATTCGGGCAACGCCAATGTAGTGTCAATTGCTTTCAGCAGAATGTATATAGTTAGTTTAGCTTATGTTGAGGATGGTAAGAAGAATTTAGCTCAGGAAGTTAATCAGCTTACTTGACTAAGTGTCCGCTTAGTTGACTCAGTAGAGGGTAGTGTGTGGGTGCAGAGTAGCACTGAATCATCTCAGTTTTCGAGGTGAAGAAAAATTTGGATAGAGATCCCAGTCTAGTTAAGTTGAAAGAATCAGTCAGTGAACAGAAAAGTGGAAGTTTTCTCACAAAGAAGAGAAGGTCTTTTGCATTATTAGGTTAGATTATGTGTGCCTAGGGTAGATAATTTGAGGAAATGAATTCTTTGAGAACCGCATGAGGCACGTTAATGTAATCTTATTAAGGAAACAAAGATGTACCAAAATTTATGCGAGATCTGTTGGTGGAGTGGGATAAAGAGAGATATTGTAGAGTTTATAGCTAAGTGCTCTACACATCAGCAAGTTAAGATTGAGCACCAAAAGACTAGTGGGTATATGTAGGAGTTCAGGAATCCCATATGGAAATAGCAAGAAGTGAACATGGAATTTGTGATAGGTTTGCCTCGTACCTGTTATCATCATAATTCTATTTGGGTTATCATAAATAGGATGATTAAATCACCTCATTTCTTGCCGATTCATACAGTTTTTCAGACGAGGACTATTACACGGTGTTCCCTTATCTTTCATATCAGATAGAGGTACTCATTTTACCTCTCACTTTGGAAAGCATTCTGAAAGTGTCTTAGTACCCAAGTCCACCTCAGAATAGCCTTCCACCCTTAGATAGATGACCAAGTAGAACAAACCATTCAAACTCTAGAAGATATGTTGAGAACTTGTGTTGTTGATTTCAAGGGTAGTTGGTTTGATCATATTCTTTTAATTCAGTTTGCATACAATAACAAATATCATTCCAATATCGATATAGCTCTATTTCAGTCTCTTTAAGGTAGGAGATATAGATCTCTAATTAGTTGTTTTGAAGAAAGTGATGCTGCGGTAGTAGTGCCTGACTTGGTGTTTGATGCATTAGAAAAGGTTCAGTTGATCAGAGAAAGGCTCAGGACTGCCCAGAGCTGACAGAAATTATATACAGATGTGAGGAAAATGGATCTCGAGTTTGAGTTCAGTGATCTTATATACTTGAAAATCTCTCCTATGAAGGGAAACTCCGTCCCCAATATATCAGACTCTTCACAATTCTCAGTAGTTTCATAAAGGTAGATTACGAGCTTGAGTTTCCTTCATATTAAGCCTCAGTACACCCAGTGTTCCATGTCTCATTGTTAAAAAAAGTGTATTGGTGATCTAGCTATAGTTGTTCCCTTAGAAAGTGTAGATTTTCAGAACAGTCTTTCGTTTAAGAAAGTTTCAGTCAAAATCTTGATCATCAAGTTCACAGACTAAGGAACAGATAAGTTACACTAGTCAAAGTTCTTTGGTAGAATTAGTCTGTTGAGGGATTGACTTGGTAAGCAGAAGCAGATGTGCAGACCAAGTACCCTCATCTTTTCTTTGCAAATCCAGATTCAGTATAAGGTACCAATCTTTGTAATATTTTTTTTCTCTGTCATGCTCAATTCATCTGCACCTCATGGTCATGTCAGTCTTGCATTCATGAATCAGTTTAGTCATGCATATTCAGTTAGTAAGTTCAGTCCCTCAGTTCCCTCAGTTTAACGAGTTTTATATGGGATGACTAATCCTAAGGGGATATATTGTAACACCCTATTTTTCAATAGCATAATATAAGTCCCAATACGTGAGTATTCATTTATGAAATTTTTGAAACACTTATTTCTTTTCAGTTTAGAGCCTACAATTACGTAAGAAATTCAATTAAGTTTCCAATGATATAAAATTTGCCCAAATCAAATAACCGGGTAAGAAGTTATAGCAATTTTAAGTTTTAGTCGAACACCCCCATCATTTTAACCTTTAGCATTTCGAGGAGCAAAACAATCTCCTATTTGGCAAATTCTATTGAGGGTCTGTGATCCTGGCGCATCGAGCCATAGGTCACAGTGTCGAAGCATGATACCACCATGTTGTGGTGAACTTCCTGGTCCTAATCAGTGAAGGATCGCAATTTTCCTACTTCGCGCCACATACCAGTTTCCCGTTTGTCTGATTATAGTGACATGGTATGATAGCGTCACATCGCGCTAGCCCAAAAAATTAGGATTTTCAGTTAGTTCCAAGTTTTAATTCCAAGGGCTTTTAAGTACATTTCCCTTATCCCAGTAAGCCCCAAACACGAAATTAAGTCCCCAATAACCTAATTGGCATTATTCAAATCATTTTTTCCCTAAAATCATGAACATTTTCTCAAGTAGCAAAACCCAAAACTTCAAGAATCAAGATCAAATCTCAATAACTCTCCCTCAATCCTTCAAAGTTCATCATCCCAGGTATGTTAGATGCTCATTTATGGATTTCTTTCATCTATGGAGTCCAAGTATCCATTTTAATTGCAAAACCATCATCTTTTCAAGTTATTATGGTTTAAATTTTGATTTAATCCATGAATCTCCATGTACTATTGATTTTATACCATGTTACAATGAAATTATTATTATTATTTAATCCTCCATGTTTTAATATAATTATTTATTGAATTAAATAATGATTTAATGATATTATAATGAATTCATGCTCCTCCTAAAAATTCTAAGACATTTCTATGATTGTTTTAAACCATGAACTACAAGTGTTTGATAAAATGCCTACAAGAGTGATTTATTAAATAAGAGCCTTCATGTTTTAATCTTGAAGCTTTAGTGTCTTTTTAGCATTGTTATTTGAGTCTTGGGGGTATTGACTACTAGAAAATCATAGTTGTTTATTTAGTCTAGTCTCAGTACATTATATAATAGTCTTCAGATTATATTATTAGCATTATAAAAATAGTCAGATATCATTCATTCAACTCAGAATTGTATAGTATCTCAAATTCTATCAGTTGGGAGTAGGATTTACCACCGAGCGAGTGCAGGGATGGCATATTTCCCGTCAGATAGGCAGAGTTATTAGTAGTAGTCCCTATACTCCAGAAATACACTGCCAGTGTAGGATATGAGTAGTCACCCATCAGATTAGGCTTGACTATCTCGAAGAGGTCACCCCTCAGTTTAGGCTTGATAACATTAGTCCTTTGGACATTATATCAGTCTATTGGGTCAACACAGCCATTGTTAGTACCCATGGCACAATTTACACCCTTTTAACTAGGGTTATAGATTGGACCCTGATTAGCTCGAATTGGGGGAAGTCGGTAAGATGATACCTCTCATAGTCTCATATATACTCTCAATTATAGTCCCAGCTTAGTTATTTAGTCTTAGTGATGCTTGACCAAAGCATACATATTTTAGTTATTTTAGCATTTAAGTTTACACACTTTACTCAGTTATGTTATATGCTTTGTCATACATCCTTAGTATTTACAGATTTCCATGCATTTTCAGTATCTACATATTCTATTCTCTCTACTCAATACTCTATTCTTTAAATACATATCCAGTTAATTATTAGTTTTGTTCATGAAACCATGTATACCATCCTACCTCATTTAGAATACTAGTACATTCAAAGTACTGATAGAATACATTTCTATTGTGCTATGATGTATCATATCATAGGTGTTGATGCTCAGTTCCTGCATTGTACTTAGTCCCTCAGATTATTAGCAATACAGTAGCAGTGGTGATTCCTTATCATCTAAGGATAAATTATATTACTTAATGTATTTATCTCAGTAGGTAGTAGAGTTTTTTGGGGCCTGTCCAATCAACTCACAGTATCCAGTTTAGAGGCTTTTCAGACACTACAATTAGCTTTTCAGAATATTAAGATGTTAGTATTGTTATTAGGTTCATAATTTAGTAGTTATTTAATTATTAGAATCTTATGAAATTTCAGTTATTCTTCTGCTTCCATGATTATATTATCCAATGCTCATGGCAGTTACCGACTCATGGCAGATACCGACTCATGGATTCACTTGTGCTTCTTTGGGATCGTAAGCACTGTGTAATGTCTAGGGAGTAGTCTCAGGTTATTACAATAGTAGAGGCTTCATAAATGCTAGTTAGAGTCAGTCGTGTAATTTGAGTTTCTTTCTTCATTATGATATAAACTATATCAATATTAACTTTATTTGGACTTTTCATGAGTATACTTTCGCTTAGCAAATTAAGTTCTATTTTACATATTAAATCAGTTGCTTAACGGTATTTCAATTCATGTGTAAGCTTGGGATCACTTATTATACCAAGCACCGTTTTACGTGTAGGGGTAGTCTCAGGTCATGACAAACTTTGTATCAAAGCACAAAGTTTGAGTGTCCTAGGTTATCTATGAAGCTTTGTATAGTAGAGTCTTGTAGAATGGTACAGAGATATCTACACTTTTCTTTAGAGGCTACATGAAATTTAAGAATTATTTCCCTTCTTTCATGTCTTAGATAGTGCAGTACAAGTTTTCTCTAAGAAGCTTATGTAGATTCTCACATTAATCTATTCGTGCCAACATTTCCTTGTTCTTAAGGCAACTA
This sequence comes from Capsicum baccatum var. pendulum, assembly GCA_030864225.1. Lineage (NCBI taxonomy): Eukaryota > Viridiplantae > Streptophyta > Magnoliopsida > Solanales > Solanaceae > Capsicum > Capsicum baccatum. Next base: position 193,249,451 of record CM061552.1, read on the forward strand.
AAATTGCCAATCTTAAATCTTTATAGATAGATCTTTCTCAAGTAGTCCGCACAGAAAACTATGGGATTGCATGCAAGCTCAAAAGTATCCCATTATTGCCTTTCTATTCAAAAATATGAAATAGTTTGTTCATATTTATGAAAATCATGCACTAATCAAAAGTCAGAGGTGCTTTCAGGTCAGTAGCATGAAACTAGAAGTTTAGCAATAGTAAAGTAGGTATAATGTTTATATGGATTCAATAGCTTTTGTATCCATGGGGTTAATTTTATTAAAGGTGAATTAGTAGGCTTGAAATAGTGTATGCAAGAATTTAAGTTTGTTGATTTGAAATTTTATGTTATTGATGTTTGGTATGTAGGTGTAATGGTAATACTCATGGTTTAGATGTGATGTTAGTAGGATATGAAAAATGTTAGTATGGCTCATTGGAGTTTTGGGGATATCTATGTTAAGTGTTAGAATCTAATTTTGAATCTTTTTAGATTAAGCTAATAGAAAGAAAAGTTGAAGCTCTAGATGGTGTGAACTCAGGGTATGGTGATACTTATGAAGATTGTTAGTGAGTTAGTGTCCAAACTATTATATGATTACTGTTGGGGTCATAACATATTAAGAGTTATATCCCAGAAAGAAATATTAGCAATAGGTTTTACACTTTTAGGTGTAGTCTTTTAGGTTAAGTTTATTATTTATGTGTATTGTTAAATCTCTAACCCTAGAATAAAATGGTTGCAGTTCAGTTTAGAGTTTATTAAAGGGGTCTACAGACTTAGAGTGATGTCTTAAAGCTTTGGGGGAGATGATAGGACAATGAACCAAGTTAGGCTCTCAGATTCTAGTAGTGATGCCAGTGTGTTGTGGAATAAAACTAGGGATAAAGATACCCTACCCATTCTTATTTTATTATTTGTAATTAATTCAATATGGCATCTACTCTTTTCTTACATGTCATCTTCATGAACTCTTGTCCTATATGTGAGATCCATGATCATAGCCCATATTCTTGCACTTTCTATAGAATCATGTACACTCCTAGATTCTAGTATGAGGAGTTCCGGTTAACTTAGTAGTATGAATCATATTCCATGAATTTATGATCCCCAAACTCAGGTCATGCAACTCATGACTCATGTAATGCTTTACAGTATGCTCAAATCTCAGAACTCGTGGTATGCCATAATAACTAGTGAAATTAAAATTATGTCATGTATATCCTTAGTTTTGATCTCTATAATGAATCTATGTTATGGATGTTCTATTCCTCAGGCCTTAGTGAAGTGTCCAAGTTATGAATAGTATTTTTTCAAGCTTCAATTCTTCATGTTCTAGCCTTTCAGTAACCTCTCCGTAGGTTAAGATAGTGATGATGAAAAATTGTTTGGATAGGAGAGAGTAAGCGTTTCTTGTTTTTAAGGTACAAACTAGTGTTATGGTGTTATGTGCAGTACTTTATAATTTCAAGTTAGGATTGAACATGGTGGAAGTATGTAGCTCAACTCAGACCTTGGAGTAGTTATATGTACCCATGTGAGTATTTAAATTTAAGGTGCGAAGATAAGTTTGAATTGGGCAGCTACATTGCCTAAGGACTAGTAATTCTATTCCATCTTATGTTTTATAGGCCTATGTTACATGTTGTAGAGCCATATTAAGGTTCCTTACACAGATATCTTATTCAGATCATGCTTAAGAAATTCTTTTTTCCCTAATGTTATTAGAACTTCTTTTAAAGAGTGTTGAAGAAATACTCCAGTTGAGTATTGACTTCTAGTATGAGTCATTCCATATAGGGAATAATTTAGTTTAGTAATTAGAAAATTATGCTTGTATAGTTTTCCATCTTTCGATCTAGTCTTACCATCTGATGTTTCATGAGTATGGTTATTCCAAGAGGTAATTTGTTCCTATCTATGTAATTTGTGAAATTAATTTAGTTCATGCATCATATTTTAAATTCATATATTTAGTCATGATTCAGTTTGTAAGTACCCCGTGCATCATCTCAGTCTTTCCTTAGTATTTTAGCCAAATTAGTATCATTCGGGGGGTGAATCATCCCAAGAGGGAGATCTTTTAATATCAAAAGTTTTTATGCGCTAACCTCTCATATTTTCTTCATGATACCTGTTCCAACTTGAGGTAATAGTTACTCATAAGTTGGCTCTCTTATTTCTATCTCAGACTTATAACCATTCTCATGTCATTGCGTACATTAATGAAATCAGTCCAGTTTAGGTATAATGCTCAGAATCAATTATGCAATCATGTTACAAGTCATGCATATTCAGTATATGGTCTCAGTTACCTTAGTATAGTACTCTCAGTCTAAACAATCTTATTCGGGAATGAATATTCCCAAGGGGGAGATATTGTAATACCTCATACTAATTTTATCTCTATTCAACTCTTAGTTGCTTTCTTAAGGGGATGAAGGCTTGAAATTTTCAATATATGTTCAGGACATAGTCTTCTTCAAGACCCCTAAACTTTGAGTATTTTTATTTTGACCTCCCTGACCTTAAGATGTTAGTTTTTGAGTCAATTTTTGTTCAGGAATGTAAGAAGTATGTGTCAGAGGAGTTTTACATTTCTTATATAATGTTTGGGGCATATTTGGATCACGAAACCAATAGGTAACTATGATAGCCCTGCGATGCGACATTAGTCTCGATCGTAAGGTGACCGTATCACGGTGAAGGTGTTGTGTCTTGTTCTTGATTTATAATAAAATATATGCATTATGATCTTTATTCGAGTGTGTGTTAAGTGTTTGTGAGATGAAAAATGTTCATTGGTATCACTTAGAACAAAGTTGAGCTAAGAGCCTATGATTCGGCCAAATTTTTGTATTTGATTCAACAAGGGTCAAATTGGAACATATATAAGTTTTTATATATGTGGAATTTTTTTAGGACAAGATATAGAGAATAGTATATAATTGAATTAGCATTCCAACGATACCAATTTTGCCATAATCTGATACCCGAGTAAAATGTTCAGATCATTTTTGTCATAACCAGTAAGCTACCCGAATAAGACTGCATCCCGGTGATGTAGTTGAACCTAGTTTTTTAGTTTAAATGATTGAGGGGAAATTGGGTCTTTTCCCTCTGTAACCCATTCGTCCATAACACAACTTAGGCATCCGTTAGGGCATAAGTTTTCTCTATCTTCTCCAATTTTCCTCTCAAGAAAACGATCTCCTTAACCCCAAAGAATCAAGAGTTCAAGTTCACCCAAGTTCAAGAACGTTCAAGAAAGCGTCAAAAATTGTGTTTTCCTCACTAGTTAAAGGCTTAAAGTATGTAGGATATTCATTCATGGGTCTTTTTCACTGTGGAGCCCAAAAACCCTTTTATTTCAAGTAAAGAGTGAATATTCTATCATAAAGATATTTTATATGTTCAAGAAAGATTGAATTTCATGTTTTCATGGAGATTTTAATTCAATTCAGCCCATGTATGATCCTATGCAAGATTTTGAATTCCTCATGCTATGAATTTAACTTTCCCATGATTTATTTATGTAAATTCCATGATAGATCCTAAACTCATGATATTTAGCAATATTTCCATATTTTAAATTCATATTTCCCCATGTTTAAAGAAATGTCCATATCTTGAGTTTAACTATCTTCAATAATACAGTTTTAGTTTTAATGTAATATTTTAATGATCATTAGTGTTGGTGGGGCATGAACAACCGATAACTCTGTGTTTTTACATGATTTATCTTTTCAAGTAATGAGTCAGTCAAACCATGATTTTTAATATCATATTCAAAACACCATGATCATGTTTAGCATTATCAGCTTATATATTAATAATTACCTCAGAATCCATATGCACTATCATTTTCAGACTACCATGACCTAAGCTTAATAGTTATCATTTATCAGTGCATGCACCAGTTATTATTTCAATGTCTTTCAGTTACGAGTAGGATTTAGCTCGAAGTTAATGTAGGGATGGCGTCTCCCCCATTAGTTAGGCATGAGATGTTAGTAGCAGTACCTATGTTCTAGACCTACAGTGCCACCATAGATTTTAAGGGTCCCCCATCAGTTAGGCATGACACCCTCATTCTTTGGGACATCATTTTAGTGATCACTATAATTCAGGTTCTATTTTGATGGCAAGGATAAAACAACCTTTCTTAACATGGGCAGGACGTTAGACTCTGTGATATCTCACATGGTTTATGTCAATTACATGATAGATCCCACACTCTTAGTACATTATTTAGTGTATTTTTAGTTTAGGTTTGCTTTGACCAAACGTATAGATTCTCAGTTATTTAGTTATCAAATTTCATTCTTTCAATTTATAGATAATTTCAGAAATATGTATACTCTTGGTCTTGCATTTACATATGCTACAGTTTTCATGTATTCATGTTCAATTATCTCATGCTTTATTCAGTTAGTCCTTATCTTATACGCACAGTACCCTATCGTTTTAGTCCAGTTATTCAGACTAAATACAGATCCATTTTACATAATTAGTTTTCATATATATGTTAGTCATCATACCCATGTTACTTATCCATTTTATTAAATTTTGGTTATTTGGTTACGTAGACATCAGTCATTCAGTTAATCTGATCTAATTAATACATGTTATGTTGATTTTCTAAGTTTATTCTTTTAGGCTCAATATGTTTACATATTCATATCCATGAGTTAAGTCAGTTACCACCATATAGTTTCAGACCTAGTATTCATACGTTATTCCCAGTACAACTTCTACATTATATTTAGCCCCATAAGAGAATGGCTTATAACATTTATGTTTCTACCACCTATGGCTTATAACATTTATGTTTCTACCACGTCCTAGCTTATAGAATTGTTTTCAGCTAATAGTTCATAAATTTTCTATCATTTATGCTTTACACGTATAGTCATTTTTTAAATATACATTTTAGTAAATAACTTATATCCTCAGTTTTACCACAAGTTTGAAATATTTTCATGATTTAGTGTATGTCTCCATATACTCAGTACATTCCCACATACTGACCACATATATGTATTTGTGGCTACATACTTCATAATGTTGGTAGCATTTGTATCTCTTAAACCAGGGTCAAACAGTTTACAACTTTTAGTATAAATCCAAATAGTTGTAGATTATGTACTATTTTTTTATTTTTCCATATGTATTAATTATTGGTAGTTAGAGGTATGTCCCAGCAATCTATAGTTAGTGTAGTAGAGGCTTCATAGATGTCATTTAGAGTCAGTCATGTAATTTGTGTTTCTTTCTTCAGTTTTATCATGATACAAATTGTATTAGCATTAACTTTGTTCAAACATTTCATGAGTATGCTTTCGCTCAGCAAACTAAATTTTGTTTTGCATATTAAAATAGTAACTTAATAGTATGCTAGTTCATTGGTTATCTTGGGATCACTTATGGTTCAAAGCATCGTGTTATGACTAGGGGTAGTCTGGGGTCGTGACACTTATATTCAATTAGTACCTTATTTTGATTCCATATTCATTGTAGAAGATCTTGTAATGAATTAACTAGGTTTTTGGATTATCTCATGTATGTTAGTCTTTTACTATACTTAGTCCATATTCTGTCCTTCATTCTCTTGGTAGTATATTACTAGTTGTTTCGGATTGTAGCTTGGCTTTCCTACTAGTGGGTTATAGTTGGCACTATCATGATCTAACAAATTGGTTCATGACAAATTAGTATCAGTTTTATTTTGGTAATGCCTATCCCCTTTATTTATATTTATATTACTTTTTTTATTATTGTCATTGTTCAATGTAGTTGATCCTTACTTGGTAGATGGATAAAATCTTAGCATCTAGTTATAATTTTCCCCTTTTCTCGCAGTTCTTAATTGCTGACTTGGGAAGCTAGCTAGAGTGGATAATTTTTCCACTTGTAGTGTGGTGACGTTGGTTGTTTTCCTTTTGTTTGTTTTTCTAGACTGATTATCAAAAGAATTATGGTATTGAAGGCAAGATAACCTTCTATGTTTCTGTTATAGTTCTAGAGTTGGTAATTTAGTTATTATTCTTTTTCTTGAGTTTGAGGTCTTGGAATTGCTTCCTAGATTATGAAGGTTCTTGCATTAACTATCCCTATCTATTTAGCTCATGTTTGAGGTTGATCAGTTTGGGGAACACTTATCCAATTTGGCTATTTCATCTACTGATACTGGTTTTGATGGTGATGTCAAAGAGTTTTTAATTTGTCTTAATTGTTTGTTAGGTTCATCTCTTTGTGATGTGTTTGCTCTTGGTATTGGTGTGGGGTTTGGTACTCCGTTTTTTCTATTCTGTTGGTCTTATTCTAGAAGAGTTAGAGAGTTAGAGATAGTTGTTCTTTCCTATGACTGCTTCTTTAGTTGGAAAATTGGAAATCCATTATATTGAATTACTTGGTTCCTCTTCTGGTAGTAGTCATCACCTTGGCATCATTCTTGAGATTAGTACTATTTCCTCGATAAGGTGATTTATGTATTGAGTAATTTATGGTTGTCCTACTTGTGCAGACTCATGAAATCCTCATTTTGGATTTTATTTGGTCTAATAAGACTTAGTTGAGTGATTCTCCTTAGTTTTATTTTCCTATGAGTATTTTTTACTGAGATGGGGCATTGGACTGATCAGATTTTAGCTAATATAGTACTTCTCTTAGTTACTATAGTTTTTTGTATTACTAGTGTGAGTTGCAACCTTGGTAGGTTCTAGAGTATATTTTGAAGGATTAAGCCCTCCAACAGATGTAGAGTTGATTTCATGTGTTTTCAGCCAATGATCTTGTTCTTTAGCTATGAATCAGTTTCTAGTTTCTAATGATTCAGTAAGGATATGTAGGATTTGGATGGTAAGATAAATTTGGGTATCTGACCTTAGTCTATGCTTGTTGGCTAAATATTGGATTTCATACCTCTGAATGGCTATTCAAAAGTTTTGATAGATTTAGAGTATGAATGCTTACCTATATTTAGGTTTGGTTTAGGAAGTTGAGATCGAGTGGTTCAGCCTTAGTGTTGAGGCTTCAGCTTAGAGTTGTAGAGCTGAAGTGCATCCTTCATTTTAAATATATCTTTGTTAGAAATTTATATATTCTGGCTAAGCATATTTCGTGGTAACATATATGGTCCTCCTGGGTTTGGATGGGTTATGCTTGGTAGGTGTTTAGATGATACTCTACGGACACAGTATTGGTTCCTTTAGCTTTGAATTTGGGTTTTAGTTTTCATAGAGATTTTTTGGGAAATTTACTCAGTGGGAGTAGTATGCTTGAGTTGGATTCAAGTTGGTTTTATTCTTGGTCGATGGGAAATCTTGCAGCGGATCATTTAATAATGAGGAGTTGTGCTTCAGACCAAAGGATTTTATTTTCTATTATCATTCGAACGAGTTGTAGTTTTACCATAAATGTCATACCTTGGTTATCTCCATTTGTCTTCCCAAGTAGACTTATGAGCTTATACTCATCCTTGCCAGTAGGGATTTTTAGTAGATCCATTTCAAATAGGACTCAATGACTTTTTTCTTAGTTTTAAGTGTTAGCGGTTCTGGAAAGGCAAAACAATGTTATATATATGATTTAAAGTTAGTTTATCGCACATGCCTTGGTTTTCCTTTTTCTTGGATGAGCCTCTATTGGAATGTGCTAATATAAGTGTGGTATTAGTGTGTAGTTGTTAAGATTTCCATACATCAAGCTTCCTAGGTTAAGTTGGAGGCTAGTTATTTGTTGTGGTCAAGTTTAAGTTGCTTGAGAAGTAAAGTAGGGAGGTTGGCTAAAAAGGGATGCCGATGTTAAAATCCCTTGTAAGTTTTTCTCTACTTGAAGGTTATGTAGGAAGTCATACTTGGAGCATATGGGCCCAATACCTCACCCTTTTTATCTTTTGGAGAGCTTTATATTTGTTGACTTTTGTTGCTGAAATTCCTTTTAGTAGAGTATATTATATTGATCCTCTAGGTCATTTCATTTATTAACATGATTTTTAAGTATTTTTAGCCTTCCTATAGTGTATTACCGGAACTACTGGTTCGGTGATCGGGTAGTTCATTTGAATTTTAGGCTCATTTCCCTATTTTGGACCTTTCAATGTTTAGGATTTGGTATCAGACCAAAAATCCTGCTAGATAAACTTAGATGGAAATTTTAACAGCGCCATTAACTCCAAATCATCGATTTTAGGTTAGGGGGACTCTTGGTTCAGGTTTCGTGGCTTCCAAACTCATTTTGGGCTATTGGGTGGATTGTGTGAAAAATGGAACTATAGGTGTAGGCCTCACATTTAGTCAAAACAATCGGCTAAAAGTTTTGATGGTTTCATTAAGTCTAAAATGTCAAATTTGGTATAGTAGCATAATTATTTTCCGTGCATAAGGTTTTGAATAAATTCCAAACAACAAGTCAGAGTCCATTCCAGACTTAGAAAAATATGGTGCACCCCAGCAACAATCAAGAAGGGTATATCGAGATCGCCATATGTGATTTCTCCCTTTTTTCTAGATCGTGATTGCATTAGGTAAATGTGATTTCCATATGTGATTTACCCTTGCCAGGTTGGGATCGTGATATCTGAGTCATGATAGTGACTCCCAACCCCATATTTAACCCTTTTCTTCCACCTGATTTTCCAATATTCTTTCCACTATTTTTACACTAAGTTGGGATGTCAAAAAGGGTAAAAGAGTGGGGAATCTTCAAACTAAGCTAAGGTAAGCTATCATATTCTTTTTTGGTCATTTCCTTTGATTTTCATTCAAATTCATGGAAAATTCTTAGAAATTGGGGCTTCAAATTCCTAAAATTTAAGGGATAATTTGAGACCCGAATTGTGCTCCATTTGTGCTTAACTTTTGAGGACAAACTCTTTATCCTTAGAGGGATCTTGTGACAGCTTTAATTTTGGATTCTATTTACGGGCCCCGTGGACCTGTTCTAGACCTGAAATTTGACCCGACCCATAATATGGGTCCCATTTTACTCCTAATGACGCATAGAATATGATTTTTATTGTGTGGCGGTATCTCAAGATCGTGGAGTAAAGACAGAAAACTTATGCATGGTACCAGGACTTGCGATTCAATATCGAGGTAGGCTCTGTCTTCTCATCATCAGAAGATGATGTGTTTTATACATTTTGCAAGTAAAAGAGAATTTTAAGATTGATTATGGCTAGAACACCTTGACTTAGTCTTGATTATTGATTTTTAGTGATCGGATGAGTTATTTTACCGTTAAGGTGAAATAATTACTATACTTCTATAAACCTTTTACCTTTTTCATAGCCAGATATGGGATTCGTTGTAGGATTATGGTATTATTGTAGATTTGGGATATGGTTTAGGTGTTTGAAAAATGATTTGTATGATTTTCCTTATTTAGACAATTTAACTATGTTGAAACCATAACTTTGGTGGAGTTGACTAAATTCCTCATTCCTAGGGGAAATTCCTATTTTAGAGATAATTATGTCTTAACTACCATCTAGAATTCAATTTAGATACCTTATCCTAGTCCGGGGTTAGACATTGCTTAACTATGGATTCTGAGGATTACATGTGGGTTCCTATAGCTCACTTTAGGCCAAGACTTGTGTTGGTCCTTGAGGTCTTATTTGTGCATGTTAGACATAGTTGTGACTAATGAGCCCTTAGTTTAAGGCTATTTTGGGATTCATGAGGCTAATTCGTGACTCGGTGAATGGTGACGGTTTTCTCAAAATTTGATTTAGGGCTCGTATCAGTGATATGTCTTTTGTATTTAATTAAGGGTATGTCCTATTGACATGCTTTATGATAAAGTCATAGATGTGATAAATGATAATATTACTCCTTACAAATATGTTATGCCTCATAGATGTGTTATGACTTATAGATGTTTGTTGGCTTATAGTCATTATTTCTGACTATGTCGGATGTACATTTGTGCCTAAGGTTGTGAATATGATGTTGTAGTTATTCCAAACATATTATTGTGCCCAAGTCCAAGTTCGTGATATTGATTTGTTAGGTTCCAGGAAGAATTTCATCATCGTAAATAAAATGGTAATAGTTTATCTACATATTAAGGCTTATGATTTCATTAATTGAATACTTATGATGGCATCCATATAAGGATAGAAACGGGGCGGGGCGGGTTTTAAGCTATGTGGGGTGGGGCGAGTTTTAAGTTATGCAGTGTTGTGCGGGTGCACGACGGGTTAAAGTAAGTTTTTTTAAAAAATAGTGCGGTGCGGTGAGGATTGTGGGTATATGCAGGTATAAATTAAAAAAAGCTAAAAAGTTGTATTTTTCTCATGAATATACCTAAAATTATATGTATTGTTTACTTAAAATTTTATTATACTTAAAACGACATGTATAACACTACAAACGGTGCGGGTGCGGTGCGGTATGGGTTTTAAGCTATGTGGGGTGGGGCAAGTTTTAAGTTATGCGGTGTTGTGCGAGCGCGGGGCGGGTTAAAGTAAGTTTTTTTTTAAAATGGTGCGGTGCGGTGCGGGTTTTGGGTATATGCAAGTTTAAATTAAAGAAAACTAAAAATTAGTATTGTTCTCGTTAATATACCTAAAATTATATGTATTCTTTACTTAAAATTTTACTATACTTAAAATGACATGTATAACACTACAAATAAATAATTTTATAATAGCTTTTTTAACATCTCTATTCATTTTAATAAAAAAATAATATTTGATCATTATTTGTACATGTTATAATTTTTGACAATTTTTTAGTGAAAAGTTATATAATAGAAATTTGTTATTATTTCCTAGTTGTAGATTTGAAAATATTATAATTTTCAATGGAGTTACGAATTTTTTTGTAAAAAGGAAAAAATAAAAACATGGGGCGGTGCGGTGAGGTTAAGCGCGGGTATCAATGTGGGGCGGGTTTATGTGGGTTTAAAAGTGATGCAGTGCAGTGCAGTGTGATTTTGAAACGTGCGGGTTTAGAAAAAACCCGTACCGCATTCGTACCGCACCGCACCATTGTCATCCCTACATACATAGATTTGGTACATTCATGACCACTAAATATGGTAAATTTAACGATTACAACAAAAATATGATTTTACTATTGTTTTTCCTAAAAAATGATTAAAGCTCACCTTGTACCTTAACAACAGATTTCTTCATAACGGTAATTATACCATCTTAAGGGATGACTTAAGTAAATTGAGTTTTAAATATTTGTCCAAGATATATTTCAGTCAATGATTTTGTTACAACTATTTATTCGGGAGGGAAGAGATCCAACCCTTTCAACCCTTCTATGATGATTTAGTCTTAGAATTTCCTCGACGAAGGGATTTGTGGATTTACGCTCTTTTTAGCCACAGTCTTAGTTGTTCAATTTATATGTATGTATGTAAATTTAGTGTCAAATGCATAGTCCATGGATTATTGTATTGATATATATACATACTCGATTGAGTCCTGCAGTAGATAATGATATTAATATGACCCGCCCTGGGGTCGTGTTGTAATGGGCATCCCAGGTCAGACCAGGACTGTAGTCCACCAAAGTTACCTAACCCCACCTACAACTGCCTGTCCTGGGTTGTCTAAATTTCGAGCATGTAACAAGATAGTGTAACATATCATATAAATACTCTAGGATCAGATCACAATGGTGACCGACCCAACCGAGTCCAACCATCCCATACCTATAACCCAACCATACGAAACCATAAAACTAAAGGGCCATAACAAAGGATGTTCTGAAACATAATATAATTATTCCCAAAATGAAACAGGATGGAACAACCAATAATATCGTCCAATGATGTAATCCTTTCAGCTTATTCCAATTCCAAGGATGACATCAATACCTATCCCGCCCATTCCAACCAAAAGAAGAACCACAAAGTGTAACGCCCTGAAATATCATCCCGAGACACCACATGGTGCCCAAGGCTACACGTAGCCTCAAGCTAACCCTTTAAGCCAAAATACTACCCTTGGGTTCCAACACAACAACATACACGCTACGCTAAGGATATATATATAAGTACATATCATATCACATCGCACATGGCACAGAATATCGTTAGACTGTACATATGTGGAATGTCAATACACAAACAACCCAACAATACACTAGTCTAACATAGCCTCTATACAGCAAAATTAAAGAGGCATTGAGACAAACCCCCAACTGGCTTAACAGACAAAATGGATCACAAAAAAACAACACCAAAACTAGCAACTTGGTCCTCGAACCATGAGGACTCACCATTGAAGGAACGTAGATGCGGCACTCGGATATCACTGTCGTGGATTTGGCTGAGTACCTGAACCTACATCATGGTAAGAATGTAGCCTATAGATAAATATGTGGGTCAGTACAAGATACGTACTGAGTGTATGGGGGCGCATGCAAAATATAAATAATAACATAAATTTTGTAAAAACATACATATGGACAATAATGACACACCTGGCTTGAGTGACATTGAATCATGCAACTCACAACATCTTAGATAGGAAATGTAGGAGAAAAACCTCATAAATCATTATAGATCATCATAGGTAACTTGACTTACAACATCAAAACTCGGAGTGACTCGGTATTTCAATAAACATGACTCTTATGGACAGGGGAGTTTCCTATAACTGACAACCCCACATGAGCTACGTGGAATACAAACGTTTGAAATCCCCATTGGTGGGAGCGTCATACTTTTTGCCAGGGAGTACAACCTTAAAAGAGCAATAATCACAATCGGGCTCTCTGACCAATAATATCATCATCAAACAACCCTACGGTGGCACATAGGTTTGGGGACATGCCAAATTTCCCTCTCGGGGCTAAGTACTACAACCCGATAAGCTCAGAACACATTAGGAAATCCACCACAACATCACAAGGGTCTATCATAAATACCAAATCAAATCTCTTTCTAATTTATCAAATCATATCAATTTATGGATTCCTAACTCATCACATTTTAGCTCAAAACATTTTAATCTTCCTCAACATCAATAACGTATCAATACATTGAACCATAACTGACTTGACATTTGCACAAGGATATAAAGACACAATACATAATATTTTAAAAAATATAACTCATCAAAACCATCCGAAAAATACCAAGACTCATTGCAACTTCAATATGAACATTTCTCAATTTGCCATCCAACTCTCATTTAAAGGTACTTGAGACATCAACTCATAGTAGAGATATAGAATTTCCAATATCAATTATAAATTAATAATAAGAAAATAGTGGAATGATAGTATAAATCAAGGCTTAACAAATTAAATCACCATACTCTCATAATCAAATACTTTTTGGACATAATTCCATTTCAACATTATACACATATCGGATGACATAATCCCATAGCTCATGGACAATAATATAAGATATAAAACCATATTTCTAATTCATGGTAAAACATGTAAAATCTCATGTCAATGTAATTCAACAAAAATACCGGGCACAAGATTGAAAGGATAATCTTGTTCAAAGCCCCACATACCTAAAAATAGAATATGACTATGAACTTCCAACTCCAGAACTTTATTCATGAAAATAAAGGGTGCTTCTCAAAGCCCTTAACATGATCAACTCGAATCCCAAACCAATTTGAAATTTCTACGGTTCAATCAAGAGACATAGAAGGATGAAATTTGGAGTAGTAGGGTTGGGGTTTGAGCCTTAGGAAATTTTGGAGAAAAATGAGCTATTGAATGCTCTTAATGGACTTAAATCCATGGTTTACCCGGATGGATTGGAGTGGGAATGGCTAAAATACCCTTAAAAATCAAATAATGTCAAATCTGTTCTTTGGTGGACTATTTTGGTAGGCTGAAGAAGATCGACCATAACATTTTGCTCCGATGTCCAAATTGGATGAAATTAACTTCATTTGAAAGAAGACTTTCAGAGCTTTCTGTTGATATATAGTAGCTCACCCATATCATTATGTGCGAGAAGTTATGATCGTTTGAATTTGATCCTAAAATTTGCCTTGCCTCAGTATTTTTTTCCTGCACATATACTGGTCACCACTATTCACGGTTGGATCGTAATGATCATAACTCATCGCTCGAGTGTCCATTTTGGATGATCCATATATCATTGAAAATATTATTCGATGCTCTACGTGATGACGGTTTGCATATGCAGAAATTCCACATAGAAAAATTATTAATCACGATAAAGAACAGAATTCAACACATTTTCGTTTGAGATCTTAACGAAAAAATTTTCCGGGGCATCACATCATTTCCCTATTGGAAACATTCACCCTTAAATGTTGATAGGTAGGTCAAGAATACTATCAAAATGAGTATATAGAGAAATATCATCTTGCCTAAGCATATACTCCATTCTAGATTTTTTTTGGATATCGTAGAAAACACACAAGCCAAGATAAACATAACAATAAGGATTTAATCAAAAGAGAATGATAGCTTTGACATGCTCAGGATTCGTAGGAAAGAGGTGGGGATATATAGTGCACATATCCTCTTTGGCTTCCCATGTAGCTCTCTCCACGGATTGATTTCGCCAAAGAACTTTAACCCAAAGAACTTCCTTGTTTCTTAGCCTACGGACTTGAAAGTCAAAAACCTTAACCGAAATCTAGTTATGTGAAAGCCTATCTTGAATACCCGAGCTTTCGGAAGGATCAATTACAACAGAATCACCAATAGACTTCTTAAGCATAGAAACATGGAAAACCGGATGGACCTTAGATAAATTCGTGGGAAATCCAGCCTTATACACTACCTTCCCAATGCGATCCACAATCTTATAGGGACCAATGTTACAGGGACTTAGTTTTCCTTTCTTCCCAAATCTCTTCACCCCTTTCATGGGTGAAACTTTCAAGTACACTAAATCACCAACATCAAATTCAAGGTCTTTTCTCCTTACATCTGCGTATGATTTTTGATGACTTTTAGGCGGTTTTCAACCTTTTCCTAATTAAATTAACCTTCTCCATGGCCTCGAATACCGCATCCAATCCAGTCGTGCTAGCCTCATCAACTTTAAACCAACTAATGGGTGATCTACACCTTCTACCATACAAAGCTTCAAACGGGGCCATTCCAATAGTAGCATGAAAACTGTTATTGTAAGAAAACATGATTAATGCTAAGTGCTCATCCCAACTACCTTTAAAATCAAGCACACAAGCCCTTAACATATCTTCTAATGTCTGAATGGTCCACTCGGTCAGACCATCTGTTTGCGGATGAAAAGCTAAAATTACATGAATTTGGGTACCGAGACCCTTCTGGAAAGATTTCCAAAACTGAGAGGTAAGTTGAGTACCTCTGTCAGAAATAATAGCCAAAGGGATTCCATGAAGTCTGACGAGTTCTAGAATATATATTCTAGCACAGTCTTCAGTTGTATACAATGAATGCACAGTCAAGAAATGAGCTTATTTCATCAGCCGATCTACGACAACCCAAATCGAATCAAGATGGCGACGAAAAGGAGGCAAACCAACTATGAAGTCCATATTCACTTCTTACCACTTCCAAGTAGGAATGCTAAACTCTTGCATCATACCACTGGGCCTTTGATACTGTATTTTAACCTGTTGGCACGTGGAACACTTCGCCACAAATTCTGCTATGTTCCTCTTCATACCGTTCCACCAATAGATTTCCCGCAAATCATGGTACATATTGTAGCACCAGGATGGATGGAGTATCGTTTACCATACGCATCTGCCATAATCCTCTACTTCAAGTTATCAATATCAGGAACACATAATCTTTCACAAAGTCTCAAACCGCCATCTCCCACTTGGGAGAAAACCTCTACCCTTTGGTTTTTAACTGACTCTTTTAACCTGACCAAGGTAGGATCCTTGTCTTGCTTCTCCTTCACTTCCAAAACTAAAGAGGATTCGGAACAGCTTTGCACTCCTATACTACCCTCAGCATTACCAAACAACCTAACCCCCAATCTAGCCAAACGATATACCTCACAGGCCAACACCTTCTTACCAACCTCCACATGTGCTACGCTACCCATGGACTTCTGAATAAAGGCATTTACTACTATATTGGCCATGACCGGATGATACAACACGCTCATATCATAATCTTTCAATAGTTTTAACCATCGTCTCTGCGTAAGATTCAACTTCTTTTGGGTGAATACATACTGCAAGCTCTTATGGTCTGTGAAGACGTCAACATAGACACCATACAAATAATGTCTCCAAATTTTCAAAGCAAAACCCACAACAGCTAATTGAAGGTCATGAGTAGGATAATTCTTCTCATGAGGCTTTAGCTGCCTAGAAGCATTAGCTATAACCTTGCCCTTTAGTATCAATACACAACCCAAAATGACTCTAGAAGCATCGCAATATACCACAAAACTATCAACACCGTCAGGAAAGTTCAACACAGAGGCTGAAGTGATTTGAGTCTTCAACTCCTGAAAACTCTTCTTGCAAGATTCGGACCACAGGAACTTCATTTTTTTGGGTCAAACGGATCATAGGAGGCGCAATAGATGAAAACCCTTCAACAAAATGATGATAATACCTAGCTAGACACAAGAAACTTCGGTTGTTAGAAGGAGAAATAGGTCTAGGCCAACTCTTTATAGCCTCTATCTTTTGAGGATCGGCTCTAATACCTTCTAAAGAAACAACCTGAACCAAGAAGGCTACAGAGTTCAGCCAGAACTCACACTTACTGAACTTAGCATACAACTGATGAGTTCGAAGAGTTTCCAACACTATTCAGAGATGATCCGTATGATCACCCTCACCTCGGGAATAAATAAGAATATCATCAAGGAACACTATTACAAATAAATCCAGATATGGCCGGAATACACGGTTCATAAGATCCATGAAAGCCACTGGAGCATTAGTTAACCCGAAAGACATCACTAGAAATTCAAAATGGCCATAACGGGTTTGGAAGACTTTCTTGGGGATATCATATTCCCTAACCTTAAGTTGGTGATAACCGGATCTGAGGTCTGTTGTCGAAAAGTAGGTTTTACCTTGCAATTGATCAAATAAATCATCAATTCGAGGAAGCAGATATTTATTCTTGATAGTAACCCTATGAAGCTTCCGGTAATCAACATGCATCCAAAAAGAAACATCTTTCTTACAGACAAACAGGATAGGTACACCCCGCGGGGACACACTAGGTCTGATAAATCTTTTGTCTAAAAGATCTTTCAATTGCTCCATTAACTCTTTAAGTTCTGCAGGAGCCATGCGATATGGAGTAATAGAAATTGTTTGAGTATCGAGAAGAAGGCTAATCACAAACTCTATCTCTCTATCAAGAGGTACTCCAGGGAGATCTTCCGGAAAGATATCAAGAAACTCTTTAACAACACTAATTGACTAAATGGTCGGGGTTTCAGACTTAGCGTCTTTAACCCGAACCAAATGGTGGTGCAACCCTTGGAAATCAACTTCTTAGATTTGAGATAGTATATGAAACGACCCTTAGGAATCATAGAACTCCCGGACCATTCGAGGATAGGTTCATCAGAAAACTGAAACTTGACCACATAGGCACGACAATCAATAGACTCATAGCATGAGTGAAGCCAATCCATACCCATAATGATATCAAAGTCAACCATATCTAGCTCAATCAAATTAGCATACATAACCCGATGAAAGACAATAATGGGACTTTTCTTAGACACCCGCTTAGCAAATGACAGACTCTCCTACCAGAGTAGAAACCAAAATAGGCTCGAAAATTGGTTCAGGATTTCTTTCAAAATTTACAGCAACCAGAGGTGTCATATAAGAAAAAAACTAACTGGGGTCCATCAATACATAAACATCAAAATAGAAAACATGGAGCATAATAGTGACAACATCGGGAGAATACTCCTGCTCCTGATGAGGTGGGGTAGCATAAAAATGATTTTGGCATTGACCGCCAGGAGTACTAGATGAAGCACCCTGAGGAGGAACTGGATGGGCTGCGGGAGGCGGGGAGCTGATAGCCTAACTCTGGGGACAGGCATCACGACTCCGCTGTTTGGTATACGGGAAGTCTCAAGTATGTGGCCCAACTTGCCATAACCGAAACACTCCCGCTGCCCTATATAACACTCCCCAAAATGGACTTACCACACTTAACACACGAAGGAGGATGAGGCTAGTTGCTTACACTGTCCTGAGACCTGGAAAGTATCGACCTATTATCGAGCTCTTGCCTGCCCCAATATACAGATGCACTAACTGAGAAAGGTGCAGGTATAAATGGTTGTCTCTAAAACTGAGGGTGACTCCTTCCAAAGAATCTAGTTTGACCAGACCCCTGTTGCTCTGATCTGACTCTCTTAATCTCTCTTACTCTTTCTATTTCTTTTATCTTGTCTGGCTTAATCTATTGGGCATGAATCATTAACCTAGGAAGATCAATCTCCCTGTTGATCATTACAAATCTACATTCTTTCACCACATAACTCGACACCCTAGTTAGAAACTTGCTCATACTAGTCCTTGAGTCTGCCATCATATTGGGAGCGTACTTTGATAGATGATTAAACTTAAAACAATACTCCTTAATCAACATGGAGCCTAGTCTAAAATTCATAAACTCCTCTATCTTAGCTTCCCGTAACTCAAGAGGAAAGAATCTATACAAGAAAGTATGTCGGAATAATTGCCAAGTCACCGGAGTGGTATCTACCTCCCTACCCTTATTCTACATCTGCACCCAGCCATAAGTAATATCCTTAAACTAAAAAGAAGCCAGCTCCACACTTTCTTGGTTATGTGCATAATCTATGTAATTTTCTTCATTTTATCAACATTTATCTGTGGGTCCTCACCTTCTCTTAATCCATGAAACTCTGGCGGATTCATCCGCATAAAGTCACGAATTGGTGCTACTACAAAATTATTTTCCTGCGGAGGTGGAGCATTGGTCTGAGTATTGCTGGTAACTGCCTAGGCTAGCATTTGAAAAGCTGCCCGAAATTTGGCATGGGATACCGTCTCATGTAATGGTTCGACGGGTTAAGGTTGGTTGTTATTTTCACGAGCTCAAAGTAGAGGTATTTTCTATCATAAGAACACACGAATTAACAGCAGAAGGAAATAGTTTTATAGCATGATAGACTCTTGTCGAAAGAAACAAACTACTTTTCCTAGAACGCCTCTCACCCTCTTGATCATAGGTGTGGCGCGCTACGCACCGATGCTCCAGACTCGATGTAACGCGGCATGTCAGAATACCTAGGAATCTTCACAACCTTAGGCTCTAATACCAAGTTTGTAACCCCCCCAAAATATCACTCGGAGATGGCACACGGTGCTCAAGGCTACACGTAGCCTTAAGCTAACCCTTTAAGACAAAACACTACCCTTGGTTTTCAACACAACAACATACATGCTATGCTAAGGATATATATATAAGTACATATCATATCACATCGCATATGGCATGGAATATCGCTAGGCTGTACATATATGGAATGTCCATACACAAACAAACCAAGCAATACACTAGTCTGACATAGCCTCTATGCAACAAAATCAATGGCCCATTTGGACAAACCCCCAATTGACTCAACAGACCAAAGGGATCACAAAACAACAACACCATAACTAGCAACTTGGTCCATGAATCATGAGGACTCACCACTGAAGGAACGTAGATGCGACACTCGAATATCACTGTTCCAGCTGTGGCTGAGTACCTGAACCTACATCATGATAAGAATATAGCCTATAGAGAAATATGTGGGTCAGTACAAGATACGTACTGAGTATATGGGGGCAGTACAAGATACGTAATGCGTATTATGGGGGCGAATGCAAAATATAAATAATATCATAAATTTTGTAAAAACATACATACGGATAATAATGACACACCTGGCTTGAGTGACATTGAATCATGCAACTCACAACATCTTAGATAGGAAATGTAGGAGAAAAACCTCATAAATCATTATAGATCATCATAGGAAACTTGACTTACAACATCAAAACTCGGAGTGACTCGGTATTTCAATAAACATGACTCTTATGGACAGGGGAGTTTCCTATAACCGACAACCCCACGTGAGCTACGTGGAATACCAACGTTTGAAACTCCCGTCGGTAGGAGCGTCATACTTTTTGCCAAGGAGTATGACCTTAAAATTGTAATAATCACAATCGGGCTCTCTGGCCAATAATATCATCATCAAAAAATCTTACGGTGGCACATAGGTTTGGGGAAATATAAAATTTCCCTCTCAGGGCTAAGTACTACAACCTGACAAGCTCAGAAAGCATTAGGAAATCCACCACAACATCACAAGGGTCTATCATCAATACCAAATAAAATCTCTTTCTCATTTATCAAATCATATCAATTTGTCGATTCCTTACTTAACACATTTTAGCTCAAAACATTTTAATCTTCCTCAATATCAACAAGGTATCAATGCATTGAACCATAACCGACTCGATATTTGGAGAAGGATATGAAGAATCAATTCATAATATTTTCAACAATTTAACTCATCAAAACCATCCGAAAAATATCAAGACTCATTGCAACTTCAATATCAACATTTCTCACTTTGCCATCCAATTCTCATTTAAAGGTACTTGAGACATCAACTCATAGTAGGGATATAGAATTTTCAATATCAATTATAAATTAATAATAAGGAAATAGTGGAATGATAGTATAAATCAAGGCTTAACAAATTAAATCATCATACTCTCATAATCAAATACTTTTTGGACATAATTCCATCTCAACATCATACACATATCGGATGACATAATCCCATAGCTCATGAACAATAATATAAGATATAAAACCATATTTCCAATTCATGGTAAAACATGTAAAATCTCATGTAAATGTAATTCAACAAAAATATCGAGCACAAGATGAAAGGATAATCTTGTCCAAAGCCCCACATACCTAAAAATAGAAGATGAATATGAACTTCCAACTCCAGAACTTTATTTATGAAAAGAAAGGGTGATTCTCGAAGACCTTAACATGATCAACTCGAATCCCAAATCAATTTGATATTTCTACGGTTCAATCAAGAGACATAGAAGGATGAAATTAGGAGTAGTAGGGTTGGGGTTTGAGCATTATAAAATTTTGGAGAAAAATGAGCTATTAAATTCTCTTAAAGGACTTAAATACATAGTTTACCTGGATGGATTGGAGTAGGAATGACCAAAATACACTTAAAAATCAAATAATGTCAAATCTATCCTTTAATGGACCGTTTTAATTGGCTGAAGTAGATTGACCATAACTTTTTGGTCTGATGGCCAAATTAGATGAAACCAATTTAATTGGAAAGAGGACTTCAGAGCTTTCTGTTCATATAGAGTAGCTCACCCAGATCTTTATGTACAAGGAGTTATGATTGTTTGAAGTTGACCCTAAAATTTGCCTGGCCTCAGTATTTTCTTTCTGTACATTTACTATTCACCACTATTCACGGTTAGAACGGAATGATCATAAATCATCGCTCGAGTGCCCCTTTTGGATGATCCACATATCATTGAAAAGATTATTCGACGCTCTACGTAATGATGGCTTGCATATCAAGAAATTCCATGCAGAAAATTTATTAATCATGATAAAGAATAGAATTCAACATATTTTCGTCCAAGATCTTACCAAAATATTTTTCTTGGGCATCACACAAAGCCTCTAACAAAAAGAGTAATGAAATCCAGTTGGTACATGACCCTAACCATTGCTAAAACTAATATCCAAAATAAAATCAACATGCCTAGAAATATCCATTACATGAAATGTAGAATTCCAAAAGGATGGATACTCACCACTTCAGTCCGAATGTTGATCCCCGAGTCAATTACTATGTAGGAAGAGTAGAACGGATGGTTCCTGTATAACGTGGGTAAACAACTACCAGTAGATGGAGTTAGTGAGTGACTACTAGTATGTTCTCAGGGTAAGGATAAATTAATGACATTTATAAAACCAAGTAAAATAATCCATATGAACACAACCATATATATATATAAAGAGAGAGAGAGAGAACCATAACGGGAATAGGGACTAGTTATAGCATGCCTTTAAAACCTTTACTTGGGCTATGTTGGTTTGCCATCCTAAACAATCCATGGGCTACATGCGTTGAACTTTCCATGTTGAAAGGGCTCCAATGCATGTAGCTGCAAGACCAACGAAGAAAACCTTAGGAAAGCTATTACATCACCCAAATATGGTGTGACACCATAAAAATGGTCACCAAGACCTACCTCATATTGGCAAATATAAGTTTCTAGTTTTGGTCCCCTCGGGTCCTCCACCTTCCACAACTTAGCTATAACTCCCGCCATTATTTCCTAATTAAAAATAAATTTTCAAATAACCAAACCATTATCCATTTATTAACCAAGTCCATTAATATTTGTATCGTCATACCAATCCTTACTTACAAGCATTATTCATAGCCAACCATATATAGGTTTAAGGGGACTTTCAAGGGCCTTTCCATTTACCACATTGAACCACTTGTGGTATTCTATAAGACCCCACAAAATTCTAAGCTCAACTCAGTCTTTTAAGCATGCTAAGGGGTCCCAGACTTAGAAAATTCTAGCTAAGTATTCAGACTTATTATTACTGTGGCCTTCATAAGTTGGCAACTCTATTTAACAACCTCTATGACCTTAAAACTATAATCTATAGGTTGATTCATGATCAAGAATGTCAATAGGTATTCCTGGACGAGTTTTATATTTTTCAGACATTCTTTGAACCATGTTTGGGAATCTAAAATAGTGTATCGATGCGATCTCGGGGCGGTGCATTGGCCATCATATCAATCAATATTTTCCTTGGCTTCCAGTGGAAATTTCAAGTGAACCAATGCAGACTCAACGAGGCACATTGGCTATCACATCGATGCCAATAAAGTGGTGCATCGGTCTGTGCGTCAATAGTTTAATTTTCAATAATAAAAAAGCCACATCCTTAGGGGTAATAGGGTCATTTTCCCAAGTTAGTTAGCCCCCAACATATGAGATAAAGGCCCTTTAGAGGCTAAATTCATTCACTATTCTCAAATTTCTCAAGAATAGAAATCCTAGGGGGATCAATTTCAAAGTAAGAACTCAAGAAACCACCACCAATCATTCAAAATTTAGGCACTAAGGTATGTGAAGTGTTCATCCTAGGGTTTTTTAGCAACCTCGGAGTCCAAGAAACGCTTTTAAAATTTAAGTCACTTGATTTTATGGATTTTTTGTTGGATCATGAATGTATTCATGATTAATATTTTAGTGGTGATCTAAGTCTATGATTTGTCCTAAGTTTCATGAAAACTAGTTAATTGTGTATTGGACTTTGTGAACATCATGTTAAATTCTTGAGTTGCAAGTTGAATGTAGAATTCATGATAGTACTACATATGTATTGATATGTGAAATACCCATGCTTCTCAAGTATTTGTCAAAATGCCTATGTGAATTGACTAGCCCATGTATAACATATTATTATGTGAATTTAATCTTGCACACGCCTAATGTATATCAAGTGTTTGACAAAAATTCCTAATTGAATGTCTTGTTAGTAAGCTAGTATTATTATTCTACTCAAGTCAAGCAGTGATTTGATTTCATGCTATTGAGTCCTGGGAGTATTTAATACCCGTCAATTTAGTTGTATGCCTAGAGCCAGTGTCAGTTATAGAATACTATTCAGCCATGTCATGATTAGTAGAATTTAGTCAGTTACATAACTAAAAGAAACTAAGTAGTACTCAGTCAGTTAAAAGAATTCAATAGTATTCCATTAGTCCATGGAACTCAGTGAACTCAACATAGTTTAGTTAAATAGTATAATTATTAATAGTTCAGTCCAGCTTTGAACAGCTTAGAAATTAGTCTAGTGTCTATTCAGTTGGGAGTGGGATTCAACATAGACTGAACCCAAGGATGGGGACGCTCCTGCCAGTTGAGGGTGTGATCCTTATAAACATTTCTTATGTTTCAGAACTATGTAGACACCCTAGGTTAAGGTATAAAACTGCTAGTTGAGGGTTGACGAGGTGATCCACCTGCCAATAAGGGTACCACCATTCTTGTTCAAAGCACCTTACAGATGAGGTTGACTGATCTTGTCTTTACAGTGGCACTATATGTACACCCTTTCAACTGGGGTTACAAGTTGGACCTCAATCAGTTTAGAGAGGGGCATGCCGGTTAGATGATTACCTCCCATAGTCTTAGTTTTAGTTCTTGTCTCAGTATAGAACTCAGTCCAGTTCTATAGAAAATTCAGGACAGTCAAACACAGTTACTCAGTTCAGTACGGAACTCATTATAGTTACACAGGATCAAGACTATCAGATAGAATCACTCAGTTATCAGTTACACAGTATCAGTAAACTCAGATATCAAAAAATTAGTAATTCAAAGCTCAGTATCTAGTTTTATCATAATCTTAGTTATAGTTTAGGTATTCATGCATATACTCTTATTCTACTATATTCATGTCATTTAGTCAGTGTTGTTTATATATATATGAACCCATGCATTTCAGCCTACCTCACTTTGGGTACCAGTACATTCCAAGTACTAATGGATACCTTTATTTTGCGCTATGATGTTTTATATCACAGGTTTAGACGAATGGGTTTGCGACCATAATTAGTAGTTCAGATATTTTTCTGACAGAATTAGTGGTAAGTCCTCTTAGTTTGAGGATAGGAGGATGCGAGGTATTTTAGGAAAAGTTATCCTTATTTGTAATATTTATGTCATATGAGTGAGCATGAGCTCTGCTAAACTCCTTATATAATCCAAATTTCTCTTCCATTTACTGAATATGCCTCTAAAGAGGGCTAGGGGAAGAGGAACAAGAGACCATCCAGAACCTTAGCATGTCCAGCCAGATCATCTGGATGAACACGTTTCCCACGCTGAGTTTAGAGCATCTTTCACCACCGTAGCTGATTTTGTAGTAGCCTAGAATGAACCTCCAACTATTGCTCCAGCCAATCTACTGGCCAATATTGCTACTGCGAGGATTTAGGAGTTCACCTGAATGAACCCTCAATCATTTACTGGGTCTAAATCAGATGAGGACCCTCAAGAATTTCTTGATCATATATAGAAAGTTACATATATAATGGGAGTGACTTCTGTTATGAGTGCTAAGTTGGACACATATCTGTTGCAGGATGTGGCCCACTCATGGTTTAAATAGTGGAAGGTAGAAAGGGCTGTAGAAGCCGGGCCCATAGAATGGGAGAGGTTTCCCACTGCTTTTCTAGATAGGTTCTTCCCATTGGAGTTAAGGGAAACGAAGGTTTTGGGGTTTACAAATTTGAAGCAGGGCAACATGATAGTGAAAGAGTATTCTCTCAAGTTTACTCAATTAGCCAGATACATTTCTCAAGTGGTAGCAGATAGTAGATCTAAGATTAGTAAGTATGTTTCTGGCATTTCTAATAGTGTGGTCAAGGTGTGTAGGACCACAATGTTGATTAAGGATATGGACATACCCATTCTCATGGTCCATGATCAGCAGATAGAGAAGGTTAATATTAGGTAGAAGGAGAGAGAGAACAAGAGAGTGAAAATAGGAAGTTTCAACATCTATCACCCTAAGTCAGAAGGTTGGAATCATTCTCAGTTCC
This sequence comes from Capsicum baccatum var. pendulum, assembly GCA_030864225.1. NCBI lineage: Eukaryota > Viridiplantae > Streptophyta > Magnoliopsida > Solanales > Solanaceae > Capsicum > Capsicum baccatum. Next base: position 193,275,070 of record CM061552.1, read on the forward strand.
AGCCCTATCCTAACTAATGCTTCAGTGCTGAAATTTAGAGACAGCAATAGAGATAGGGCACAAGGACCTAATTCCCAGGGTAGTATCAGCAGTGCCTAAACCAATCCCCTTTGTCAGATATATAGCAGAAATTACCAGGGTATTTGCAGAGTGGGCAGTGATATGTGTTTTGAGTGTGGAAAGCCAGGCCACATAGTTAAAGATTGTCCTTATTTAGGTTTTTAGGGTCACTATAACCATCCCATAGCTTAGTACGGCTGCCCGAATCAACAGGGTACCGCTTCCAGTGCCACCAGTGGGAAGCGCCCAAATAGACTCTATGCTTTTCAATCCCGATAGGATCAGGAAAGTTATCCTAATATGGTCACTGGTATGTTACAAGTTTTCAATTTACATATTTATGCTTTGCTAGATCAAGGAGCTTTGTTTTCCTTTATTACTCTATATATAGCCATTGATTTCGGAGCCATTCCCAAAATCCTAATAGATCCTTTCTTTGTCCTTACCCCAGCGGATAAATCTATCATATCCCGGTGGGTATTCAGGAACTGTCCGATTATGATATCTTATAAAGTAACTTCAACAGACTTTGTCAAATCATAGATAACTGATTTTGATGTCATATTCAACATAGATTGGATATATTCCAGCTATGCCTCAATTGACTTTAGAAATAGAATTTTCCAGCTTCAGTTTTCAACTGAGCCTATCCTGGATTGGAGGAGTAGTACTTCAGCACTTGGGGTTCATCTTATTTCTTACCTTAGGGAGAGAAAAGTGATATCCAAGGGATGTGTCTACCATCTCATTTGAGTCTAGGACTCTTGTTCAAAAACCCCTACTCTTGAATTAGTATTAGTAGCATGTAAATTCCTAAATGTGTTTCCCAAATATCTTCTCGGAGTTCCTCCCAGAAGGGAAATTGACTTCAGAATAGACCTTCTTCCAAACACAATTCCTATCCTAATATAAGATGGAAGGGTCCAATTCTAACCCCATAAACTATTATAGACAAACTTCTATCCTATGCTAGGATAAGGAATCTAAATTCACTTCCAGATATTAAATAAGCCATAAATATCTGTAAGTTTACAGTTATTCCTAATCATAAGAAACTAAGTTAACACCACCTAGAATAATAGAAACTAAGACATATTCATTCCGAAAATAGGCCAAGAAGCCAAATTCACCTAAGACATGTGCAACCAAGACAATTACTCCTAAACTATGATCTTATGATAGACTATACGGTCCCAATACGAAAAATACTACTACTTATGCTTCCAATACCTAAATTTTATTCCATATCTAGATTAACATCATCAACATACCACAAATTACATCTATCCATAAGGAAGACAATATGATTAGCCCTGATTTATTTAACCGGAATGTTACACGATTCTCATGACCCCGAAGGACCACAAGCCAACTCATGACTGATATCTGAACCTGTACACTTAATAAAATACTAAATAATGTGGAAACATCTACTGAAAGGACATAGGTTTCAATACAAAACATAACATAGATGAGATAACATTTGTGGGGTACTGTAATATCTAAAACAAAACTGTATACACGGAAATCTGAAACATAATAGTCTGCATGTAGTCTGAAATCCTCTATTATCTGAATAATCTAAATAAGGAGTTGATGGGATATGTCCCCAACTAACTCCAACTAATAAATAATCAATAAAATAGTACAAAAATAGTCATGTCCTTGAAGGATGAGGACCCACTTCTATTTTGACTGTTAAGACTGGAATCTACTGTTGATTTGGAACTCATGTCACTGAACCTAAGGTGGAACATAAAAATAAAGCACCATAGTGCAAATGCGTTGGTAGAATGGAATGTGATAAGTATACATGTGAGGTAGGCTAATGGAAGGGTTAACATGCATGAATAATGCTAGCTGACTGTCTAACATGAATGCGAGAATGCATATATAAATACATAACTGTAACTGACAATGTGATATCATGATTACTGAATTGGAATACTGATGACATGACATAAAAAAATTTGCTATATTTGATAGCATAAATAGTTGTATTTGAAGTAACTGATAACATGGATGACTGTATCTGAATGTCCTAAATTTGATGGAACTATCTGAGTTGCTTACTGTATCTGAGTCAACTGTATCAGACAGTCTTAAATCTGAAGAACTACGTGAGTTCTTTTACTGAGACTGGTACTGAAATTGTGGGAGATAGTAATTAACCGACATGCCCCTGATACGCCATTATGGCTGAGATGGGGTCAAATCTGTAACCCCAATTAGAAGGGTGTCATACCGCACCACTAGAAAGGACAAGCTGTGGGCGACCCTCATCTGATAGTGTCCACTTTATGAGAATGGTGGGGCCCTTATCTGACAGTTCTTATCCACCTCATGAACCCTTATCAATAGTATTGATGTCTCAACCTATGCTGGCTACATAGTTTTGAAACATAAGGATGACTGCTAAGGATCACACCCACATCTAAAAGCTTGTGTCTCCATCCTTAGGTTCCCTCGGTGCTAATTTCTACTCCTATTTGAATGGACACTGAACATTATTTACTTAACTAAACATGGACTGAGTTACTGAATTTTATTGACTGACGAAATATTACTGATATCTGACAACAGACTGAGTTCATGAGATCATAGAGATTTCCTGAGTCATAAGACTGTCTGAAGTGTAAGAATCATGGCTTGAGTGACAGTATCATGAAAATATGACATATCTCTAGGTACACAGCTAATTTTCGAGTACAAGTACCCCCAGGACTCGATAGAAGGAAACTGACAAAGCATAACTTACTTGAATAAATAATAATCATCATAATATATTTACTGAAGCATTTCATCAATCATGTGATAGGCATAAGCTTGTACATACATGGGGATTTCGTGATGTCATGGAAATTAGACGTTTCCTTTCATCTAGGCATTCAACCAAACACATAGTAGTCATAGAATATGTAAACAACATCATAGAAAAATAAACCTTCGTGATTCAATTCTAATTTAATTATTCAAGGTTTAGTCCCAGGGTTTCATAAATCTATACCGATACAAATCAAACCATATGGAATTTACCACTCATTCAAGGAATAAAATTCAATTACTCATTATCAACATGAACAATAGCAACCCAATCATGAAATTCATAAGAAAATCCATAACTTGAATTTAAAAAAGGGATTCTTCGGCTTCATGGACGAAAGGAGTCCATGAATGAACACTATGCATACCGTAGTTAATGATTTTGTGAAGATTGATAGTGAAACCTTCTTGAAATTAGATCTTCTATGCAAACACTAGTTTGTTCTTCATAAAAATGTGAGAGAAGAGAGTGTATTTTAGGTGAAAAAAGTGACTAAATCACGTGTTAAAGGACTTAAATAGGGGTGGGAAATTAACCCTTTTAACCCTGGATGCGTCTTGTAATTTCAGTAAAAATTTCCCGAATTGAACCCCTGGCATGACGTGGAACTATTGCACTGTGTCAATGGAATTTTACAATTGTGAAACTGAGGGATGACACGATGCAAATCCATCGTGTTGCCCCTTCCTTTGAGTAGGGAAAATCGCATTGAGACACTGGAAAAAGGTTAATTCTAAATTTTAGTGTTGGCGCGATGCGCCATAATCATGGACACCTACTAGAAATTGCCAAATTCTATTTCCTCTTGTGGTGCGCCACTGACTAATATGGCGTTATTTTATGATGGGAACTTGAAATAGTCATAACTATTTACCCGGTTATCAGATTTAAGCGAATCGTATATCAACGGAAATATTATTGAATTTTCCACATGAAAAAAGAGTGAAAATATTGATTATCCCTCATGGTATAATTATCCTTCACTTTAGAAGATAATACTAGGCATTCTTGGGACAAAAGTTTGCTAGAAATTTTCTGGGTATTACAATATCTCCCCGTTGAGAACATTCATCCTCGAATAAGATTGACTGAGAGGGGAAACAATAAGATAAACATTATCTGAACATGAATAACTAGAACATGATCTCAGACAGACAAGCTGAACATAACATATTGTACATTCATATCTGTTGCATGTGTAACTGATTCAACAATGCATGACTGAACGTTCTGAGGAACTAAGCTTCACACAATGAGAATGCATTTCTGATGCATAATTATATAACTGAGCTGATATATGAAGGTATGAATTAATATGTAATGTTACTTGATACGAAGTTTATACTGGTAACATGGTCATAAAACTGAATACCAAGTTTGTGATGAACACTGATCATGAAACTGAGTAAGATTAAGGAGAACTATTACCTTGAGCTTGATCTGAGTTGGCGGAGAAGAGTTGAGGATACTTGGTACACATTTCTGCTTCTTCTTCCCAAGTATCTCCCTCGACGGACTGATTTTGCCAAAGAACTTTAACTAGAGGGACTTCTTTGTTCCTCAATCTATGAGTCTGGTAGTCAAAGATTTCGATTGGAATCTCTTCATAAGAGAGATGGTTCTAAACATCAATGCTCTGAATAAGGACTACCACTGGTAGATCACCTAGACACTTCTTGAGCAAAGAGACATGGAAGACTAGATAAACTGAGGCCATATCTGAAGGCAGTTCGAGTTCATAATCTACCTTACCAAAACAACTGAGAATCTTTAAGGGACAGACATATCGGGGACTGAGCTTTCCCTTCTTGCTGAATCTCTTCACTCCCATCATGGGAGAAATCTTTAGATACACATGATCACAAACCTCAAACATAAGGTCTTTTCTACGAATATCTGCATAAGAATTTTGTCAGCTCTGAGCAGCCCAGAGCCTTTCTATGATTACCTAGACTTTTTCTAAGGCGTCGAATACTATGTCAGGACCAATGATCGAGGATTCACTAACTTCTAACCAACTAATTAGATATTTAATTCTCCTACCATAGAGAGCTTATAATGGAGTCATCTGAATACTGGAATGATAGTTGTTGTTGCATGCAAACTCAATCAAAGGCAAATGGTTATCCCAACTTCCCTTGAAATCAATTGCTCACGCCCTTAGCATATCTTCTAAACTCTAAATGGTCCTTTCTGCTTGACCATCTGTTTGTGGATGGAATGCTATACTGAGATGAACTTGGGTACCGATACCCTTTTGGAATGCTTTCCAAAAATAAGAGGTTAAATAGGTACCTCTATCTGAGATAATGGACAACGGAACACAGTGCAATCTAACTCCTAGATATAGAGTTTGGCATAATCCTTTGCTAAATAAGAGGTATCAACTAGAGGGAAATAAGCTCATTTGTTCATTCTATCTACAATGAACCAGACTGAGTCATGCTGATGATGATTTCGAGGCGAACCCATCACTAAGTCTATGTTCATAGATCTCACTTCCAAGTAGGAATACTAAACTCCTGCATGGACTTACTAGGCTTCTGATGCAATATCTTAACTTTTGCATGGACCTACTAGGCTTCTGATGCACTATCTTAACTTTCTGACATGTAGAGCACTTAGCCATAAACTATGCAATGTCTCTGTTCATCCCACTCCACCAAAAGATTTCCCTCAAGTTGCGGTATATCTTTGTAGCCCCTTGATGAATAGAGTACTTTGTGCCATGTGCTTCTGCAAGAATTCGCTGCCTCAAGTCTTCTATACCTAGAATACATAGATGACCCTAACAACGTAAAACCCTATCTCCCCCTTAGGAGAAACCTCTACTTTCCAATCCTGAACTGACTCTTTCAACTTGACAAGGCTGGGATCTCTATATTCCTTTCTTTTTACCTCGGAGACTAGAGATGATTCTGAACTACTCTGAACACATACACCACCCTCTGAAGAATTCACTAAGCGAACGCCTAGTCTGGTAAGCTGATGGACTTCTTGAGCTAACTTTTTCTTACTATCCTCCACATGAGAAACACTACCCATGGATAGCCTACTGAGAGCATCGACCACTATGTTGGCACTGCTCGGGTGATAGAGGACACTGATGTCATAGTATGTTAAGAGCTCTAACCACCTTCTGTAATAAAAATTGAGAGCTTTTTAAGAAAAGACATACTGAACACTCTTGTGATCTGTGAATACATCTACATGAACTCCATTGAGATAATGCCTCCAAATCTGTAAGGAAAAGACTACGGCTACTAACTCAAGATCATGAGTAGGATAATTCCTCTCATAGGGTTTAAGTTGTCTAGAGGCGTAGGCTATGACCTTACTATGCTGCATGAGGACACAACTCAAACATACTCTAGATGCATCGAAATACACCACAAACCCATCTGAACCATATCCAAAAGCTAAGACTAGGGTTGAGGTAAGTTGAGTCTTCAACTCCTGAAAAATCTTCTCACATGGGTCTGACAGTGAATCTTGACTTTATTTTGAGTCAATCTACACATAGGGGATCCAATAGATAATAATCCTTCAATAAACCATCTGTAATATCAAGCCAAACCCAAGAAACTTCTGATATCTGATAGAGAGACAAGTCTTGACCAGTTTTTTATTGCTTCGGTCTTTTGAGGAACAACTCTAATGCCATCACCATAAATGATATAAATAAGAAATACTACTGATCTTAGCCAAAATTTGAACTAACTAAATCTGGAGAATAGCTGATGATCTCTGAAAGTTTGAAGTACTATTCTGAGATGGTCTGCATGATCACGCTCCGTACAAGAATAGACCAGAATATCATTTATGAAGACTATGACAAACATTTCCAAGTACTGCTTAAACACACGGTTCATCAAGTCCATGAAAGCTTCTGGCGCATTGATAAGACCAAATTACATGACTAAGAATTCAAAGTGAAAAAACCAAGTACAGAAATCTACTTTTGGAATATCACTTTTTCTAAGACTGAGTTGATGATAGCTGGATCTGAGGTCTATCTTGGGAAAATAGCTGGCACCCAGAAGTTGGTCAAATAAGTCATCAATTGTTTAAAAAGGATACTTGTTCTTGACCATTACCTTATTGAGTTAACGATAATCAATGCACATTCTGAGAGAACCATCTATCTTGCGCATGAATAAGACTGGTGCACCTCACAGAGAAATGCTGGGTCAGATGAATCCTTTATCTAAGAGATCCTTCAACTATTCTTTCAATTGTATGAGTTCTGCTAATGCCATTTTGTATGGAAGAATAGAGATAAGCTGAGTATCTGGAAGAAGATCAATACAGAAGTATATTTCCCTTTTGGGAGGAATTCCTGGAAGATCTTTGGGAAAGACTTCTAAATATTCATTCGCTACTGGGACTGATTCAAGGCTGGGATTTTTGGAACTAATGTACTTAACTCGAACAAAATGATAGACACATCTTTTAGACATCATTTTCCCCGCGCGAAGTTAGGAAACAAGTTGACCCCTGAAAGCAGATACACTACCCTTCTAATCAAGAATGGGTTTATTTGGAAATTGAAACTGGACTATTCTGTTTCTCCAGTCAACTATGGAATATCAGGAATAAAGCCAATCCATATCGGTAATTTCATCAAAATTAGGCATCTGTAATTTGACTAAGTCTACTGAAGTGATTTCTAAAATATCATAACCAGGCAGTTCCTGTATACCAATCAGGCTATCATGGTTTTGCCTACTAGGATAGAGACTTAGAAGGGCTCTACTAGAATTTGATGACTTATTCCGAAATCAACTGCTATATGGGGATTAATAAAAGAAAACTAAGATCCTGGATCTAGCAAAGCATAAACATGCACATAAAAGATCTGTAACATACCAGTAACTACATCAGGAGAATTTTTCTAATCTTGTTGGGTCTGAAGAGCATATAGTCTATTTGGGTATTGCTCGCTAGTAGCACTAGTGATGGCACCTCACTGATTTAGGCGATCGGACTGAGTTGAGGAGAGGAGATAACTTTGATAACCTGACTGAGGGCAGTCTCTAACTCTGCGGCCTGGCTTGCCACAATCGAAAATAATATCACTTCCAGCTCTGCAAGCACCCTTGTAGTTCTTACTATAAGTCTGACTAAGGGGATTAGTTATGGCATTGTTGACACTGCCCTGAGACATAGAGCATGACACTCTATCTTTCAACTTTGGAGCTGGAGCACTTGATGAAGAATGAGCTGGAATTGATGACTTAGGAAAAAACTGAGAATGTTTTCCTCCTTCTAATTTAGGCTGACTAAAATTGAAGCTACCTTTCCTAGCTTTCTTATTCTGCTTTTCCCTCTACTTAATCTTTTGCTCCTCTATCTGCTAAGCATGAGTCATAAGTCTGGCTAAATTAATGTCACTATTTAGCATGGAAGATCTACACTCATTAACCACGCTATCATTTACCCTTGAAGCAAACTTACTCATCTTTGCTCTGCCGTCTGCAACCACATGAGGGACATATCTGGATGATTGAGTATACTTTATAGAATACACTTTCACCGTCATATTTCCCTGCCTGAGGTTGATGAATTCTATCACCTTAGATTCTCTAAGATCTTGGGGAAAGAATCTGTCTAAGAATGCAATGACAAACTCCTCCTACTGTATAGGACCTGCATCATCTAACCTTTCTGATTTCCAGTGTAGGACCTGCATCATCTAACCTTTCTGATTTCCACTGTTTGAACCAAGTATGAGCCTCATCCTGCAACTGATATGTAGCTAGCTCAGCACTATCAATAGTAGTCATCCCCATGATGTCTATCACCTTCTGCACCTTATCTAAGAATTCCTGAGGGTCCACATCTACTTTAGACCCATGGAAGAATGGAGGATTCATTCGGGTGAATCCCCAAATCCTAGATGCAGCTGAGTTGGCCATTAGGTTGGCCGAAATGATAGTTCATCACTCATTATGGTCAGTTATTGATTGAGCAAGAGTGGTAAATATTGTCCCGAACTCTGTACGAGAAACATGATTGCCCAAAGGTTCTTCAGGATTAGGGGTTAATTGATTTCTTCTCTAAGGAGGCATACTCTGAAAGAAACAGAAGAAGCAGATTGGACTGGGAGATTGATTGGTGATTATGCTCACTGTCATGACATAAATACTAAAAGTAGGGAAACTATTCCTAAACATCTCATAGCCTCTTGCATATAAATATCGCGCGCAACACACCCATGCACAAGACTCTACTAGATGTGGCTTGAAGAATTCCTAGGACTCTATTGAAACATAGGATCTGATACCAAGTTTGAAATGCCCCGATTTGTTGAACGAGAATGCTACACAGTGCTCATGACCCAAAGGACCACAAGCTAACCCATGACTGATATTTGTACCTTTACACCAAATAAAACACTATATAATGCAGAAACATTCACTAAAAGGCCATAAGGTTCAATACTAAACATAACATACATGAGATAACATTTATGGGGTACTGCAATACCCAAAACAAAACTATAAACATTGATGTCTGAAATATAATAGTATACATTTAGTCTGAAAGCCTCTACTATTTGAAAAATCTGAATAAGAAGTTGATGGGACATGTCCCCAACTAACTCCAACTAATAACTAATCAATGAAATAGTGGAGAAATAATCATGTCCTTAAATAATGAGGAATCACTTCTATTCTGACTGCTGAGACTGGAATCCACTATTGATCTAGAAATCGTGTCTCTGAACCTATGGTGTAACATAAAAAGAAAGCACCATAGCACAAATGTGTTAGTACAATGGAATGCACTGAGTATACATGTGAGGTAGACTAATGCAAGGGTTAACATGCATGAATAATGTTAGCTGACTATCTAACATGAATGCGAGAATGCATATATAAATATGTAACTGTAACTCATACTGTGATATTAATTACTGAATCTGAATACTGATGATATGAAATACTAAAAACTAATATATCTGATAGCATAAATATATGTATTTTAATGTAACTGATAACATGGGTGACTATATCTGCCAGTCCTAAATCTAACATAACTATCTGAGTTCCTTACTATATCTGAGCCGACTATATCTAACAGTCTTAAATCTGAAGAACTATCTGAGTCCTTTTACTGAGACTGGTACTGAAATTATGGGAGGTACTATTTAACCAACATGCCCCTGATACGCCATTATGGCAGAGATGGGGTCCAATCTGTAACTCTAATTAGAAAGGTATCAATACCGTGCCACTGGTAAGGATAAGATGTGGGCGACCCTCATCTGATAGTGTACCCTATACGAGAATAGTGGGGCACTGATCTGACAATGCTTATCCAGCTCATCAACCCTCATCGACAGTGCTGATGTCTCAACCTATGCTGGATACATAGTTCTGGAATACAAGAATGACTGCTAAGGATTACACCCTTATCATATAGTGTGTGTCCCCATCCTTGGGTTCACTTGGTGCTAATTTCTACTCACATATGAAAGGACACTGAATATGATTTACTGAACTGAACATGGACTGAGTTACTGAATTTTGTTGACTGGCGAAATATTACCTATATCTGACAACTGACCGAGTTCATGTGATCATGGAGATTTCCTGAGTCATAAGATTGTCTGAAGTTTAAGGATCATGTCTTGACCGACAGTATCATGAAAACATGACATGGCTCTAGGTACACAACAAATATTTTGGATACAAGTACCCTCATGACTTGATGGAAGGAAACTGGCAAAGCGTAACTTACTTGAATACATAATAATAATCATAATTCATTTATTGGAGCATTTCATCAAACATGTGACGGTATAAGCTTGTACGTATATGAGGATTTCATGATATCATGGTAATTAATAACTTTCCCTTCATCTAGGCATTCAACCAAACACATTGTAGGCATAAAATGTGTAAACAAAATCATTCAACAATTAACTATTATGATTCAATTCCAAAATAAATATTAAAGGGTTTAGTCCTAGGGTTTAATGAATCTATACCGATACAAATCAACCCATATCGAATTTAACACTCATTCATGGAATACGATTCAATTAATCATTATCAACAAGAAAAAAAATAGCCTAATCATGAAATTCATAAGAAAATCCATAACTTGAATTTAGAAAAGGGATTATTGGGCTTCATGGACGAAAGGAGTATGAACACTATGCATACCTTAGTTCGTGATTTTGTGAATTTTAATGGTGAAACCATCTTGAAATTGGATCTTCTATCAAAATTCTAGCTTGTTCTTGAGAGAAAATTGAGAGAAGAGAGTGTATTTTTGGTGAAAAGTGGTTGAATCATGTGTTAAAGGGCTTACATAGAGGTGGGAAATTACCTTTTAACCCTACATACATCTTGTCCTTTCAATAAAAATTTCTCGAATTGAACCCCTGGTGTGACACGGTACTATCGCACCATGTCACTAGAATTTTACAATTAGAAAACTGAGGGGTTGTGGGACGTGTAGCCATCGTGCTTCCTCTTCCTTTGTGACCTAAACTTTGGCGCGGCACAGGGGAAATCGCGCTGAGACTCTGGTAAAAGGACAATTATGAATTTGAGTGTTGGCGCGACACGCCATAATCGCAGACATCTACTGTAAATTGCGAAATACCATTTCTTTTTATGGAGCAGTTCGCCACTGACTAATATGGCACTCTTTTACGATGGAAACCTAAAATAGTCATATCTTCTTACCCGGTTATCTGATTTAAGGGAATCATATATCGGTTGAAATATTATTGAATTTTCCACATTAAAAAAAGTGAAAATCTTGATTATTCCTCATGGAATAATTATCCTTTACTTTAGAAGATAATACTAGGCATTCTTGGGATGGAATTTTGCTAGAAATCATTAAGGTATTACAAATAAGTATTTCACCTTACTGGTGAATTCACCCATCAAATCCCCAAACTTTAATATTTATTGTCTAAGTCATGGTGTTCTAACCATAATAAATCTTAACATTCTTATTTAAATCCTATATGTAAAACACATCATTTTGTGAATAAAGAGAAGACAAAAGCCTACCACATAGCTAAGTTACAAAATCTTAAATCATCCACAAAATCCCTGTCTTCACTCTACGATCTCAAAATACTGCCACTCTATTAAAATCATAATCTACAAGTCATTAGAAGTCAAATGAGACCCATATTTCCATATAACGAATTGGGTGAAATTTTGGGTCAATAACAAGCTGGCAGGGCTCATAAATAGAATCCAAAATTGAACCCATCACGAGGACCCTTGAAGAGCAAGGAAGTTGTGTTCAAATATTGAGCACAAACAAAGTAAAATTTGTGTTTCAAATAAACCCTTAATATTTAGTGATTTAAGTCCCTAGTTTATAAGAGTTTAAGATGGATTTGGATGGAAATCAAAGGGAAAATAATAAAAAAGGATTATGATAGATTACTGGATCTTATTTGGGTAATTTACTACTCTTTTATTCTAGTTGAGCTCTTAAAATAGTGAAAAAATGGCGGAAATAATGTTGGAATATTGGGTGGAAAGCATAAAATCATTTCAAGAACATTAGTTATAGCTATTCGCAGTCAATAACCGCATAAAACTCATTTAGCAAATGTAATTTATGCTTCATGATTGTGATCTCACCGGAAACTAGATGCACCAGATTTTGCCAAGTTTGGAATGGACTTTAACCGCGTTCTCAAGATTAATTCAGAACCCCATGTGTGGAAACAAAATATGCTACCATTCAAAATTTGATGTTCAGTACTTAATGGAACCATCAAAACATTTATCCAAGATCATTTCAACTAATTGTGGGTTCTACACCTATTGTTCCAATTTTTATATAATCTACCGAATCTCTTAGAATCATTCTAGAAGTCTCAGAACCTAAACCATGGGTCCCCTTAGTCTAAAATAAATATTCTAGAGCTGATGGTGCTATCAATATTTTCACCGAGGTCATATACTATAATTTTTTGTCCGAGACCAAATCCTAATTAGAAAAAGCTCCAAAATAGAGAAATGAACCTAATATCAAAACGAGTTATTTGATCATCGAACTGACAGTTTCGACAAATCATACATGACCTATATATGATATGGGGTGGATCTAAACACTAGAAATGCATGCAAATAGAGTAAATAACCTGGAGAGTCATTACACCCATGCAATGAACAATTAAACATCAAGGTTAGTCATGAGAGACATTCCATGCCTCCTTGAAGTACACCCTTTTGTTTTTCACTGAGGACACCTTTCGAAAAACTCAAGAGCATATTTATAAAGAGTAGGCCAATAAAATCCACTTTGAATAACATTTGTATCAGTTCTAATACCACCATGATGTCCACCAAATTGAGATAAGTGGAAAGCTATAATACGACCCATATTTTAAAATCCATGAGACATAGACGAATCATCCTATCTGCGTACTTTATAAATAAGTACAGTTCATCACAAAAGTACTTTTTAATTCAAATAAGAACTTCTTTTAGTAATGATTAAGATCAATTTAAACAAAACTAGTCATAACGTAAATAGAATAGTCCTCATACGAAGGATCAATACTTTCCAAAAGTGACAAGACTAGCTCCTAGGAGAAGGTATCATCAATTTTTATCTCACCCAACTTTTCATGATTAGATGAAAGTTGAGAGAGGTAGTCAGCTGCTTGATTTTCACAGCCCATTCGATCTCTTATCTTGAAATCAAAGTTTATTAAGAGCAACATCCATCTAATAAATCAAGGATTTGCCTCATTATTTTCCATGTGTTATTTAAGAGTTGGGTGATCAATGTGTACAACAACTTTCATATGAAAAAATATGCTTAAAATTTTTAAAAAGCATATACCACCGTTAGTAACTCTTGTTCTGTAATCGTACAGTTATGTTAGGCATCATTTAATGATTTGCTAGCATAATAAATTGGCTGAAAATTTTTTCTTTGGCACAATAAAATGCCTAAACTAACACCACTAGTGTCATACATTACTTCAAAAGGCATGGACCAAGCTGGAGCCTCGATGGAGCCAACACAACAACCTCCTTGAGATAGTTAAAAACCCTTAAAAAATCAATATAAAATTCACACTTCAACTATTTTTCAAGGATTTTGCACAAACGGTGAGAAATCATCAAGAAGTCCTTAATAAATCACCTACCGAACCCGGTATGGCCATAAAAACTTGTAACACATTTCATTGAGATAGGGGAGTTAATTTAGCATTCGCTTGATCTTTTGCTTGATCAACTTTGATACCCTTACATGAAATTTTATGGACTAGCATGATTATTTATTTGACCAAGAAATGGCATTTTTCCAAATTCAAAATAAGGTGTGTAGCCGCACACCACTCAAGGAACTTACTCAAATAATTACGGCATGATTCCAATGAATGACCAATTTTTGAGAAATCATCCATGAACACTTTGATGGTATCCTCTACCATGTTAGAGAATATAGAAAAGATACACCATTGAAAGGTAGTGTATGTATTGTATATCCCAAAGGGTATATGTTTTAAGGAAAAGGTCCAATAGGGACATCTAAAGCTGATATTTTCTTGATCTTTTGGAGCAATACAAATTTAATTATAACCTAAATATCCATCAAGGAAACAGTACCATCCACGCCTGACTAATCAAAACAACATTTGGTCTATCAAAGGCATAGGAAAGTGATACTTTTTGTTTAAAGAATTCAATTTCTTATAATACATACATACCCTATAAAATGTGATAAAACAAATCATTGTTTTAATTTGGGACTACCACCATACAACCATTCTTGGAAAAGCATTGAAGAGGACTAACCCAAAATTTTTTTATTTAAAATTTAGTAGACAACACTCATAACAAACCATTTGATAATTTCCTTCTTGATCACTTTTGGAGTTGGTGTTCTACACTAAGCATATGATCAACCACTAATTTGTTTTTATGTGAGTAAATTTATAGGGAAATACCTATGATGTCCGCTTGGTGCTCCCAATAGCACGAAAAACTTTTTTTTCAATAGATTTTAAGGCCTTCACTTACCAAACCAATAAATCATCTGAAATAATGATTGACAATGCATTGTTCTCACCCAAGAAGATATACCATAGATGTGACAACAACAACTTATGTTCAAGTTTAGGCATTTCAATAATAAAATGTTTTACAGGTGGACTTTCGTTATTTTTCAAATCAAGAACAAACTTGTAATGATATTTGTATAAGAACCAAGACCCGTTAATGAAGCAACCACCTTATAATATTCTTAAATGACCTCACTCTTTTTGTTTAATAATACACTCACCAAGGGGTCATTCACACGATCTGCCTCTATGGTGATAGCCATCGTATCATCAATCACATTGATTATCAAAACAACTAGAAAATGCATGGGTTGTTTCATGGACTTGCACAACTTCTTTATTTATTTATATTAAATCTTATTTCACCATATTTAACATCAACTAGGGACCATTTAGTATCCAAGAACGGCTTATCAAGAATGATAGGAACCTCTAATCTATTTTAATAATCCTATGTTTGTCCACATTTACAAGAACATCGCACAATACTTCCACATGTGTCATTATAGATTGATTGGCCATTAGAATCCTTATTGTGGTTGGTTTGGAGGCACCTAAACCTAGCTTATAAAACATGGAAAATGGCATCAAAGAAATGATTTACCTAAGATCACATAATGCTTTTCCAAATTCGTACACTCTAATAGTTTAAGGAATAGTGAATGTGCCTTGGTTTTTTCTTTTCCCAATTATTGTGATATACATAATGGCACTAGAATTATGTGTCACCTCAATAGTTTAAAAATACATGACTAGTTTCTAATTAACCAAGTTCTTCATGAATTTAGCGTACACAATCATATCTTATACAGCTTCTAATAATGGTATATTAATTGATAGGTTGCTAAATTTTGAATGAAATATCTTAAACTTAGTATCATCTCCTTCTTCGTAATTCTTTGTGGAAATAAGGAAGGAATTTTGATTTTCTGCATTGAGAAATTGGAGTTTCGTCAAATTTTAGAGCATTACATACAACCACATGCTCCTCACTTTCACCCTTTTATTCAACTACCTCCAGATTTTCAACAATTGGCTTATTAAAATTTGGAACATAATCATTTGGCTCATTAAGCTCTTTCCATTGGATTGTTCATAACATTATTTTCAATGAGCTCTTTATCAATATTAATAACATCTTTACAAAGAGTTTGACCACTCTTAGTGGTAATATCCATGATGTGAGCATCATTATTATTATTTATAATTGTGTCACTAAATAATATACCATTTTTCCTTGCATTTCGATAAGATGAGATTTGGCCCAATTGAGTTTCAAGTTGCTTGGTAGAGGACGAATAAAAGGTAACTGTTGATTGAGTTGTGAAAAATCACTCTTTATCTCTATCAACATCCTATCACTTTCATAAATATCTATTAAGATATGAGCAAGGATATTCTAATTCTTAAATATTTTAGGATCAACAGAGCTTATTTCTTTTCCCTTGCTCGTATCATGTTGAGGAACGTACCAAATAGACCACGCTCTCCTTCATGATCCTTAGCATGCCAATCTCTATAACAATCATGACCTTTTCATTCAAGATCTATTTCCTTCTAATAATAATTCCTACTATGCCTTTGATTGGTAGTGTAGGAACCCCTCGAGAGGTTAGACAAGAATCAAACTTCCTCATCAAGATATTCTTCTTCTTCATCATCATAAATTTAGCATACTTAAAAGACAAGCAAAAATATTAACCACCTTTGGATGAGCTCCCATTTCATGTTTGGTGAGAAGATCCAGATTATACTTTAGAATAGGTATAGCAGGTATTGGCAAAACATTTTACCCAATAAAGAGTCAAGGTCAATTCCATAAGGAATAATGTGAGTGGTAATCAAGTAAGTTTGAAATAAAATGAACTCACTAAAATTCAAACCTAAGATATCAATATTTAGGGGGTTTTTGATAATAACATTGGAACATGGATAAAATCCATTAAAGATATGAACAAACTATCAATGGGCTATCACAACAATGATAAACAAGTTATATGACATTGGAATTTAGTCCAATTAATAGTACATCATATTCGATTAACTACTAATAATTTAATTATGGATTTAATAAATTAGACTAAGATTCAAAATCGCTAACTAATGTCTTTCGAACATTAAGGGTTTGGTCTTCACTTATTTTTTAAAACCAAGCTAGAAGGATGATTGAAGAAATTAATTTGGGGCTATGCTTGTTTTTGGAAATGTCTAGAAATAAATTCCTCATGTTCCAATCCTAACAGATCAATAAGATAAAAATGTAGATTTTAGGGTAGAGGACTTTGGACTAGGTCCCAAGGCTTCCAAACTCATTTTGAGCTATTGATCAAGATTTGATAATAATGGCCCTCAGGTTTAGCGCCAATATTTCATCAAAACTATACTAGATATATATTTCTATAACTCCATTTAGTATAGAATATTGACTTTGATAGGTAGCATAGTCCATTTGCATTAATAGAATTTTAAATAAATCCTAAGTGATCAGTGAAAACTTGGAAAATTTTATGTTTTAGCTGGTACATATACTAAAGTTGACCTTTTAGAGGCTTTAGCAAAGGCCGTTTTAGCCGCTGGTTGGTCGATTTAGCAGCCAAGGCTGTCCAAGCCTAGTTGCTTATAAGGTATACACTTCATTATAACAAATGTCGCGTAAGCGACAACTTGTTTCCTTTAGTAGAGGCCAAACCTACCTCGGAACTGCTTTAGTGGTACTATGCCTCTTTAGCAGTAACTGCATAAGTAGTCAAGGATCCACGTAAGATGTACCTGGGAGATCATTTATTTTAGTTCCAACCCAAATTTCTCCTATTTCTCACTAATATCAAGAGACATAAAGCTCTAGAGAGTATGGGGAATTGGGAGAATAATCTTTGGTTGATCTTGGGGTGTTTGTTATATTATAATAATCATTCCTCATTATAGACCTTGTAAGTTCCTATCTGATTCTTGGTTTAATTCCCCAATTTTGTCATAAAACCAAGATTCTTGATATGTTAATTTTTGTATTATTTGAGCTAAAAATTACTTATTCTTGAGGGTAAATAATCTTTGAACATACAAGGACGTGTTGATGGTTTTAAAATTATGATTCCACAAGTGGGTCCCTCATGGTATTTTTCCTTGATTTTGGATCCCAAGTGTATATATGAAATATAAGTAGCATTATCCCTAAATTAATGCATAGATCACTATTTTAATAGTGTGGCACCATGTGGAGGCTTCTCAGAAGGGAAAATCCTTACTTTAGTGGATTTTACTGGGCTTTCATCCGCATCGAGGTAGGCCAAGATTACCTTTCTCTTAGATTATACTTAATTATATTTTCAGTATAGTATTATGCTAATTCAGGGTTGGGAATTAGGACTTGGTGGTAAATTTAGAAGATATTTGTTTTTTAGCTAGTTGGTCAATCATAATAAGGTATATGTGACTTAACTAACCATTCTTTAGGTTGAATTGCTATCCTAGTACCTAGTGGGACTTAGCTAGAACCTTGGGGTAGGATTTGAAATCTTAAACGAGTTTGGGGTAGTAATTTCCTTAGAATGGATTTTTGGAGTTAGAAGTTGGCCCCTCTGACCCACCATAGGCCAAGATTACTATTTTCTTCTTATAGTCTTCGTAAACCTTCTTATTACCTTATTAAATTTTTAAGCCAATAGAGCAACCATGCATATTATGACTTATTCTAGGTTTTCACCTGGAAGACATTAATATTGGTTCAAATATGGAAAATTATGATATAAGAATGTTCAATTCCAGTAAATGCTGATATTACTTCTAGTTCAAGGTTTTTATTATTGATATTAATTTTGATTCAAGTCAGCATGTGAGACAAGTTTTGATTAGAGTCCGTTACTGTGAGGTTACTCACGATGATTATAGAACCAATTCAAATGTGTGTTTGTGCTATGGAAAGATCCATGGTTATGGTTTTGAGTTTCTGATGGTTGGACAATTTAGTAATTACTTCTTTTAATTGCATTCACTAAGCTTATGGGGGCTCGCATTGGATTATTTAATTTTATATGCGTCTTTCGAGATTATGAGGGCCTATATTTACAATAGATAGCTATGTTCTATTTATTATTATTTTTATTATTTTGGTACTTCACTTTTAGTATTTGGATCACTATTCTTAGTTTTTCCTTTTACCCTAGCTTAGCTTATTATATCACATTTATTTTTTTATATTATGATTTAGCTTAGTCAATCGATGATGCCTATTGAGTACCCACAACTTCGACACTTATACCATAATTTTTGTACCCCTTTTTGGTGAAAATTTAAGTTTTCAATGCTATCATTGACACTCTATTTGTGTGGGTTAGTGTTTAGAGATAGGGGAGGTCTTAGAGCTGGTGTTGACTTTCTCTATTCTGTTTTTGTGGTATTTCTATTTTGATAATTATTGTACATTGACCTTGATAGTAATCTTAATCTTTTGTTATTGGCTTTTTGATTGACTTACTTGGTCATGGGATATTATTGCTCTTTCTATTATTACTCTCTAGCTATGCTATTATTCTTATGTTTTAACACTTGTGTAACGCCCCCAAAACGGGTCCCGGAGCATCACACGGTGCTTGAGGCTACGAGTAACCCCAAGTTATCCCTTTGAGCCATTTTCATTCAGTCCAACACGAATCAACGGGGTTTCCATAAATAACCCTCAAATATCAACATAGTAATCATCATCCAAGAATAAACGAATTTCAGAAAGATAAGAAAATATGACTTATTAGTCAACTCCCAACATCTATACTAGTTTGACAAGTCTCTAAGAAAATTAATAAAACCAGCGATCCATTGAGACATGCCCCAACTGAATCATACTCGGATATAAATGTATATGACTCCGTGAAACCAACATCAGACATCATGTCCTCACAACATGAGGACTCACCACAACAGAGGATGTAGAACAGCGTGCCTGAAGAATCACTATCAAACCTGGAACTGAGCACCTGAACCTACATTGTGAGAAAATGCAGCCCACATCTAAAGATGTGGGTCAGTACCATGGAAAGGAACCGCGTATATAGGGGTGTATGTAGTTGTATAAACATAATCATCATAAATATTTATAAGAAATATGCAAGATGTATGAAAGACTCACATAGCCCGAAGAAAATCATCATAATCATGAGAGGATGAAATAAGTACAATAACATATGTGAGCCATCATATAATTTGTCAATCACTTTCAGTTCATCAAGAATATCAATCCTCATAATGTAAATATCTTTTAAATCTTTCGAAAGAATAACTTTCATAATTCCATTTTGAAATCACTACACCATTCACCATAGACGCAAGGAAACACAGACACACTGGGAGATCCTATAACCAACATAAATCATGTGAGCTACATGGAGTTCAACATACACCACACATTGGGGAGAGCCGTCCTATCCTTGCAACCGGAGTAGGACTATCAATATCAAATCCACATAAACTAGTGATCACTAAATAAATCAGCCTCAGAATCACTCCTACGGGGGCACGTAGTTCTAAGAAAGTAAAGTCGCTTTATGCCTCCCACTCGGTGCTAAAGATTTCTCTCGAACTTAGCTCAGATAATTTCAAAGACAATCCAAAAAAAAAATTTTTAGTAATATATAAGTATACATCGGGAGCCATCATGCTTCCCATCTATCAAAATCAACCACATTGTGGATTTCTTTCACACTCGAGTTCAAAACAACTCCACTAAGACCAAAAGGTCAAATCATTGAAAATATCTCAAATATTCAACATCAACGTGCTTATAACACACACTTACTAAAAAAACAATTTCCAATGGGGATTCACGACTAAAATATCAAAATCATGATAAATATCATTCAAGATTCATGCTTTACATCTCAACACATGTAAATTCATCTTTCAAAATTATAAACATCAAGATTTCATAATAATCATCAAAAGATATGGGTTCATGCTTCAAATTTGTAAAAATCAAACAAAAATCATGCCTTTGTAAAGAAAATTACTTTTGGGCACAAGAACGAAAGAGTGTCCTTGTTGGAAAACCCCACATACCTTGAATGATGAAATTTAGATCGATACTCGTTTTTGAGATGTTAATCGTTCCTTTGAATGATGGTTCTTAGAGTTCTTCAACTAGGAACTTGGAATCTTAAATAAATTTGCAGAATTAATGGTGAACTTTGGAGGTTCTTGAAGTTCTTACACTAGGAACTTGAAATCTTGAAAAAATTTGTAGAATTAATGGTGAACTTCGGAGGTTCTTGAAGTTGGATGTAGGAGTTTAGGATTTTCTTTCTGAGGTAATTTGATGAAATATAACATATAATGCTTATAATAGTATTTAATATAAGGTTTGGACGGATTTTGGGTGAGGGGGGATGACAAAAATGCCCCTAAAAATCAAATAATTCTCGAATCGGTCCTTTGGTGGACTGTTTTGATAGACTGAAGTTGATCAACCATAACATTTTACTTCGATATCTAAATTAGATGAAACCAATTTCATTAGAAAGAGGACTCTCATATACTTCCTTTGATATTTAGTATATCACCCAGATCATTGTGTACAAGGAGTTATGATTGTTTGAAGTTGACCCAAAAATTTACTTTTGATAGGCTGAAGTAGATCGACCATAACTATTTGCTCCGATAGACAAATTGGATGAAACTAATTTCATTGGAAACAGGACTCGCAGAGCTTTCCGTTGAAATATAGTAGATCAACCATATCATTATTTACAAGGAGTTATGATTGCTTAAAGTTAGAGTAAAAATACGCCAGGCTTCAGTACTTTTTCCTGCACGTTTTACTGTTGACTTCTATTCACGGTTCGATTGGAATGTTCATAACTCGTCGTTTAGGTGTCCGTTTTGGATTATCCACATATAGTTGGAAAGATTATTCGATACTTTACGCAATGGTGGATCATAATCTAATACATTCCACACGAAAAATTTATAATTCATTTTACAAGATAGAACCCAACACGTTTACGCATAGAATTTCAACGAAAAGTTTCCTAGGGTATTACATCATCCCCCCCTTGGAAACATTCGTCCTCGAATGACTCTAGAAATGCCAAGATTAGATAGGGAATAGAGAATAGAGCTGAAACCATTCGTTAGACCCATCACCACATCGTTTCTCACTCCGAATGCAACATAGAATGCATAAATTCAAGAAACTACAGCTGAACACATAATGAATGACAGCTGAACTGCTGCAACTTTTATAAAAAGTGCATAATTTAGGAAAGAACAGTACCTTCGGCTTGATCGGAGTTCGTAGAAAATTGGTGTAGGTACTTGGATCGTATATCCGCCTCAGCTTCCCAAGTTCCACTCTTAACAGATTGGTTTCGCCACAACAACTTGACCAAGGGAACTTCTTTGTTCCTTAGTCTTCGGACACTGAAATCAAGAATCTCAATAGGAATCTCATCAAAAGAAAGATTTTATTGAATGCCAGCACTCGCTGAGGAATCCACTACCACAACATCGGTAATATTCTTTCTAAGCATGGAGACAAGGAATATTGGATGAACAGTGGACAACTCGTAAGGCAACTCGACTTCATAAGCTACCTTACGAACACGGATAAGAATTTTGTAAGCACCAACATAACAGGGACTAAACTTCCCCTTCTTTCTAAATCTCTTCACCCCCTCATGGGTGAAATTTTCAGATACACTAGGTCATCAACTTCAAAATCAAGGTCTCTCCTTCTAATATCCGCATATGAATTTTGACGACTCTGCGCAGTTTTCAACCTTTCCCTAATCAACTTAACTTTTTCCATAGCCTCAAATACCAAATCAGGACGACTCACAGCCTCTTAACCCACCTCAAACCAACCTATGGTTGATCTACACTTCCTCCTATATAAGGCTTCAAACGAAGTCATGCCAATACTAGAGTGGAAACTATTATTTTAAGCAAACTCTATTAACAATAAGGGATCATCCCAACTTCCCTTAAAGTCAAGTGCACAAGCTCCCAACATATCCTCTAAGGTCTGGATGATCCGATCAGCCTGACCATCGATCTGCGCATGAAAAGCAAAACTTAAAAGCACTTGGGTACCAAGACCCTTCTGAAAATCTTTCTAAAATTGCGAAGTGAACTAAGTACCCCTATCCAAAATGATAGACAAGGGAACTCCGTGCAGCCTAGCTCTCAAATATACAATCTACCATAATCTTGAGCAGTATATGAAGTATGATCAGGCAAAAAATAAGCAGACTTAGTCAACCTATCAACCACAACCCAAATAGAATCATGCTGGCGTCGGGAAGGATGGAAACCAATCACAAAGTCCATATTTATCTCTTCCCACTTCCAGGTGGAAATACTAAACTCTTGCATCATACCACAAGGTCTTTGGTGTTCAACCTTAACCTGTTGGCATATTGCACACTTAGCTTCAAACGCTTCTATATCTCTCTTTATACCACTGCACCAATAGATTTCCCGCAAGTCTCAGTACATCTTGGTGGCACAAAGATAAATAGAATACTGCTCCACGTGCGCTTCAGGCATAATCCTCTATCTCAGATCAACAACATTCGGGACACACAATCTACCCTACAATCTCAACATACCATCTCCTCCTTGGGAGAAAACCTCTACTTTTTGGTCCTTGACTGACTCCTTCAGTCTGACCAAACTAGCATCTAAGTATTGCTTTTCTTTAACTTCCGAAACCATGGAGGATTCGGAACTACTCTGATCCCCTATACTACCTTCAGCAGAGTCAAACAACTTAACCCCCAATCTAGCCAAATGATGTACATCACGAGCCAACTCTTTCTTACCTTCTACCATATGCGAAACACTACCCATGGACACTCTACTTAGGGCATCTGCCATAATATTAGCCTTGCTTGGATGGTACAACACAATCATATCATAGTCCTTTAACAATTCTCACTATCGTCTCTGCCTAAGATTCAATTCTCCTTGGGTAAACATATACTGCAGACTCTTATGATCAGTGAAAACATCAACATAGACACCATACAAATAGTGTCTCCGGATTTTTAAAGAAAACACAACAGCAGCCAACTCATGGTCATGGGTGGGGTAATTTTTCTCATGGGGTTTCAACTGTCTAGAAGTATAATCTATGACCTTACCCTTCTGCATTAATACATACCCCAACCCAACTCTCGAAGCATCACAGTACACCACAAAACCATCAACACCATTAGGCAAAGTTAAAACAGGGGTTGAGTAAGTCGAGTCTTCAACTCCTAAAAACTCTTCTCACAAGTTTCGGACCACAAGAACTTCACATTATTTAAGGTCAACTGAGTCATAGGTGATTCTATAGACGAGAAACCTTCAAAAAAAAATGGTTGTAATAGCCAGCTAAACCCAAGAAAGTGTGGATATCACTCCAAGAAATACGTCTAGGCCAATTTATAAGAGCTTCGGTTTTTTGGGGATCAACTTTAATACCCTCAGAAAAATTGATATGACCCAGAAAAGCAATTGACCTTAGCCAAAACTCACACTTACTGAACTTGGCAAACAACTTATGATCTCTAAGGGTTTGTAAGACAGTTCGGAGATGATCAGAATGTTTATCCTCACTATTTAGCATAGCAGACCTACACTCCTTAACCACATAACTAGACACTTCAGTCATAAACTTACTCATACTAGACTGATTATCAGCCAGTAAGTCAGGAGCATACTTGGCCAGCTGATTGAACTTTAGAAAGTACTCCCTAATAGTCATAGAGCCTTGTCACAGGATCATAAAATCTTCCACCTTCTCCTCCCTCATCTCCAAAGGGAAAAACTTATCCAGGAATGATTCCTAGAACTCTTGCCAAGTCGTAGGGACATCTCCCTCACCTCTACCTTTCCTCCAAGCAACAACCCATTCACAAGAAAGGTCTTTCAACCCATACACAGGCAACTCCACCCTATGTTCCTCAGATATATGCATCACCTGAGTAAACTTCTGCACCTTCTCTAAAAACAACCATGGATCCTCATCAGACTTGGACCTACAGAATTCCAGCGGATTCATCTGCATGAAGTCATGGATCCTGGTAGCAGGTGAATTACCTCTCTTCTGCTATGTAGCTGGGGCCGGGTTGGCCTGAATATTTATAAATAGCTAGGGCCAGCACCTGAAAACCTACCAAAAACATAGCATGAGACACATTTTCATTCAATGGGTCTGCGGGTTGAGGTTGCTGACCATCATTATTTCTTGTTGCTCGACGTGGAGGCATATTTCTGAAAGATGAGAGAACGAATCAATAGCAGAGAGAGACACTTTAAGCACGATAGAATTCAGAAAGAAAGAATCATACTTTTTCCTAAAATGTCTTCCAGCCTCTTGCTCATAGATGTGGCATGCTACACACCGATGATCCAGACACTACTTAACGCAGCTTGTCAGACTCCCTAGGATACCTTAAAACCTTAGGCTCAGATACCAATTTTGTAACGCACCAAAAATGGGTCCCGAAGAGTCACACGATGCTTCATGCTACGAGTAGCCCCAAGCTAACCCTTTGAGCCATTTTCATTCAGTTCAACACGAATCAATGGGGTTTCCATAAATAACCCTTAAATATCAATAGAGTAATCATCATCAAAGAATAAAAGACTTTCAGAAAGATAAAAAATATAACGTATTAGTCAACTCCCAACATCTATACTAGTCTGACAAGGCTCTAAGAAAATCAATAAAACCAGCGAGCCGTTGAGACATGCCCCAACTGACTTATACTCAGTTATCAAATGTAAATGATTCTGTGAAATAAACATTAGACATCACGTCCTTGGAACATGAGGACTCACCACAACAGAGGATGTAGAACAGCATGCCCAAAGAATCACTTAGAACCTGGAACTGAGCACCTGAACCTACATTCAAAGAGAATGCAACCCACATCCAAAGATTTCGGTCAGTACCATGGAAAAGAACTGAGTATATGGGGGTGTATGCAGTTATATAAACATCATCATCATAAATATTTATAAGAAATATGCAGGATGCATGAAAGACTCACATAGCCCGAAGAAAATCATCATAATCATGAGAGGATGAAATAAGTACAATAACACATGTGAGTCATCATATAATTTGTCAATCACTTTCAGTTCATCAAGAATATCTTATAATGTAAATATCATTTAAATCTTTTGAAAGAATAACTTTTAAAATTCCACTTTCAAATCACTTAACCATTCACCATAGACACAAGGAAACACACACACACTGGGAGATCCTATAACTGACACAAACCATGTGAGCTACATGGAGTCCAACGTACAACCCACGTTGGGGAGAGCCGTCCTATACTTGCCAACAAAGTAGGACTATCGATATCAAATCCACACAAACTAGTGATTACTATATAAATTAGCCTCAGACTCACTACTATGGGGGCACGTAGTTCTAGGGAAGTAAGGTCGCTTTATACCTCCCACTCGGTGCTAAAGATTTCTCCTGAACTTAGCTCAGATCATTTCAAAGACAATCCAGACAAAAATAATTTTAGTAATATATAAATATACATCGGGAGCCATCATGCTTCCCATCTATCAAAATCAACCACGTTGTGGATTTTTTTTCACACTCGAGTTAAAAATAACTCCATTAAGACCAAAAGGTCAAATTATTCAAAATATCTCAAATATTCATCATCAACGTTCTTATAACACGCACTTTCTCAAAAAAATACAATTTTCAATGGGGATTCACAACCCAAATATAAAAATCATGATAAATATCGTTCAAGATTCATACTTTATATCTCTACACTTGTAAATTCATCTTTCAAAATTATAAACATTAAGATTTCATAATAATCCTCGTGAGATATGGGTTCATGCTTCAAATTCGTAAAAATCAAATAAAAAATCATGTCTTTATAAAGAAAATTACTTTTGGGCATAAGAACGAAAGAGAGTTCTTGTTGAAAAACACCACATACCTTGAATGATGAACATTAGATCGATACTCGTTTTTGAGATATTAATCGTGCCTTTGAATAATGGTTCTTGGAGTTCTTGAACTAGGAACTTGGAATCTTGAATAAATATGCAGAATTAATGGTGAACTTTGGAGGTTCTTAAAGTTATTGAACTAGGAACTTGGAATCTTAAATAAATTTACAGAATTAATTGTTAACTTTGGAGGTTCTTGAAGGTTTTCTTTTTGAGGGAATTTGATGAAATATTATATATAATGCTTCTTATAGGCTTTAATATAGGGTTTGGATGTATTTTGGGTGAGCGAGAATGACCAAAATGCCCCTAAAAATCAAATACTTCTCGAATCTATCCTTTGGTGGACTGTTTTGATAGTCTAAAGTAGATCAACCATAACGTTTTACTCCGATATCCAAATTAGATGAAACTAATTTCATTAGATAGAGGACTCTCATATATTTCCGTTTATATATAGTAGATCAACCATAACTGTTATGATTGTTTGAATTTGACCCAAAAATCACTTTTTATAGGATGAAGTAGATCGACCATAACTTTTTGCTACGATAGACAAATAGGATGAAACCAATTTCATTGGGAAGAGGACTCATAGAGATTTACGTTGATATATAGTAGACCACTTAGATCCTTATGTACAAGGAATTAGGATTATTTAAATTTGGAGTAAAAATACGTCAGGCCTCATTACTTTTTCCTGCACGTTTTACTGTTTACTACTATTCACGGTTCTATCAAAATATTCATAACTCGTCGCTCGAGTGTCCATTTTTGATGATACACATATCGTTGGAGAGCTTATTCAATACTCTATGCAATGGTGTGTCATAATATAAGACATTCCACATGGTAAATTAATAATTTATTTTATAAGATAGAACCTAACATGTTTACATATAAAATTTCAACGAAAAATTTTTGGGGTATTGCCACTTGTAACCTAATTACTTGCATAATGCTAGAATTTATGCTATTTTTTACCAACTAGAATATTACTTGGTATTCAGGGCTAGGGGTTATCTACTAGTGGGGGAAAGTAGGTGGTGAAACTAGGTCAGGACAAATTCGTATCAAGGTCTAGGTTCACTGATATTATTAGTACAAGGGAAAGTGTAGAGTGCTACAAATTGGAACAATGATGTCCATTTGTTATCTTTTAGAGTCTATAGGACATTCGTAGGAGATCTTTTCTTCTTTCAATTGATTTTTGCTAAGAGTCTATGTTGGTTCCTAGCATTCATTTAGTTTCACTTTTTCACAGATATTTAGGATGTGAGCTACTCTACGGTTATAAGGACCTTATGTCCACAACTACAGATCCTACCAGAGGACATGGATGACCTAGAGGTCAAGGGAAGGATAGAGTTGTAGCCCCAGCTAAATATTAGGATTGGCATCCTTCACTTCTCCCTATTCCTACTCTCACATGACAAATTTCTCTATCCCATCAAGTGATAGGCGATGGTGTATCCTAGGATCCTCTTAGGTTTATTTCTTTGTCATTGCTTATAGATGATTTAATTCAACTATTAGGTTTAGTTATTTGTGAACCTTTTGATGGTTTTCATTTCTATACATCAAAGTGGTACCAAAGAAAAGGAACAACATGTAGCTGCATCCCTTACAGTTAAGATCCCTTTACTACCGGTAGTTGTTAAATCGGTAGTCGCCCAATATGATATGATTATTGAGAAGAAGAAGATATTGGGTAGATTCTTGAGATTGCCTCTATTTAGGATTTTTAGGAAACCAAGCAAGGATGCATTAGAGTTCTTGAATGCTTGTGAGGATGGCTCCATAATTTGAGGCTAGCAGAAACTTTTAGGGTAGACTACACTACTCTCCAATTAGATCTTACAGCTCAACATTGGTGGAGAGGTTATCTTTATTTCAATCCAAATAGATCTCCCTTTATCATATGGATTTATTTTTTTATGTTTTCATGGACATGTATATGCCTCATAGCCTTAAAAAGAACTTAATATATCTGTTTTGTAGATTGGAGTATGGTTACTTGATTTTATGAGTTATCTAGGCATGCTACATCTATCTTGTAGACTGAGTATAAGAAATTTAGTGTTTTGTTCAGGGATTGAGAGTTCTATGTTACATGGATAAACCAAGTTTGGTTGCTACAAGGTCTTTTATTAATGTTTTTGATCGTATAAAAATCATGGAGACAATACATCATTAGGCCCAAGGGGGCAGTGATAAGAGTTTATGTTACCAGAGTAGTTTAAGTGAGTGATAGAGTAGATGAAGGTTCATAGGTAGCACATCTTAGAGTTGTTACCCTCCATACAAAATTTATCTGCATCAAGGTCAGTCTAGTAGGCTCTTTCATGAGATACTTCAACTTACTGATGGGGTTAGACCAATTATGGTGGTAATCATGGATAGAGTAGTGGTTAACTTGAGAGAGATTCATAGTTTTTTTGTTTCTAGCCCAAGTACTTATTTCGGCTTAGTAAGATCTTCTGGGTATAGTTTGTTCCAGGGGTGTGTTATAAAATGGGGCCTATGACTATTTCTCTAAAGAATATCTATGGCATAGTGAAGTTCTACCTGTAGTGTAGAGTGTTCCACTGATTAAGGAACTGTATCCCGAAGCTAGAGATGGTATGTAGGGTCGTTGAGGTGGTTCCCAAGGTGCTCATGGGAGTCCTCAAGAAGGTTGGATATATGATTGACCAGGAAACCAACAATGTGGTAGGAGAGGTCTTTTATATGATATACCTAGTAGACCAGAGATAAAGTCTTCAAATGTTGGTATAATAGGTATGATATCAATGTGTCATCAACTAACGTTTGCTTTTATGATCTGGGATCCACTAATTCTTACATGTTTTCTTACTATACACCGTGTTAAGAGTTATCTTGGGATTCCTAATCGGAGTTGTTATGTGTATCTACTATATGCAAATTATAACTTCCTTCTATTAGAAGATTACAATTCTATTCTATCCATCCCACCTTCTATCCTCTTATTCATCCTTTCTTTTTAATAAGATGATTATAAATGTATTATAAGAGTCATTAATCCTTAAAACCATTATTAAAAGGATAAATAAACAACCATAACCAAATCAATTCATAATAATAGAAATTATGTTTTATGATTTAATACTGGAAAAGGGTGTTTAGCCTCTCATGGACATAACAATAATCAAGATGAATGAATAGATCTTAAAATCCATAAATAAGTTAAATTATAGATATAAAAATACTAATTTAAGTGTTATCCATCCTCCCTTCAAGTCCCAAGGTCGTCCAAGGTGTGAAACATAACCACTAAGTGTCCTATTTATGCTTGGATCAAAGCTGATTTTTTTTACTTAGGGACATGGCACGACCTATCTTAGTGTCTAGGTCCATGGAATGACATAATTGTGGTGAGATACTTGAATTTTTAATTTTTGATGATCCCAAGGCCATTTTACGGCCATAACAAAATGCATAACGCCGAAGGCATGCTAATGACTCCAAAACGTCCATTTTTGGTCAAATCTTGTCCCATGTGTTTGTCCATCCACTCCAAGCCTTGTGATGTTGTTTCCAATTAATCTACGTTCAATGAAAAATTACACTTATAAAATTTGGCATACAACTTCTGCTCTTTCAATGTCTTCAACAGTATCTGGAGATGATTAGCATGATCTACCTCACTTTTAAAATAAACTAGAATGTCTCCAGTGAACACAATGAAAAGAAGATCCAAACACTCCCTGAAAACCCTATTCATCAAGTCTGTAAATATCATCTGGGTATTTTTCAATATGAATGAAATCACCATGAACTCAAAGTTCCAATATCAGTATGAAAAGTCATATTACGGACATCCCCCACCCTAATCTTAAGATGATGATACCCGTTCAGAAGATCTATCATAGAAAAAAAATTAGCACCTTGCAACTGATCAAATAAGTCATCTCTCCTTGGAAAAGGACAGTTGTTCTTAAGGGTTACCTTATTCAATTTCAGATATTCAAAGCACATCCGATGGGAACCATCCTTCTTTGTCATCAATAAAACTAGTGCACCTTATGGGGATACACTAGGATGGATGCAACCCTTATCCAAAACATTCTTAAGGTACTCGTTGAATTCCCTCAACTCAGCCGGAGCTATTCTATAAGGAGGAATAGATATTGGGAAAGCCTCTAGAACTAAATCATTACAACACTTGACTTCCCTATTTATAGAAACACGAGGAAGATCATTCCAAAAGACTTCAGGAAACTTATTTACCACCAAAACTGAATGTAATGAAGGACCTTCCGAGTTAGAATCTTTATTGTACCCAATGATAGAGAAAACCTTTGGAGATTAACCTTTGAGCTCTAAAATAAGAAATAAACCTACCCCTATGAGATAGGGAACCACCCTCCCAATCAATAACCCATGCACTAGGGAACCTAAAGACAACATTATGGGTTCGAAAATCTAAAGATGTGTAACAAGAGTGTAAACAATCAATCCCTAGAATAACATCAAAATCCACCATATCAAATTCAAACAAATCCACCAAAGTCTTCCTACTACCAATAGATACCATAGGCCCACTATAGAGCCTTTTAACAATCACAAAGTCACCTATCAAGGTAGAAAGAAAAAAATAGAAATAACCTTAGGAACAAAACCAATATACACAACTATAAATTGAGTCACATAAGAGAGAGTGGACCCCAAATCTAGAAAGAAATATATGTCACAAAATAAGAGCTATAATGTACCATTCATGATATTAGATGATGCCTCATATTCCTACCTAATAGTAAGAGAATTAAACAATTCAAACTTGCGTCAATACCAGAAGCAGAAACAGATGTAGAAGCAACACCTTTTTGTGCTAGAGTAAGGAATGAAGTAGCCATAGACATACTTGATCTCATAGAACCTTTACCAATTAGAAAATTTCTAAGTAAATATTATGGGTGACAATATTAGAAACACCTGTCCCTACCCTCATCACAGAAACGCCTACGCAACCTACCATAAAACCAACAAGGAGGGCATGATGAGGCCGACTGGGCCTTACTTGCTTTATATTGGACACCTTGTGCCCAAAATATTATCACCACCATGATGAAGCCTATCACCCAACTATTTTGGGAAAGGAGCAATGACTATAGAGAAAGAACTAGAACTCCCCTTCTTCTTCTTTGGCCATATAAGACCATCCTGACTGTCTTGCTATTGAGCATCACCTAGTTCATATGACCTAAAATTCTTACCCTACACTTGCCCAAACTCAGCCATCTTTTTCTTTTCTTCCTCCAGCTGTTTCATATGAACAAGCAACTTAGACATATCTATATCCTTGATCAAAAACTCTATGATGATGTAAAGGATCAAATCCCAAGATAGTCCAGTAGAGAACTTTCTACTCATAGATGTTATATCAGACACTACTTCTAGATCTACCTAGATAACTAATTAAATATCAAGGTATATTTCTTCACAGACATCTTTCCATATCTTAGATTAGTAAATTCCTCCGTGTTTGCTTTCATCAACTACTGATGAAAGAAATTGTCTAGAAAATTATTTGATAAAGTCTCCCAAAATGTCGAATCCTCAACATAACCTCTCACAATATCCCACTCCTCGTACCATTGGTACGCCACATCCTTAATTTAGTAAGCAAAGATATTTATCCATTCTATAATTGTTATCTACATCACCTTGAAGATTTTATCCATCTAATCCATGAAACCAGGAGAATCCTTCTATACATTCACACCAGTAAAAGTAAGAGAATTCATCTTCATATACTGGCTGACCCTTATGGCCTCAACAAATGGAACTCCAGATATATCCCACACAGCTTGAGCAGTAACAACTAAGCAATAACATGAATTAAGTGGAATAATTATGCATGAGTAACCTCATCCTGAGGAGGACTGGTAGTATCCAATGAAACTTTAAAAATATTACGAATTAGACTTCTAGATTAAATATGGATCTTGAGTAGTACGTGTCCCGTAAACATTGTCCCCAGTTGGGAAAGAAGACTTACCTTGCATTTTAGATTGTTGAGGCATGATCTGAAAAGCGAACATACCAGGATTACAAATAAACTTAAACCTTATAGCTTGAAACTTAAACCCTTTCTTTTCCCAACAAGCACTTTTTTATTTGAATAAGTGTTGTTCTTGGGCTCAGTTTTCATTTTTACAACCAAGAAAAGTCATTAATGAGTTGAAGAGTTTATGCAATATCAATTACTCATGAAAATCTACGAAATTCACAACCCAAAATTAGCTTTTCAAATCAAGGCTCCCATAACCCTTGTTATGGGAGCTTAGCAACATATTTCAACCCAAGAAAGAGAAGAAACCATTGTGTTATTCATAAATTAGTTCAAAGTTTACTTGAAAATATCACAATTGTTGTTCGTCAATCTTCAAGATTAAATATGATAAAAGAATCTAGATACACAAATCTCCAATGAATCTTAGAGAAAAACTATGTAACTCTATGTTTCAGTATGGAAAAAACCTTAATAAAAGATAAGAGAGTGTCCAATATTATGTTACCAGTCAAAAAGGATTTAAAATTTAAAATTATAAAAATCACATCTAAAGTGATGGCCAAAGTGGTGGTCCATCGTAAGGTTGACGACCCATTATTTGGTTCATCGTTGCTGATCTTGGTAGGTCACTTTCTGGATAATACTGACAGTCAATGTGGTGGTCCA
This sequence comes from Capsicum baccatum var. pendulum, assembly GCA_030864225.1. Classification (NCBI taxonomy): domain Eukaryota; kingdom Viridiplantae; phylum Streptophyta; class Magnoliopsida; order Solanales; family Solanaceae; genus Capsicum; species Capsicum baccatum. The sequence continues at coordinate 193,308,694 of CM061552.1, forward strand.
TTACAAGTCTGACGGTCCACCATTAGGTCCGTCGCTGCTGATTTCAGGATGCCGGGTTCTGCTTAGCGCTGACGGCAAAAGTGGTGGTCCATCTTAAGACTGACGGTCCACCACATGTTCCTTCATTGGGTCTTCTGAAGTCATGGACTTTGTTTGGACCTAATGTTTTAGTTGGTAGTCTGTCACAAGACTGTCGGTCAACCATTTTTACCGCCAGAAGTGTTTTCCTATAAATTTTTTGATTCTTTTCCCTCAACTGGCTCCTTTCCCTGAAATACTAAAAAAACAACATTAAATGTAACCTTGGTTGCTTGAAAACATGCAATTTTCCATAGAAAAAAATGAAAAATATTTCTTCAAAAGCCAGAACATCAATACCCTCAACTTAAGATAATTGCTTGTCCTCAAGAAACTCAACACCAAATTGCAAATATGAACAATACAATGATGGGCAATTACTACTGAACCATTTCTCATACCACCATTCATTTGTCATCCAAATCATATGGTTTAACATATCAGAGTTTATAATTGGCATTGTTTCAAATTAAATTCATCTACACAACATGGATACAAGAATCTATAAAGATAGGCCAAATTAAGTATGACTCAGGTTACCCAGACAGACAAGGAGATCTACCACTCAATATATTTTGTGGATACAAATCAAAATCCTCTCACTCATCAAAGAAGTAACCAACATAGAACATGCACCCATAAGATTTCCTTTATCATCCTACTTCCCCTAGTAGCTTAGTTCCAAGATCAAGAAGGTCTTTTCTAGGCTAGTACTGAGGTATCGGGCTAATTTAGGAAGGAATTTTGGGAAAAAGTGATTAAGAACTAGGCTTTAACTCTCTTTACCTTCAAATTCTTCTTACCAAGGCCATTGCCTAACTAGCTCACTTACCCTTTTCTCATTCATTCATGTGTTACCATTATAAACCCCTTTTTTGTATATACACAACCTTCATCCACCCTCAACTTAGGCTGATGCCATAAGTTAAGAAATACATTGTCTTAATTCGACTAGGGCCAAATGCTGAAATTCAAATTCTAGACCTACTTCCCATTAGGCAGTTAACAATCCTACAATAGATACCCTCCACTTAGGTGTTTTGCCTAAGTTTAAGTACACATTGCCTATTACTAGGTCAGGGCCATAGCTAAGAGTCAACAGCTGAAAGAGAGTTAACTAGAATTCTTGGTGATGAATAAAATTAACAGAGGCTCAAAGAAGGGTTCAAACATGGAAAATTATTTTCTTAGTGGTTTTAATTACTTTGGCTAAGTGGACTAAAAGCACAATGTGTCATATCATCACTTCTTAGCCCATCAACTACAGAACAACATTAATTGAACCATGCAATTTCTAGGTACTATACTATGAAAGAACTATTACAAATACTCTAACACACAGTGGCAACTTAGTCACACTCATTCTACTATTCTTGAGATTTCCATCATATGTCATGTATATTCACAGGTTAATGCCAACTACAGATTCACTAACAGTCGAGCACATATCCTAGGAGACAAATAAATAATCATAGAGAAATAGTCCTAGCTTTGTGACAATATCATTCATCATTCATATTTACAATAAGATACCAAAACAAACAACACTTTTATTACATTGACTAATATTGACACCATAACAAGACTTAAAAATAAGAAAAATGTAAACTTAACATGATCCTAGATATGCCAATTTCCTAGATAGCACATGGTAGAGTTAAGAATATCGGCAACAGAACCCCCATGATACAAGTACACCACCCCCACATAAAAACATGTGCATTTTCCTCAAATCATTAAATTGAAGTACAAAGGAATAGTTATACTTGTTTTGTCTCTTATTCATTTGAGGCATCTGTGAAGTGTGGTGAGGCTCCTGTATCCTTACCTGGTAAAATATTGGCCCCTATGGTGGTAGAGGCACTTGAAACCTCACCCTCCTAGATTGGAGGAAACATCTCTCGAACTAATTCTAAACTTTGCCCCCTTGATGGGGCAACACTAGTAGATACTCCTATTTCTTTATCTTCCTTTTTTTTCTTTCTTTTTTCTTCATCTTTCTTTGATTTCTTTCAAGTTGTTTTCAAATCATGTTAATCTTTTTGCTCTAGTGTCATTTCTGATCTTTTACTTCTCCTTTTATCTTTCTTGTAGCTCATTCATCTATGTGCTTTTATCCTTTGTCTTTCACATATCTTCATATTAGGTCCATAATTCTCTTTTTATCATCACTCACCACTAAAGCTGGGTAAAAAATTGTCTATTGTGGCTGCCTTTCCTTTAACTTTTCTATATCATCCTTCGCCTCCTAAAATTAAACCATAAGCTTGGTAAGATCAAGGAGAGACAGTACATCTAGTATTTTGTTGATACGGTGCTCCATGTTTTCCATCCTACCCCGAATAATTTGAAATGGATGGATTGGCTCAGCTATAATTCTGTCCACAAAAGTCTTGAATTCCGACGCCCATTTATCTAACTGTTTCTAAAACCTCTTTTGCAGCTTTATCAATTTTGCATAGTGTTTCTGCGTTAACTTGTATTCGGAGAAATCTGCTCCATCGATAAATGGTGTGGAACCTAACCGTACAGATATACTCGGAGGTACATACTCAGGTGGCATATATACGGTGATGGGTAAAGGAATACTGTAGGAATTTTGGTAGCATCGGGAGTAGATATTGATTGAGTCTTATAAGAAGGAGGCTTGGTGACACGCATCTCAAATTTTGATTCATATTTTGACTTCTCAATGTATTTTCTCTGTGTATCCTAGACTACATTGTCAACTCGACGAATCAGAGGCGCACCTTTTTGCCTATACAACTCTGTGATCAAGCATCGGATCATCAATGCACTGGCAATTTTATGTACTCTTACAAATATTTCATCTACAATAATCTGGCCTAAGTCAACCTATAGACCTAAAACCAAGCCTGCCACTAATATGGTTTTGTGATTATCTATGTTTCTATAACCTTTTGTTGGTTTCAACCTTAAGTGAACAACAGCCTACCGGAACTTAGCCCTGAAGCTAATGGAATACTTTGCAATACGCTCCCGTATATTGGTCAACAAAAAAAGGTTACCATTATCAGTCAATAATGAAGCCACCCAAGGCCTCTTAGCAGATGCAGTTCTCAACCTATACTCAAGATCAGGTATAACAATTGGTTCCTCGTACTATGGCCCAAACATCATCTTATTAATTATTCGGGATGAAATACTGACAATGGTCCCTCAGATAGGTACGGACTTTTTGTTTGGTAGGTTTGCAACTAGCATCCCCTTTGGATAGTCCATCTCTACTAATGCTATATAATTGGAAAAGAATTCTCTTACCAAATTTTGTTGATACAATCCTTATGGCCTGCTCATACATGCTAGTTCATACTCATTGAAATGGCATTCAAACTCAGGATATTCATGTATTTCTATTGTCAGAATCTGATGTTCCTCTGCAAAGTTCCTTTTTACTCCTCTTGATGTCGGTGTCAATCCATCATATAATTTCTCCCTTTCTCCCTCTATCTACCATCTAATTTTCTCTTAAACTTGAGGATTATTACGCATGATAACAATAGCATCCTCAAGTTTAGTAACCACATCAGTTGCTTCAATTTGCTCTCCCATATTAGCATCCTTAGTTCCACCCTCAATAGGCTCGAGTTGATTTGTTACAACTAATGCCTTATCTAGGCTTGAGCTGGTACTGCTTGTACTACTATAACTCTTCTCTTCAGACTGAGAGAGAGTGAAATTTTCCCTTTTGTGTTACTTAATGTTGTATGTTAGTGCAGATTCGCCTCTACCCTTTTGGGATATTTGTCCTGTATTTAGTGGAATTTTATGTGAAATAACGCCTAGAAAAGAAGCAAGGGATTAGTTCACAGTAAAACAACAGCCTAACAGTGAAAATTTAGACTTGATGACCACACTGGTTTTCCGTCGGGTAACTGGTGGTCCAACAGGTGGGCCATCAGGTCCTATCTAAAAGAAATAAAAATCAAAGAGTTGAAATGGTGCATATGGTGGTCCGTCATAATGTTGACGATCCACCACATTGACCGTCGCATCTTAACCAGTGGGTGTCATTTCTGCGGTACTTGTGATAGTCAATTTAGAGGTCCGTCACATAATTAATGGTCCACCATTTCAACCGTCGCTCCCCCTTCTTCAAATTCAACTTTCAATTTGGTATTTATTCAAGCATTTGCTGAGCTACATCTTTTGTTTAGCAACAATTAGCACCAATTTCACAATTATGCACACAATTTCTCGCTTTTAAATGCGTGAGTTACTCTGACTTCACTCAATAGTGCTATTAAAGTTTCCAAACTTATAACAACTCAAAGAAAAATAATAAAACAAGATCGGGTTTTAATCAACAAACTACACATTTATTTCATGTTTTGTAAATCAAAAAGGGAAGAACAAGGTGATGCTCATACCTTTGTTTTGCAGTAGGTTCTTCTTTTACTTGCTTGAAAATTAAAAAATCAAGATTTACTTACAATTCTATATTTTCTCTCAAGGTTGTTTGTGATGAAAATAAAAAAAAGAGGTGGTCACTTAAATAGGGAATAAGGGAGTAGATAGAGATTCCTAGGAAGAGAAAATGACCTCAGATGCCTTGAATCCAAAGGAATTTGGACAGTTGAAGAAGTTGAAAAAGGTAAAATGTATGTAACCGCTCTTTTATAATTTAAAATCTATTAGGCCAAATAAGGTTCACTTAAGTAAATAACAATTTTAACCTGACTCGACCCAGTGCTAGGGTAATATCGACTGCTAGAACATTGGTCTATTGGAAAAATATGATGGACCATCATTTAGGACATTGCACCTTACTAGAATATGGTCACCATAGTTTAATTTCGATTGTCCAAGGGGTAGTCCACCAAATTTGTGACGGTCCACCACTTTGGCCGTGGCACTTTACAAGAACCTGGGTAACTCATCTTGATTTTAACAGTCAGTATGGTGGTCCACCAATTTAGTGATGGTCCACTACTTTAGTCGTCAACTTTCTCCAGTGAATAAATTTTTTAGCTTCTGTGTGATGGTTGAAATGGTGTTCATTAGGCAGATGGTGGTCTACCAATTCGGTCGTCACTTTTGTTCCAGTAGCTTATATTTTCGACCCCTTTTCTAATTGTATTACTCTTTCTTTTTGCTTCATTTTACATCCTGCACACTTTATAAATACATCAAGATGCACTAAAACAACAAAATAATATAACTAATAATTTACAGCAACACACTGTGGGTTGCCTCCCACTACCGCCTGATTTAACGTCGCGGAATGACTTTGTTATCTTGATTACTTAGAATTCATCGAGATAAATAGTATCAATACTCCTTATCGAGTCCATTTGACCGATATAGAGTTTCACACGATCCTATTTACCTTTAAGACACTTTCGTCTTCATCTTCATGTTCCACTACTCCAGATGAGTCGACTTAACTAAGTTTAAATGGGCTGAACCATTTGGATTTGAGATTACCTAGAAATAGTTTGAGTCTGGAGTTTAATAGAAGCACCAAGTCACCTTTCGAGAAATCCCACTTTTCAATCCTGCGGTTGTGGCACTTTTTCATTCTTTCCTTGTATATATTAGCCAAATCATAATTTCTAAGATAGAACTCGTCCATCTCATTTAACTTCCCAATCTGATATTCGCTGCCTCATTCCAATTCAAGTTAAGCCACTTCAGTTCCCATAAAACTTTATGCTCTAGCTCTATCATCAAATAACATGCCTTTCCATAAACCAATTGATATGACAACATGCCAATAGGTGTCTTGAAAGTTGTTTGATATGTCCATAAGGCATCGTCCATCTTCCTAGACCAATCCTTCCTACTAGAATTTATAGTCTTAGCAAGGACGGCTTTGATTTCCTAATTAGAGATTTCTACCTGCCCACTGGTTTACGGGTGGTATGGCGTAGCCACTTTATGCTACTTAATTTCATATTTTGCCAAGGCATCTCTAAACATCTTATTGCAAAACTATGATAGTCCATCGTTGATGATGGTACGTGGTACCTCAAAGTTAGATAAGATGTATTTTCTAAAGAATGCAACAACTCTCCCCTCTTCATTATCTATCGGAGCCACTGCCTTAATGCATTTTTACACATAGTCAATGGCCACTAATATGTACTTTATCCCAAAGGGCCCCATGAAATCAATGCCCCAGACATCAAATAATTCTACCTCCAGCATTTTAGATATTTGCATCTCATGGTGCTTTGAGATGGACCCTTGCCTCTGATATTGGTCACAGCTCTTCATGAACTCATAGGCATCTTTGAAAAAAGAGGGCTAATAGTAACCACTCTGAAGAACTTTCCTTGCTGTCCAACAGCCTGCATGGTGACCTTCAACTCGGGAAGCATTACTCACTTCCAGTATACTCAACATATCTACTTCTGGTATGTACCATCTAATAATACCATCTGCAAATCACCAAAAAAGATATGCCTTATCCCAGAAGTAATGGGTCACATCACGGAGGAACTTTTTCCTTTGATCAAAAGAAAGATTCTCTGGTATCACCTCACTCACCACATAATTTATGAAATCATCATACCAAGGTATTTTATCCATAACAACAGCCAAGATTTCCTCACCTGGAAATGCATCATTGATGTCTAATTAATCTCTAGCTACTTGCTCGCCTTCCAGCATAGACAGATAATTTGCCACTTGTTTTTTGCGACCTTTCCTATCCTTAACATCAAATTTCACTTCTTGAAGTAGCAACAACAATCTAATAAACCTTGGTTTTGTATCCTTTTTCACCATCAAATATCTCAAGAATGCATGGTCGGTGTGGACCACCACCTTGGTTCCTAGTAAATAATCCTAAAACTTCCCAAAAGTGTAGACTTTTGGAAAAAGTTTTTGTTCTATGACAGTGAAGTTCTTTTGATATCTATTCAGCGTTTTACTAGTATAATTGATTGGATGAAACAATTTGTCTTTCTTTTGTCCCAGCATGGTTCCTAGGGAAAAACCGCTTTTATCACACATGATCTCAAATAGTTTTGATCAATTCGGTGCAGCAATAATAGAAACATCGACCATCTTCCCTTTTAGGTATTCAAATACCTTCAATCAATCATCAGCAAAGGGGAATTTGACTTCCTTCTTGAAAAGTTTGCGAAGGGGGTTTGCAATCTTTGAGAAGTCCTTTATAAACCTCTAATAGAACCCAGCCTGACTAAGGAAACTATGCACCTCCTTCACTAAATGTGGAAGATTCTATATAACCTCAACTTTAGCTAGATCAACATCAATCCCCTTTGCTGAAATTTTGTGTCCGAGAACAATGCGCTCCTTTACCTTGAAGTGGCATTTCTCCCAATTAAGTAAAATATTAAACTCCCCACACCGCTGCAAGGCCATACTTATCTTTACTAAACTCAGATCAAATGAATCTCCTACCACAAAAAAAATCATCCATGAACTCCTCCAAGGTGTCTTCAACCATATCTGAGAAAATAGACATCATGCACCATTGAAATATAGTGTGTGAATTACATAATCTGAATGGCATCTGCTTAAATGTAAAAGTACCATATGGGCTGGTGAATGTCATTTTCTCCAGATCCTCCGGGGCTATATAAATTTGATTGTCACCAGAATAACCATCCAAGAAGCAATACAAACCTCTTCCCGCCAACCGATCAAGCATCTGATCTATGAAAGGAATTGGGAAGTGGTACTTCAATGTCTATGAGTTAAGTTTTCTATAATCCATACACACCCTCCATCCAGTAACAGGCATGAGTGGGATCAACTCATTCTTCTCATTAGCCACAACTTTCATGCCCCCTTTCTTGGTCATGCACTGAACAGAACTCACCTACTTACTATCTGAAATAGGATATACTATCTTGCATCTAGCTACTTGATAATTTATTTATTTAGCACCTCTTGGATATATGGGTTTAAATGACACTGATGCATAATAGTTAGGAAACAATCCTCCTCTAGCTGGATTTTATGCGTGCATATGCTAGGAGTAATATCGATAATGTCTGTAATCATACAACCAATAGCCCGTATATATCTCTTAAGAATAGAGATAAGTGCTTCCACTAGTTGCTCACCTAAGTTTGTCAAAATATTAATAGGTAGTGTATTCCCACTTCCTAGGAACACATACCTCAAATCACTAGGCAACTTTTTCAGCTCCAAAGTAGGTGGCTCTTTAATAGACGAATTGGCTGGTGGACTTGGACAATTTTTCAAGTGCAAATCTAGCAACTTGCGTGCATAAGAATAACACCCCATGCCCGTCAAAGCACACATAGTCTCCTCATAATCTTCAATAACATATTAATAAAAATTCATCAATACAACAACTAAAGTCTCCATAACAAAGTTTTCCTCTATAGGTACTTTCTGCTTCTCCTTATAATAAACATCCATAGTAGAAAATACACTCGTATCTTTATGTTGTTTCAGGGACTAGCATACACCAAAGCTAACTACTTTATTGTTAAGACTAAATAGTAGCTCATTTTCTTTTAGATCAATAAGTACACTCCCGGTTGTGAGGAAATGTCTATCCAAGATTATGGACACCTCAAAGTCCACCTCGCAATCGAGAATGACAAAATTAGCTAGATATATAAAATTGGACACCTTAAATAATACGTTATATAAAATCCCCATGGGTCACTTCACAAAACTATCTACCATAAATAATCTCATGTTCATGGGAGTAGGATTCCCCAAACCTAGTTTCTTATACACAGCAAGTGGCATCAAGTTTATACTAGCTCCCAAATCACATAGAGCTTTTGCAAAATCAAGAGGCCTAATAGTTCACGTGATAGTAAATGCTCCTAGGTCTACCTTCTTCTACACCGATGACCTTGTGGAAATAGAACCACAATGATGGAGATTGTCCACTTTCTCATAACTAACTTTTTAGTTTTTGTACCAAGATATTTGATGAACTTTGCATACCCAGGCATTTAGTCAAATGCCTCCACCAATTAAAAATTGATTTTCAACTACATAAGCATGGCCATAAACTTGCCAAACATTGTATCATAAGCTTTTTTTTTTCAACTAATGGGGAAATGGAGAAGGTGGTTTTAGGAGTGTAGTAACCACCACTTCAGTCGTCTTTCCCTTGCTCTTCTCTAACTCATCACCCTACTGATGGTTGGATGGTTTATTATGAATGAATTTATCCAATTTCTCAGACTCCACTGGATAACTTTCTTCCTTTTCAATATCCTCTTCAATCACCTCATCAATTATAGCTTTTCCCATAGAAGGGCCTAGCAATACCTTACCACTCCATGTGGTAATTGCCATGCAGGAGCCATTATTTTTAGGGTTTTAAACTATATTACTTGGAAAAGTTATGATTTTTCTCTGATTCATACTGCTGAGAGTTAGCTTATTTGCTGCTCTAATTGTTTAATAGAAGTTGAGCATGAGTTTACCAACTGACTCATGGAAGACAAATCACTCTTCATAGCAGTCACCCCAAAGTTGGTAGTCTTAACTCTCTTTAATAATTTCTCCATCATATCCTCTATGGACACTTGGCAGAGCTAGTTTCAGCATTATCTCTGCTTTGAGGAGGTACCTATAATCCACTCCTATCATTTTTTCTCTTTTAGTTCCCTTGATCTCTATAATTGATACCATCTTTGTCGTAATAGTTTCGACCTTGATTTCCTTGGTTGTTGCCTTAAAACCTCCTGATTACATAAATAGTTCACCTCTTCTTCCAAATCAGAGTTAACTTTTCCATGGGATTCAACAACTTTCACCTTCTATATTTTTCTAGATAATAAATGCTTGGTCAACAAATCCATCTTTGTGTTCAAGTGTGTCATATCCTTGTTATGTTTTTCCTCCTTCTTGCGTTGCTATGAAGTCATACTACTAGACATAGTAGGGCTTGCTACCACTGAATCCACGGTATGCCAAGCTCTACTCTATTTAGTCATCCGATCAAGCATCTCTAAAGCCTCTGGAAAAGTAAGGTTAACAAACGCCCCTCCTGCAACATTATCCATGAATGGCTTCATAATAGAGTTTAAATCCATATAAAGGTTCTCTATCCAATGAATATCGATCATGTTATGGTTCGAGCATTGCATCAACTTCTTTTTAAACCTCTCCCAGGTCTCATGAAGAACTTTGGTGGGAAGCATTCGGAAGACTGATTTCATCCCTTATCTATAACCTTCTGGAGGGTGGAAAGAACCTTTCTCGAAAAGCCTCTTTCAACTACATCCAGTTAGATATAAAGTCGGGAGTTAGTCCATTGAACCATAGTGTCACCTCCTAAGACAAAGACAACAGAAACAAATGCAAGAAGATAGCATTCTGACCCACTCCTGGATTATCAAAAGACTTGCAAATGGTGACAAAGTTCACCAAATGCATGTTTAGATCATCACTGGGAAGACCACCGAACAACACCTTACGATGAAAGAGTTGAATCATCTTGTAGGTAATATTAAATTTTGCTCAGGTGATACAGGTGGAGGAATGATAGCTCCAGTTGCACATACTCCATCGGTTCCATCTTCATTGTCATTCAGGTCAAACTTTACTGGTTGACACTCTTTCATTGACCTAAAGGGGCGGTTCCCATTTATATTCCAATTTACTAGTACAACTACATTCTCTGCACACCTTGGGTTTACAAGATCTAAGAAATCATATGTAACACCTAGATTTTTTGAACTAGAACGCGACACGGTGTTCATGATCCCAAAGGACCACAAGCTAACCTATGACTGATATCTGTACCTGTAACTGCATAATATACATATAAAATGCGAAAACATAAACAAAGAGGGCGTAAGATTCAATCTTGAATAATAAAATGTCTAAAATAAGGTGGTATCACAGTATAAAAAAAACTAAAAATACTAAAGTCTAAATATGAAAAATCTATAATTGTCTGAAAGCCTCTAAACTGTCTAAATAAGGAGTTAAAGGAACATGTCTCTAACTAACTCCCTAAACTAAAAATAAACTGAAATACTGGAATAATAAATAAAACGGTCATGTCATCAAAAGATGAGGACTCACTGCTTACTGAACTGCTATAGCTGATCTGGAATCTGCACCTTAGAACCTATGGTGTAACATAAAAACAAAGCACCATAGCACAAATGTGTCTGTAAAACTAAAGTACTGAGTATACATGGGGGTAGGCTAAATGCATGGGGTTTATATGCATGAACATACTGACTTATACAAATGTGAGAATACATACATATATACTTACTTACCAGCTACTGAACTCATGGAGATACTAACTACTTGAGCTTGAACTCTGACAATATGAGTTTTGTGGTACGGAGATACTAAATGACTGATAACATGGATGACTATATCTAATAGTCGTAATTATGGGAAAAAATATCTAAGTTCCAAACTGTATCTGAACATCTATATCTGAGATCAGTCCTAGCTAACGAGTTATCTCTGAAACTGATAATGAAAATACTCGACTGAATCTGAGATTGAGATCAAGCTTGTCTGCCGAGTGAGCTCTAGATCTAATAATAAGCATCTTAATATGGGATCAACCCTATCTGAAAGGATGGTCCAGGAATTAATGGAACTATCTGAGTTCCTTACTGAGATCCATGACTATATCTGACAGTCTTGATTCCTAATTTCTACTCAGACGAGTGACACTAAAAATATAACTATAACTGTGACTGAAGGAGGTAGTAACCTAACCGATATGCCCCGATACTTACTGGTGGGGTCCAATCATTTCCCTGATTGGAATCGTTTTAATACCGTGCCACGGGTAGAGACCACTACTCTGGTCAAGCCTCTCTGAGGGGTGACCCTGAACAGGAAATCGAGCCAAAGGCAATATAATAGTCAAGTATATCCTTAATATGACGGGTGAATCCTATCCAATGATGTCTACGCAGTTCTGGAGTACAAGGATTGCTGCTAATGGCTCTTCCTTTATAACAGGAGAAACCACCATCCCTGCACTCGCTCGGTGCTAGTCCCTACTCCTAACTGAAAAACTCTACAAAGATTAACTACGCTAAACTAACTAACTGAACTGAACTGATTTATAAACAGATTAACTAAGCTGATAATATTTTTTTTAGCTAATTTAGTTTCTCATGTTTACGAAGAATTTCTATCTTAGGGCTAATTATGACTTATTTCACATCTAGAAATTAATTTATATACCTTGTCCTAGTCTGGTGTAGAATATCCCTAAAATTTATTTTGGGGATTAGAAGTGGGCCTCTCCGACCAACCTTTTTCCAAGACATGTGCTAGATTTTGTAGATTATTTACGCATATTATACCTTTATTAATGACTCTTTGGGAATTTGAGGAGATTAAATTCTAATTGATTATGCTAGTTTAGTTGTTGAGAGTTATTGCTAATTTCGCATAAGGTTCGATGGGTAATTATGGTGATTTAGTGGTATGGCTTATGATTATGATTTATTTGCATGGTCAATTGATGATGAAAATGATATATGAGTTTTGGTTCAAGTCTGGCAATTGATGATGACAATGATATATGAGTTTCAATTTAAGTCTTGTAATTGATGATTAAAATGATATATGAGCTCCTATTATAGTCCAACAATTAGTGATGAAAATCATACATGAGTTTTGGTTAAAATTTGGCAATTGATGATGAAAAATAAATATGAGATCTAGATCAAGTCTGACAATTAAGAATGAGATTGCTAATATGAGTCTCAGTCTAAGTGAGGCAAATGATTGTAATAAATATGATGTTATTGAGTTTTGATTCAATTCTAGCATTGGGAGTTATTTATGATATGATAGAGTTCGGATGGATATTTGTTTATGGCATGCTAATTTATAATTTATGATTGTTAGGTTATTTACTCTCCTTGATTGTACCCTCCTAGCTTATGGTGTATATTGGATTATGGGGGACAATTTAATGGTTATAATGGTGTGATTTTTACATTACTTTTCAAAATTTATTTATTTACTTGATAACATCCAAGAAACAACTCCTTTTAGATGATGGTACATTCTCTTTCAAGAGATAGTAACTCAACTAAGGAAGGGGTCGAATCCCAAAAGTTCATGTGGTTTGACAAATCACAGTGGTTACAGCCTATGGGCAAAACTAGAAAATTAAAAAGGGGGGATTTATTTGTAGTAGTCTCGAACATAGAACAATTTTAACTTGGTGGAAAATTATTCGTAAGTGAACACTAGTATTGTGCGTTCCCTTGGCATCTCAACTCCATAGATTTCTTGTACATTGTTGATCCAAACCACTATCTTGCATGCAGAGACAGTCATTTGAATGAGTAGGAGGATTTCACCCTTTACCTATTGAGTCCCAGGATGTCGCATTTCTAAACCTTACCTTGGTCCCAATTAAGTATCACCATTTGAGTCTCAAGTTATTAGATAAAGGATAATACTCACGCAGATATACCATTGTACTTCAATAGATCGACTATTAGGTCACAAAATTATTGTTTTCTTTAGCTTTTCCTAGTTAATAACCCTGTACTAGAGGAAGTAATAATATATGGGTGGGATCCTAATGTGTTCACCCATTAATAAATCAATCATATCGAAGACAAAGCAATAAAAGCAATCAGTATAGGTTACCTATCAATAATTGCACTTCCCCAACTTCATCAGTCTACTAATACTCCCAAATTACACCTCTATTACGAGAGTGTAAGTGGTCTCTATCAAATATAGAACCCAACTAGGTTGGGTGTTGAATCCCACAGGGAATACTATTCTAATTAAGTTGTATACAGATTAGTTGACTTTTAGTCATTCATTTCTGTAAAATAACTAGGGGTATTTGATTCAGTTCACAAATTAATGGCTTAAGTTTAACAAGATGAAATATGTATAGTCGTATTCAAATTCAGAGAAATAGCAAGATAGGGTTATATCCACCTTGTAGTTTTCAATTATATCTAACTATGGACTTTACGAATTCAAACATGTATTATGCTTATAGAGAAACATATTGTATTTAATAGCATAATCCTAGTATTTCTCACCCATCAAGGACTAATTCACTTTAGTTCTCTCAAATCAAAAGTGTTTTAAAAAACAATACGAAATCTCCAAGTAGTTAATATAGTTAAGGCATTAACATATAAAATAGGGTTGCAAATCCTATTTTCTTATCAAATACTCTCTTTTCCGAACAACAACCTTTCTCTCAAACAAGTTATGTTTTAAGGCACATCCTCTATGTTTGAAATCAAGAGAATTCAAGATAAACGAAGAGAGTATGATGTAAACAAATCAATGCATAATGAATTCAAAACCCAAAGTAATAGATTGTCTGCTACAAGGCTTCCATAACCCTAACTAATAAACTTAGCTACTCATGAATAGAATGTGAATCACAAGAGAAATATTCATCATAGCAAAAAGTAAACAAAATCTTGGTAGAGAAGATGAAGTAGCATTTCTCCCTTGGTTCTAAACAACCACTCTCCTCTCTCAAATAATATAGAATAATGAATTATTAATAAAAATTCAGTATCAAGTCTTTTAACAATCTCTTCTCTCATAATTGCCTTCTAAGTCCCTAAACTAATTATAAATGACAAATTAGTCTTGGACATTATTTATAGGTGCCATATTTGGTCCAGACTACTACTCTCTTTTGTGTCATATTCCATCCACATTTCATAGTCCCATTATGTCTTCATATTACTCATTAATACCTGAAATCATGCTAGTCACATCGGTTAACTCAATTACATTGAAGTAGAATAAAAACATAAGAAACTAGGCACTTTGTTCTCTAAACTTAGCTAAAATAAGGATAAGTTATGGTGCTTAGGCATGTAAATACATCCAAGATCACCACCCCACACTTAAAGCTTTGTTCGTCCTCAAATAACATATCCATTTATGCATACTACACAAGTCTTAGCACCCACAAAGGAAACAAAATGCTTAAATAGGCTCACACAAAAATTATGAAGAAGTACTAGATTCATGAACATTTACTAGAGAAAACCTACCCTCAAGTATAGACTCATTAAGTTGGAAAAGTCCCGCATACCATTTAAGAAAAGAAATCATATAGGTACAAGAATCAAGTTGCGCTCACTCTCACAAAGAATTCTCAAATTACAACTAATGAACATATGCTTGCCTTTAGTGTTATGATCCTCTAATATCAAAATGTTATGATTAGGATCAAATAGGTCTTTTACAGGTTGTAATGCAGGCTAAAGAATGGGTAGGAACTATTTTGGCCACTAATAGTGAAAATCTTCCCTAAGCGTTTTATTACACTACATTATGCAGCTAAGACCAATTTCTAATAACCAATTTACACCACTTTCATCTACCCATATCTTTTGATTTAACCCCATCCCATTAAACTCAATTAATAAGATGATGGTGGTACTATGCAACCCTTTCAAATATATATATATATATATATATATATATATTGCAACCATTTCCCATTACGCAACACTATGATAGCCACCCTCAACTTAAGGGATTTACCTTAGTTGAGCTGCACAATTTACAAGAAGGACCAGGGCCTTAACGGGTTCATTGTAACATGTTTAGGATAAAATTTGGAACTTTTTTTAACAATTTTGCCTACTCCCAATTACATCAATTTCACATGCCAATAACTAGACTTTGGAGCATCAATTTGACCTTTTTCCTCTTATTGTCAAACTCCTAACTCAAATTGATTTTACATTAAAGTGCTTAGGAGATTGTGTATCAAATTACGATCTATTAAAGAACTGATTAGGCTACACATAAGGATAATAAAAAACAAGCTAAAGGCTCAACGGGGCTATATAAGATAATGTACAAAGGTAGGTCAGAAGGAGGTATGAACAATTGCCTAAATCATCTCCTAAACTCACAATCTTTTTTTCGCTTTACACACACACCAGGAAAGTTCTAGCATCAGTTACAACAGTCTTACACACTTATGACATATGGTCAACTCAGTTAGGAGCATTATAGATTCTCAACCCAACAATCAAATGAATTCAAATAAAGCCAAAAATCAAAACAAATGTCACAACTAGAGCCTAGGTGTTTCAAATGAAATGATCCATTGCATACTCATGCTATAATGCCATGTGATCCACATGAACATTTAAATGCAACAAATGACTAATTTTCTCTTAGGACGATCATCATCCATCCATCATTGAGAAAAGCACCTAATTATGACTAAATCAAATAAACATCTAATAAGAAACAAAATAAACAAAATACTAATCCTATCACAGAAGTATACTAAGAAGAAGGTACTATTTTCTTACAAAACAGGTAGCAAAGTAACCAGCTACCCCATACTTAAGCTAAGCTCTATCTCCAGTGCAAATAACAAGATAAACAACCTGGCTAGTAGTACTCCTCATCCATATTAGGAGTCATGCCACCTGCATGAAGATCATTATTGGAGACATTTTTTCTTTATTCATCACATCATCCATGTTAGCCATACATAATGAAATAACTACAATTAAGATAAAGGTGGTGAAGTCATCGCCCCATACTTTATTTTTTAGTATAAACCAATTAAGTCTTATTGTAGGGTACTCAGACTTTACCGACATAGACTTTGATATAGTGACCAACATTAGTCATAATACAATTCACTCACTTTAATTCCACTAATTTTACTTTAATGAAATAATTTTTGAACAAAGTTATGCATTAGAGCTTCAAAAGATCAATATACACAAAACACCATTACTTTTACATGATTTAACAAAGAACATGTTCTATCAAGTAAGTTGTGAAATAATGGCCACAGACTAAAATACATTAGTCATGAACAATTCAATCATATGCAAAATCTCAAAGTACTATAAAAATGGTGTATAACAATGATGTTTATCTTCCGAAAATGCTCAAAACCTCTCTTTGACATAGCCATGGCAAGACTTTAATATATAACCCTTAAGAAATCAAGTAACTATACATAAAGTTACAATAACGAAGGATTAATAAATTAAAACTTACCTTGAAGATGGAAGATTGAGGAAGGTAGTTTGAAATTCTTTAGATTGTTAAGCAAAGAGTAATCTTGAAGGACAAAGAGAGTGGTGAGGGAGAAATCTTGTATGGCTTGGGGGTGAAATAAGAATGAATTTAGGCATTTAGGGTATGGAGTCTATTAAAAGAATAAAATCTCGGTCAGGTCGACCCAATTCAAAGACGGATATATGTTGAAATTGAAAGGGTGTGCGACACACAAGTTATCGCGAAAGTGTAAGTATCTGCCATATTGGTCATCACATATGTAAAATAGTGAGCCTATGTGGTATGGTGTGCGACGCACATGTTATCGTACAAAGGTAAGTGTGCGGCACATGTGTTATCGCCAAAGTTTAAGTGTACGTCATCTAAGGTATCACACAAGTGAAACAATGAGGGTGTTCAGTTGGGTGTGCGATGCACAAGCTATTGGCAACATTAAGGTGTGCGCTGCTAAGGTTTCACACAACTTAAGGTGTGCGTCGCACATGTTAATGCCTACTTGAGGCAGTGTGTTTAGGCTATATCTTAGGTGATGCCTTTGCCATGGCCTATGTAAACTTGGGCGTCACACACCCTGTAGTATACTGAAACTTGGATGCTATGCACCCCATTCTTCATATAAAGTACTAAGAAAGGTTCGTACCACCACCACAGACCTCCTTGAAAATCACATAATAAAGTTGCACCATGAAAATTTGGGGTCAAATTAACATAATTTGGGTCACAACTCTAACACGAGTCATGACTCAAGCCTTAATATTTGGCCACTCCAACTTACCTGTAATGTCACTATTACTCCTACCGTACCACCATTGATATGGCTCAATTCCAAACTAAATTTGGTACCAATCACCTCCATAGTACTTTATGCACCTATAGTTAAACAAAAACAACTAAAAATGATTAGAAGGACGGGTTGCCTCCAACCAAGCACCATAGTTTTGGTCATGGCTCGACTCTTATTTTTGTATTTTTATTTGACATGATAAAATGAGAATAAAATCATGGGTTGTTTCCTATGCAGCACCTGATTTAATATCGTGGCATGACCCAATTATCTTTACTACTCAGACTTGGTCAAGATACATAGATGATACCATTTGTACCTCATTTGTTGGATCAAGAAAATGCTTTATTCCAAGTCCATCCACTTTAACGTCATTCACATAATTGCTTGCATGTTCAAAAAAACTAGGTATGGTCTCTACAACAGGTCTATCCTTAACTGGTACATGTCACTCATCTTCGTAGGATACATCAACAATTGAAAATAAAATCAACTGCTTTTGTTGTTTCATAGATCTACATACTTCAAAACTAACCTCTTTCTCATTGAGCCTAAATTTCAGCTCATTCAACTCCAGGTCAACTAATACTCTCCTGGTTACTAAGAATGGCCTGCCCAAAATTATGGTTAATTGAAAGTCCAGTTCATAATCTAGAATTACAAAGACGATAGAAAAGATAAAATTAGCCACTTTTACAAGTACATCATGTAGAATCCTATCCGATCTTTTCACTAATCTATCCGCTATTACAAGTTGCATGTTTGTAGGTGTAGGGTCTCCCAAACCCAACTTATTATAAAAAGCTAGTGGCATCATATTGATGCTAACTACCAGATCACATAAGGACTTGGCAAAATCCAAATACCCAATCGTACGAGGGATGGTGAATGCTCCTGGGTTTGCTTTCTTCTGCACCAGTGACCTTGTAAAAATAACACTATAATGATGGAGATTATCCATGGGTTTGTAGCTTACTTCTCTTTTCTAGGTCATAATAAATTTCATAAATTGAGCATATCCTAGCATCTTCTTAAGTGCTTCGACTAAAGGCACGTTCACTGTCAATTGCTTTAACATAGACATGTATTTGTTAAATTTGCCTTTATTTTATTTTTTCTTTAATCTTTGTGGAAATGGGGGTAGTGGCCTTAGGATTTTGCTGGAGCAACTTTCACCTCCTTTCTTATTAGTTGCTCTACATCACTAACATGTTATGTCTTAGGTGGTTGTTCCATTTTTGCACTCTTATTTTTTGAACCTCCCAACTCCTCATGCACCATTGAAGATTCATCAAGCATCTCCCAATCTATTTCGACCGCATCAGTATAAGAGGATGCTCCCAATCCTGGACTAGATAACATCTTACCACCCCTAGTGGAAATAGCCATACATGATCCATCTGTCATTGGATCCTGAACTGTATCACTTGGTAGACTCCTATTCTATCTTTGGTTGAGTGCTGTGGATTATTGGCTCATCTGCTTCTCTAGTTTCTTAATAGCGATTGTGCGCAAATTTAGTAGTTGACTCATGGAAGATATGTCATCCTTTATAGTAGTCACCACATAATTGGTTGCCTCAACTCCCTTTAATAGTTTCTCCATCATGTCTTCCATGGACATTTTGCCTGAACTGGTGGCAGCATTACCTCGGCTTCAAGGAGGTACATGCAGTCCACTCCTATCTCTTTTATTATTCTAGTCTCCTTAATGGTTCTAACCTTAGTTTCCTTGACCACTGGTTTGAAAACCCCCTAGTTATATAAATAATTAGCCTCTTCCTCAGTGCTTGATTCAGCTCCCTTACCGTGGGACCCCACAGTTTTTACCTTTTGTACATCCCCTGATAGCAAATGTTTCATGAGCATATCCATATGGGTTTTCATATGAGCCATATCTTGATCACGCTCTTCTTCTCTCCTACGCTGCTTTGCTGATATCATACTAGATCCAGTATTGCTTGCTACCACAAAATCTCTGGTATGCCAAGCTCTACTTGTCTTAGTCATTCTTTCTAACATGTCCGCAGCCTCAGTAAAGGTGAGCTCCATAAAAGCTCTTCCTTCATCATTATCCACAATTGGCTTTGTAAGTGAGTTTAAAGCTCTATAGAATATTTCCATCAAGTGTTCATCAGTCATCTTATTGTTTAGGCATTAAGTCAAATTTTTTATAAACCTTTCCCAAGTCTCATGCCAAGATTCACTAGCCAATTACCTAAAGTTTCTGATCTTATCCCTCAACTATAACATTTTGGAGGGAGGAAAAACCCTTTCGAGGAAAGATTCTTCAATTGCCTCTAGTTTGTTATAGAATCAGGAGTCAGCTCATTCAACCACATAGTTGCATCTCCAGACAGAGACAGTGGGAACAATCTTAAATGAACTGCATTTTGTCCCACTCCAAGATTATCAAATAACTTGCAAATACTGATGAAATTCACCAAATGTAGATTTGGATCATCACCAGGTAATCCACAAAAGAATCTTTTAAAATTCTGTAGCTAGATTATAGTACTAGTGATGTTGAATTTTACCCCAGGAGCTAGTGGTGGTAGAATAAATGCCCTTGTAGATCCAGTTCCAACAATGGCGTC
Organism: Capsicum baccatum var. pendulum; assembly: GCA_030864225.1. Lineage (NCBI taxonomy): Eukaryota > Viridiplantae > Streptophyta > Magnoliopsida > Solanales > Solanaceae > Capsicum > Capsicum baccatum. The sequence goes on from CM061552.1 coordinate 193,329,141, forward strand.
AAAATTTGAGACTCTCAAATTACACCTCTCTTATGAGAGTGTAAGCGGTCACTGTCAAATATAGAACCCAACTAGGTTGGGTGTCGAATCTCGCAGGAAATACTGTGCTAATTATGTTGTATGCAGATTAGTTGACTTTTAGTCATTAGTTTGCATAAATAACTAGGGGGATTCGATTAAGTTCACAAATTAAAGGTTTCAGATTAACAAGATGGAATATGTATAGTATTCAAATTAAGTGAAATAGAAAGTTAGGGTTATGTCCACCTTGTAGTTTTCAATAAATTCTAACTATGGGCTTTATGAATTCATACATGTATCATGCTTACAGAGAAACATATTATATTTAATAACATAATCCTAGTGTTTCTCAACCATCAAGGAATAATTCACTTTAGTTCTCTCAAATCAAAAGTGTTTACAAAAACAATACGAAATCTCCAAGTAGTTAATCCTGTTAAGGCATTAACATATGAAATAGGAGTTGGAAATCCTGTTTTCTTGTCACTACTCTCTTTTTTGAACAACAACCTTTCTCTTGAACAAGTTGTATTTTAAGGCACATCCTCTATGTTTGCAACCACGAGAATTCAAGATAAACAAAGAGAATATGATGTAAACAAATCAATGCATAATGAATTCAAAACCCAAAGTAATAGATTGCATGCTACAAGGATTCCACAACCCTAACTAATAAACTTAGCCACTCATGAAGAAAACGAGAATCACAAGAGAAATGTTCATACCAAAAATTAAACAAAATCTTTGTGGAGAAGATGAAGTAGCGCTTCTCCCTTGGTACTAAGCCGCCACTCTTATCTCTCAAAATAATACAGAATAATGAATTATGAATAAAAATTCAGCATCAAGTCTTTTAACAATATCTTCTCTCATAATTTCCTTCTAAGTCCCTAAACTAATTATAACTAACAAATTAGTCTTGGACATAGTTACTAGGAGCCACATTTAGTCCAGACTGCTACTCTCTTTTGTGTCATAAGTCATCCATATTCCATAGTGCCATTATGTCTTCATCTACCTCATTATTTCCTGAAATCATGCTAATCACATAAGTTAGCTCAATTACATAGAAGTAGAGTAAAAACATATGAAACTAGGCACTTTGTTTTCTGAAATTAGCTAAAATATACATAAGTTATGGTGCTTAGGCGTGTAAATACAGCCAAGAACACCACATTTTCCACAACCTTAGCTATGGGTTTTAGTTTCTCATGATTGTGAAGAGATTAATAACATATATATTAGAAATAAAAGATGAAATCACTATGATAAGATGAAAGAACCCCATACCTTTAGACTGAATAATCATACAAAGTTAATACAAAGAAATCCCGAGATCAAAGATGGATCTTAAAATCAAAATATGTTTCTAAATGTTAAAATGTGGCTCAGCTCTACTAAAAAGTATATAAAAGGTATTTATCATACAAGAGAAAACCATATAAACCAAGCCCGAATTGAATAGGATAAATTAGGGCCAGTGGCCACCTGCTTCCTATACCTGCGGTTTCGTCCTAGACAGGTTGTACCTACCATCTACCCTTAGTGCATATACCAATTTAAGGTTTTGGAGGGGAAAATTCCATCAAGTCAGTTCAGAGGATTTTAGACGTTCTGGTACCCACTTTGTCTACCTGAAGTCCATAGGTTAGCATAGGGTCCATTGTTTGACCTAGTAGCTCCCGAGAGTTGTTTTTTAGCTGTATTTCGAATCTTGAACATGCATTGACAACAATCAAGCCAGAAAATATTCCAATCATCCTTAATTCTCCAATAGTGGGCAAAAAGATCCTTTTCAACATTTTCACATACTTATCATTCAAATCATGGCTTCTTACAAAACATACCTAATCAAATCATATCTAACAAAAAGGCATTAGAAACTTGTATATTTTTCTCGTTTTAAGCATTGAACGTGCTATATATCTATTGGACATCAATACCATCAAATTAGAATATTTGTATGTCCCCAGGCAACATAAACCAAACAAAACTAAAAGAACGCTTAACTAAGAGAATCTAAGATAGTCAAGGCAAACAGTCATCACCTTTAGATCAAATCGCAATATCCCCTCCTATATCAGATTTTGACGCCAACTGTGTATGAATATTAAGCACAAAAATTTGACACAATGTGATCAAGGTCTGAAAACTACATTAGCAACCAACAACAATTCGTATGTTAAGTTACACTAATCGACATAAGCAGATAGCGTGCAATATTATTCAAGTGGCATCACAAAGATAATGTCCCACTCACTCAAATGAAATCATAAATTTAAATAAAGGGATAGTCAAGAGACACTCACACTCAACAATGAATTTCCAATTGATGTATGTGAAATACCATAGGATTTCCCTTATTTTATTTACCATAGAATTCATGTAGACAATTCAGGATCACTATAGGACTCTACTCAGCTTGTAATGTAGGATCAAGCGCTAGAGTGATAGATATGGACACTTAAAGTGACTAAGCCTCCTTGTCACTACACTATCTTCGGTGTCTCACTTATTAACTAATTTTTTTATATTCCACCCTTATTTCTAATTTTTATTCTTTTATTGCTCATTTATGTTGGGTGTGATCTTTTCATTCTTTCTTATTCACTTTTGTTTTCAATTTTTTTTTCTCTTTTCTTTTTCAACCACTCCCATCCCTACTTTGTTTTTCTCTTACTTTACCCCTCTTCATAGCCACTTTACACTAGACACCCCTATGATAGCCACACTCAACTTAAGCGATTTGCCTCAGTTTTAGTGCACAATTTCCAGGAAGGACCAGGGCAAAAACAGGTTCATTGTAACACAAATGGTAAGGTGAAATATGTTACAAGAAAAATAGGCTATAAGGCTCAAAAAAGGGACCAAGGGTTATAATTCACATATGGAAGGACATTTAGGCTAAAAGTGGACTATAATAAAAATGTCCAATGATTATTTCCTAACCGACTATCCTTAAACTAAGGCATGACTAACCAGGCATGTTCTGAATATAACATACAATGGGAACTAGGTAGTATATCACACTCACATAGCATAAATTCAATATCACTAACTACTACCTATTTAGTTCATGTAATTGTCTGCAAATGGTTATCATATCCCTAATTGTAATTCTATAACAAGATCCCTAGAGTTAACATATCTATACATCGACACACAATTCTAAAACAAAAAATTTCTTAGGGTTAACAAAAATCAGTCAAAATCTGACTACTTCCAAAAATACTTAAAATCTCCTAATTACACAAAACATCCCAATATGAAAAACAACAAAAATATGATACATAATTATCCAAGACATGTCTTTTATACAATTGTAATATGGCCAACAGAAAAATAAGCACGACAATAAAAACTCGCGGTGGCATGGAATGCCTACTCCCTACTAAAAATTGTGCACTATCCTCAATGCATAAAAACAAAAACACATAGGGAAGTTAGAACATACCTAGGATGCACTAACCGCCCAAGTCAAGAGCCTCCTCTTATTAGTATATAAAAGTTAGCGGAGGCGGTGGTGATGGCAGTGATCTACTAGATGAGGCACCCATTTCTATAGCATCATGCCTCAGCCTATCTAGGAATGCAGTCTCCAATGAGTCATGTCCGACCTTTTAAAGGACCTCTCTTGTATAATAATAGGATCCTGTGAATCGTGTAAGTGACCTCTCTTTGTCCAAACTATTAGGAACTACACATAATCCTTTATAAAAAAGTCAAAATATTTTAGCGTGTGTGCAGGTGACATTTCGACTATAGAGATTATCATAGAGAGAGTATATATTACATAACTCTATCAAGAGAGCATACTTGTGCCTGTAGGATATGAAAATCCTCTCTCATCTTAGTGAAATCTAGCACACATATCCCTTTATATTGACATGTAACCTGTCTCTATAGCTCATCAATACATGTATGAAAGTTGAAATGCAACTCAAATAGTATGTCTCTCTAAGTAGCCTTCCACCTATCCTCGACCTACTCAAATCTATCCTTGACCCCTAATCTCATCTACCTAAAAATGGTAGTCATCATCTTTCAACAACCTTCAACCAAGAATTTGTAGCTATGTATCTAAATGCTAGGCTCTGTAAAAACTCACTAGATACAATAATCATACCTATCATAGAAGTTGTATTTAATGAGTGAGCAGGCTCTATAGACGCACCAACAAAGTGTAAGGTTGAAGCTAGGGCTTAAGAAGAAAAGGCATATGTCCCATCACCTTGGTTACTAGAATCTGGAGACCCTCTCTACTCCCCTATCTCCATATCTATACCAATATCCGTATAATCTCTATGTGCCTTGTCAGGTGCTATGAAAATTATCAGACCCCCATTCTAGGTTGTTGGTGCTGCTACTTGCTATCTAGATTACCTAGAAGTGCCTGAATCTATCAGACCCTTTATGTTCCTTCTCTATGCAGTAGTAGTTAAAGTCACCCTCTCATCAATACCTATTAACTCAGGTACATCTACCTCATCACATACCTTATGGATCATATAAGGAAATAGAAGGTTATTTATCTCTCAAAAATTTCTATTGTGTATCTCATACATGAGGATGGTAGCAAAAATAATATCATAACTAGCCATCAAGCGGGCAGCTAATACGACTCCTTCCCATGTTAATGCATTATCTGAAGTCATGGGAATTAACCGATATCAAATAAAAAACAACTAAACTATTGCCTCTAGTGTCAATAGACCCTCTTTAATCATAAATATTCCCTCAATACATTGGGCCTCATCACCTTGTGGTGAAATATAACTGGCTATCCACCTAGCCATCTTGAGCCTCTTAGCCCCTTTCTTAGTATCCCTCATAATCTAACAATCTCATGCAATCTGCAATATGTTGTCATATTCTACTATAGATGTTGGCATAGTATAATCTAGGCCAAATATATCTCGACAGATTGTCTTTTTTTCTGGCATCAACTTTGGCCCCTCCAACTAGTGTGTGATTAAGTTGTGGCTTTTGTGAAAATCTTATAAAGCTTAAATGATGGAGCATGGAAAGGATTATGGTGGTTCTATATGATGTATAAAACTTATGTACCATAGCCGAGCTATAAGAACTGAGTGACCTACCAATCCATCCGAATTGATACCTGTCAAATGATGCCCTTAATTATGGTAAACTCTGCAGCCCCGATAAGTCGATCTAGAATTCCTCATATATAGATGATGTAGGCATGACTTGATCCTAGGCAGTGTGATCAAGATCATAAATGTATCGCATTCCTTTCACACTTCACCTCAGTTGTCCCTCATCGGGAAGTGCATCTGCAATATGTTTGGGTGCCTGTTTTTACAGTGTTGGATACTTGTGTTCGACCATTCTTAGACTGGTGGGGTACCTCTGTCTGTTGTGAATGAATGGCGGTACCTTTCACAGACTGGGCACCACCTATTATTGATCTTTTTTAACATCGTCAAAAGAATCCAAGGACCCTTCCACATCATCATCATCATTATCAGGTGAAAGAGTATGTGGTGGTGATATCCTTACAAAATTTATCCTTTATTGGAATTTGGCTATCTGAGCAGCTCGGAGAGTCTATCCATGTGTGTCTCTAAGAGTCTTTGTAACTTCATCATCAACATGACATTATCTCGGATACTTGTCTACCAAACCTCTAAGCTCAGATGGCCCTGTCTTCTTCTCGAAGTACCAACTGCTTTTTTCTTTGCTACTTTAGGTGTCATGTACACCTAAAAAAACAAATATTAGTTTTAAACAAAAGTGAGGGATACTGAAAGTTGATGAAGAACTTAAATTTCAAACAATTAAAATTTTTCCTCACTTATCACACCCCTATGACCTATTTGAGATCTCACCAAGTCCAATGTATACACACTAATTAAAGATCATAACATTCAAAGCAAACAAACAAGTTCAACTCATGTCATTACTTTTGTTAATTCAAGTTCAACTTTCGGTTAGGGCCTAACTTAGAATATTAACTCGAAACAAGGCCTTTTTATTATGTTTTTAGTATAATTTATGGCTCCTACATACAATACTAATAGTTTTTTATATTGAACTATTTATTACACATACCAACTTTTTTAATCAATAGCTAAAGTATTATATAACTATTACGAGACAAGAAAGTTACAACTTTTATGAAAATTTAGAAGAGAATAATGAAGAAATCAAGTAAAACCAAGGTTAAAAATTGCTTCTAGAATGTTAGGACAAGTTGGTATCTTAAACAAGTGTCAATCTAGCCCTTTATTAAGTGTGGGGTTTGATTATGTTTATGGTGGAAAGTTTGAAATTAATGAGAAAATTTAAATTTTGAGGATTAGATTGAGTTAGAATGAGGGTTATGATGCTTTTATATATGTGGGGATTGTAATAGTTCATATTTAAATATTGGTAAGATCAAAATATAAATACAAAAGTGGACCCAATTTTGTACCTTACTGCATCACCTATGCACACCCTGTACCCACGGTTAGGTCTTAGGTCACAGGTTTCAGGCCATAGTTTGCCTGGGTTTCTACAACCTGTACATAGCATGGAAATTTTTTTCCAGATACTTATCATTTCAAAACCTATGTTTTAGGTCCCAAAAGTAAAATTAGGTACCAAATCCCACAACGTACCATTTCTCATCCTAAAAATATCAACTTCTCAATTTTCTACACCACTTACCGTGTTGAACTTTTGACCATGATGAGTTGATAACATTGTCCCCTTAACTGGAAATCAATGAATTTAGCTATGTTTACCATATTCCATGTAAGATCAAAAAGTTAAAACCTTTAAAAACAAAAATAGAAAAAATGTAATAACTAATATATAGTGTGTTGCCTCCCATGTAGTGCTTAATTCAACATCGCGGCACATCATGGATATGTTTGTAACTCAGAATTTACAAACAATCCCATGGCTTTTCTCTTATGTAGCACTTGATTCAATGTCGCTTCATGATGAGGGTATCTTGACTACTCATAGTTTATCAACGTACCCATAGGAATATCCTCCAGGGACATTAATACAATCAATCACCGACATCATTCTCATGTCAATTGGCTATTTCATAGACTTTTTTATGTTGAATGTTGTTTCTTCTTCATTTACTTAGAATTTTAGCTAACCCTTTTCCATGGCAACCATAGCTCTACCTATGGCCATGAATGGCCTTCAAAAAATATTGGGCTTTCTGATGTAAACCTCATAGTCCAAGATGACAAAGTCAACTAGGAAAATAAATTTTTCCACCCCGATGATTATATCATAAGAGATTTCCATGGGCTTTTTCACTGTATGGTCAATTATCGATAGCCGTATCAAAGTCTATTTTGGGGGGGTTCAAGCTTAGTTGCTTCAAGAGAGCCAGCGACATTAAATTTTTAGCCTCTAAAACACAAAAGGCTTGGGCAAACATGGATTACCCAATAGCACATGCTATAGTGAATGCTCTGGGATCACCTTTTTTCTGTGCCACGGAGCTAGTCCTAATTGCACTATAGTGGTGCACACCATTTACACCCTATAAAGTTTCTTCTTTCTTTCTTATGACTAACTTTTTCATGAACCTGGTGTATCCAGCTATTTTCTCTAATACCTTAATAAGAGGCATGTTCAAACTCAACTATTTTAGCATCTCTATAAATTTCTTAAACATATCTTTTTTTTTACATCAGTCACTGAGAGAAAGGTTGCGGTGGTCTCAGAATGTCTTGACTCTAGATCAATGATCGAACACTTACCTTTATCTTCAAAAACTATAACTCTCTTATGTGCTACCTTCTCTGACTTTGTAGAATATATCCCATTATCAACAACTTCTATAGTAGGTAGTGGGGTATCCATGGTAGTGATACCACTCCTATTGGTAATAGAAAGTACATGACCATTATTTTTTAAATATGGAATAGTGTTGCTCAGAAGGGTGCCTAGCTGCCTCTGGTTCAAAGTTGTTGACATTTGTTAAAACTGGTGCTCATGTTGCTTGATAGCTGTGGTATGTAACTTAACCTTCTGGGTCAATCATCAAATATTAGCTTTATGGCTAGTCTCTTGATTTTCTTGACCCTTCACCAATTTAGCTAGCATCTCTTACCTGTTAGATTTTGCATCGCATCTACTAGGTGAAATATATCTATCTCTCTTCTCTCTATAGTCATCCTTATTCCTTTAATCACCATATCTCTCTCTCTGCTATAGTCTCTATAGCTATAATAATAGTTTTAAACTTTGTTCCTTTGCCCTTGGGCTCAAAAAACTTCTATCTGACAATCCAGGTAGTTATCATCTTCTTCTAATTTAGACACATATGCTTTAAAATCTAACCCATGTACCAGTGCTTTATTCACTTTCTCAGAATCGATCATTGCAAACTACTTTGCTAAAACCCCTAAATCATTCCTTTGCAACATAATGTCTGGCGATACAATATCATCAACTGCTCTTTGGTTATAGGAAGCACCAATAGCATATGTACCATATCCCCTCTCAGCCTCCTGAGTTTTCCACCCCATGTTAGTGAGTGAGATCCTATCTAACATATCTGAAGCTGCCTCCTAGCATAGTCTCATAAAATTTTCTCCAAAAATAATGTATGCCATGCCTCTAGAGCTGATGTGCAAGGCTCTATAGAATATCTCTCATAAGATTTTACATAAAAACTGATGATTAGGCACTAAGTTCAGCTTCTTTTTAAACCCGAACAAAGCCTCCTACATGGACTTTGACTGCGGCTTTCTGAAATTATATGTCTCATCCTTAAGCTACAATTCTTTGATGAAGGAAATAACATGTTTACGAATTGCTTACATAACTCATTCTAAGTCTTGATAGAGCCTTTTGGAAATTCCCCTGACCATATAAATGATTCTTTAAGTGAGAAGAGGAAAATCCTCAGTCTAAGTGCTTTCTAATTTACCCATGGATTGGTATACAAGTTACAAATTCTAAGGAAATTTGTAAGGTACAAATTTGCATCATTGGTTCGCAATCCTACAAATACACCCTTCAAATTTTGAAATTGGATCATGACACTCGTCATGTAAAATTTTATGCCTGGATTCAAAATAGTAGGTACAATGGATCCAATGTTTGTCAGCTCAAAATATCCCATATCTTACTTATTATCAATATATGGTTTCACATACTGATATTCTAGGATAATTTGAACACATTCACCTCTATCTCTATTTTGATTCCCACTGAGTGCTACTCGTTGGTCTGTTGCTTATCTCTGGTTAGCAAGGTCTGCATCCTTACCTATCTTTCGAGATTCTTCCTCTACTCTCTTTTTGAATGCTATTTGAGATAAAGGATCACCCATCTGATGATCAACAATATATTATACCCCATCGGTAGAAGGCATAATATCACAAACCCCTTCTAGATTATCTCCTCTTTTCATCTCTAACATCCTACCAGGCATTTATAGGATCCTCTCTGGATTTGGATCCACTGGAATTAAATGATTTCCTCCACTCTATATGCTAGGTATACACTGGTGTATACGAAAATATGAAAAAAAGAAACACTAAAAATCCAAAAAATGCAATTTCCTTAATTTACAAATCAATACCATGTTCCCGGCCAACAATGCCAAATTTTTGTAACGTCTAAAAAACTCCTTCCTTTAGATTATGATATGGTCTGTGTAAAGATATAGTAACCCAACTAAGGTTGGGGTAGAATCCCCAAGCAATATGTGAATTTACAGATCTCAATGGTTACAGACTATGTGCAAAATAGGAAAGTAAAATGAGGGGATTTGTTTGTAGTAATCTCGAACACAACACAATATTAACTTTGTTGAAAATTAGTAAAAAGTGAACACTAAGATTATGTGTTACCCGGCCATGTCAACTCCATAGGATTCTCATGTACACTTGATCCAGCCCAATACCTTGCTAGCATAACCGATAAGTTATATATGTTCTATAGTCTTTTGGACGAGTAGAAGGATTTCACACATTAACTTTTGAGTTTTAGGATGTCACATTAATAACACTTACCTTGGTCCCAGTTAACTATCAACTTTTGAGTCTCAATTTATTAGATGAAGGCTGATAATCATTCAGATATATACCATTGTGTTGCAACAGATCGACTATTAGCTCGCAAAATTACTGTTTTCTTTATCTTTTCCCAGTTACTACCCCTTTATTGGATAAAGTAATGATATCTGTGTGGGATCGTAATGTGTGCACCCATTATAAAATATATCATTTTAAAGAAAAAGAAATACATTCCATGGGTATGGCTTTCCCATTAATAATCACACTTCCCTCACTTTGTCAATCGTCCAGGGTTTCCACAACCCTAGCTATAGGTTTTAGCCACTTATAATTGTGAAGAGATTAACAACATTCATATTGGAAAGTAAATAAGAAATCACAATGATAAGATGAAAGAAACCCACAACTATAGATTGAATAATCAAGCAAAGTCAAAACAAAAAAATCCCAAGATCAAAGATTCATCCTAAAATTAAAATATATTTATTTGTGTTAAAAGTGGTTCACCTATACTAAAATTTACATAAAAAGTATTTATAGTACAAGAGAAATCCCTAAAAACTAAGCCCGAATAAAATAGGAGAAATCAGGGTTAGTGGCTGCCCGCTCCCTGAAGCTGTGGTATGGTCTAGGCTGGAAGTTGTACCTATGGTCTTCCCTGGGCATAGGTACCAACCATAGGTACGAGATAGGAAAATTCATTCATGTAAGCTCTCAGGATTTTGGACTTTCTAGTACCTGCTTTGTCTACCGGCACTCCATAGGTCAACATCTTGTCCATAGGTTGACTTAGTAGGTATCATGAGTTAGTTTTTATGATCCAACATGCATTGATCATGATCAAGCTAGAATATATCCCAATAATCCATAATCACTAAAAAATTGTCCAAAAACACCTTTTCACCATTTTCATGAACTTATCATTCAAAAATTGGTTTTCTGCAGAATATACCCAAAACAGATCATATCTAACAAAAGGACTCATAAACTTCCATATATTCCTAGTTTTACGTATCAAAATTTCTATATTTCTATAGCACGTCAACTTATGGACAATATTGTTGGAGCGTATTTCTAAGGTTTTTCCTTTTGCTTTTACTTAACTTATTTCATTTTTTGTCATATCTTATTTATATTATGATCTAGATAACTCAATCTATGTTCAACTGAGTGCTCGTGGTGTTTTTACTCATTCTACACTTCTTTACCTTTTTGATATAGATCTAAGTACAAGTTTTCATCATTGACATGACACACGTTTCAGATTAATTTTGAGATTAGGTGATCTCTTGTAGTTAGAGTTGCCATTTTTTCATCTACTTATTGATGCCTAGTCTTTCATCTTTCAGTCAAATTGTATTTGACTATAGTTTATTGAAGCTGCTCTTGTGTGCTGAGAATATTGAGTGTTGGGGTGGTGGTTGATTTTTTATTTATCTATTAATTTGACTGTTATGACTGTATTATTGCTAATTAAGTCATTAGGTGTTGATTTAAACTTTTAGGCCACTTTTACCAATTTTATCCCATTGTGTATAGCTCATGGCTACGATTTAGCATACGTACTAGTAGGATAATGTAGGTGCTATCATGACCTATAAATTGGGTTATGACAGCACCATTGTTCTCATAGTAATATGTAGATTACCATTTTGATAGTGTAGCATCATGTGGAAGCTTCTTGGAATGAGAAATCACCAACTTAGAGAACTTTATCAGGCTTTATTTGGCGTCTAGGTAGGATAGGCTTACATTTCATTTAGCTTGAGCTTAATTATAGTATCAATAAGAAATTATGCTAATTTTGGGTTGGGAATTAGGACTTGGAGGTATGTTTAGGGTGATTTAGATTATTTAGCCGTTTAGGGAACCATAATAAGGAATAATTGACTTAACTAACTTTTCCTTAGGTGAATTTACTGTCTTATGATGCAATGAGACTTATTTAGTGCCTTGTAGAGAGATTTAACACCTTATTCTATTTTGGGGTAGAATTTTCCTTAGGATTGACTATTGGGGTTTTGTGTTAGCCCCTCCAGTCAACCTTAGACCAATATTACTATTAGCTCCTTGTAGAATCAATTTGCCTTTATGTGTTAACTTAATTACATTCTTGAACTAGATTAGGTTTTAGACATACAATGGTTATTCTGGATTTGTGCTCCGAAGATATTAAGGCAAGTTCAAGTCGGCCGAATTATGACATTAGTTTTAGTTCATATCCAAAAAATGATCATAGTTATTTTGGTTCATATTTGGTGTTTATGATATCATTTCCAATTCAATTGTGTCATCAAAGATACTATATTCAAGTTCAAGTATGATATTGCGAGGTTACTTTTGGTGGTTATGAAATCTGTTTGCTTTCGGTATTTACAATATGGAATGATCTACAATTATGGTTGGGAGATATGGATAGTTAGTGTAATATTTCTGTTACTTCATCTTGAGTTCATCCACCAAGTTTATGGGGGGGGGGGACTTATTGAGTTATTTTCTTTTTTTATATCTTCTAGACTTATGGCAGCCCAATTATATTAGAGATAGCTCTATTCTGTTTAATATTATTATTCTGGTTGCTTACTTTTAACATTTGGTGTATTATTCCTGGTTTCCCCTTTCCCTTCACATAGCTTATTAAATATCACAAATTATTGTATTTATATTATGATTTAGCTCAGACAGTTGATGATGCCTACTAAGTACCCATGGCTTTAGTTCCATACTACACTTTTATACCTTTTTATGAAAATTCAAGTAATATTTGTCGCTATTGACAATATTATTGGGCTTGCCAGAGTTGCAAGATATGGTGAGATCTTGGAGCCGAAGTTAAACTTCTCTTCATCTTTAGTTTTAGGATAGTATTTTTTGATTTGAGACTGTTGTATGTTTCAATTTGATAGTACTAGCATTGTTTTGGAAGAAGGCTCTTGTACTGACCTTACTAGGTCTTGGGATATTATTACTCTTTTCATTATCACTCTTCAATTATCTTATTATCCTTATGTTTTATGGATTGTAATCCTTTTACTTGCATAATTCAGGAATTTAAGCCACTTTCCACCAAAAGGCCCATTACATGTAGTTTTGGAATATGGGTTGGCTTGCCTATTAGTGGCCATGACTCAAGAAGTGAGGTCGTAACACTATTAAACATTTGTTCTTGTACTGGGAGGCCACTAACCTAGTCTGTAATACCAATTATCATGTCACGACCTAATTTCTTAGTTCATGATGGAATCTATTATAACTCACAAGTAGGTAATCCAACCCATAGTCCAAAACTATTAATAATGGACTACCAAGAGAAATGAAGGAATAACACATAATAAATATAGTAAAAAAATATTGAAATACATAAAATAAACCCAAAACCTAGTGGAATTAGTACAAAAGATTCTAATGTAATAAGATTACAAAATAATATTCTAAGTGAATATACTTATACAACCCATCTCTTAATAAAAAGTAGAGAATAGTCTAGTAGATAAGAGGGAGAATAGTAATACATCGAATGGTAGGTGCTCATCCTACATCTCTGAATGATAGCTGCTCCACATGATAAAAAGAATAATGGCGAGAACATATACTATGATCTGCATGTTGTAGAAATGTAGTATTAGTACCAAACCCGTGGTACTCAGTAGGCAATTGCAGACTGAGCTCTAAAGATAATGGAAATATAATAGCAAGTAAGAAGAAATCCAAATAATACCCACATATCTAACAAACTACATATTAAAGATAATATGAAACTAAGGTTAAATTGTCCTATTCATATCGAAAAACCTAGCGCAATAAGGATAAGGAGGAAATAAGTATGAATTATCCCACACTAGTCATAGATGAGACACTCAGCATTATAACATATATCACTGGCCATTATACGAATAAAGAAAAGGAGAAGGATGTATATATATGTATGCACAGCCAAGAAATAGATATACAACATGAATAAATGAGAGGGAGAGATATACGGTTATACCATAAATTCTATTTATATATATATATATATAAGAAAGGTTCACTCAAAGTATAACCTAAGTAATCATACTAGCATCTCAAGGACTCCTAATTACAGATCGAACTAGATCTAACATAATCAGTGTCCAAAACCATAACACCTAATCAAGTACCATAATGTAACCAATGTATACACCTCCTCCAACTCGACGGCTTACAATGGAAATACCTATGGTGACCTCTCTTCTCTGGCATAATGGATCAGGAATGAAGTGGAATATAAAGGGTTCGAGAGAACCCGTATACACAGACTTTGTCCTGATCAACGATTTACAATATGTATCATCATCATCAATCCACTCTTTCTTGTACCTATATAAATACATATAAAATACACGGGATAGAATTATGGCTTAAAGAGTTAAAGTACATAAACATATTGTCTGAGTTAACTCTGAAACTAAATCATCATATATGTCTTTGAAGGGTTAGAATCTCTCTCAATCGAGGTAAATAGTAGTAGAAAAATTATGGACCGGAATATATCTATAGAAAATCTGTAAAATATCATTTTTTTAGTCTCATGGGAATATAAGTTATTCATTAAGATGGTAGACTCTCGTTATGAAAAAATCTGCATTAAAAGTGAAATGTGGGGATAATTCCCTTAATGCGAAAAACAATAATAAAAACCATATTTTTTGTTGAAATCATACAATTTACTATCTAAGAGATCATTACTGTACCGAATCTATGCAGGCCATCACCATAATATAAATAATACGATTATAAGAATCAATATGTCTATGAACTATGACCACTTCTTTTACAAGGATAGTATACTTCCTGGAATCCAACCAATATCATAATCATGACCTTGGTACCAATAATATATCTGGCATAACCATAATATCAAAATCCGAGAAAAACCATCACAATCCACCATGTAATGCATTATACTAAAGAAATATTAGTCTTAACTATACCTAAGATTACTAGTAACCTAAGGTGATAAGATCATAAAAGCACAATGAGTATTTCACCCTAAGGTCAATTACCCTTTTATCCCCAAAATTCATAATTTTGGCTAAGTCACAGTATTTTACCCACAATCACATCCTAACATCCCTATCTAATGTGAAAACAATATAAAATAGCATCTCAAGAAGAAGAGTAGATAGAAGCCTAACTCCATGTTGAACTGCAAACCATGAGTCATCCACAAATTATTAGTCCTCACTCCACAATCCCAAAATGCCATAATGACTATTGTAATAATAGTCTAGATGAAGTTAGAAGTAAAATAAAACCCATATTGCTATATTACGGGTTGGGATGAATTTTTGGTCAAGAATGGGACTGTAGAGCCCGCAAATGAAATCCAAAATTGAACCCGTCAAAGGTCCCTAAAAGGACATGGAATTTGTTCTCAAAAGTTGAGCAATAATGGAACATAAAGTGGGTCTGAAATCAACCCTTAAATTGTAGGAATTCAAGACCTAATTTCGAAGCATTTTGCAAAGAAATAGGATGAAAATTAATGGGAATAGACTAAGATAAGTTTGATAAGATTATGTTAACCAATGTGGATGATTTCCAACTTTTTCATCTCTTTAAGCTCTCAAATTGTAGTTAAAATAGTGGAGGATGTGATAGAAAATCATGTCGGGTAAAGGGATTAAAAGGATACACAGGCTGCTAAAATATACACCTGGGCGCTAAAGCGCCTATTGCTAAAACCGCTACACCACTGCTAAACTGGTCTGGTAGAAAATCCTGGGTACGACTAAAGAGACCCTAATAATGCTAAGGCGGGAACCACTTTATTGGCTATTAGGTGTTAAACCGCACTAAAACCAATGAGTAAGAGCTATTAAAGTGGACTATCGACATTAAAGTTGCCCAATATGTGCTTAGGCGGACCTACCAGGTTACATGCACCATATTTTTTCCCATTCCAAAATTAACTTTGATTGGGTGTTCGGGTGCTCGGGATGCATTAGTGACATAACCCAAACCAGGGCCTAGTCATGTCGGGTATCTCAAGTCCAACCAAGACCAAAGACCACCCCCAATACCGAAAAAATTAACCTCCCTACACCCCATATTGGATGAATTCTGAACATATAAAAAGATAAGGTAATGCTAAATTAAAGATGTCATAAAATGTCTAAAATCAAAACCAAAAGAAATACCTAATTAACCATCTAATACCAATACCAATTGTAATACTAATACCAATACCGCCCATGCCCATAGTTGTCAAAAAAATCCTCTAACCAGAATCATAGAATATCTAGTCGGGATATGCCCCTGACCATTGCAAAACCAAAACCAAAGAAACAAGAATGACATACAAAACTCCATAGCATGAATGGGGCAGAGTCTGGAAACTAACCACTTCAATTTGGCTAAAAAGTTGTTCCCGCATCTCCAAGTCACTGAGCAGGAGTAGAAGTATGGTCGGTTCCTGCATCGTGTGGGGATACAGTGCCCAATTACGGTTAGTAGGGTGAATGATAGCATGTAGCTCAGTGATAAAGATAAAATAATATCATTAAATCAAAACTAAATCAAACTAATGCAAATAACCATATGCAATTCCATATACATATATATCTTGCTAGGATCGAGAATAATGTTTAGCATGCATATAAAACTTTTACTCGGATGGTGTAGATATGCCCTCATTAATACACCCACAGGCTATATGCGTCCAGTGTTACCCCCTGAACGGGCCCAAGTGCGTGTAGCTGTACTAACCAAAGATATCATAGATGGCCGGGGATTCTCTTGTACCCTTCGCCCTCAATGATACATATATACGTGTATAAACTTGATGGATTCCCTTGAACCCCTCATGTATATGGTCACTAAGACCAACCCTCATGTCAGTAAACATGAGTTTCCAGTGTTTTTCATTTTGACTCACACGTTCACGACTAGCTATCCTAACAAAAATTATTTCCCACTTAAAACATTTCGCACATAACCAACTAAGCAATTCCAGGAATCAGTTATTGATGCATTATAAATGAGTATCGTCATAATGACTATAGCATACAACTAATGTATTAACCAACACCTAGGGTTTCTCTATGTACCCTGAAGACTCGTTAAGAAAATCACACTGGGGATTACCCTCTATCCTGCAAGTTTTTCATTATATAACTATTTTGGGGATTACTATGTACCCAACAAGGTTTTAAAAACCATCCTTAACAATTTGACCATTTATACCATGCATTAGTTTCAAGAAATAAGTCAAACCAAGCACTTTGGGGTACTAACCACTTAAAAAGTCACAAGTTTAGAGAAAATTACCATTATCAAGTTCCACCACCATACCATGCTTGCACATGTTCAAAACCATAATTAAAACATGGAAAACCATAAACAAACCATGGGAAAACATCATTCAAGATTAAGCATTGAAATACCCCTAACCTTTATTTAAAAACTGTAACAATACAATGAAAGCCATATATCAAAACATGTGTTTTAAGTAAATTAATAATGGGGGAGGAGTAATATGCCTGAAATACAAAGTATTTGTAAGATATTGCACCCCTTGAACCCTAGATGACCACTTCTTTTGAAACCCTGTCCTTAGCTTGAACAAAGATCTTGAGAGAGAATTTTGGAGTGTTTTATTGGGAATAATTTTTTAATGAAGTCTCAATGGAGGTTTTAAGTTATGGTATTAGAAGGACATAAATTGGGAAATGTCCAGAATACATCAGCTTAAAAGCTATAAAATAACCATCTTTGGTTACGAGTCGAACCATTGACTAGTCACCACATCGTACGAATTATAGCCTTATATTATATCCTAGACAGTGAGTTGGACACCCATACACCGTCAACGTTACTACTCCATGATCCCACCCATAACCTGATCCAATGACTTATAGGGTCTCGTTGTAACCAACACAGTACCTTAATTGGCCAGACGCTAGAAAACCAATGACATCACCTCACAACATGTAACCTATCCTCACAGTTCTTAGTCAGCCACTCATACTAAGAGAAAATTCAAGCCACTACGTTAGTAATTTGGTTAAGGTTTTTCCAAATGAATCGTGACCATCCTTAACGACTCATACAACCAAGTAATAACTAAGACAAATATCCTAACCAGCATCCATTAAACACCTAACTAATAGGGTTACCTGACCCATAAGGAAGCCATATGATTCATATGGTCAAGTCATAATCCAGACATTGAGCTCAAAGCTCAAGAAATTTCCAAGAGCAAAAAATCTGGGGTGTTTCAGTTTGGAGTATCGTACACGCAAACGAACTATGCTACCATACAAAATTTGATGTTTGGTACCTAGTGGAACAATCAAATCTTTCTTCGAGATTTTTTCAACCAAGTATGGGGTATACATATATAGTTCCATTTTTCACATAAACTGCCTAATAGCACAAATGAGTGCAAATGCTACAGTAGCTGAACCAAGGGTTCCCCTAGCCTAGAATAAACATTCCAGAGCTAATGGCAATGTTGAAATTATCATTTGAGGTCATCTACTAGGAGTTTTGGTCTTAGACCAAATCATAAAAAATGAATGCTCTGAACTAAGGAAATGGGCCTAAAATCCAAATGAATTCTTTAATAATCAAATCAATAGTACTACAAGGTCATAAATCACCTGTAGCCACTGTCGAAAGGGTTGAAACACTGGAAACGCATTCTAATACAAACTATTAAATAGACTTTTACCCTTAAAATGTAGTTGAAAAGGTCTCTAAAAGTTTGAAAGAAGGAGATACTGAGGCCACGTACTCTGATCATGACTCACTGATAACCTCCACGAAGAAACAACACTTCCAAGGGATTTTACTATTTGTATCCCTTTTTCTACCAACTTGCTTTCTTTCTTTCTCAAACAATCCTGACTTAACCTCATTCGCATACTGGCCAGCAATTTTCCAGCAACTGGATCAATAAAGGTTGGTGCATGCAAATTTAAACCACAACACACTGATACCAACACAATTAAGCAAATACTCATCCAAGCCAAAGGCAGACGAAAACATGAGCCTTGCAACCTATTCCTAAATTCAAATATAACTTTCTTTTGCCTTTTTAAACCTATTATCCACTCAAAACCAAGAAGAAAGTCACCCAAGTCTTTTCCATTCAATTCCATCACACTATCTATAAAGATTAGAAGTTCATACACTAAAAATCCATGAAGGCAAACATCAAAACAAGGCCATAAGGTGATACCTAGGAATAGAAATTGATATAACAAAGGTCTACAATCTATGCAGATGCTACAACCAGTCATAATGACAATCAAAATTGGAAGCCAGGAGTCCAAAGCATAGCCACTCACCATTAGACGATCTGCTTCAGTATTTATAATCAAGAAAGGATGAATTCATGTTGAATCCAACTCATGTATATTACTTCTGTAGTGTAAATAATCCAAAAATTCCAACGATAACTGGAAATCATGGTCATGACTAAAGGAACAGACACCGAATACATAAACTTTTATTTGATCATCTATCAACCACAATCCATCTGAACTGACTAACACCCAATAGGAAATTACAGAGTAGGTTGATCTAACTATAAATGAAATACCAACTAAGAAAAATCTAAAAATGAAAGATATACCCAAACTCTACAACACCAAACTAAATTATTGACACCAAGGATTAATTGTTCAATCAAAATTACATAGACAAAATATTAGGATGTGTAAGGATCAACACTCCTAATTCATTATAACATCTAAATCATTGTTCCCAGGTGTTTAATCCAAAACTGAGCGAACAAGTCTAAATTAAGCTAAGGCAAAATCAAAACATAGCTAGAGAACAAATTCACAATGGAGGATAAATTACTGACTAAAAACAAAAACAAAAAAATCCATATTTTTTGGAGGGCATGAACCCCAAAAACATACTCAAGAACTCACGAAGGTTGTCACTACACTAGTAATAGCCAAAAATCTAGAAACTTGGAGAAATGAGACTTTACCTAGAAAATAATAAATCTCATACTCCATCTTGACAACGAATAACCAATTCACCAAATTAGGAAATGGTCACTAAAAAGATCACCTTACTCCATCTATCTAAACCCCACAAAGACAAGAACCACATTAAGAACAAAGTATCTAACTCTAAACTAATACCAAAAGCAAACTATTACTTGAAGATGAACCCAATAAACCTGAAGGAGAAATCAAAGACTAATCACTATAAATATCAAAACCTCTACCGATTGATGAACTAGTCAATTAGAAGGATCGACCCCAACCTAGTTAACCTCAGAAATGGGCTACACAATATAATCACCAACTCTAGAACAACAATTGAACCATGGAAAGACAACATAACTTCAATACCATAATTTACTCCATAACTAATCTTCCACATCCAATAAATGAGGAAAATGACAAACCTCACCTCGCCATAGGAGTGGAATCATCCAACCAACTTGCTGTCTAAGCTAATGAATAAAAAACCCAAGGAAGGGAATTCGAACTATATACTAAGGGGTCATTTGGTGTGAGGTACTAAATCAAATAGCCCCGGGATAAAATAATAATCCTAGGATAAAATTTTTAGTACACCATTTGGTTGTCAAGGTCAGGATAACTTATCCCACCATTTAAACTGTAGTAATCGGATAAGTTATCCCATATGGATGGTGGGATAAGTTATCCCGAGTAATCTTAGGATAACTAATCCCATGATTAATTATCCCTGGATATCCATTTTCCAACAAAATGACCCCTAATAGTTTATCCATTTACCAAGTAAGGATCGACCAGCATCAAATAATGTCAATAATATTAATAGAAATATAAACATCAATATAAATGATATGCGGTACAAAAAATAAAATTCAATAACAAATGCCATTATAGGGCCACAAGAAGGCCAATCTGGCAAGTTAAATGGGACTCGAACCCAAGTTCAACACCCAAGGGGAAAATATCAATACTAATTCACTCCATCAACTAATAGAAGAGATAATCTATGATCGACAGTCGTATAATAATGAACTTTATATTGAGATACACAATAATAAATATAAACCTATCAAGACATACAATCATCTATGGGTATGAAAACTCTAATACGCTCAAATAAATAGGTAAAGATAGGAAATAAAAAGTCACACCTATTATGCTAAAACCCAATGTCACATGTCTAACATGCCCGAAGAAGAAAAAATCTGAATGGGTTAAAAATCAAGTTGAACATTAGAATCATCAACTAAGTCACTAAGCGCATTATCTATAATCGATGGGGTCACAATACTATGAGACTGATATGAATAAGTTAAATGAAAAATATTCCCACATCGAGAATAAATTCTGGACCTGACCATTGTCATTACAATTATAATAAACCCAGAAGCCCTAACCTATCAAAATATATGAGTTGACCCCAACTAGCTGTCCAAATAGTGTTGATGTTAGTCCCTAGTAAAATGACCATCCTCCTGACATTGATAACATACCTCAATAACTTTAGGCTTGCGAGGAGTAATGGTAACCCAGTCTTAAAAACTAACTTGCATACGAGGCACTCTCTAGACTAATGTCCGATCTCACCACAACCACAACAAGCTCTTAAAACACTTTGAAGTGCTACCCCTCATTATCTTGAATAAATACAACAACGTGAAGACTTTTACTAAAAAATCTACAAGGAACACTACTCGCTATGATCAATATGATTAATATAAGAGGTACCTATCATCTAAAATGTTACCTATGTAGAACCGATTGGCTACAAGTAAAGGTGACCTCTACTAGGAGGAACCTCACTTGTTGTTGGAATACCAACTGCACTATATTTATGAGTTGGAATCTTGTCGCCATCTCCATAAGTATTAATACATTCTCTCTCTATGGACATCACATGATCAATAATACTGGAAAATGGAACACACATCTGCTATTAAGTGCTTTAATTCAAAATAGAGTAGCAATACAAATCCTCAAATAATCCAGACACCATGTCATGCTCTAAAGTATATAGTATAGGAATATGTCTAGCCCTTTTAAAAAGCCAATATTATACTCTGAATCTAACAAGGAACACTACTAAACACTAATAAGCCCAACATTATTATGAGAACCGCTTGAAGAACCAAATATCATCCCAAGCTGTGAGATATCCACAAAATGACTGGGATCCCTAAAGTTTAAGCTTAAAAGAGTGAAGTAGTCACAAACATTATCATATCTTGGTCTATCCCTAAATCCTATAATAAATGCTGAAGATATTTGACATCATTCCCTAACTTTCTAGTTTGATACTGCATTGTAGCTCTGAAAATATATGTCAAAGTATCATCTGTATCTATCTAAAACTTCACTTTATCCATCTGGGATAGAACACAGTCAAAGAATGTACTTGAGGTTCGTAGAAATATGTTCACAAGATAAGGAGTTTATAAAGAAATTTCCTAAGAATTCCTTATAGACTCCCAAAGATAGGTTACGAACGCCTTTGAAATAATCTGCAAGACTCTACTAGATAATTAGCTCTTGCATCAACACACTGGTAAACCTAGGCTTTGATTTTAATTTATCATGACAAAATTTCTCAAGTCACAATGACACCTACTATAACCCAGTTGTAGGTAAGCCTACCCGTATTATGAAACTATTAATAATAGGCTACCAAGACAGAATGAAAGAATAATGTTGAAAAAGTATAGTTAAAGTTTAAAATACCTAAAATAAGCCAAAAACCTGATGGAATATGTACAAAAGCTTCTAATGTAATGTGATTACAAAATGAGATTCTGAGTGCATATATTGATACAATCCATCTTACAATACAACATAGAGATTAGTTTTGTACATAACATGTGGAAT
Organism: Capsicum baccatum var. pendulum; assembly: GCA_030864225.1. Taxonomy (NCBI): domain Eukaryota; kingdom Viridiplantae; phylum Streptophyta; class Magnoliopsida; order Solanales; family Solanaceae; genus Capsicum; species Capsicum baccatum. The sequence goes on from CM061552.1 coordinate 193,351,993, forward strand.
AGTAAAACTCCAAATTCCAGGATCTCACCCTACATCTCTGAACCATAGTTTTTCCCCATGATGCACACAATAATGGTGAGAAACTGTAATACGGCCTCAGAGCTATAGAAGTTTAATATCATTAAAAAACATGTGGTACTCATTAGACAACTGCCGACTGAGCTCTACCTATAATGTAAAAACAATAGCATGTAAGTAGAAATGTAAACTACACCCAAATATCCCACAAACCACGTAATAAAGTTAATGAGACCCTAGGGAAAAATTATCCTAATCATATCCAAGAAAATATCATAATAAGCCTAATGAGGTAATAAGGATGAACTATCCCATTCTACCCATACACGGGACCTTAAGAACTATACCATATTTCATTGGCCATTATATGAATAAAGTATGTATATATATATATTTATATATATATATATATATAAACAGAACAAGGAAATAAATAAATAACAGGAATAAATTAAAGAGGGGGATACACGGTAATACCATAACTACTAGAAATAGATACGTATATACATCCAAGGTTAACTCAAAGTGTAACCTAAGTAATCACACTAGCATCTAAAGGCTTCCCAATCATATTACGAACTAGAGCTAACATAATCAGGGTCCAGAACCATAACACCTAACCATGGGATAACCATGCATATTAAAATAACTAAAAAATTAAGAAATTAGAATCATACCTTAAATCTTAATACCAGCCCAATAATCATCCTATCACAAACTAACCTTAATAATAATAACAATATATAGTAACCGACTAGTCTTGACAAATAATACTTAATTGAGTTTTTCATAAACCACCATCATCATAGGCTTTGAAGTTTTAATCAATACTCATCAAAAAATAATCAAATCTTATACCTATGAAATCTCCCATAAGGATGATAAATAAAATCACTATATAATATATTGCCAATAGTACTCATACCTACACCTATTCAACCCCCAAATGGTTGATAGATATACGCCATACAGGTGATGGGCAATACACGTGTAAGAATGAATTACATGTAAATTAATAATACCATTATTGATCCCAAGTATAATAATGTAACCTAGTGTATACACCTCCTCTATCTCAATGGTTTACAAAGACAGGACCTACGACAACCGCTCTTCTCCGACACTATGGCTCATAGATGAAGGGATCCCTAGGGGTTTAAGGGTACCTATATACATCGACCTGGTCCTAAATTTTGTTTTTCAATACCTATGATCATCATCAATCAACTATTTTCTATACCATATACATATATATATTTATATACATATAAAATAAACATGCCAAAATCATGGCCTAAAGAGTGTATGTCCATAAATCCATTGGTTGGTGTATAAGACTAAATCATTATAATTTTGTAGAAAGGGTTGGAATCTCTGTCGATTGAGGTAAATAGTTGTAGAAAAATTATGGACTAGAGTCTATCTCGGTCACATCTATAAAACATCATTTTAAGTCTCAAGGACACATGAATAATGCATTAAAATGGCATGACGCCTATTATGAAAGAATCCAATTTAAAACTAAAATGTGGTTATAATTGCATTTTTATAAAAAGTAGTAATAAAACCATATTTTTAGTTGAAATCGTACCATTTACTATATAAGTGATCATGAATGTACAAAATATATTCATGCCATCACCATTATCCAAACAATATGATTATAAGCATCAATATTTCTATGAACTACGACCACTTCTTTTACATGGATAGGATACATTCCAAAATCCAACCATAATCATAATCACGGCCTTGGATCCTGTAATATATTTGGCATAAATATAACATATAATCCGAGAAAAACCATTACAATCCATCAAGTAATGCATTAATCATTAAACTAAAGTCTTATAAGTCTTAAAAATACCTAACATTACTAGCCATCTAAGGTACTAAGATCATAAAAAACCAATAAGTATTTCACCCAAAGTGTCAGTTACCCTTCTTGCCCTCGAATTCATAATTTAGGCTAAGTCAGGGTGTTTTACCCATAATAACATCCTAAAAATGCTATATAACATTTAACATATTTAAAATACTCTCTCAAGAAGAAGAGTAGACACCAGCGTACCTCGATGCCGAACCACAACCCTTGAGTTGCCCATAAATTATTCGTCTTTACTCTACTATCTCAAAAAAATTTTATGCTATAAAAATAGTAATCTAGATAATATTAGGATTAAAATAAGACCTATATTTTTATATTATGGATTGGGTCAAATTTCTAGTCAAGAATAAGTCTGTGGGGCCTGCCAATAGAATACAAAATTGAACCCATCATGAGGTCTATTGAAAGAAGAAGAACTTAGGCTAAAATGTTGAACATAGACAAAGCATAAATGAGGTCTCAAGTCAACCCTTAAATTTAGTAATTCAAGACCTAAATTGAAGGAAAAATTATTGGGAAATGAACTAGAAGAATCACGTTACCTTAACATAAATTATGTGGATGATTTCCCACTCTTTCCTCTCTTTGAGCTCTCAACTTTGTTTAAAAATGGTGGAAAAAGTGATAGAAGGTGGGTTTGGGGAAAAGGCAATGGGTGCCGCTTTAGCGGACACCTAGGTACTAAAGTATCTAGCAATAAAGCAGCAACACAACCGCTAAAATGGTTCAGTAAAAAGTTATGGGCTCTGATGAAATGGCCCCAATGGTGCTAAGCTGCTAAAGAGCACTACTTCCAATGGTCTAGGGAGACTAAAGCAGCCCAATAAGCACTTAAGAGGAGCTAATTGGTGCTATGCACTAGTCCAAAATGGACTTCGACTAGGTGGTCAACATTTATTTAGAACCCCATGTGTGCAAATAAACTATGCTACCATAAAAAATTCAATATTTTGGAATCACAAAAATTATTTAAACATTAATCTGATATTGTTTTGACCAAGTGCGGGGCTGTAATACCCCATACTTTTCCTAGCTTAAATATATCCCTAGAATTAAAAAAATTTCTTCAAAGATAAATAATATTTATTCCACGTTGAATTTTCAAGATTTCAACTTTTCATTGTGTGGGAAATTGAAAAAGCTTTCCATCAATAACAAATTCTCCCAATTCTGACACTCAGTAAATGAGTTATGACATTTTTAAGTTAACAGTGTCCACCTGAGAAACTACCGTGTTGTGGTGAAGGATTATTTCATAATTGTCAATTCCAGTGGACCTCCAAAATGTTGGTGAATCACGGAGAGGTCTAAATTATGATTTATCAATTTCCAGTATCTCAAAGCGATAGTGGTGTGTCACGCCAGTAGCCAAAATGGCAAAAAAACTATAGAGCACCATGATAGGACCACATCGCGGAGAATGCCAGTTATCACTAGTCCTTTTCCATTGAACCACCGCGATTGTGGCGCGTCGTGGTGGCCAAACAAATTGGGAAAAAATTTGCATTTTTCAGTTCAGACTTGAAGTTTAAAAGGGGCATTTTTGTAATTTCCAAGGCCCCAGTCCGTCAAAACATAAGATTTAAGTTTAGTCTAAGCACTTTATACTCATTATTCATCATTCTCCTAAAAAAATCCAAGAAACCAAAAGCCCCTTCTCCAAGAAATCAAATTCCACCATAGATTCTCCAAGGAACCTTGAGATTGAGGATTCCCAAGAAAAGATAATCAAGAACTCATCACCAAGAACTCAAATAGGAATCCATTGTTCAAGAATATTCATCTAATCATCAATCAAGGTATGTAGGGTTTATGAACAAGGATTTCCTTTCATCCTTGTGCCCAAAACTAGCTATTAATTACAAATTCATATGATTTTAATTGATTATTCATGAGATTTGAATTAGGGTTCGTACCCATTATTGTTTTTTACAAGATTTTGAGATTTCAAGTACTTTGTCACTAAAGTAAACTCAAAAGCAGAGATTGAAATACTCGCTGTGGGCTCTAGACCTAGGTAATAGAATCTTTTACCATTAAAGGGTCTGGGGATCCCACACTTATTCTTGGTCATTCTCTTTAGCTCTGTCTCTGGTACTCAAACTTTCCATCAACCTCTGAATCAAAACAAATATAAAAACTATGCAAAGTAAAATCTAAAATACTTAAAATAAAGCCTATCTTAACATGGGTTTGCTCCCAAGCAACAACTGATTTAGTGTTGCCACACAACCCAAATTAACTTTTTCCTTTACCTTAAGGATATAAATTTCACCCACAACCTTGCATCCATCATTTGATTTTCTCATAGAGTGGTGTTACAAAGATGAAAGAACCACGTAATGGATGGTGCATAGTAAACCAATCAGACTTGTAGTTAGGCATGTTTTAGTGTCGCTTGTCAGGTGTAAATTTAAGAATATAGGATTCTTGTTCCTAATCTTCATACTCTAACTTTTTTAGATGACTGTAAAGACATGTTATTATATGTACATAATGTAGAAAAGTTCTTTGAATGAGACCTAACCACTCCCACTTCCAGATTTACACCATCCACCACACATTCACTCTTTTACACCTTCTCAATATCAATCTAATGAAAAAGATAACAGTTGAATGCCTAAAATACTTGTGTCTGCTCCACATATTGGATAGTATCTACCTAATCTAATGAAGGTCCCAATCACTCGCTTCCCTAAAAATATAGACAATAACCCTCTTGGTGGGTCCTTCACAAAAACAACAAGAATCATCATCATTGGAAAACCATTTGTCCCCAGATTACATATCACGAAGTGTGATAGAAAAGTAAAAGAAAATAAAAAGAAAAAAATACTAAACTATCATATAACACAAAATCAAGACTTGTTTTATAGGCATCTCAAATCCAATAACTAATGGAGATCGCCCCGCTAACCCCACCAAACCATTACATTAATCCACCATCATCCGATAACTCAGAACATCTAAGAAGATAGCGGAAACAAAACTAACATTTATAACTTAAGAAAGTCTAGTCATTCCATTCATATCAACATTCCGTATTCAATCTACTCAAGTCTATAGTTATCCATAAAACCTCTACAAATCTGATTTCTATTAACTTGTTGGGACACGCCCCAAACAATAGCTAAATGTCGAGTCTAAAACCACTCTATAACATAAATAAAGAGACTACTAAATTAATGCCTTCCGAAGGATGTAAGCTCACTACTTCAATGATACCACACGAACCGCTTGAAAACCTATCACTGCATAAAAAGAAACGAAGAAGCTCTGTCCCCTATTTCAGATGTGGACAGAGCGTTTGGGGACGGTTAGCGGTTGGAGCGCTAGCATGAACTCAAGGGTAAGGATAAAATAATGTTAATATTCAATTCCAAGGAAAACCATCATCAGCCTCCACATTCATATAGACATGTACATACATAAGGATATATTAAGTGTCAAACTATAACAAGAACATATCATGTATCTCAACGCATTCAAGAACCAGGAATAAAGTTGATGACATAAACCATCCACCGCATAGGTTATCTCGATCAAGAGAACTCTAACCTTAAGCCATGTTATTAAGCAAGTGGACTCTAACAACAAGCCCATCGGATTAGTCAAGTGGACACTAGCCATAAGCTATTTCATTGCATATACAGACGCTAACCATGGGCCCTTTCATTATGCAAGTGGACTCTATCAACAAGTCATTCCATTGCACAAGTGGAATCTAACAACAAGCCATCACATCCATTACTAGTCGACATTGAGCCTCTAACCCATTGTCCATTCATTCATATCACACCACTCACATTTGGGGACTATAACCCACTTAACTATATCAAGCCATCAAGGCCACAATTCAATATCACACATGACCATAAGGTCTTCATTAAACATATATAAATCAAACACTTTAACAAGACAACACATTATTTTCAAATATCATCCAAGCCAAATTGTGGTCAGCAAAATCTTTTTCAAATCATTCATTAAAACTCTTGCACAAAACATTTCTTTAAACATAATTCAATTTCATACTAGGGACTCTAAACCCATTTTATTTAACTAATGAAACCTCTAAGGGCATCATTTAACTAATTACATGGCTAACAAGGCCTTTACAATATCATTTTCCAAGCATTCTTACTCAATAATCCATTGCCTTAGGTCAAAATTCTATTAGCATGAAACTTGTAATTTCTCTTAGACATTTTCACTAACACCTTGAAGGCATAGCTTAACCATGAAAAAAATTCAAGTGAAAACCTTCAATATTAGGGTTACTTAAGACCCAAATTTCAAAACACAATAAACAAGCATCCAAATGTGCAAACCGTCACAAAAATATGTAAAATCATAAGTTTAGACCAAAGTAAACATTATCGATCACTTTAGATTAAAAACCCTTATCACTTGTCTTAAAATCCATCATTAAAGATTCATAAACAATATTTAAATCACATGGTATTTGAGAAATATTTATAGGGGAAGTGTCACATGTCTTAAACAAGATAATTTCCCAAAGAAATTTGACTCCTCTGTTGCTTCTAGATGAACATCCCTTGGAACACTAGCCTCCAATCCTCAAAAATGTGTATGAGGGAGTATTTGGGTGGTTTTTGATCTTGCATAATGAGTGTTTAGGAGGCCACAATACATTAGTGTGGTTACTTAAGGGTTTTGGGGTGGTACATCTCCATATAGATCCTGACTTAAAAACCAAAAGTCACTTCCTAGGTGGGTAGAACTCACACAGCTCAACCATACCCTAGGATTCGATTGGTACCCTAACTCGTACCCTAGGCGTCACCAAGGACCCTTCTACTGACCAAGGTACGACCATTCACATATTACTTGTACCCAAGGGTAGAAATAGTACCCTAAACCATATCCCTAAATTATACCTGAACGAATTTCACTAGGCTAACTCAACACTCCATACAGCCTAGTAGTGTACGACTCGTACCCTAATAAACGACCATGAGGGGGCTAAGTCATATCTTGGACAGTGTATAACCCCTATCACACTGTCTGGCATACAAAAGAGGGTCACTAAGTTTTATCTAAGGGTACGACTAGTACCTTAGAGTTCTACCTAGTCCAGAAGCTTCAACTAATTAAATTTTCTAAGGGTCCAAAGCCTAGGTTTTTCAATTCCTCCCCGTTTGAATTATTCATCCTCAAATAAATGGTAAGGCAAGTACAATCACGGGATAACGCATTATTACACATCAATATTACCATTAACCAAGTTAGAACCCAAAAACATACAATGAGGATGAAACACATGCCATGATAATTATGATTCAACTATTCAATCAACTGACCTTGTGACTCTAACCCATTGTCTATCAAAAAACATACCAATTCAAAATTTAGGGACTTGAATCCATGGCCTATCAAAGACATAAATCAAGTTAATAAAAGTTAACACATACCTCAATCATAATTTTCTGGAATGCAAAACAAATGGGGATACTTATACTTCATCTCCTCTTCTACGTCCCAAGAAGCTTCCTCGGAATTTTGATTCCTGCATAGAACCTTTACCAAAGCCACCTCTTTAGTTCATAACAGGCGAACATGATGATCTTAGATCATCATGAGGACCTCCTAATTTGACATAAAGTGTGAAATACCAATGTACTCAAAAGGAACAACTAATGAACGGTCACCCCTACATTTTTTCAACATGGACACATCGAATACCGAATAGATAGATCTTTAACTAGAGGCTATTTCAAACTCATAAATGACATTACCAACCCTGTTCAGAATAAAATAGGGACCAACATATCGGGGACTCAATTTTCCCTTTTTACTAAACGACATTACTCCCTTCATGGGAGAAACCTTCAATAATACCTAATAACCAATTATTAACTCCAAATCCCTTCGCCTCACATACACATAGGATTTTTAGAGACTTTAAGAAGCTCTCAACCTATCAAAAATAACCTCAAGTTTTTTAAGGTTTGATGAATCATATCGGGGCCAAACAACTTACCCTCTATAACATCATTCTACCCTATAGGAGATCAACATCTTCTACCATATAATGCCTCAAAAGGAGCCATACCAATGCTAGAGTGGTAGCTATTATTCTAAGCAAACTCAATCAGGGTTAAATGATCGTACTAGCTACCACCATAATTAATCACACAAGTACAAAACATAACTTCCAGTTTTTTGATAGTCCTCTCCACCTATCCATCCATTTACGGGTGGGAAGTGTTACTAAGGCACACCTTAGTGTCTAAACCTTTACAAAACTTCTTTAAAAAATATGATGAGAATGAAGAACCATGATCCAAAATTATAGAAAGTAGAGCACCATGCAATTTCACTTTTTTTGCAAGGTATAACTTAGCATAATCCTCCATGGAATAACCAGTTCTTATCGGCAAGAAATGAGCATACTTGGTTATTCTATCCATAATAACCAAAATAGAATCACATTGATTTCAGGACTTGGGATGACCAATTATGTAATCCATATTAATCACTTCCCACTCCATTCGAGCAACTCAATCTCTTTAAACAAACCATCAGGCCTCAAGTACTCAACTTTCACTTACTGACACACAATATACCCATAGCTAGCTACATCTCGCTTCACATTATTCCACTAACAAAACTCCATAAGATATGGTATATCTTCATAGAACTGGGATGAATAGCATACTGAGTTTAATGAGCCTCAACCATAATCCTTTCCCTCAATCCATCAACATCGGGAACATATAGCCTACCTTATTACCTCAAGACACCATCACCACAAATAAAAAAGTCAACAACCTTTTGTTGACCGATATTACTCTTAATATTCATCCATTTAGGATCCAACCTTTGCTTTTCCTTTACCCAACAAAAAGACACGACTACGATACTGGATGTACGAGCGCACCACCATCTCCTAAGTCTGAGATACAAACTCCAAGACTAGTGAATCGATCAATATCCTTCAATTACTCCTGCTTATCCTCATAGACATAAGCTAAACTACCCATATATAACCCACTAAGAGTATCAGAAATAACGTTAGCTTTACCTGGATTGTAGTTGAGACTCATATCGTAGTCCTTCAATAACTCAAGCTCTCTCCTTTGCCTAAGATTCAACTATTTTTGAGTAAACACATACTACAGGATGTTATGATCGAAAAAGATATCAACATGAACCCCATAAATATAGTGACCCCAAATCCTCAAAGCAAAAACCACATCTAATAACTCAAAATTATGAGTAGGGTAGTTCTTCTCATGAATATTCAATTTTCTAGAAACATAGACCACCACCCTTCCTTATTGAATCAACACACAATTAAGCCCATTACGAGAAGCTTAACAAAATATTACAAATCCATCATTATCTTCGGCCAAGGTCAAAACAGGAGCTAAAGTCAATTTATCCTTCAACCTTCCAAAACTACTCTCACACACATTCGACCATAAGAACTTGACCTTCTTATAGGTCTACTTAGTTAATGGAGAAGTTATCATCGAGAAACTCTTTTCAAATCTTCAAGAATAACTAGCTATACCAAAGAAGTCCAAAATATCGTTTGGAGTTGTAGGTCTAGGCCATTTCTTAATCACAATAACATTTTGGTAATCCACCATGATCCTTGCACTAGAGATTACATGACCAAAAAAGTCACAACCTTCAACTAAAACTCACACTTAGAGTACTTGGCATATAAATGATGGTCCTTCAAGGTTTGCAACACAACACGATGGTTACAAATATGATCCACCTCACTCTTAAAATAAACAAAGATATCATCTATGAATATAGTGACAAACAAATCTAAAAGTAGATAGAAAACCCTATTTATAAAATAAATCAATGACTCCAGGGCATTGGTCAACCTAATAGACATAACTACAAACTCATAATGACCATACCGAGTCCTAAAGGCAGTCTTAGGGATATCTACTTCCCAGTCTTTATCTGAGTATAACCCAGCCTAAGATCAATCTTAGAGAAATACTTGCGCCTTAAAATTGATCAAACAAATCATCAATCCTAGGTAAAGGATACGTATTCTTTATGGTCACCATATTAAAATAACAATAATCAATGCACATTCAAAGGGAACCATCCTTTTTGGGCACAAACAACATCGGAGTACCCCAAGAAGATACACTAGGAAGGATAAAACCTTTATCTAATAGGTCCTACAATTTATCCTTAAGATCTTTTAGCTTTACCATATCCATTCAATAAGGATGGATAGAAATAGGACGAGTGTCCAAAACAAGATCAATCACAAAATGAATTTCCCTATCCAGAGAAATACCAGGAAGGTCATCGGGTAAGACCTTGGGATAGTAATTAACCGCGGGAGCAGATTATAGTAAATGACCTTCTAAGTTATAATCTTTAACTTGGACCACATGATATAAATACCACATAGAAATTAATTTTTTGTCTCTAAGATATGAGATAAACCTCTCCTTAGGAACTAAAGAACCACTTTCCCATACAATGATTAGCTCAATAGGGAATTTAAATGTTACCCTATGGGTCTGATAATCTAAGGAAGCATAGTACAAATGCAACCAAACCATCCCTAGAATAATATCAAAATAAACCATGTCTTATTCTTTCAAGTCTACAAGTGCTTCTTTACTACCAACAACTACCCCACACCCCATAGACTCTTTTAATATTCACCGAGTCTCCTACCAGCGTAGACACAAAAAAAACTTATATACAATAGAGACCAAAGTCAAAATTTACAACCATAAATAGGGTCATATAAGAGATAGTGGACCTTAGATAAATCAAACAATACACATCATAGGAGAATAGTCTTAACATATCCATAACAATATTAAGAGAAATCTCAAAATCTTTTCTAGTGGCAGGTGCATACAATCGATTCTTGCTAGTGCCGATACCAAAACAAAAGAAGAAGCAAGAGCCGCACCCTTCGGTGTAAGAGCAGATGAGTAGTAATAAGGGCCTTATTAACCAAAGAAGTCACTAGAGAGAGAAACTCTTACTATATGTTCCTTATCTTACCACATATAAAATATTTGTTCCTTTTCTTATCATACAAGCCACAGTGATGCTAACTAAAGAACCTTCAAGGAGGGTAAGATGGAACAAACTAATATCCACTAGTCTAAAATTGGGCACTCTATGCTCAGAACCCATGACCAAATTAAGGTTGATGATCACCCAGTGGTATTAGCTGAGGAGTATTAGTGAAGGATAAAGAATCAAAACTCCCCCACTTATTTCTTGGCCACTTGCCACCATCTCTACCATTTTGCTCAGCAGGGCATATACCCAACGAACCTAGAGATGTCCATATCATTAATCAACAAAGACTAGTTACTCTCAAAGACAAACTTATGAGAAAACCTCAAGGGAAACCTCCTCATTCGAGCCCTCATATCTGACAAAATACCCAAAGCATACCTAGATAATTGGTTAAAACTCATGGAATACTCCTTAATAGACAATTTCCATTGCTTAAGATTAACAAACTTTTCACCATTTTTTGCTCAACCCTAGAGGAAAGAAATGATCTAAAAAAGTATTAGTGAAGTCCTCCCACAAGAATGACTCATCAATATCACCCCTATTCTGCTCCTACTCCTCATACCATTTGTATGCCACGTCCTTCAACTAATGAGATGCAAACTCCAACCCTTACACATTCGTGGCATGCATAACGCTAAATTTTTTTTCCATCTCATCCAGTAAACCTTAAGGATCTTCCACCACCTTAACACAGATGAAGGTTAGAGAACACAATCTCATAAACTAGCCAACCCTTGTAGCCTCAATATATAGAGAAGAAGATGCACCATGCTCAGCCTAATAAATTACCAACTAAAAATCATATGAATCAACTAATGAAACTCAATATTTGACATGCCAGCCTATAAAGTTGTAGGAGGAATCGAGGGAATCGATTGAACTCTCAAACCATTAGGTACCGAGCCTCTAGATAGAGTATGGACTCCATAAATATAGCGAGTCCCATCAACATCATCCCCAGTTGGGATAAAAGGGTTTACAGGAACTTCAGATCTTCTTAAAGGCATAATTTAAAAGACAAGGAACTAGAAATTAGGAGGACCAAGACCTTAAACTCTATAGATCGAGATAAGAAAAAAAGAATGTGAAATATTCCTAAATACATTTTTACCTCTCTTATAAGTGTGGTATGCTACACACCCATAATAGAGAATTTACTCGACAGGTCTTTGTGGACACCCAACCGACCATGAACCTGGATCTAATACTAACTTAACACAAGTAAAAAATGTGCTTGTCATATGGGAATCTCAAGCCCAACAACGATCAAAGATAGCCCTGCTATGATACGGTTAGGGCAGCCTCCATAGGTACACGGCCTTTCACACGAAGCCAAGCTCGAGAATTACAAAAACTCCAAGCTTTGTTCATGCAAATGGCCAACCAAGGACCTAAACTTTTTTATGTGTGAAGAGAGGTCCTAATGTGTAATAAAATACTCTCCAAGGTTGGCACAAGAAGCAAGGGCGGATGGGTCATTTTACCCCTTTTGTTTGTAGTATAAATAGGACATGTTAGAGAGTTATTCCTTAGTTTTTGAATGCTGATTTTTGTAACCTAAAACACTAAACCTTTCCTCTCTCTTCCACTCATAGAAGCCGCCCCTATTATCTCTTAAGTAGAGGGATACTTGTGTTGTCTCTTTGGCTAGAAACAAGGGTTTTGAGGTCGTTGAGTGCCTCTTGGTCCTCGTAAGAACTTGGTGTTTATATTCATTAGACTTAGGGTCCTCTCTTGATGTTAGGGTTCTTAGTTTCTTGAATGTTATATGTCAAGTTATCTATCTTTCTTTATCTTGTTGTTGTTGTTGACTTTGTTATCTTAAAGTCTAGTGAAGTTGTGTGGGGCTCTTTTCGATTCACTAGCATTGTTATCTATCTTGTTGTTCTTGTGTTGTGGGCTGAAAAACCGAAACTTAAACTTGTTGTTCTTGTGTGTTGGACTGAAATCCGAGCCTACTTGAAGCTCTTGGTGTTGTTGGTTTGATTTTGTATCATTTGGTATCAAAGCAAGACCGGTTGTGTTCCAACATAACCCATCTTGGGCTAGTTCACGGCTTAAACAAACTACACCAAAAAGAAATTCTGAAAATCTGTCCATTAAAAGTTGAAACCCAGAATGATGTTGTATGTTTAGATCTAGGTGTTATTTTGCTTGTTTAGTGAGTTTCTAGTGTTGGTTTCTTTCTCACCAACACTAAAGTGTCTAGATCCAAAAGGTGAGCTTGAAACCTTGACATTGTGTAGTGACTTGAAGTGGCCGAAAGTTGTATGTTGTTGATAACCAAAAAAAAAAAATTGGTGGTTGTGTGTTTATGTGCTAAAGAAGTTGATGAAGTTTGTTGAGGTGTTCATCTTTTGAACTTGTTCACCTTGTTCATCTTGTTGTGTGCTCAAGTGGTAAGACAAGCTATAAAGTTGTTGTGAAAGACTTGCACCCATCACCTTTTAGTCTTGTCAATCACTTTTCCCTAATTCAAGGAGCCTTGTTTTGTGGGATTAGTCAACCAAACCCCACTTTCTTGAGTTTGAAAAGGGTGAAATACTACAAGATTTTTATTTTTCCCACCAAAACACTTTGCAAACTATAACAAGTTGTGTGAATATTAACACAAAACAAAAAAAAAAAGAGAAGAAGAACGTGTGGGACCATTGCATGCTGCCACGTCGCTATAAGCTCAACTTAGGATATTCTTTGGTTGCTAATTGTTGATCCTTGGTTTCCCTTACTTGGTCCTATAACTAATTAACAAACTAGTACCTTCCTACTAGGTTGTCAACTAGTTCCTTGAACCGTTTGTTCGTGTCAACGATTATTTGAGTGCTTTTATTCGTTTGAACGAACTGCTGATTTTTGACTCTAGTCCGGCAAGAATTCTTTGAGTCTTCAAACAATAATCCATTCCGGATAAGAGCTTACTCATACCTTAAAACTCTCACGGTTACTAGCCAATTATACAACACTTGTGGAACACGAACTTGTGGTGAACTAAAGCGGATAATATCTTGACAATGGAAGGAGCTACGTCTCATAATGTGGATGCTAATGCCCTTGATTCTATGAGGGTCACTCTTGAGGCCGTTACCCGGACACTTGACAGGTTGAATTCGGAATTTGGGGCCGTGAGAGGGGACTTGGCAACAATAAAGGGGGAAGTGTCGACTATTAGTGGGAGATTAGAACAAGTGGAGAGTCAAAGGAACTCTCGTCCTTCTACTCCTCTACATGTATCTACCAATGGCCATGATAGGACCTCCTCCGCAACCATCACCCCCGAAACAGTCCACCAAATGCTAAATGCACCCCAAGCTCCACTAAATACCGCAAGCCAAACTACCTATTTTCCTCCAAACCGAGACTCCACTAGACCACTACAGTTCCAAGCCCCTCCAATTCCACAAGAGGGATTTGGACGCCAAGTACCTCCACTAAATTCGAACCCTCCATTCCAAGCTCCATTAACCCAAAGACCGCAAATTCCAAATCCTTCGAATCAAAACGGCCAAGGCCGGCCAGCCCACTTTGAAGGATACGGTGGAGAGGAGTATGAAGGTGATGGAGCCTTTGATGATGCTTATATGAGGGAGGAGGAGTTAAGAGAGGGTCGAGGAGAACCTAGGAGATACCGGGGGTATGGAGATAGGGGAAACCGACACCAAGAGAGAGACGTAGGCATCAACACCATCAAGTTGAGCCTACCCATCTTTAAGGGTGAAAGTGACCCCGAGACCTACTTAACTTGAGAATCGGCTTGTGACAAAGTCTTCCAAGTTAATGACATCTCGGAAGAAAAGAAGAGTTGCTACGCTATAGCTCACCTCGAGGGCTATGCTAACACTTGGTGGGAATATGTCAAACGATTTGGTAATGAATTAGTGGATGGGCAGCCACCACCTTGGTATCGGTTGAGGTATTTGATGAGACAACGATACCTTCCCGAGAGATATCGTCATGAGTTGCTCGCTAGATTATATGGCTTGCGGCAAGGAGGCAAGAGTGTGATGGCCTATTTTGACGAGTTCCAATAACTCATGTTGAAACTTGATCATCGTGGGGAGCAAATCAGTCACGACATCATCCGGTTCAAGTGTGGGTTGAACAAAGAGATCGCCACTCATTTGACCCTTCACCGGTTTGAAACCATTGACGGTATATTCCAAGCGGCCCTAGAGATTGAAAGGGAACTTAAGGAGAGATCAGCCTTCAAGTCAAGGGTACAAACCCCCTCGGGTTGGCCCAAAAACAAGGACCAACCCGCCCCTACGAAGCTGCCCGAGTCCAAAACAGTCCCTAAGTTCCCTCCGAAACTGGAGGCTCACAAATATCCCAACCCAAAGGGGTTCCAATGCTTCAAGTGACAAGGTTGGGGGCATAAGGCCAATGAATGTCCGAACCGGTGCAATGTGATCCTACGAGAAGGGAAAGTGTACTACCTTGGTGAGGAGGTGGTTTCCGAAGGGGGGAGGATGAGGCCGATCCTCAAGATGGAGAGGGAGCTGAAAATGGGCCGAATGATGATGAATTAGATGGTAGTGAAGATGTCTATCCACAAGAAGGGGAGTGTGTGGTTCCAAACTTTGTGGTTAGACGTGTCATGATAGTAAGGCGATGGATGACCCGAGTCAAAGGGAAAATCTATTCCATACTAAGTGTCTTGTAAAGGGGAGCGTGTGCACCTTGGTGATTGATAGTGGTAGTTGTACAAATGTTGCGAGCCATGCTATGGTAAATTTCTTGAAGATACCAACTACACTACACACTAGTCCTTATAAGCTACAATGGTTGAACGATTGTGGTGAATTAAAGGTCACAAGGCAATGTGTGATTCGGTTTAAGGTGGGAAACTACCACGATGAAGTGCTTTGTGACGTGATCCCAATGCAAGCATGTCACTTGTTGTTAGGTAGACCATGGCAATATGATAGGTCTACTAAACACGATGGGAGGTCCAACCGGTCTACGCTTGAGAAGGATGACTGAAAGGTCACACTTCACCCTCTTTCACCCTCCCAAGTAAATGAGTGGCATCAAAAGATGAGAGAGTTAAAGGGAAAGGGGAAGGAATCCGGAAAGGGAGAAAAGGGGGGGATGCCGTAGGTGAGGAAGTAGGGACATCCGAGGCTGTCCGAACGACAAGGGAGATGGAAAACGTAGTGATGTTGGGTAGGAGGAAAGAACTCTTCGTGGACCATGATGAAAACAAGCCGATGTTACTTTTGGCCCATTGTTTTAATACTAACCCCACTAATTCTTCCATTTCCCCTTTGATTTCTTGTGTGTTGCAGGAGTATAAAGATGTATTTCCTCAAGAACTTCCGCAAGGATTGCCCCAACTTCGGGGAATTGAGCACCAAATTGATTTGGTGCCGGGTTCACAACTTCCAAACAAACCGGCCTATAGGAGCAATCCCATGGACACTAAGGATCTTGAAAGACAAGTTGAGGAGCTTCTCAACAAGGGATACATCAAGGAAAGCATGAGTCCGTGTGCTGTTCCTGTGCTTTTGGTACCAAAGAAGGACGGAACTTGGTGCATGTGCATCGATTGTAGATCCATCAACAAAATCACAATAAGGTATCGTCATCCAATCCCTAGACTAGATGATATGTTAGATGAGCTCAACGGATCTTGTTTGTTTTCTAAAGTGGACCTTAGGAGAGGCTATCACCAAATTCGCATGCAACCCGGTGATGAGTGGAAGACCGCATTCAAGACCAAATTCGGTCTATATGAGTGGCTGGTCATGCACTTCGGCCTTACCAATGATCCTAGCACATTTATGAGGCTAATGAATCATGTAATGAAGCCTTATATTGGAAAGTTTATGGTGGTTTACTTTGATGATGTGTTGGTGTATAGTAAATCTATTGATGATCATGTAATGCATTTGAGATGTATGTTTGATGTGCTCCGAAAGGAGAAGCTGTATGCCAACATGGAGAATTGTTCTTTTGGTGTTGATAAAGTTATATTATTGGGTTTTGTCGTGAGCTCAAGGGGTGTGGAAGTGGACGATTCCAAGATAGACTCTATTCGAAGTTGGCCGACCCCTAAAACTATTGGAGAAATCCGAAGGTTCCACGGGTTGGCAAGCTTTTATAGGAGGTTTGTCAAAGGATTTAGTACCATAGAAGCCCCCTTGACCGAGGCAATTAGAAAGGACGGACCCTTTAAATGGGGTGATGAGCAGGCTAGGGCTTTTGAGGCCTTGAAAGCTACGCTCATCTCGGCGCCTTTATTGCAATTGCCCGATTTTGATAAGATGTTTGAAGTAGAGTGTGATGCTAGTAAGGTTTGCATCGGGGCTGTTTTGATGCAAGAAGGTAATCCCGTTGCTTATTTCAGTGAAAATCTCAAAGGGGCAACTCTTAATTACTCAACTTATGATTTGGAGTTGTACGCCCTTGTTAGAGCCTTGGGAAATTGGCAACATTATTTGTGGCCTAAGGAGTTTGTGATATGAACAGATCATGAGTCATTGAAACACCTTAAGAGCCAAGACAAGTTGAATAGGCGTCATGCTAAGTGGATTGAGTTCATCGAGACCTTCCCTTATGTAATTCATTACAAAAGGGGAAAGGAAAATGTTGTTGCCGATGCCTTGTCTAGGAAGCATGTGCTTGTTTCTACCTTGTCTTCGAAATTGATGGGTTTTGAGAGCTTGCGGTTGTTGTATCCCGAGGATCCTACCTTTTCTCCTATTTTTAGGGAATGCGAAGAGTGGGGAAGGGACCGTTGGTTTAAGGAGAATGACCATTCCTCCTACTCTCGGTTCGATGGGTATTTGTTCAAGGGGAGGAGGTTGTGTGTTCCTTCTAGTTCTTGGAGGGACTTATTTTTGAGGGAGGCCCATGACGGAGGCCTCATGGGTCACTTTGGGGTAGACAAGACCCTCGGAATCTTAGAGGAGAACTTCTATTGGCCCAAAATGCGCAAAGACGTCACTAAAATTTGTAGTCAATGCGTGGCCTGCCGGAGTGCGAAATCTCGTCTCCTACCTCAAGGATTATACACCCCACTCCCTACTCCCCTTAGGCCTTGGTTGGACATTTCGATGGATTTTGTTTTGGGGCTGCCAAGGACTAGAAAGGGCCGAGATAGCATTTTTGTTATTGTTGATAGATTCTCTAAAATGGCTCATTTTATTCCATGTGCTAAAACCGAGGATGCTCGTAGTGTAGCTTCATTATTTGTTGCACATGTTGTAAAGCTTCACGGGGTACCGAGGACTATTGTGAGCGATAGGGACTCCAAGTTCCTAAGTCTCTTTTGGAAGTCCATGTGGGGTAGGCTTGGAACGAAGTTACTTTTCTCCACGTCTTGTCACCCACAAACCGATGGCCAAACGGAGGTAGTAAATAGAACCTTGGGGTCTATGCTATGTTCTATGGTTAAAGGTAAACTGACTTCATGGGAAGATCACCTACCCTTGGTAGAATTTGCATACAACCGGGTAATACATTCGAGCACGGGAATGACTCCCTTTGAATGTGTTTACGGCCTGAATCCCCTTACCCCTTTAGATCTCACTCCTTTGTCTAGTGATCTCATGACCAGCTTAGATGGAAATAAAAGAGCCGAGGCAATGAAGAAAATGCATGAGACGGTGCGGATCAAGCTTGAAAAGAAGAACCAAGAGATTGCAAAAAGGGTAAATAAAGGGAGAAGAAGGCTTGTGCTTGAACCCGGAGATTGGGTGTGGGTGCATCTTCGAAAGGATCGGTTTCCAGCTCAAAGGAAGTCCAAATTTCTGCCAAGGGGTGATGGTCCTTTCCAAGTACTTGAGAGAATCAATGACAACGCCTACAAGATTGACCTTCCACCGGAATATCAATTGCACAACACTTTCAACGTTGGTGATCTCTCCCTCGTGGATGCGGTTGAAGATGACCAAATGCTGAATTTGAGGTCAAATTCCTCTCAAGATGGAGAGGATAATACGGTTAGGGCAGCCTCCACAGGTACACGGCCTTTCACACGAAGCCAAGCTCGGGAATTACAAAAACTCAAAGCTTTGTTCATGCAAATGGCCGTGTTTGAGTTGATGATTGAACCAACCAAGGACCTAAACGTTTTTATGTGTGAAGAGAGGTCCTAATGTGTAATAAACTACTCTCCAAGGTTGGCACAAGAAGCAAGGGCAGATGGGTCATTTTACCCCTTTTGTTTGTAGTATAAATAGGACATGTTAGAGAGTTATTCCTTAGTTTTTGAATGCTGATTTTTGTAACCTAAAACACTAAACCTTTCCTCTCTCTTCCACTCATAGAAGCCGCCCCTATTATCTCACAAGTAGAGGGATACTTGTGTTGTCTCTTTGGCTAGAAACAAGGGTTTTGAGGTCGTTGAGTGCCTCTTGGTCCTCGTAAGAACTTGGTGTTTATATTCATTAGACTTAGGGTCCTCTCTTGATGTTAGGGTTCTTAGTTTCTTGAATTTTATATGTCAAGTTATCTATCTTTCTTTATCTTGTTGTTGTTGTTGACTTTGTTATCTTAAAGTCTAGTGAAGTTGTGTGGGGCTCTTTTCGATTCACTAGCATTGTTATCTATCTTGTTGTTCTTGTGTTGTGGGCTGAAAAACCGAAACTTAAACTTGTTGTTCTTGTGTGTTGGACTGAAATCCGAGCCTACTTGAAGCTCTTGGTGTTGTTGGTTTGATTTTGTATCATGCTACCCCACCTAACCATCACATCAATTAACCAGCATCGGATAACTCCTAACTTATTAGAAGGTAGCAAAAACAAAACAAACATTTATAATTTAAGAAAGTCTAGTCATTCCATTCATATCTACATTCCATATTCAATCTATCCAAGTCCATAGTCATCCACAAAACCTCTATAAATTCAATGTCTATTATCAAGTTTTGGCAAGCTCTCGAAAATTGCCAAATACAAAATCAAAAATAAGTTAATAACATAAATAAAGATACTATGAAATGTATCCCTTCAGAAGGATGGAAGCTCAACACTTTAACATCACCACACGAACTTCCCGAACACTTATCACTGTGCAAGAAATGAAGAAAAATATTTGACCCTTACGTCATATGGGGACGTAGTATTTGGATAATATTAGCGGTTGGAGAGGTAGCATGTAACTCAAGGGTAAGGATAAAATAATATTATTATTCAATACCAAGTAAAACCATCATAAGCCTCTGTATTCCTACTGTAATACCTCGAGTCCATACCCTGGATATTAATCGATGTGTATGACCCCAACCACCAGCTAACCCATGTCTGATATCTATTGAGAGCACTAAATAATATACTATACTAAATGCAAAAAATAGTTTAAAATGCCATAAGGTTCAAAATCCAAAATATTGATGAATAACAGCATCTGATAAAACATCTGAATCTAAAATACTGTCTGAACTAGTCTAGTCTGAAAAGCACCTAATTGAACTATCTGAAAGTGAGTTGATGGGACAAGCCCCCAACTAACTTCGACTACTGATAAAATTAATTACTAAAATAAAAGCATGACTTCGATAGATAAGGACTTACAACTAAATCTTCCGCTACTAACTAGATCTATCTAAGCGTGGTCAGGAACCTGAGCATCCAAATCTATGATAATAAGACATCACAGTACAAATAAAGAGTATGCGGTTAGTACGTAGAATGTACTGGAATGCAAGATGAGGTAAGGCTGAATGCAAGGGTTCATATACATGAACAGTAAATGACTGAATGATATAGAGTAACTTAATTTAAGAGTAAGTGGATAACTAATACTACTTAAAACACAAAGTATACAATAATGTGGACATACATAGATATATAATATATCTAAGCGTTTCTTAAGCTGAGTACTAAGTTCTAATATCTGAGTAACTAATAGTTGAAGTTACTAATTATTGAACTCTAAACTGAGACTGAAACAAAAACTGTAGGAGGTAATCATTTAACCGGCATGCCCCTCTTTGAACCTATTGGGGTCTAACCTATAACCCCAGTTGGAAGGGTGCTAATACCATGCTATGGGTATGAACACTGGTTGTGAGTTAAACCTAGCTAATATGAAGACATTTTATCAACCATAACTAATTGGAAAACTCATAAGAGATTTGTAAGCCCTTATCTAGCAGCAAGTCAATCTCAACCTATGCGGGCTATGTAGTTCTGTAACACAAGGATTTCTACTAAGGGTCAAACCCTAAACTAACTTAAATGTCCCCATCACTATATTTTCTTGGTATTGAATTGGAATCCCAACTAAAAGACATTGAACTTGTTATACTTAACTCGAATGGACTGATATGGAATTTACTATGTTATCCTGACTTCTATAACAGACTGAGTGTATTACTGGTAGTGACATGACTGATATATTTTTATAAATTACATTGGCTCTAGGTAAATAGTTAAATAGTTGAGTATTAAATACCCCAAAGACTCGATAGCGTGAAAAGTAAATCTTAGAAAAATCTTGAATAACATAACAATGGTCACTGGTTCATAATTCATTCGTAAAGACATTTCATCAAATACTTGTAATGCATAAGATTGTACATATACTAACATGTAATGATTTCATCATTTAATGCACATGAACATTTTAAAAATCACTTGGGGAGAATGACCAAATGCATATATTTATAGATAATATGTAAACATGGCAACTAAAATGCCCAACTTGCAATTTCATGGGTTTAATATGTTATTCATATAATTCCCCCAAAATACTATTTTATATTCATGAATCTTATCATAATCATGTATTGAAGACAAAATTTGCATCTTAGATACATTAAACACTTTCTAAATTCAAGGGTTTATCAAGATATTCACATATTTATCACACATGGTATTCATTTTCACGAACATGCACTTAAATCATGGATTGAATTCCAACTAATATCATGAACATGAATTCATTCTAATTCATACATGGAGGTTCATAATTCAGCAATGTTGTAGTCTTAAAATGGATTTGTGGACTCTATGGGTAAAAGGAACCCATAGATGAACAACTAACATACTTGGGTATTTTAATCTTAAAGGTTCTTGGAGGATTTCTTGAGTATGTTCTTGATTTATTGAACTAGGGTTTTTGCTACTTGAAAGAGAATGTTTTATTCTTGAGAGAAAGTGAGGAAATAATGAGATATTTGGTTATTTCGGGTATGAATCCTGTGTTTAGTCTAATTATAGGTTTTGAGAAATGACCAAACAACTCTTGATGTTAATTAACAGAAATAGAAAATCTAAACTTTTTACCCCAGCATGATGCGGTACAATCGAACCGGCTTACAGGAAAGTGGACAACTGAGAACTGCGCTGATGGCATGATGTAGTGCCATCATGGTGCCTCACTATATAGAAAATTGGGACTTCGTGCGATATTCCATTATCATGGAGCAACACCAGAAAAGTGATAATTAGTGTGATCAAAACTGGAAAATACTGAGTATTTCAAAATTTTTATATTGAATAACTCATGGAATGAGAGTTAATTTAAGCTAGGGAAATATGAGGTATTACAATATCTCTCCTTTGGGAACATTCTTTCTCTAATGAGACTTACTAGGCTAAGATATACTAATAGACTGAGTTTACACATTGAACATGCACGACTGAAGCATGACTATATCACTGAAACTATAGATACACCGAGTTTTCATATTGACCATGTATATTAGATACATGGAATACATGAATGAAGTTTTGATAAGCTGAGTTTTCAAACTAATCATGCATATCTAAAGTAGGGAATACATGACTGAACTGATTCATAAATGATAACTGAACATGAAACAGTAAAGAATACCAAATTCGTAACTGTAAATGAATATGGAACTAAGTAAATCTAAGGAAGGCTATTACCTTAGGCTGAGAATACTGATGAACATCAGATCATTTAATGAACATGTAAGAATGGTAACTTGAGGGCATGACTAAATCTGAAACGTGATACATGAACTGAATATCTTGAACTGAACTGAGCCCCTGAATACGTGGCTTATGACTAAGATTAGAACTTAATGGTAAACTTATGAGTACCCACTACTCTAAAATGGACTCATTACGTGTAGAGAAACTGGAAGGTTTAGGACATGAAAGATCGGGGATTATAGTGCATCTCTACCTTAGGACACTATGTCCCTCAAAGAACGCTGGCTTGGCTGATATACAAAGGAAAAGCTGGGATGACGCATGAGACACCTATAAACTAAATTGTTACTAAATATCGGTGATATATTACTATAGCATGATACACAAACTAAGCTAAATTTGAAACTACAAGTAAATTTCAATTTAGGATAGGACAACTTGATGGAAAGGTGAAAAACCATCCAAATTTGTCCACCTGACTGCTAAACTTGATTGTTGGCTTTATGGACTAACTCAATTTTAAAACCTATACTTAACTTGAGCACTTATTTGACACTCTTCCTATAAGGTTCTAATGACGTTAGGGGGTACAAAATCTTGACATGGTGTCATTAAGACATTTGAATAAGAAACCATAACATGGACAAAAATTCTATAATATAGGCACTGATAGCCATACCTACTGGGTTTTGAGCTAAACAAAATTCATCCCTTAACTTAAAGCCATCATTATAAAGTTGTGAACCACTTAATCAACAACTCTAAACTGAATTGTTACCACTTTACTCTAAAGTTTGGGGTAGACACAGAGGAGGTCTTTACTAATATTTCAGGTCTGACACCGAAATTGATGTCTATATATGGATTAGAAAGAAAGTAAAGCCTCGAGATTTAACAAGGAATAAACATGACTATGAAAGATTTATAATGAACCCGTAACTATATTAGGAGAACTTTCCTGATTATGGTAAGACTGGAGGGGATAAAATCTTTTCTGGCATTGACCACTAGTGGTACTAAAACTAGTACCCTACTGAGTTGGACAACCAGATAGAACGTGAGGATGACTGTGCTGAATTCGCAGACCATCATTAGGATATTATATGACTGTGTGACCTGACTCGCCACATCCAAAAAACATATCAATATCATCTTTATACACAGTTAGGTGATTTCTTCCACATTCTTCTCAAAGTCGATGGGTATGACCACTGCTCACACTACCCTGGGCTTTAGAGCATGGCGCCCAATCCAAATCGTCATTCTTAAACTTTGGTACTGGTATACTAGCTGATGAAAATGCTGGAACTAAAGATTTTAGATAAAAATGGGAACGGTTACTGCCTTTTTTCTTAGGTTGATTCAAATTAAAAAAATTGGTTCTATCTCTCTAGTACTCTCTCTCCTTCTTCTTAAGTTTCTGCTCCTTAATTTGTTGAGCATGGACCATAAGTCTATAGATTTCTATCTCCTTAGTCAATATTGTAGTTCTTCACTCCTTAACTATACTAACTGATACTCCAGACATGAACTTGCTCATTCTAGGCCTATTGACTGCTACTACATGGGGAGCATACTTGGCTAATTGAGTAAACTTAA
Organism: Capsicum baccatum var. pendulum; assembly: GCA_030864225.1. Classification (NCBI taxonomy): domain Eukaryota; kingdom Viridiplantae; phylum Streptophyta; class Magnoliopsida; order Solanales; family Solanaceae; genus Capsicum; species Capsicum baccatum. The sequence goes on from CM061552.1 coordinate 193,376,398, forward strand.
AGAGATACTCTTTCACAGTCTTGCTACCTTGCCTGAGATTGAGGAACTCTAACACGGTCTTCTCTCAGCTCTAAGGGATATAATCTATCTAGAAAAGCAGTAGCAAACTCTTCTTATTCTACATGATCTACATTTGTGCCCCTTTCTACCTTCTAATGGTTAAACCACGTATAAGCTATATTTTGTAGCTCATAGGTAGCTAACTCAACACTCTCACTGGAAATCACTCACATAATATCTGTGACTTTCTAAACATGATAGAGGTACTCATGTGGATTCTCTTCTGACTTAGATCCTGAGAATAGGGGAAAAATCATTTAGGTTAAGTCCCAAATCCTGGATACAGCAGTATTGGCCACTTGGTTAGCCTCAACTGCTGCTGGCCATTCATTCTAAGCTATCATGGAATTTTCTAGTGTAGTGAATATAGCTCTGAATTCTGCATGGGAGACATGCTCGTCCAGGGTATCTGCCTGAACTGGCTGAGGCGCTGACTGATTTTCGGTTATCTTTTCATTAGTCCTTTTGGGAGGCATATTTTTTAAATGAAAGAAAGAAATATATTAGACTAAGAGTTTAACTTGAGATCATTCTCACTCATGGAACATGAATAGAAAAAGAAGGGGAACTTTTACTAAAACATCTCATAGCCTCCTATCTATAAGTGTGGTATGCTACACACCCATACACAAGACTCTACGTGATACGCATTCAGACTCCCTAGGACTCTATTGAACCTTAGGGTCTGATACCAAGTTTTTAATACCCTAAGTCTGTACACCAGATTTTACATGATGCTTATAACCCCGAAGGACCATAAGCTAACCCATATCTAATATATAGTGTGAGCACTGAATAATATACTGTACTAAAGTTAAAAATAGGTTGAAATGCCTTAATGTTCAAAATATAAAATACTGATAAATAACAACATCTGATAAAACATCTGAATCTAAAATACTTTCTAAACTAGTCTAGTCTATAAAGCCCCTAACTGAACTATCTGAAAGTGGAGTTAATGGGACAATCCCCCAAATAACTCCGACTACTGATTTGCTGCTAAGTTTGATTACTGAAATAAAAGCATGCCCTCGATAGATGAGGACTCACCACTAAATCCACAAATGCTGAATGGATCTGTCTAAGAACTATCAGGAACCTAAGCATCTGAACCTATGATATGAGACATCATAGCATCAAGAAAGTGTATGCGGTCAGTACATGGAATGTACCGATATGCTAAATGAGGTAAGGCTGAATGCAAGGGTTCTATACATGATTAGTAACTAACTGAATGATATAGAGTAACTGAATATAAAAGTACATGGATAAGTGATACTACTAAAAACACTAAGTATAAAATACTAGGGACATATATGGATATATACTAATATTTGAGCTTTCTTAAGGTGAGTGCTGATTTTTGATAATTGAGTAACTAATATCTGAAGTTACTAATAACAAAATTATAAAGTTAGAATGAAACTAAAATTGTCGGAGGTAATCAATTAAATGACATGCCCCTCTCTAAATTGATTGGGGTCCAACCTGTAACCACAGTTGGAAGGGCGATAATATTGTGTCGTGGGTACTAACATTCATTTTGGGTTAACCCTAATGAACAGGAAGACATTTTATCAACCCTCACTGACAGGAAAACTCACAACAAATGTGTCAACCCTTATCTAGTAGGAAGTCATCTCAACCTAAACTGTTACATATTTATGTAACTTAGGATTTCTACTAAGGGTCAAACCCTACACTAACAAGAATACCCCCATCCTTGGGTTCGCTCGGTGATGAATCCTACTCCCAACTAAAAGATATTGAACTGATTATAATGAATTGGATTGGAATGATACTGAGTTTACTGAGGTCTCCTGAGTTTTGACACTAACTCAGAGTACTACTGGTCATGGCATGACTAATACTACTCTGTAACTGACACTAGATCTAGGTAAACAACTAAATTTTCAGGTATTAAATACCACCAGGACTCGATAGCATGAAAAGTAAAGGGTAGTAAAATCTTGAATAACATAAAAATGTTCACTTGGTCATAATTCATTCATATAGACATTTCATCAAACACTTGTAATGCATAAGCTTTTACATATACTAACATGTCATTATTTCATCAATTAATTTACATGAACATTCTATCAATCAATTGGGGAAGATGACCTAATGCACATATTATTAGATAATATATAAACATGGTAACTACAGTGCCCAACACTCAATTTTATGGGTTTAACATGATATTTAGCTAATTCCCCAAAATTCTATTCTATCATCTTGAATCTTATCATAATCATGGATTGAAAACCAAATTAACATCATAGATATTTCAATCACATTATAAATTCAAGGATTTATCAAGATATTCACATATTCATGTTACATGTTATTTAATTTCATGAACTTGTAGTTATATCATGGATTGAAACCCAACTAATATCATGAACTTGAATTCAATCTAATTAAAACTTGGAATTTCATAAGTTAACAATCTTGTAGTTTTAAATAATGGATTCATGGACTTATAGGTGAAAGGAAACCATAGATGAAGACCTAACATACATGGGTATTTTAATCTTGACGGTTCTTGGAAGATTTCTTGAGTATGTTATTGATTTCTTGAACTAGGGTTTTTGTCTTTAGAGTGAGAAAGTGAGGAAATAATGACATATTTTGTTATTTAGGGTATGAATCCCGTGTTTAGGCTGATTTGGGGTTTTGAAAATTGACCAAACAGCCCCTAAAATTTAATAACCAAATTAGGAAATCCCAATATTTTTCCCTAGCGCGATGAGGTACAATCACGCCAGCTCACTAGAAAGTGAACAACTGGGAACTGGGTTGATAACGTGATATGGCGCCATCACGGTGCTTCACTAGATGATAAACTGGGCCTGGGTGCAATGAGTCATTATGGCAGATTAACACTGGAAAAGTGATAATTAGGAAATCAGCTAGTGGCACGACACGGTGGTATCACGTTGGCTCACTGGAAAATGACAATTGTCATTTGGACTGCCTCCGCGATGTTCTAAAGTATAAGGTGGCACACTGTTTAAAAAAAATGTCTCTAACTCTTCACCCTGGTATCGGATTTGAGTGAATTTTATATCGATGAAAAGCTGACTGAATATCCTATGCATTTGTAAGCTCTAAACTAGAAAATAATAAGGATTTCAAAAATTTTATATTAGATAACTCTTGAACTGAATGTTAATTTAAGTTAGGGAAATATGAAGTATTACAATATCTGCCCCTTGGGAACATTTGTCCTCAAATATGACTAACTAGGCTGAGAAATATTGACAGACTGAGTTTACACATACAACATGTATGACTGAAGCATGAATACATGACTAAAACTATTGATACGCTATGTTTACATACTGATCATGCATATCTGATGCGTGGAATACATGAATGAAGCTATTTATAAGTTGAGTGTTCATACTGAACATGCATATCTGATTCATGGAATACATAACTAAACTGTTTCATGAATGAATGACTAAACATGTAGCGGTAAAGAATACTAAATTTGTAACTGTACCTTAACATGGAAAAGAGTAAATGTAAGGAAGTCTATTACCTTAGGTTGAGGTTACTGATGAAACTGATATCATTTACTGAACACGTATGAATGGGAAGATGATGTGGCACGACTATGTTTGAAACGTGATACATGAACATAATATCATGAACTGAATGGAGCACCTAAATACATGGCTTACAACTAATATCAAAACTGGAGGGTCAACTTATGAGTACCTACTACTCCAAACTGGACTCATTACGTGTAGAGAAACTTGAATCTTTAGGGCATAAAATTTCAAGGATTGTAGTGCATCGCCCCCTTGGGACACTATATCCCCTGAAGAATGCAGTCTAGGATGATATACTAAGGTAAAGCTAGGATGATGCATGAGGCACCTTAAAACTATATCGTGACTGAGTATCTTAGATCTATAACTTAGGAAAGATACATGAACTAAGTTTAATTCGCAACTACCTGGATGATCCATTTTTTATAGGAACACTTGAGGTAAAGATAGGAAACCATCTGAATTTGTCCACCTGACTGCCAAACTAGATTGCTGGCTTTATAGACTAAGTCATACTAAAAACTTATACTTAAATTGAGCATTTCTTTGACACTCTTCCTATAAGGTTCTAATAACTTTATGGGGGTAAATAATCTTCGCATGGTCTAAATAAGACATCTGAATTAGAAGCCACAACATGGCCAAAAATTCTATAATATTGGCACTGATAACCAACCATACCTGCTAGGGTCCAAGATGAACTGAATTCTCCCCCTTATATTTAACCTATCAGTCTAAAGTTGTGAACAACTTAATTAACAACTTTAATTGATCTATCACCACTTTACTCTAAAGTCTGGGGTAGACACTTAGGAGGGCTATACTAATATTTGGGATCAGATACAGAAATTGACGGCTATATAGGGCTTACAAAGAAAGTAAAGCCTTGAGATCTAACAAGGCATAAACATAAAGATCAAAGACTCATAACATACCTATAACTCTATTAGGAAAACTTCCTTTATCATGGAGAGACTAGAGTGCATAAAATCTGTTCTGGAGTTAACCACTAGTGGTAGTGGAAGTGGCGCCCTGCTGAGTCGGGCGACTGGATAAAACTGAAGGATAACTGTGCTCACTTTTTGGACTAACCTTACGAAATTATCAGACTCTATGACCTGGCATACCACATCCATAACATATATCACTGCCGACTTTACACACACCTAAAATATTTCTTCCACATTCTTTGTAAAGTGGATGGATACGACCACTGCTCACACTACCCTAGTTTTTGAAGCCTAGCACCCTATCCTAAAGGTCATTCTTGAACTTTGGTACTAAAGAACTAGCTGAGGACAGAGCTAGAACTAAAGATTTTTTATGAAACAGGGAACGGTTACTGCCATCTAACTTAGTTTTATTGAAATTGAAACTACTTGTTCTACACCTCTTGTTCTCTATCTTATTCTTCTTAAGCTTCTGCTCATCAATCTATTGAGAATGGACCATAAGCCTAGAGATGTCCATCTCCATAATCAACATTGTAGTTCTGCACTCCTTAACCACACTATCTGACACCCAAGACAAGAACTTGCTTATTCTGGATCGATTGTCTTCTACTACATTGGGAGCATACCTGGCTAACTAAGTAAACTTAAGGGAATATTCTTTCCCAATTATACTGCCTTTCCTGAGATTAATGAACTATAACATATTGACTTCTCTCAACTCTAAGAGAAAGAATCTATCTAGAAAATTAGTATCAAAATCTTCCCATTCTATGGGCTTTACATTTGTGTCCCTGTCTACCGTTCACTGCACACATATGAGCTAATTCTTATAGCTGATAGGTAGTTAACTCAGCACTCTCACTGAAAGTCACTCACATAATATCTGTGACTTTCAAAACATGATCGAAGAAATTCTGTCGATCCTATTCTAACTTAGATCTTGAGAATAGGGGAGGATTCATTCACGTGAAGTCATGAATCTTGGATACAGTAGAAATGGCTAATGGGTTAGCATGAACAATAGTTTGTTTTTCGTTCTGAGCTATTATAAAATTGGCTAGAGTAGTGAATGCAACTCTAAATTCTGCATGGAAGACATGCTTATCCAGGGGATCTGGCCGAATGGGATGAGGTGCTGATTGATTTATGGTATTCCTTTCATTAGTCCTTTTGGGAGGAATGTTCTATTAAAAAAGGGTGAAACAGATTAGAATAAGATTTTAACTTGAGATCATGCTCACTCGCACAACATAAATACTAAAAGAAGGAAAACATTTCCTAAAACATCTCGTAGCCTCTTGTAAATAAGTGTGGTGCGCTACAAACCCATGCCCAAGACACTACTTGATATGGATTTTAGACTCCCTAGTACTATGTTGGACCTTAGGCTCTGATACCAAGTTTGTAATGCCTTGATTCTGTACCTTGGTTGCTACACGGTGGTTATGACCCCGATGGACCACAAACTAACCAATGTCTACAATTTGGTGTGAGCGTTGAGTAATAGACTATACTAAATGCAAAGAAAAAGGTTGAAATACCATAAGGTTCATAATCTAAAATACTGCTAAATAACAACATCTGATAAAACATCTAATAAAACATTTGAATCTAAAATATTGTCTGAAGTAGTCTAGTCTGAAAAGACTCTAACTGAATTATCTGAAAGTGGAGTTGATGGGAGTTAATGTGCCCCATGGAAAAGAACAGAAAAAACAACCATATGGTTGGTGAAGTTTACACTTACTAGACTAAGCCAAATAAACTAAAAACAACAATGAGAAAATATATTTGTAATTTGTAAAATATACCCAAAACTAGAAAAAAACAACTAAGACTCAAGACCAGGTAGCATCACTTCACCAAAAATAATGGGAATATCTTTACCCCAAACTTAAAAATCTACTTTGTCCCTAAAATAAACTCAATAGTAGAGATAGAAATACTCTTTGAGGACTCTAGGCCTAGCTAGTAGCAACTTTTAACATTAAAAAGGTTCGGGGACCCTACACTTAATCTTTACCATTCTCTTTAGCTCTAACCTCCAGTACTCAGAATCCATAAACATCTGACTCAAAACAAAACCAATAAATACATAAGTAAAACATAAAATACTTAGGATAAAACCTACCGTAACATGGGTTTCCTCTCAGGCAGCACCATTTAGTATCGTATCACAACCCACATTAACTCTTTTCTCCACCTTGAAGATATAAATTTTGATCTCAACTTCATATCTATTTTTTTGCTTTGCTCATAGGATTGTTTTAAAAGATGAAAAAACTAAGTAATGGATGGTGTATGTTAAACCACTTAGACTTGAAGTGACGTATGTTTTGGTGTTTCTTGTCTGGTGTAAATTTATGAATATAGGATTCTTGTTCCTTATCTTTACACTCTTCCACAATTTTAGATAACTCCAAAGATATGTTTTCATATGTACATAATATTGAAAAGTTCTTTGAATGAGACCTAACCAATCCCACTTCAAGATTTACACCATCCACCACACATTCAATCTTTTTCACATTCTCAATATTAGTCTAAGGAAAAAAATGGCAGTTGAATGGCTAAAATACTTATGTCTGCTCCACTGATTGGCTAGTATCCACCTCATCTAGTGAATGTCCCAAACACTCGCTTCCCTTTTAATTTGGACAATAACTCTCTAAGCAAGTCCTCTACAAAACTAACAAGAATCATTATCACTCTCAAACCATTTATACCTAGATTATATATCACGAAGTGTGATATAAAAGTAAATGAAAATAAGAATAAAAAATACTAAACTATGTACAACTATGTATAGCAAAACTAAAAATAAGATATTTTCCTATTTAAAAGTCCCTAACAATAACGCCAAAAACATGATGAGACCAAGAAAACACACAAGTGTACGTGGTCCCACCAAGTAGTAAAGTAGCCATTTTAAATAAAATTATTAACACCAGATGTAACACGGTGCTTACAACCCCGAAGGACCATAAGTTAACACATGTCTGATATCTGCTGTGAGCACTAAATATTATATTTTACTAAATAAAGAAAACAGGCTGAAATTCCATAAGGTTCAAAATTCAAAATACTGATAAATAACAACATATGATAAAATATCTGAATTTGAAATATTGTCTGAACTAGTCTAGTTTGAAAAGCCTCTAACTAAACTATCTAAAAGTGAGTTGATAGGAAAAGCTCACGACTAACTCCGACTACTAATAAATTGGATTACTAAAATAAAAGCATGCCCTCAATAGATGAGGACTTACTAATAAATATGTAACTATTGACTAGATTTTTCTAACCGCGGTTAGGAACCTGAGCTTCCATACATACCGTATAAGATGTCACAGTTTAAAGAAAGAGTATATGATTAGTACATGGAATACTAGAATACTAGATGAGGTAAGGCTGAATGCAAGGGTTCATATACTTGAAAAATAACAGAATGAATGATATAGATTAAGTGAATTGAAGAGTACATGGATAACTTATACTACTGAAAACTCTAAGTTTACAATAGTGTTGACATACATAGATATATAATATATCTAAGCTTTTTTTAAGCTGGGTACTAAGTTTTTATATCTGAGTAGCTAATATATGAATTTAGTAATTACTGAATTCTAAACTGAGACTGAAACTAAAACTTTGAAAGATAATTATCTAATCGATATGCCCCTCTCTGAGCTGTATGGGGTCCAACCTATAACCCCAGTTAGAAGGGTGCTAATACCATACCATGGGTGTGAACACTGGGTGTGAGTTAAACCTAGATAATGGGAAGACATTTTCTCAACCTTAACTAATAGGAAAATTCATGAGAGATTTATCAACCATTATCTAGCAGGAAGTCATCTCAAACTATGCTGGATACGTAGTAATATAACTCATGGATTGCTACTAAGGTTCAAGCCCTACCCTAACAGGAATGCCCCCATCCCTGGGTTGGCTTGGTATTTAATTGTACACCCAAATAAAATACACTGAACTGATTATACTTAACTGATACTAAATTTACTGAGTTCTCTTATGTTCTATAATAGACTGAGAGTACTACAGGTCGTGGTATGACTTATATATTATTATATCTGACATTGGCTCTAGGTAAACAACTAATTGTCGAGTATTAAATACCCCCAAGACTCGATAGCATGAAAAGTAAATCTTAGCAACATCTTGAATAACATAACAATGTTCACTTGATCATAATTCATTCATAGAGACATTTCATCAAACACTTGTAATGAATGAGTTTTTACATATACTAATATAGCATGATTTCATCATTTAATTCACATGAACATTTTATCAATCACCTGGGGAGAACGACCTAATGCACATATTCATATATAATATATAAACATGGAAACTACAATGCCCAACTTGCAATTAATGGGCTTAACATGCTATTCATATAATTCCCCCCTAAAAACTATTCTATGTTCATGAATCTTATCATAATCATGGATTGAAAACAAAATTAACATCTTAGATACATTAATCACTTTGTAAATTCGAGGGTTTATCAAGATATTCACATATTCATCACACATGCTATTCAATTTTATGAACTTTCACTTAAATCAAGGATTGAAACCCAACTAACATTGTGAACATGAATTTAATATAATTCAAGCATGGAAGTTCATAATTCAACAATCTAGTAGTCTTAAAATTGGATTTGTGAACTCTATGGGTGAAAGGAACCCATAGATGAACACTTAACATACCTGGATATTTTAATCTCAAAGGTTCTTGGAGGTTTTTTTGAGTATGTTCTTGATTTCATGAACTAGGATTTTTTCCACTTGAGAGAGATTGTTTTATTCTTTAGGGTATGAATCCAATTTTTAGGATAATTAGAGGTTTTGAGAATTGACCAAACATCCCCTGAAATTAAATAACAGAAATAGGAAATCTCAATTTGTTACCCCAGCATGATGCAGTACAATTGGACTAGCTTATTGGAAAATGGAAAACTAGGAACTAGACGGGTGGCGTGACGTAGCTCCATTGCGGTGCCTCACTAGATAGGAAACTTGTCCTTGGTGCGACATACCATTATAGTGAAGCAACACTAGAAAGGTGACAATTGGGAAATTGGTTAGTTGCGTAATGCGGTGGTATTGCTTTGGATCACTGCGAAAAGACAATTTCTATTTGGAATGCATCTGTGATGCGTTGAAGTACCAGCTGGTACACTATTTCAAAAAAATGACTCTAACTCTTCACCCGGGTATCAGATTTGAGCAAATTATATATTATTAGAAAGCTTACTAAATTTCCTGCCAATTAGTGCGATCTAAAGTTGAAAATTCTGAGTATTTCAAAAATTTTATATTGGATAACTCATGGACTAAGAGTTAATTTAATCTATGATAATACGGCATATTACAATATCTCCCCCTTGGAAACATTCGTCCTCTAATGAGACTGACTAGGCTGAGAAATACTGATAGACTGAGTTTACACATTGAACATGAATGACTAATGCATGCCTATATCAATGAAACTACTGATACACTGAGTTTTCATACTAACCATGCATATCAGATACATGGAATACATGACTGATGCTTTTGATAAGTTGAGTTTTCATAATGATTATGTATATCTAATATAAGGAATACATGACTGAACTAATTCATGAATGAATACTGAATATGCAACAGTAAAGAATACAAAATTCATAACTGTAAATTAATATGGAACTGAGTAAATCTAAGGAAGTCTGTTAACTTAGGCTGAGAATACTGATGAACTTGAGATCATTTACTAAACATGGATGAAAGGTAACTTGAGGGAGTGATTAAGTTTGAAAACTGATACACCAAATGAATATCCTTAACTGAACTGAGCCCTTGAATACGTGGCCTATGGCCAAGATTAGAACTTGAGGGTAAACTTATGAGTACCCACTATTTCAAACTGGACTCATTATGGGTAGAGAAACTGGAAGGTTTAGGACATGAATTATCGGGGATTATAGTGCATCTCTACCTTGGGACACTATGTCCCTTAAATAACGCTTGCTTGGCTGAGATACTAAGAAAAAGTTGGGATGATGCATAAGGACCTACAAACTAAATCATTACTAAATATCAGGGATTTGTAACTGAGGCATGATACATGAACTGAGTTGAATTTTCAACTACCAGTATGTTCTAATTTAGGATAGGACAACTAGATGTAAAGGTAGAAAACTATCTGAATTAGTCCGCTTGACTGCTAAATTTGATTGGTTGCATTATGTACTAACTCATACTGAAAAGTTATACTTAACTGGAGCATTTCTTTGACACTCTTCCTATAAGGTTCTAATGAATTTGGGGGGTTTGGAATCTTTACATGGTGTGAATAAGACATCTGAATAATAAACCACATAATGACCAAAAGTTCTATAATATAGGCACTGATAACCATACGTATTGGGTTTTAAGATTAACTTAAAACCATCATTCTAAAGTTGTGAACCACTTAATCAACAACTCTAAACTGAATTTTCACCACTTTACTCTAAAGTATGGGGTATACATTGAGAAGGGCTTTGCTAATATTTTGGGTCTGACACCGAAGGTGACGGCTATATAAGGATTAGAAACAAAGTAAAGACTCGGGATCTAACAAGGCATAAAAATAAATATGAAAGGTTCATAATATACCCATAACTATATTAGGAGAACTTCCCTAATCATGGCGAGATTAGAGTGCATAAAATCTTGTATGGCATTGACCACTAGTGGTACTGAAAGTGGTGCCTTGCTGAGTTGGACGATCGGATAGAACATAAGGATGACTGTGCAAACTTCATGGACCAGCCTTAGAAATTATCAGGCTCTATGACCTGACTCACCACATCCAAAAATTACATCACTATCAGCTTTACACACACCTAGTTGATTTCTTCCACATTCTTTACAAAGTGGATGGGTATGACCACTTCTCACACTACCTAGGGTTTTGGAGACTGGCGCCCCATCCAAATGGTCATTCCTAAACTTTGGTACTAGTACACTAGTTGAGGACAAAGCTGGATTTGAAGATTTTAGATGAAACTGGGAATGGGTACTGCCCTCTTTCTTAGGTTGATTGAAATTAAAACTACTGGTTCTAGCTCTCTAGTTCATTCTCTCCTTCTTCTTAAGCTTTTTCTTCTCAATCCATTGATCATGGACCATAAGCCTAGAGATTTCCATCTCCCTAGTAAACATTGTAGTTCTGCACTCCTTTACTATACTGACTAATACTTTAGACAGGAACTTGCCCTTTATGGACCTATTGAATGCTATTACATGGGGATCATACTTTTCTAATTGAATGAACTTAAAGAAATACTCTTTCACATTCTTACTGCCTTGATTGAGATTGACGAACTCTAACATCTTGTCTTCTCTAATCTCTAAAGGAGAGAATCTATCTAGAAAAGCACTAACAAACTCTTTCTTTTCTATGGGCTCTGCATCTTTGCCCCTGTCTACCTTCTAATGATTAAACCACGTATGAGCTATATCTTATAGCTGATAAGTATCTAACTCAGCTTTCTCACTGAAAGTCACTCACATAATATTTGTGACTTTCTAAACCTGATTGAGGTACTCATGTAGATCCTCTTCTGACATAGATCTTGAGAATAGGGGAAGATTTATTAAGGTGAAGTTCAGAATCCTAGATGTAGCAGTATTGGCCATTGGTTTAGCCTCAATAACTGCTCACCATTCATTTTGAGTAGTCACAGAATTTGCTAGAGTAGTGAATATAGCTCTGAATTCTGCATGGGAGACATGCTAATCCGAGGGATCTGCCAGAACGGGCTGAGGTGCTGACTAATTTTCGATTCTCTTTTCATTAGTCCTTTTGGAAGGCATGTTCTTTAAATGAAAGAAAGAAATAAATTAGAATAAGAGTTTGATGTTAGGCATATTTACACGCCTAAAGTGCTATAATGTACCCATATTTTAGCTAAGTTTTGAGGACAAAATATATAATTCATGCACTTTTAGTCCTTTTTCCTGTGAGTGAGCTAACAAACGTGATTAGCAAGTTTTCAGGTATAAATGATGCAAATTTCAGCATTTTATGGATAACTTGACGCCAAAGGAAGCTTCACGAAAGAAGGGAAGGAGAGCTTGGACGCCTAGGACTAAAAGTGACGCATGGAAAATCTATCCCGGGCAAAAACAACAATTCTAAAGACTTTGGGGATCAGCAGTAACTTAATAGGATTAGGATAATGATGCAGTAACCTAGTAGGATTAGGCTAAGTAATGCAGTAGCTTAGTAGGAATAGGATATGGGTATTATAAATACCCTATTTTGCTGGAGCTTTTTATTATTCTTATTCCATCAATCATTCAATAATTACAACAATTCTCTTTCAATTAATTCTTATTACTTTCTCTTCATCTATTCGATTTTAAATTTTCACAACAAGAGAAATACTACTTTGAAAGGAAATCACGCCACAAGCCCTACCAACATATACTACACGTTCTATCTTTATATTGGTATGATGATAATGACTATTGTGATTTCCATTGCACTCATGAGTAGCTAAACTTCTCTGATGGGATTATGGAAGCCTTATGAGATTCTATCTAATGCTATTGATGTTTGTGAATTCTGGACACGTATGCTGCTTATATCATTATTCTCTTCATCTTAATGCAAATTCTTGTGGTTGCAAACACATAGAATACGCCAATATAGCATTAACTTGTTCGAAAGAAAATTTATATGTCTGGAAAAGAGATAATCTCAAGGCAATCGGGCACAAACCCCTGTTAAAAAGTTAGTGCCGTAACTGGATTAACCTCTTGGAGAATTTGTAATGTTAGATACTCTTTAAGCTCGAAAGAGTTAAAGTGAAATAATCCTTGATGGTCGAAAGACGCCTGGATTTACCATAGAATACAATTCTCTATAAGCACATGCATGTCTGAATTCCGCATAACTCATAGCCAATAGAGACGTATAACCCATAAGGTGGACATAACCCCAACTCTCAATTCTCATTGGTTAAACATCTTACTAAACATTCTTTCTTTTTACTTTGCTATTTCCATTTTTCACCTTGTTACATTATTGCACGCTACAATCCACCCTTTTTACAAAACTTTCACCAAAAGTCAAATAATCTTTGCTTACTTAGTGACCAAGTATTCTCTGTGGGATTCGACACCCAACCAGTTGGGTTCTATATTTGACAACGACCGCTTACACTCTTACGAGAGCTGTAGTTTGAGCGCTATCAAATTTTTATGCCGTTTCCGGGGAATACAGTTGTCTACTAAGTTTATGATAGTTACTACACCCTTTGGTCAAAGATTCTCGTGCTTTACTTTTAATTGTTGTTTTTGTTTTCTGTAGGTTTTTATCCAGTGCATGCCCCATACTCGAAGTTATGGTCAACCATTATTACCTTTCAATCCTGAACCACATCGTATTGGCAGAATGAAGGCTCAACAGGAAATTGAAAGAAGGGTTGCTCAACAGGAACAAGCTAGACTAGCTGCTCTGGCCGCCGCTCAAGTGCATCAACAGAATATTGATAATCCTGGGCGAGCAAAAAATCTTGACGATGAGGATCTAGGTGATGATGAGTTACTAAACCCTAGGCGTGATGCTGAGATGGCAACACCAGCCAATAGAAGAGATCGTCAAGCTAGGTTCAGGCCTGAACGTCGAGCCATACCATTTGATGATGATGATGATGATCTTGATGGAGCAGGTGCCACAGGAGCCATTATTCCTCCGCCATTGGCACCCGGAGCCAAGTTCAACATCACGAGCACCATGATTCAGTTATTGCAACTCAAGGGATTATTCGGTGGACTATCAGGCAATGATATGAATATGCATCTGATCAACTTTATTTCTATATGCAAGTCATTCGACAATCCTGGCGTTGGACAAAATGCAATTCGATTGCGCCTATTTCCATTGTATCTATCTGGGAAGGCAACTCTATGGTTGAACGGGATGACTCCTGATTCTATCACTAATTGGAGGCAATTAAAAAACGCTTTCCTAGAAAGATTCTTTCTGCCATCCAAGAGAGCACAATTGAGAGATGAAATCAGCAATTTTTTATACCTTCCAACTGTAGCCCTCCACTAAACCTGTGGTGGATAATGCGGCTGGAGGATCATTTATGGACCTCACCTTTGTTCAAGCAAGTGATATGCTAGACCGGATGACGAAGAAAAGTAGGGCATGGCATACCAGAGATTCTGAGGTAGCAAGCCCCACTTTTTCTATAGGCATGACTGCAGAACAAAAGAGAAGAGAAGAAGAACGTGATCAAGATTTGGCGCACATGAAAACACAAGTGGATCTTCTTACAAAGCATCTACTATCAGGGAAGACTGAAAAAGTCAATGAAGTTGCGTCAAAAGGAAGAGAGGAATCTGATTCAGAGGAAGAAGCCAACTACGTGAACAATCTGGGGGGTTTCTGAGGCAATGCCCAAGGAAACCAAGGTCGGAAATATTATGATAATTATGGAAATAAGGACCGGGATCAAGGTAGTTAGAAGAACAAGAATGACAGGAGTGGCGTGTATATTCCTCCTGGATGACGAGAGGCCACTACATCTGGTTCGGGAAATATGTCAATGGAAGATATGATGGCTAAGCTATTGAAAGGAGTGGAAGGAACCAGCACGGGAGTAACTGAGGTAATAAATGACTTGGCCTCAATGAAGCAATTGGTTGACTCATATTCCACTTCAATAAGACAGCTGGAACAACAATTGAGTCAAATTTCAGCCACATTAAATCAAAGAAAAGCTGGCACCCTACCGAGCGACACAGTACAAAACCCAAGAAATGATGGAACATGAATGGCTGTTACTACCAGAAGTGGTAAGGTGCTGCAAAATTCATCCCAAAGCAATCAAGTGGCCTAAGATATTGTAGGAGATGACACCATTGAAACTGATGATGACGTTCATGACGTCAGCCCTCGACGTCCACAGCCTAAAAAGATCTCCGAACCTAAGAATGATGAAAAGAAAGTCGTGGAGAAAACAATTCCCCTTCCACCACCTCCTTTTCTGCAAAGATTAAAGAAGAGAGTTGATGATATCAAGTTCAATAAATTCATGTCAATGTTAAAACACCTGACCATTAATGTTCCCTTGGTTGAGGCACTAGAACAAATGCCAGGCTACACAAAATTTATGAAGGATATTTTAACAAAGAAGTGAGCAGCAAGTGGTGAGTTGACAGATGTTGTTCATCATTGTAGTGCAATTGCTACCAGATCACTAGTTCAAAAGAAGGCCGACCCAGGAGCCTTCACTATTCCTTGCACTGTCGGATCTTTGAATTTTGCCAAGGCATTATGCGATTTAGGAGCTTGCATCAACTTGATGCCATTATCCATTTACAAAAAGTTGGGGTTGGGTGATCCTAATCCAACCAATATGAGGCTTGTGATGGCTGATAGGTCGGTAAAATGACCTGTTGGTATTTTATGCGATGTATTGGTGAAGGTTTCTTCATTCATCTTTCTGGCAGACTTCGTTATTTTGGATTGTGAGGTAGACTCTGAAGTTCCCATAATCTTGGGGTGCTCATTCCTTGCAACAGGAAGTGTGCTTATTGATTTAAGAGCTAATGAGCTTCTATTCCGAATGAATAACGAAGTAGTCTGCCTTGATGTATGTAAATCAATGAAGCAACCCAAAGATCTGAATGTGTTCTCGGTAGCTGATGTTTATATTGATGATGAGAAAGAATTACCCGTAGAAGAGAAACTTGTTGATGACCCATTGGCGGTTGTACTTATGAATGTTGAGCATAAGGATGCTGAAAATTATGAAGAAACTATTTGTGCTCTAACAGGATTAGGGTCATATCCTCATGCTCCCAAGAAGCTGGACCTTGGTCTTAAAAATCGACCAACACCACCAGCTAAACCATCTATTGAGGAACCACCCACGTTAGAATTGAAGGAGCTGCCTATTCATCTAAAGTATGCATTCTTAGGAAGCGGTAACACACTTTCGGTTATTATGGCAACAGATTTGGGTGAGCAGTAAGTTGCAGCTCTCATCACGGTTCTACGAAAGTACATGAGAGCCATCGGTTGGACCATCGCTGATATCATTGGTATTTCGCCTGGGGTTTGTACACACAAGATTCAGCTTGAAGAAAATTGCTTATCCACTATTGAGCATCAAAGGCGACTAAATCCACTTATGCAAGAGGTAGTGAAGAAAGAAATTATTAAATGGTTAGATGCAGGGGTTGTGTATCCAATTTCCGATAGTAAATGGGTAAGCCCGTTACAATGTGTACCAAAGAAAGGTGGCATGACGGTAGTTGCGAATGAAAAACTTAGTTAATTCCACTCAAACCTGTCATAGGATGGAGAGTATGCATGCACTACCGCAAGCTGAATTCATAGACCCTTAAGGATCACTTTCCAATGCCCTTTATTGACCAAATGCTTGATCGATTAGCATGAAAAGAATGGTTTTGTTTCTTAGACGGTTATTCCGGCTATAATCAGATATGTATCGCCCCTGAAGATCAAGAGAAGAAAACGTTTACATGCCCCTATGGTACGTTTGCCTTCAAACGTATGCCATTTGGGCTATGTAACCCACCCGCCACTTTTCAGTGTTGTATGATGTCCATTTTTTCTGATATGGTGGAAGATACTCTGGAGGTATTCATGGATGATTTTTCAGTTGTGGGTGAGTTATTTGAATTGTGCTTGACAAATCTAAGTATGGCGTTGCAGAGATGTGTTGAATTCAACCTAGTGATGAATTGGGAGAAGTGCCACTTTATGGTGAAAGAAGGTATTGTTCTTGGGCATAAAATCTCCAAATGAGGAATTGAAGTGGATCGAGCTAAAATTGAAGTTATCAAGAAACTACCACCCCCAATTTTGGTCAAAGGAGTTTGTAGTTTCCTCGGTCATGCAGGTTTCTACCGAAGGTTTATCAAAGACTTCTCCAAAATTGCTAGTCCATTATGCAATCTTTTGGAGAAAGATGCAAAGTTTGACTTCAATGAGGATTATATAAAGGCATTTGAATTCCTCAAAGAGAAGCTAATTGAAGCTCCTATCATGGTAGCACCAAATTGGTCTTTACCGTTTGAAGTCATGTGTGATGCTAGCGGGGTAGCTTTGGGTGCTGTACTGGGCCAAAGAAGAGAAAATTTATTCCATCCAATCTACTATGCGAGTAAGGTCTTGAACGAAGCCTAGAAAAACTATACTGTCACAGAACAAGAGCTTCTAGCAGTTGTGTATGCCTTCGAAAAGTTCCGTCCTTATTTTTTGGGAACCAAAGTGATAGTTCATACAGACCATGCAACCCTTAGATATCTGATGACAAAGAAAGATGCAAAACCATGGCTAATTCGATGGGTATTGTTGCTGCAAGAATTTGATTTTGAGGTAAAAGATAGAAGAGGTTGCGAAAACCAAGTGGATGATCATCTATCTACACTCGAGAGTGAGCATATAGCACAGCAAGATTGTGAGATTGACGATACCTTCCCTGATGAAGAGATTTTAGCCACAATGATGGAGGAGTTACCATGGTATGCAGATTTTGCAAACTTCGTGGTGAGTAATGTGATGCCTACGAATCTATCATTTTATCAAAAGAGAAAGTTTATGCATGACGTGAGACACTATTCCTGGGATGAGCCATATTTGTTTAGACGATGCGTGGATGGTGTTATCAGGCGATGTATATCCCATGTTGAGGTGCCGAATATATTGGAAGCATGTCACACTTCCCAAGTTGGGGGACATCACGCAGGTAATCGGACAACAAGGAAGGTATTGCAAAGTGGCTACTATTGGCCTTCGATATTTAAAGATGCCTACGACTTTGTGAGAAGATGCGACAAATGTCAGAGACAAGGTGCGATTTCAAAACACCATGAGATGCCCATGTCGAAAATCCTTGAAGTAGAGCTCTTTGATGTCTGGGGTATTGATTTTATGGGTCCATTCGTGAATTCGTCTGGAATGAAATATATTCTAGTTACTGTAGATTATGTTTCAAAATGGGTCAAAGCAGTAGCATTGGATGATAATGAAGGAAAACGTGTTGTTGCATTCTTGAAGAAAAACATCTTCTCTCGTTTTGGGGTACCACGTACTATCACAAGCGATGGAGGATCTCACTTTTGCAACAAACTGTTCAAATCCGTGTTGGCAAAATATGGTGTCAAGCAACATAAGGTAGCCACGCCTTATCACCCACAAACTAGTGGACAAGTCGAGGTTTCCAATCAAGAGATTAAGCAAATCCTTGCTAAGACTGTAAATGCGAATAGGAAAGATTGGTCTCGGAAGCTGGACGATGCACTATGGGCTTATAGGACTGCATTCAAAATGCCAATTGGCATGTCCCCGTACCAACTAGTTTATGGGAAAGTTTATCATTTACCCATTGAGCTCGAGCACAAAGCATTGCGGGCGTTGAAGCAACTGAATTTGAATTGGGATGATGCTATGAACTTGAGGTTGGAACAGCTGAATGAGATGGATGAATTCCATCTACATGCATATAAAAGATCAGACCTCTACAAGGAGCGGATGAAAAAGTATCATGATCAGTGGATTGTTCAACAAAACTTCCAAAAGGGTGATATGGTACTTCTTTTCAATTCCAGACTAAAGATATTCCCAGGTAAGTTAAGGTCCAAATGGTCTGGTCCGTACACGATTAGCCAAATCTACTCGACTGGAGTAGTTGAGCTAGAAGACAATAATGGTGTTGTCTTTAAGGTGAATGGCCAACGTGTAAAACCATATATCAGCCCCCTTGACTCGATGAACTATATGGCCACCATCTATCTCGACAAAGTCTAAGTACTCGAGGTAACTTTGTCGTGACGCAACAATAAATCAAGGGCTAGATGGGAGGCAACCCATCATGATTTTTTGTTTCCTTTTCATTTGTTTTTCTAAATAAAAATCCAAAAAGAAGAGTCGAGCCACGACCAAAACTAAGGCGCTTGATGGGAGGCAACCCATTGTTCTAATCATTTTTGTTGTTTTTGAGTGCATGTAGGTACAAGAGGTGTAAAGGAGGAGATTGGTTTCAAATTTTGATTTGGAAGTATTGCATGTTGAAGGTGGTAAGTTAGGACTGAAAAAGCAAAAGGCTATGGGTGAGGCATTGCTTATGAAAATATAGGCTAAGAACAAGGCAAGGCCTATGCAAATCTAGGCCACGAACAAGGCACGGCCTATGCTATGGCCTAAGCTCTCGGATTCTAGAGTGCCATAGCATAGGCGCCGCCTATGCTCAACAATGCCATAGCATAGGTGCCGCCTATGCAAAAGCATTTTGTCTCTGAATCTCATATTCCATGGCATAGGAGCCGTCTATGCCTAACAATGCCATAGCATAGGCGCCGCCTATGCTCAACAATGCTTTGCAAAAGGCGCCGCCTATGCCAAGCATAGGAAAAGCATTAGGCGCTGCCTATGGTCACTTTTGGTCTCCAAATCCGATTCAAAATGGGTCAAAACCCGACCCAAGATTGTCCTATAAATAGATCCTTAGTCTTAACTCAAAAACACATTGCAATTCCACCCTAAAGCGCCGCCTACCTCTCCAAATTCTCTCAAAAATTTTCCCTTTGCTCTTTTACTTTGCAAGAACATCTTCCTAGGCCGTCAACCAAGTAAGTACTTCTTTGTTCTTCTTTTATATTTCGTAAGTACTACACTACTACGTCTATAATGAATTGTTTAATCTTGAAGTAGTATTGATGATTTGAATATGGTTGATTTGTTGTGGTGAAACTAAGTGAGTGAAAAAATACGTAAGGATGCTCTTGACTTGTGTCCAACTTGAATTTAATTTTGATACACTGTCATACTTTTGCGGAATTGACATGGTCAAGAAAATTGCATAATCTTGTAACTTGAAAGCTTTCATGTTCGGATGACTTGTTCATTGAGATGAAAATCATGGTTAACTACATACATGAGATGTTGATTATTTCTATGCCATAACTTGATACATTCTCTATGTAGTAGTCTTATTCAAAGTGACTGCACTGATTATATTGTTGGAACATAACACCTAAACGTATATAGATGAAATCTGAGTAATAGACATCGTTCACTTCACAAGTTTGTACAAACAAACTAAGTGTGGGGTGGTGCCACTACTTCTTGTTTATTGGTTGTATCCACCGAGATGAAGCTAACATGACTATTATTTTAATCTCAGGTACAATGGCACCAAAACCAAGACAAGGGAAAGAAAAAGCAACCACTTCACAAAAAGGACAAAAAAGGGGACAAAAAGAGCAAGGAGAATCCTCCTCGCTACAAATACCTCGCCGCATGTTTTGAATTAAATGGGTCCTCGAGGAGGAAGGAAAGGATTGGTATAGGAACAATAAAGAGAAAAAATATGTTCATGTGGAGTTGATACACAAGGAAAGCCTAGCAAAGAAAGAACCCCATATGTTGGCTAAGATAATAGTGTTACATCTTAATTTCATCTTCCGAGATATGGGAGAATGCAATATCGATCTAACACGTGAATTCTATGCCAACTGGTCACCGAAAACTACAGGCAGTGAAGTAAAGATTCGGGGCCAAGTCCTACAACTAAATGCGGAGTTCTTCAACTCCTTTTAAGGCTTGCCATCTGTTCATCCATCACCACTCAAAGAGATGTATAACAGATCTCCGTATAGGAAAATTAGACACACATTATGCGGAACAAGATCTATGGCACGATGGAGCAGACACAAGGACACCGGTCGGCACAACACCTTCCCATATGCTTCCTTGAATAGAGAATCTTGGATATGGATGCGAATAGTCAACTCTTGCCAACCGATGATGATCGTCGAATGCCAGACTCCGACGTGGAGGAGAACTCTTATGGAGACGACTCTGATGATGATTCCGACAAAGGGGGTATGACCCCAGACATAGAGAAGGAGTCCGACTAACCAGGTTCTTCTTATTTATTTTCCACTAAGGGAAGTGTGTCCCGTTTAAGTGTGGGGTGCTGGTATTTGCATGCTAACCTTCTTTATCTGCATTTGCATTCATTTATGTTTATTTGTTTTGTTTTTAGTAGTTAGTTTTGTTTTTTGAGTAGTAAATTTTTTTTAAAATTTTTTTAACTTTGCATAAAATTGTTCTGATAGGCAGCATGGTATTACAACAAGAGTATGTGATAAAATCATTACTATTGAGACATTTAGGCTCTAATAGTGACTCATTATGTGATAATTATATGTTTCAATTCCTTCACCTATTGGGTCAAGAGTCTATACTGCTTCCAATAAAGTCGACCATGTGCCTTGTGTGTGTGAGATGATAGTATATTCTATGTTTGTGGCTGATGCTAGAACTTGCCCGGTATATATGTAAAGAGAAATAAAGAGTGTGAGTTAGGAGATGATTTAGGAATTTCTTTGGCAACCTATGATTGTTTACCTTCATTTTATCTACCCATGGACATCATCCTAGATAACCCCCTTTGAACCTTAAGCCTATTTTCTTTGACAGCCTCATATGTAAGCCTAATCCACTTTTTTCAAGACCATAATTTGATCCAAATTCCTAAGTGCTTTAAAATTGTAAAGTAATGTGACAAAATAAGAGAAAATTGGGTGAGAATAGTGCCTTAGATTGTATTAGTGCTTGAATTTGTTATGGAAAATAATTGCTATCATAAGAGGTGTGTTATGAAAAGAAAAAGGAAAAGAAAAATAAAAAGTTAATTCTGTTCAAAATTGAAAAACAGAAGGGGTGAGAAAGGGTGGTAGATTAAAAGAAAGAAGAAAGGTTGTTTGAAAGAAAGCATAAATGGCATAATGTGATGTATTAAAGCGCTTAGGAACATAGTCACTATTTCTGGCCAAAATAGTCATACTCGTCCCTTAGCCTACATTACAACCTGTAAAAGACCTATTTTATCCTAAGCTTAACATTCTAATATTTAGTAGAGCATTACACTAAGGGCAAGCCTATGGTCATCAGTTGCAACATATGAATTCTTTGTGAGAGTGAGAGCAAGGATAATCTTATACCCATGTTCGAAATATATACAATACTTGTGAGTGATTATGGGTTATATTTTGTGAGACACGCATGGTTGATGAGTTTTGGGTGGTTGTGTATAATTCTCCGTGCCTTAAATTTTGAATATTAATTAACCATCATCACGAGTCTATATTAGAGGTTGAATTGTTTCTAGTAGTGATCAGAAAACTACTCTTTGTAATAAGTGCCATGCCTGTCTTGATGAATAATTTGTGTTGTGACTGTGAAACCCTAAGTGGATGTTTAGAAGGACATGATATTTTGTTCGAGGACGCACAAAGCTTTAAGTGTGGGGTGTTGATGTTAGGCGTATTTACACGCCTAAAGTGCTATAATGTACCCATATTTTAGCTAAGTTTTGAGGACAAAATATATAATTCATGCACTTTTAGTCCTTTTTCCTGTGAGTGAGCTAACAAACGTGATTAGCAAGTTTTCAGGTATAAATGATGCAGATTTCAGCATTTTATGGATAACTTGACGCCAAAGGAAGCTTCACGAAAGAAGGGAAGGAGAGCTTGGACGCCTAGGACTAAAAGTGACGCATAGAAAATCTGTCCCGGGCAAAAACAGAAATTCTAAAGACTTTGGGGATCAGCAGTAACTTATTAGGATTAGGATAATGATGCAGTAACCTAGTAGGATTAGGTTAAGTAATGCAGTAGATTAGTAGGAATAGGATTTGGGTATTATAAATACCCTATTTTGCTGGAGCTTTTTATTATTCTTATTCCATCAATCATTCAACAATTACAACAATTCTCTTTCAATTAATTCTTATTACTTTCTCTTCATCTATTGATTTTAAATTTTCCCACCAAGAGAAATACTACTTTGAAAAGAAATCACGCCACAATCCCTACCAACATATACTACACGTTCTATCCTTATATTGGTATGATGATAATGACTATTGTGATTTCCATTGCATTTATGAGTAGCTAAACTTCTCTGTTGATGTTATGGAAACCTTCTGAGATACTATCTATTGCTATGAGTTTTTGAATTCTGGACACGTATGCTGCTTATATCATTATTCTCTTCAGCCTAATGAAAATTCTTGTGGTTGCAAACACATAGAATACGCCAGTATTCATTAAATTGTTCGAAAGAAAAGTTACATGTCTGGAAAAGAGATAATTTCAAGGTAATAGGGCACCAACCCCTGTAAAAAGGTTAGTGTCGTAACTGGATTAACCTCTTGGAGAATTTGTACCGTTAGATACGCTTTAAGCTCGAAAGAGTTAAAGTGAAATAATCCTTGATGGTCGAAAGACACCTCGATTTACCATAGAATACAATTCTCTATAAGCACATGCATGTCTGAATTCCGCATAACTCATAGCCAATAGAGACGTATAACTCATAAGGTGGACATAACCCCAACTCTCAATTCTCATTGGTTAAACATCTTACTAAACATTCTTTCTTTTTACTTTGGTATTTTCGTTTTTCACTTTGTTACATTATTGCATTCTACAATCCCCCCTTTTTACAAAACTTTCACCAAAAGTCTAATAATCTTTGCTTACTTAGTGACCAAGTATTCTCTGTGGGATTCGACACCCAACCCAGTTGGGTTCTATATTTGACAACGACCGCTTACACTCTTACGAGAGCTGTAGTTTGAGCGTTATCACTCATCCTCACTCATGGAACATGAATACTGAAAGAAGGGGAACTTTTCCTAAAATATCTCATAGCCTCTTGTCGATAACTGTGGCACGCTACACACCTATGCACAAGACTCTACGCAATGCGGCTTTCAGATTCCCTAGGACTCTATTGAATCATAGGGCCTGATACCAAATTTGTAATTCCCAGAGTCTTTACACCATATGCTACATGGTGCTTACGATCCCCAAGGACCATAAGCTAACCCATGTCTAATATCAGATGTGAGCACTGAATAATATACTATACTGAAGCAAAAAATAGGCTGAAATGCCATAAGGTTCAAAGTCTAAAATTTTGATAAATAAGAACATCTGAATCTAAAATAGTGTCTAAACTAGTCTAGTTTGAAAAGCCTCTAACTGAACTGTATGAAAGTGGAGTTAATGGGAAAAGCCCCTAACTAACCCCGACTATTAATCTACTGATAAGCTTGATTACTGAAATAAAAGTATAGCCTCGATAGATAAGGACTCACTACTAAATTTGCAACTGCTGACTGGATCTGTCTAAGATCTATCAGGAACCTGAGTATCCAAACCTATTATATGAGACATCATAGCGTAAATAAAGAGTATGCGTTCAGTACATGGAATGTAGCGGTATGCCAGATCAGGTATGGCTAAATATAAGGGTTCAAATATTATAAATAAACATGGCAACTACCATGCCCAACTTGCAATTTCATGGGTTTAACATGCTATTCATATAATTCCCCCAAAATTCTATTCTATCTTCATGAATCTTATCATAATCATGGATTGAAAACCAAATTAACATCATAGATACATTAATCACATTTTAAATTCAAGGATTAATCAATATATTCGTATATTCATCTTACATGCTATTCAATTTTATGAACTTGTAATTAAATCATGGATTGAAACCCAACTAATATCATGAACATGAATTCAATCTAATTAAAACTTGGAATTTCATAATTCAACAATCTTGTAGTTTTAAAAACAGATTCGTGGACTATATGCGAGAAAGGAACCTATATATTAACAAAGAACATACCTAGGTATTTTATTCTTGACGGTTCTTGGAAGATTTCTAGAGTATGTTCTTGATTTCTTGAACTAGGGTTTTTGTCTCTAGCAAGAGAATGTTTTATTATTGAGAGAAAGTGATGAAATAATGAGATATTTGGTTATTTAGGGTATGAATCCCGTGTATAGGCTTATAGGGGTTTTGATAATTGACGAAATAGCCCATGAAATTCAATAACATAAATAAAAATTCCCATATTTTTCCCCAGCGCGACGAGGTACAATCACGCCAGCTTACTAGATAGTGAACAAGTGGCACTGGGTTGATGTCATGATGTGGCGCCATCGTGGTGCCTCACCAGATGATAAACTGGACCTTGGTGGAACACGTGATTATCGTGGAGCAACACTGGAAAAGTGATAATTGGGAAATTAGCTAGTGACACGATGCGGTGGTATCGCGTTGGCTCACTGGAAATTGAAAATTGCCATTTAGACTGCCTCCGCGATGCGCTAAAGTAATAGGTGGGACATTGTTTTGCAAAAATGGCTCTAACTCTTCACCCTGGTATAAGATTTGGGCGAATTTTATATCCATCGAAAAATGAATGAGTTTCCTATGCATTGGTAAGCTCTAAACTAGAAAATACTTAATATTTCAAAAAATTTATATTGGATAACTTATGAACTGAGTGTTAATTTAAATTATGGAAATATGAAGTATTACAATATCTTTCCCTTGGGAATATTCGTCCTCGAATGTGACTGGCTAGGCTGAGAAATGTTGATAGACTCAGTTTACACATTGAACATGTATGATTGAGGCATGACCACATGACTAAAACTACTAATACACTAAGTTTACATACTGACCATGCATATCAAATGCATGGAATACATGACTGAAGTTATTAATAAGATGAGTGTTCATACTAAACATGCATATTTGATGCATGGAATACATGACTAAACTAATTTATGAATGAATGACTAAAAATGCAATTTTAAAGAATACCAAATTTGTAATTGTAAATTAACATAGAACAGAGTAAATCTAAGAAATGCTATTACCTTAGGCTGAGAATACTGATAAACCTGATATCGTTAACTTAATATGTATGAATGGGAACATGATGGAACAACTAAGTTTTAAACATGATATATGAACTTAATATCCTAAACTGAACTAAGCCCATGAATATGTGGCTTACGACTAATATCGGAACTTGAGGGTCAAATTGTGAGTACCCACTACTCCAAACTGGACTCGTTACATGTAGAGAAACTGGAAGGTTTAAGGTATAAAAGATCAAGGATTGTAGTGCATCTCCCCTTGGGACACTATGTCCCTTGAAGAATGCAGTCTTGGCTGAGATACTAAGGAAAATCTAGGAAGACGCACGAGGGACATACCAGCTAAATCGTGACTGAATATCTGTGATCTTTAACTGAGGAATGATACATGAACTAAGTTGAATTTGAAACTACTAGGATTATCCATTTTGGGATAGGCAAACTTGATGTAAAGATGGGAAGCCATCCAAATTTGTCTTCCTGACTGTTAAACTGGATTGCCAGCTTTATGGACTAACTTATACATAACTAGAGCATTTCTTTGACACTCTTCCCATAACGTTCTAATGACTTTAGGGGGGTAAAGAATCTTGGCATGTTCTGAATAAGACATCAGAATTAGAAACCACTACATGGACAAAAATTTTGTAATATGGGCACTGATAACCATACATGCTGAGGCCCGAACTGAACTAAATTATCCCCCTCAGCTTTAAGCTATCATTCTAAAGTTGTGAACCACTTAATCAACAACTCTAAATTAAACTATCACCATTTTACTCTAAAGTATGGGGTAGACATTGAGGAGGGCTTAACTAATATTTTGGGTCTGATACCGAAATTGACGTGTATATAGGGATTACAAAAAAAATAAAGCCTCGAGATCTAACAGATCATAAACATAAAGTTGAAATACTGATAACGTACCCCTAACTATATCAGGATAACTTCCTTGATCATGGAGTGACTAGAGTGCATAAAATCTAATTTGGCGTTGACCACTAGTGGTACTTGAAGTGGGGCTCTACTGAGTCGGGCAACAGGATGCAACTGGAGGATGACTGTGCTGACTTTTCAGACTAGCCTTAGGAAATTCTCTGACTCTTTGACCTGACTCATCACATCCATAACACACATCACTACCAACTTTACACACACCTAAGTGATTTCTTCCATATTCTTCATAAAGTGGATAGGTACAACCACTACTCACAGTGCCCTAGGTTTTTGAGCTAGGCAACATATCCCAATGGTTATTCTTGAACTTTGGTACTAGAATACTAGCTGAGGATGAAGATGGAACTAAATATTTTGATGAAACTAGGAATGGTTACCTCCCTCTGACTTAGTTTGATTATAAATAAAACTACCTGTTCCAGCTCTCTTATTCTCTCTCTCCTTCTTCTCAAACTTCTGCTCCTCAATCAATTGAGCATAGACCATAATCCTAGAGATGTCCATCTCCTTAATCAACATTGCAGTTCTACAATCCTTAACCACACTATCTGACACCCCAGACACAAACTTGCTTATTCTAGACCTATTTTATTCTACTACATGGAGAGCATACCTGGCTAAAAAGTAAACTTAAGGGAACACTCTTTCACAATTATACTACCTTTCCTGAGATTGATGAACTCTAACACCTTGTCTTCTCTCAACTCTAAGGGAAAGAAGCTATTTAGAAGATTAGTAGTAAAATCTTCCCATTCTATGGGCTCTGCATCTGTGCCCTTGTTTACCTTTCACTGCATAAACCACGTATGAGCTACATCTTATAGCTGATAGGTAGTAAACCCAATACTCTCATTGAAATTCACTCCCTTCCTATCTTTGAATTTTTGAACTTGATCGAAGAACTTATGTCGATCCTATTCTGACTTAGATCTTGAGACTAAGGGAGGATTCATTCACGTGATGTCACGAATCTTTGATACAATAGTATTGGCCTCTGGGTTGGCCTAAATAGGAGCTGGATGTTCATTCTAACCTATTATGAAATTGTCTAGAGTAGAGAATACATCTCTGAATTCTGCTTGGGAGACATGCTCATCCAGGGTATCTGCCCGAATGGGATGAGGTGCTGATTGTTTTATGGTACTTCTTTCATTAGTGTTTTTGGGAGGAATGTTTTGTTAATGAGAGGAAGAAATAGATTAGAATAAGATTTTGACTTGAGCTCATGCTCACTCGCACAAAAAGGGAAACTTTTCCTAAAACATCTCATTACCTCTTGTATGTAAGTATGGCGCGCTACACACCTATACACAAGACTCTACATGATATGAATTTCAGACTCTCTAGGACTCTGTTGAACCTTAGGATCTAATACCAAGTTTGTAACACCTCGATACTATACGCCGGACACTACATGGTGCTTACGATGCTGAAGGACCACAAGATAACCCATGTCTAATATTTTCTATGAGCACTAAATAATATACTATAATAAATTTAAAAAATAGGCTAAAATACCATAAGGTTCATAATCTGAAATACTGTTAAATAAAAACATCTGATAAAATATCTAAATCTAAAATATTGTCTGATCTATTCTAGTATGAAAAGCCTCTAACTGAAATTGTCTGAAAGTGGAGTTCATGGGACAAGGCCCTATATAACTCCGACTACTAATCTACAGATAAACTAGATTCCAAAAATAAAAGTATGCCCTCGATTGATGAGGGCTCACTACTAAATCTGCTACTACTGGATAGATCTTTCTATGTGCAGTAAAAAACCTAAGCATCCAAACCTATGATATAAGACATCATAGTGCAAAGAAAGAGTATGCGGTCAGTATGTGGATTGTACTGGTATGCTAGATGAGGTAAGTTTAAATGCAAGGGTTTATATGCATAAATAGTAATTGACTGAATGATATAGAGTAACTGAATGTAAGAGTACGTGGATAATAGATACTACTGAAAACATTGAGTATACAATACCGTGGACATACATAGGTATATATTGTATCTAAGCTTTTATGAAGCTGGGTACTGATTTCTTATAAATGAGTAACTAATATCTAAAGTTACTAATAACTAAATTCCAAAAAGAGACTGAAACTAAAACTATGGGAGGTAATTATCTAACCGACATGCCCCTCTCTAAACTGATTGGGGTTTATCCTGTAACCCAAGTTGGAAGGATGTTAATACCATTCCACGGGTACTAACATTTGCTGTGAGTTAACCCTAACTAAAATGAAGACATTTAGTCAACCCTCACTTATACAAAACTCACAAAATATGTGTTAACCCTTATCTAGCTGGACGTCATCTCAAACTATGTTGGATACTTAGTTTATAAATCAGGCACTACTACTAATGGTCAAACCCTACACTAATAAGAAAGACGCTATCCTTGGGTTAGCTCGGTGCTGAATCCTACTACTAACTAAAAGACACTAAACTTATTATACTGAACTGGACTGGACTGATACTGATTTTACTGAGTTCTCCTGAGTTTTGTAACAGACTGAGAATACTACCTATCATGACATGAATGATCCTATTCTATAACTCACACTGGTTCTAGGTAAATTACTAAATTGTCCAGTATTAAATTTCACCATGATTCGATAGCATGAAAAGTAAAGATTTGCAAAATCTTGAATAACATAAAAATGTTCACTTGTTTATAATTCATTCATAGAGACATTTCATCAAACACTTGTAATGCATAAGCTTGAACATATACTAATATGCAATTATTTCATCATTTTATTCACATGAACATTCTATCAATCACTTGGGGACCAAAACCTAATGCATTGATTCATAGATAAAATATAAACATGGAAACTATAATGCCCAACTTGTAATTTCAGTAGTTTAACATGCTATTCATATAATTCCCCCAAATACTATTCTATTTTCATGAATCTTATCATAATCATGGATTGAAAACAAAATTAACATCATAGATACATGATGATAGGCGATATTACGCGCCTATATCAATATATTTTGCCCATATTTGTGCCATGTTTTGAGAACAAATTATATATTTCATGCACTTTTAGTCCTTTTTCCTGTAAGTGAGCTAACAAACATGATTAGCAAAGTTTCAGGTATAAATGATGTAGAAATCAGCATTTTATGGCTTACTTGATGCCAAAGAAAGCTCTCGAAGGAAGGAACGTAAGATTGGACGCCTAAAGGACAAAACGTGATGCATGGGAAATCTGTCCCGAGCTAAAACAACATTTCTGAAGACTTTGGGGACTTGCAGTAACTTATTTGGATTAGGATAATAATACATTAACCTAGTACAATTGGGTTAAGTATTTCATTAGTTTATTTGGATTCGGATAATGTTACATTAACCTAGTACAATTGGGTTAAGTATTTCATTAGCTTAGTAGGATTTGGTTAAGTATTTCATTAGCTTAGTAGGATTAGGATATAGGTATTATAAATACCCTATCATGCTATACATCTTCTTACAATCCTCCCTTAGTGGAGAGATACATTCTACTTCTCAATTACAACTCTTCCAATCTTCCCATTAATTCTATTTTTCTTCTTCTATTCATCTATTCAATTCTTAATTTCCGCAACAAGAGAAACGTTACTTTGCTAAGGAATTCACGCCTCACGCCTATCACTTGAGCTACACGCAATTAACCAATATTGGGATATAATAACAATGTCAATCGTGATCTCCTTCACATTTATGGGTAACTAAACCTCTCTGTTGGGGTTATGGAAGCCAACTGAGATACTATCTATTGATATGAGTTTGTGAGTTTATGACACGTACACTGCTTATATCATTATTCTCTTCATCTTAATCTACATTCTTTGTGGTTGCAAACACAAGAATACGCCAGTATAACATTTAACTTGTTCAAAAGAAAGGTTATTTGTCTGGAAAAGAGATAGTGTCAAGGTAGTAGGACACCCTTTCCTATTAAAAAGCTAGTGCCGTAACTGGACTAACCTCTTGGAGAATTCGTACCGTTAGACACTCTTTAAGCTCAAAAGAGTTAAAGTGAAATAATCCTCGAATAGGTCGAAAGACGCCTGGATTTACCATCGACTATAATTCTCTATAAGCACATGCATGTCACAATTCTACACACTCAAAGCCAATAGAGACGTATAACTCAGAAGGTGGACATAACCCCAATGCTTCAATTCTCATTGTTTACAACTTACGTAACAATCTTTATCTTTTTACTTTGCTATTTTCAGCTTTTACTTTATTGTTTTGGTTACACATTACAATCCCCCCATTTTACGAGACTTGCACTAAAAGTCTAGTAACCGTTGCTTACTTGTTGGCCTAGCTATTCCCTGTGGGATCGACACCCAACCCAGGTTGGGTTCTATATTTGCTAATGACCGCTTTACACTCCTACGTGAGCTGTAGATTGAGCGTTATCAAAAATTGGCGTCGTTGCCGGGGAATACGAGTGTCAATCAAGTTTGTGATAATTACTAGACCCTTTGGTCAAAGATTCTCGTACTTTTACTTTCAGTTTTTGTTTTTGTTTACTGCAGGTTTTTATTCAGTGCATGCCCCATACTAGAAGTTCTGGTCAACCGTTATTACCTATCAATCCTGAACCACAACGCATTGGAAGAATGCAAGCACAAGCAGAAATCGAAAGGATGGCTGCTCAACAGGAACAAGCAAGATTGGCTGCCCTTGCCGCTGCCCAAGTACACCAAAAAAACATTGATAACCCTGGGCGAGCAACAAATCCTGATGATGAGGATTTAGGTGATGACGAGTTACTAAACCCTAGGCGTGATGCTGAAATTATAACACCTGCCAACCAAAGAGGTCGACAAGCTCGGTTTAGCTATGATCGCCAACCTATGCAGCCAACTTTCGACGATGATGATGATGATGTTGATGGTGTCGGAGCCACTGGGGCCATAATTCCACCGCCATTAGCGCCCGGAGCCAAGTTCAACATCACAAGCACCATGATTCAGTTATTGCAACGCAAGGGATTATTGGTGGACTAGCAGGCGATGATCCGAATAGGCATCTCATCAACTTTATTTCTACATGCAAGTCGTTTGACAATCCTAGTGTTGGTCAGAATGCAATTCGATTACGTCTATTTCCATTGTCTCTGTCTGGGGATGCAACACTATGGTTGAATGGGCTGACTCCTGATTCTATTACAAATTGGAGGCAATTGAGAGACGCTTTCCTAGAAAGATTCTTTTCGCCATCCAAGAGGGCGCAATTGAGAGATGAAATCAGCAACTTTCGTCAGCTTCCCACTGAAGCTCTTCATGAAACATGGGAGAGGTTCAAGACAAAGCTAGAGAGGTGCCCAAACTATCACATGACCAATGTTAACCTAATAGAGATCTTGTATAGATCCTTGAATTCAATAACTAAACCAGTGGTGGATAATGCAGCTGGAGGATCTTTCATGGACCTCACCTTTGGTCAAGCAAGCAATATGCTAGATCGTATGACGAAACAAAGTAGAGCTTGGCATACTAGGGATTCTGAGGTAGCAAGCCCCACTTTATCTATTGGCATAACTGCAGACCAAAGAAGAAGAGAAGAAGAACGTGATCAAGATATGACGCATTTAAAAACACAAATGGATCTTCTTACAAAGTATTTATTATTAGGGAAGACCGAAAAAGTGAAAGCTATTGTGTCAAAAGGAAGAGACGAATCTGATTCGGAAGATGAGGCCAACTACTTGAACAATCAGGGGGTTTTCCGCGGGAATGCCCAAGGAAACCAAGGTCGAAACTATTATGATAAATCTGGAAACAAGGACCAAGGTAGTTGGAAGAACAAGAATGAAAAGAGTGGTTTGTACGTTCCCCCTGGTAGACGTGACACCACCACATCTAATTCTGGAAGTATGAAAGACATGATGGGTCAATTATTGAAAGGAGTGGAAGCAACGAGCGCGGGAGTAACAGAGGTAATCAATGATTTGTCCTCCATGAAACAATTAGTTGATTCACATTCCACTTCTATCAAGCAAATAGAGCAGCAATTGAGCCAACTTTCAGCAGCACTCAATCAAAGAAAGGCCGGCACTTTACCTAGCGATACTGTGCCAAACCCAAGGAATGACGGGTCATGCATGGCCATCACTACCAGAAGTGGTAAGGTGATGGAAACTTCAGCAAAAGGCAAGCAAGTGGTTGACGAAGTTGCGGACATGGATGACAACACAAAAGGAGAAGATGCCGCAACACCCACTCCTAACGTCAAGGACGCCACATCCAGCACTGTGCAACCTGAAAAAGTGGAAAAACAGAAGCAAGAGGAGAAGAAAACCATGGAAAGAACACTTCCATACCCACCACCACCTTTTCCCCAAAGATTAAAGAAGGTGGCGGATGATACAAAGTTCAGCAAATTCATGAATATGTTAAAGTAGCTGACCATTAATGTTCCATTGGTGGAGGCACTTGAAAAAATGCCTGGATGTGCAAAATTTATGAAGGACCTGTTGACAAAGAAGCGGGCATCAAGTTATGAGTTAGCGGATAATGTTCATCATTGTAGTGCAGTTGCTACCCGATCGATAGTTCAGAAGAAGGCCGACCCCGGAGCTTTCACTATTCCTTGCACTATTGGATCGTTGGATTTTGCCAACGCATTGTGCGATCTAGGTGCTAGCATAAATTTGATGCCACTATCCATCTACAAGAAGTTGGGGCTAGGCGATCCGACACCAACCAATATGAGGCTCGTAATGGCTGATAGGTCAGTAAAAAGACCTGTGGGTATCTTGAATGATGTGTTGGTGAAGGTTTCTTCATTCATCTTTCCTGCAGACTTCCTTATTCTGGATTGTAAGGAGGATTCTGAAGTTCCCATAATCCTGGGACGTCCTTTCCTTGCAACCGGAAGTGTGCTTATTGACATGAAAGATAATGAGCTTTTGTTTCGAATTAATGACGAAGTAGTACGGTTTGATATATGCAAAGCCATGAAGCATCCCAGCGATATGAATGAGTTATCTGTAGCTGATGTTCATCAAGAGGATATGAAAGCATTATCTATAGAGAAACAGCCTACTGTTGAGCCATTGTCTGCTGCACCACTGAATGTTGAGCATGAGGATAATGAATATTATGAAGAACTTATGGGTGATCTAACAGAAATAGAGTCTTATACTCCTAAGCAACCGGATTGTGATCTCAAGAATCAACCAACAGCGAAGACTCCCATTGACGAGCCACCAATGCTAGAATCGCAAGAGCTCCCCAATTATCTAAGGTATGTGTTCTTGGAAAGTAGAAATATACTTCCAGAGAGTGCAGATGATTTAAGTGAACAGCACGTAGAGGCTCTCATCTCTGCTCTGAAGAGATACAAGAGAGCTATGGGTTGGACTATTGATGATATAATTGGTAACTCTCCGGAGAAACGTATGAGCCATCTCGAAAAAGATCGCATGCCCACAGGTAAGCCTCATTGTCTTCTAAATCCTTTCAGAAAATTATCCACCATTTACCTCGACGAAGTCTGAGTACTCGAGGTAACTATGTCGTGCCACGACAATAAATAAGGCGCTAGATGGGAGGAAACCCATCGTTTATCATTTTTCATTTATTGTTTATCGTTTTATCTTTCTTTCATTCTAGTACTTGTTTTATTGTTGATAAATGAAAATCCAAAAATAAGAGTCGTTCCACGACCAAAACTAAGGCGCTTGGTGGGAGGCAACCCATCATACTAATTGTTTTCATTGGTTTTGAGCAAATATAGGTGCGAGAAGTATTCAACGAGGAGATTGGTTTCACATGACGATTTGGACGTATTGTATGGAAAGGTGGTAAGTTAGGTATAAGGATGCATAAGGTTATGGATTGAGCATTTCTCATTCCAAAATAGGTATCGAGGAAGGCTAGACCTAGGTAAAACTAGGCCACGAACAATGCACAACCTATACTATAGCCTAAGGCCTCGGAATTTAGTGTGCTATACACTATGCGCTGCCCATTCGCAAGTGTGCTATACACTATGCGCCGCCTATGGTATAGCATTATGTCTCAGTATCTCATATGTTGTAGACTATGCGGCGCATATGTCACTAAATGCCATAGACTATGCGCCGCATATGCCCCTAAATGCCATACACTATGCACCGCCTATACCATGACTATGCCAAGCATTATGCGCCGCATATAGGGCATTTTTGTCTCCAAAACCGTTTGTAAATGGGTCAAAACCCGACCCATTATCTTCCTATATAAAGGGGACTTAGTCTTGAAATATACCCACATTAGAAATTGACCCAAAGGCGCCGCACATCCATCCAAATCATCTCAAAATTTCTCTTTTTGCTCTTCCAATTCACAAGAACGTCTCTAAAGGCTTCAATCACGTAAGTACTCTTTTGTTCTTCATCCATTTTTCGTAAGTACTACGTTGCTATGCCTATTATGAATTGCTATATCTTGAAGAAGCATTGGTGATATTCATGTGTTTGAATTGCTGATACACAACCAAGTGAGTGAACATATACGTTAGGATGCTCTTAACTTGTTTCCAACTTGAATTTGATTTTGATGTATTGTCATACTCTTGTGGAATTGCTATAGTAATTAACATTGCATAATCTTGTCACTTGAATACTTACATGTTGGAATGAATTGTTCATCGGAATAAGACTTATAGTGGCCTACCGACATAGGCGGTTGTGATTATTGATAGATACTATACCTTGATGTAATCCATATGTAGTAGTCTTGATATAATGTTACATTCAAGTATTGCCAAGAGTACAAGAAGTATGACTCACTGATTTTATTGTTGGAGTAGAGTACCTAAAACGTATGTCGATGAAGTCTGAGTAATCGACCACTTTCACTTCACTAGTTGGTGCCAACAACCTAAGTATGGAGTGGTACCTCCACTGCTTGTTCATAGATTGTATCCATTGAGATGATGCTAACATGACTCTATTGAGATCTTAGGTACAATGGCACCAAAAGGCAAGGCAAAGATAAGGCTACCACTTCACAAAAAGAGCAAGGAGAACCCTCCTCGATGCAAACACTTCGACTCACTCTTGGAATTAAGTGGGATACTTATGAGGAACTTCTAAGGATGACGACTCTGATGATAATTCCGATGAAAGGGGTATGACCCCAGACATAGAGAATGAGTTCGACTAACCAGGTTCTTTGTATTTACTTTCAACTGAGGGCAGTGTCCTGTTTAAGTGTGGGGTGGCGGTATTGCATGCTATAATTCCCTATTTGCATCTATGTTTGTTTACTTTGTTTTTGTTTGTGTTTCGTTTTTAAGTTTTTTTTAGTAGTAAAATTTTTTTTTATCTTCGCATGAAATTATTCTAATAGGCAGCATGAGATTATAACAAGAGTATGTCCTACACTTATGACTATTGAGACGTTTTAGGCTCTAGTTGTGACTCATTATGTGATATTGTGTGGTTCAATTCCTTCACCTGTTGGGTCAAGAGTCTATATTACTTCCAATAAAGTCGACCATGTGACTTATGTGTGTGAGATTAATAGTATATTCTATGTTTGTGGCTGATGCTAGAACTTGCCTGGTATGTATGCAAAGCGAAAATAAGGAGTGTAAGTTTAGTAGATGATTTAGGCATTTATTTGGCAACCTACATATGTTTACCTTCGTTTTACCTACCCTTGGACATCATCCTAGTTAAACCCTTTTGAGTCTTTAGCCTATTTCTTTGACAACCTCGTGTGTAAGCCTAATCCATTTTTTTTCAAGACCGTAATTTGATCCAAATTCCTAAGTGCTTTAAAGTGAAAAAGTCATGTGACAACAAAAGAGGAAATTGGGTGAGTATGATGCTTTAAATTGTAATGGTTCTTGAATGTGTTATGAAAAAAAAAGTTCTATCATAAGAGGTATGTTGAGAAAAGAAAAAGGAAAAAGAAAGTTGAAAAGTGAGTTATGCTTAAAATTGAAAAACAAAAGAGGAGAACAAGGGTGGTAGAATAAAAGAAAGAAGAAAGGTTGAAAGAAAAAAAAAATGTCAATGACACAATGTGATGTATTAAAGTGCTTAGGAACTTAGTCACTATTTCTGGGCAAAATAGCTGATCCTACCCGTCCCTTAGCCTACATTACAACCATCAAAAGACCTACATGATCCTAATCTTAACATTCTTACATTTAGTGGAGTAGTACACTAAGGGCAAGCCTATGGTCATCAGTTGCTACATATGAATTCTTTGTGAGAATGAGAGCAAGGATATTTTGATACCCATGTTTGAAAAATATGCTATACTTGTGAGTAACTATGGGTAATATATTGTGAGACACACATAGTTGATGAGTTTTGGATTGTTGTGTATGATTCTTTGTGCCTTGACTTTTGAATATGAGTTAACCACCATCACGAGTCTCTGCTAGAGGTTAAATGGTTTCTACTAATGATCGAAAAACTACTCTTTGTTGATAATTGTTGTGCTTGTCTTGACGAATGTTTTGTGTTGTTGCTGTGAAACCCTAAGTTGATGTTTAGAGGGACATGATATTTTGTTCGAGGACGAACAAAGCTGCAAGTGTGGGGTGATTACGCACCTATCATCATCATATTTTGCCCATATTTGTGCCATGTTTTGAGAACAAATTATATATTTCATGCACTTTTAGTCCTTTTTCCTGTAAGTGAGCTAACAAACATGATTAGCAAAGTTTCAGGTATAAATGATGCAAAAATCAGCATTTTACGGCTTACTTGACGCCAAAGAAAGCTCTCGAATGAAGGAACTTAAGATTGGACGCCTAAAGGACCAAAAGTGATGCATGGGAAATTTGTCCCGGGCTAAAACAACATTTCTGAAGACTTTGGGGACTTGCAGTAACTTATTTGGATTAGGATAATAATACATTAACCTAGTACAATTAGGTCAAGTATTTCATTAGTTTATTTGGATTTGGATAATGTTACATTAACCTAGTACAATTGGGTTAAGTATTTCATTAGCTTAGTAGGATTAGGATATGGGTATTATAAATACCCTATCATGCTATACATCTTATTACAATCCTCCCTTAGTGGAGAGATACATTCTACTTCTCAATTACAACGCTTCTAATCTTCCCATTAATTCTATTTTTCTTCTTCTATTCATCTATTCAATTCTTAATTTCCGCACCAAGAGAAACGTTACTTTGCTAAGGAATTCACGCCTCACGCCTATCACTTGACCTACACGCATTTAACCAATATTGTGATATAATAACAATGTCAATCGTGATCTCCTTCGCATTTATGGGTAACTAAACCTCTCTGTTGGGGTTATGGAAGCCAACTGAGATACTATCTATTGCTATGAGTTTGTGAGTTTATGGCACGTACACTTCTTATATCATTATTCTCTTCATCTTAATCTACATTCTTTGTGGTTGCAAACGCAAGAATACGCCAGTATAACATTTAACTTGTTCGAAAGAAAGGTTATTTGTCTGGAAAAGAGATAGTGTCAAGGTAGTAGGACACCCTTTCCTATTAAAAAGCTAGTGCCGTAACTGGACTAACCTCTTGGAGAATTCGTACCGTTAGACACTCTTTAAGCTCGAAAGAGTTAAAGTGAAATAATCCTCGAATAGATCGAAAGACGCCTGGATTTACCATCGACTACAATTCTCTATAAGCACATGCATGTCACAATTCTACAGACTCATAGCCAATAGAGACGTATAACTCAGAAGGTGGACATAACCCCAACGCTTCAATTCTCATTGTTTACAACTTACGTAACAATCTTTCTCTTTTTACTTTGCTATTTTCAGCTTTTACTTTATTGTTTTGGTTACACATTACAATCCCCCCTTTTTACGAGACTTGCACTAAAAGTCTAGTAACTGTTGCTTACTTGTTGGCCAAGCTATTCCCTGTGGGATCGACACCCAACCCAGGTTGGGTTCTATATTTGCTAACGACCGCTTTACACTCCTACGTGAGCTGTAGATTGAGCGTTATCAATACATTACTCACTTTGTAAATTCAAGGGTTTATCAAAAAATTCACATATTGATCGGACATTCTATTCAATTTCATGAACTTGCACTTAAATCATGGATTGAAGCACAACTAGTATCATGAACATGAACTCAAGCTAATTCAAACGTAGAATTTCATAAGTCAATAATCTTGTAGTTTTAAAAATGGATTCATGGACTCTGTTGGTGAAAGGATCCAATAGATTAACTTCTAACATACCTGGATATTTTAATCTACAAGATTCTTGGAGGATTTCATGAATATGTTCTTAATTTCTTAAACTAAGGTTCTTGCCTCTTTGAGATAGAATGTTTTATTCTTGAGGGAAAGTCATGAAATAATAAGATATTTGGTTATTTAGGGTATGAATCCCGTGTTTAAGCTGATTAGGGTTCTGAGAATTGACTAAACAGCCCTTCAAATTAAATAACGGAAATTGAAAATCCCAATTTTTCACCATGGTGCGATGCAGTACAATTGTGCCGGCTCACTGTAAAGTGGACAACTGGGAATTAGGATGATGGCGCGACGCGGTGCTATCGTAGTGCCTCACTGGATGAGAAACATGGCCTTGGCGCGATACGTCATTATCACAGAGCAATACTGGAAAAGTTACAATTGGGAAATTAGCTGGTGGCGCAGCTCGGTGACATCGCGTTAGATCACTGAAAAATGACAATTTCTATTTGGAATTCCTCCGCGATGAGCTAAAGTACCAGGTTGTACACTATTTCACAAACATGGCTCTAACTCTTCGCCCAGATTTTGGATTTGGGCAATTTTTATATCATTGGAAAGCTGACTAAATTTCCTATGCATTGGTGAGCTAGAAACTGGAAAATATAGAGTATTTCAAAAAATATTTATTGGATAACTCATAGACTGAGAATTAATTTAATCTTGGAAAATACAGGGTATTACAATACACATAGACATGCACATTCATAAGGATACATAAGGTGTCAAACGATAACAGGACCATTGCTTGAATCTCAAAGCATTCAAACCCGAACAATGAAGTGGAGGACTCTAACCATCCACCAATTAGGTTATCTCAAGAAAAAAGACTCTAACCTCAAATTATCTTAATAAGTAAGTGGACTCTAACAGCAAGCCCATTGCATTAGTCAAGTGAAATCTAACCACAAGCCATTTCATTTCTTATGTGGACTCTAACCACTGGCCCTTTCATTATGCAAGTGGCCTGTAACAACAATCATCTCATTATGCAGTTGGATTCTAACCGTAAGCCATCACATCCATTACTTGTCAACATTAGGACTTTAACCCATTGTT
This sequence comes from Capsicum baccatum var. pendulum, assembly GCA_030864225.1. Lineage (NCBI taxonomy): Eukaryota > Viridiplantae > Streptophyta > Magnoliopsida > Solanales > Solanaceae > Capsicum > Capsicum baccatum. The sequence continues at coordinate 193,417,037 of CM061552.1, forward strand.
AATTCATTCACATCACACCACTCACATTTGGGGACTTTAACCCACTTAACAATTTCAAGCCATCAAGGCCACAATTCAATATAATACATGACCCTAAGGTCTTCATAAGCCATATCATAATCAATCACTTGAACAAGCCAATGCATTAGTTTCTAATATTATCAAAGAAAAAAGGTAATCATCAAAACCATAATCATATCAGTCATTAGCACTCTTGGACCAAACTTTAATTCAAACACAATTTAATTTCATACTAGGGACTCTAATTCCATTTTCATTATCCAATCAAATGACCAAGGGCGCCATTAAACTCGTTACATGGCAAACAAGGACTCTACAAGATCATTTACCAAGAATTTTTACTCATTAAGACATTACATTAGTTCCAAAATCTGTTAGACATTTTAACAAATACCTTAAGGCGAGATCTTAACCAAGACCAAAATTCAAGTGAAAACCTTCAATATAATGGTTACTCAAGACCCATTTGTTTAACCACAATCAAAAAGCACTGACATGTGAAAAGCATCACCAAAACATGTAAAATGACAAGTTTACACAAGAGTAAACATTACTTATCACTTCATATTAAAAACCCTTATCATTTGTCTCAAAATCCATCATTAAAGATTCATAAACAATGCTTAAAAAACATGGTATTTGTAAAAAACAATATGGGAAGATTCACATGCCTTAAACAAGATGATTCCCTAAAAAAAGTTGACTCATCTTGTCTCTAGATGAACACCCCTTGGAACCCTATCCTCAAATCTTCAAAAGTGTGTTTGAGAGAGTATTTAGGAGGTTTTTGATCTTGAAATATGGGTGTTAAAGAGGCCACAATACATTATATAGTGAAGGAACTTCGGGTTTTAGGGTGGAAAATATCCAGAGAGCCCATGACTTAAAAACTTAAAAGTGACTTCCCAGGTGGGTACGACTTAATTAGCTCAACCGTACCGTAGGGTATGAGTGGTTCCATAAATTATACCCTAGACCTCACCAAGAAGCCTTACACTGACCAAGATTCTACCACACAAATAACTCATACCTAAGGGTATGAATGGCACCCTAAACCATATCCCCAAATCATACCCAAAATAGTTTCCATAGGCCAACTCAATACACCATAACACTAAGTAGTGTACTAATGATACCCTAATATACAACAATAGAGAGGATAAGTCATATCTTATATAGTGTGTAGCACCAACCATATTTCCAAGAATACGAGAAGGGGTCACTGAGTCGTATCGAAGGGTATGGCTAGTATCCTGGAGTCGTAACTAGTCTAGAAGCTTCTACTAAGGAAATTATCTAAGGGTCCAAAGCCTAGGTGTTTTAGTTCTCTCCTGGTTCAATAATTCATCCTCGAATGAATGATAAGGCAATCCTAATCAAATGATAACACATTATTACACATCAAACTAGCCGTTAACAAAGTTAAAACCCAAAGAGTCAAAATAAGGATGAAACACATGCCATGATCATTATCAATCAATCATTTATTCGATTGGCCTTAGGACTCTAACCCATTGTCTATCAAAACACTTGCTCAATTAATAATTTAGGGACTTGAACCCATGCCCTATAAAAGACATAAATGAAGTTAAGAAGATTAACACATACCTCAGTCATAAGTTTTCAAAATAGGAAATAATTGTAGGATACTTGGACTTCATGTACTCTTCTGTATCCTAAGTAGGTTCCTCGGACTTTTGGTTTCTCTAAATAACCTTTACCGAAGTAGGCCCTTTTGTTTGACCGGCAAACTTGACGATCTAAGAACCTAATAAGGACCTTCTCATAGTACAAAGAGTCTAAAATACCAATGTCCTACAAGGTAACAACTAAAGAAGGATCACCCATACACTTTCGCAATATGGACAAATGTAATACCAGATTGATGGAGCTCTAACTACAGTGCAACTCCAACACATAGGTACATTACCAACCCTCTTCAAAATACAATAGGTACCAATATAATAGTAACTCAACTTTTTCTTTTTACAAAAACACATTACACCCTTCATGGGAGATACCTTCAAAATTACCCAATCACAAACATTAATCTCCTAATCCCTATGCCTAACATCTGCGTAGGTTTTTTTGAAACATTTTGTTGTTTTCAACCTATCACGAATCACCTTCATATTTTCCAAAGCTTGGTGAATCAAATTGGGGCCCAAAAATGTACCCTCTCCAACATCTTACCACCCTATAAGAGATTGACTTCTACTACGATACAATACCTCAAAAGGAGCCACACCCATGCTAGAGTGGTAACTATTATTATAAGCAAACTCAATCATGTTCTAATGGTTGTACTTACTACCACCATAATCAATTACACAAGTACACAACATATCTTCCAATGATTGGATAGTCCTCTCCTCTTGTCAATCCATTTACGGGTGAATAGTAGTACTAAGGCATACCTTAGTGACTAAACCTTTCTAAAATATTTTTCATAAATACGATGAGAATGGAGCGTCACTATCAAAAATAATAAAAGATAGAGCACCATGCAATTTCATAATCTCCCCAAGGTACAAATTAGTATGACACTCTGCAGAATAACTAGTTCTTACAGGCAAATAATTAGTAGAATTGGTCATTTTATCCGTAATAACTCAAATAGAATTACATTTATTTTGACACCGGGGATGACTATGACAAAAATCAATATTAATCACTTTACTTCTATTCGGCCAACTTTATGTCTTGATCCAAACCACGAAGCCTCAAGTGATCAATATTAACTTGTTGACAGACCATACACATAGCCACATAGCTAGACACATCTTGATTCATATTATTCCACCAATAAAACTCTTTAATATAATAATACATCTTTGTTGAACCATGATGAGTAGCACACTTAGACAAATGAGACTCTGCCATAATTCTTTCCCTCAATCTATCAACATATGGAACACATAACCTACCTTGGCATCACGAAAAACCATTACCACCAATCACAAAGTCAACATCATTTTGTTGACCCATATTACACTTAATATTCATCGAGTTGGGATCCAATATTTATTTTTCGTTTACCTTAACCACAAGAGACAGTTGTGATACTAGATGTACGAATACACCACTATCTCCCGAGTCTTAGGGACAAAATCAAAGATTAGCCAATCAATGAATGTCCTTCACTAACTCCCACTTATCCTCATCAACATGTGCCTAACTACCCAAAGATAACCTACTAATAGAATTAACAACAATGTTATCTTTACCTGGATGGTCATGGAGACTCATATCGTAGTCCTTCAACAACTTAAGCTATCTTCTTTGCCTAAGGTTCAACTCCTTCTGAGTAAATACAGAAAGAATAATCTTATGATCAGAAAAGATGTCAATAAGAACCCCATAGAGATAGTGATGCCAAATCTTCAAAGCAGAAACCATGGCCAATAACTCTAAATCATGAGTAGGGTATTTCTTCTTATGAACTTTCAATTGTCTAGAAGAATAGGCCATCACCCTACAATGATGCATCAACACACAACCAAGAAAAATAAAAAAAGCATCACAATACACTACAAACCCATCATTACCCTTGAGCAAGGTCAAAATTTGACCCAAAGTAAATTTATCCTTGAACCTTTCAAAACTACCATTACACGTATTCGACCATAAGAACTTGACCTTCTTCTTGGTAAACTTAGTCAATGGGGAAACTATCATTGAGAAACTCTTCACAAATCTTAAATTATAATCAACTAGACCCAAGAAGCTCCGAATATTGGTGTAGTCGAAGGTCTAGGACACTTCTTAACCATAATAACCTTTTGTGGATCTACCATGATCCCTTCACCATAGATGACATAACTAAGAAAGGTGACAGCCTTCAACAAAACCTCACATATATATAACTTTGAATACAAATGATAATCCTTTAGTTTTTGTAACATGGCACAAAGGTGATTGACATGATCTACCTCACTCTTAGAATAAACCAAGATATATCAATGAAGACAATAATAAACAAATCTAAAAATGGATGAAAACTTTATTCATATAATCCATGAATGTCGTCGGAGCATTGGTCAACCCAAAAGATAACTAAGAACTTATAGTGACCATACCAGGTCCTTATGGCAGTTTTAGGGAAATCTACATCCCTAATCTTAAGCTAATGATAACCCGACCTAAGATCAATGTTAGAGAAACTCTTTGCACCTTTAAGTTGATCAAATAAATAATCAATCCTGGGAAAAGGATACTTATTCTTTATGGTAACCTTATTCAACTGATAATAATCACTGCACATTTGATGGAAACCATCCTTCTTACACACAAACAACACAAGAGCAATATTTAAGGGTCCTATTTATAGGAGGACACAAGCTGCTAATTTTTATATAGCAGTGTGTCATAACCATATCATGGTGCATAGGGTCCATCGATTGCATTAATCATAGTGAAACACTAGAATAGATCATTTCGAATACCCCTATTACCATGGAATGGACCTAAATCAATGCCTATGGTCCATTCCACTCCAATGACTCCAAAACATTCGTTTTTGGCCAAATCTTACTGCATATGTCTGTCCATTCTTTCAAAGACTTGTGGTGTTGTTTCCACTTGATTTAAAGATTATTTATCATCAATATATCATCATTATAAACTCACCCAGGATTATATAACATCAAACACCACATATTTGAGCTCAAAAAGACATACAATTTAAGATGATAAACTAGAATCTTACACTAAGAATACTAGTTTTGTCATTCTGATCATTAAGTTATTTTGGGGTCTCTTGGATTATTTTAATTGAATATTAATAACTATTAAAAAGTTACTCCACCCATAATTACACAATCATACTCTTAGGAACTCATTACACACTAGAATCAATATAGATTAGCTAGAACAACACATAGCTCAGTCTAGTAATACTAGTTTTCTCGTCTAAACTCTAAGTGACCAAATTGATTCCAAGGGTGTTAAATATTTTAATCAAGTACTTTAACACTTATATTCACAATTACACAAAGATTTAATCATTATGTACAAGAGAAGTCCTCAAAATAACGATGAATAACCTCGGATAGCAAGACTGAGGTGCATAAATCCACCTCAGATCATCACCCCACACTTAAAGCCTTGTTCGCCCTCAAAAAATTCTTAACTCTAATAATCATAATCAGAGGACATTCCACATTTATAATAAAAGAATGACAATCAAGATAGTACTACAATGACTACACAGAATGCAAGTCCTTACACTAACTATGTTACACAATTGAAAGCTCAAGAACACTACTCCAAAACATCCTTTCCATAAGAATGGACTCACCAAGATGGCAAAATCATACATATTGCTCAATGCAATACATCATACAAATCACCCAACTATCATTAAATCTGTTTCCTCATAATATGAGAGTTACTCATATTCGCTCACATATATGCAATTATCACAAGAATGGGTATAAGAATAAAATTGCACTCACTCTTACAAAGAATTCAAAAGTTACACATGATGAACCATATGCTTGCCCTAAGTGTACTACTATTAAGGGTTAGGATCAAATAAGACATAAAGGATTGTAATTTAGACTAAGGAATGGGGAGGTATTATTTTGTCCAGTAATAGTGACTATCATTACTAAGCACTTTAATACATCACACTTTTAATTTGATCCAACTCTAACAACCAACTTCCTATCTCATCTACCTTCACACACATCTTTTGTTTATCAATATCTTATTAAGATAATTCACCCAAAACATGGTGTGAGTGTTATCAATGCACATATCATTTAATTTGAACAGTCTATATTCTTTTCATTACACAACTCCTAACCATAATACATATCAATTTTCAACCCCAATAGAAATTTTTTTAGGGATCAATTTAACCATTTCCCTACTTAAATTTCAAAATTCTTAGCTGAATTAATTTTTAATGAAAGTATTTAGGAGCTTTGGATCAAATTAAGGTCAAGCACAGAAAGGGATTAGCTACATATGAGGCTACCAGAGAATAAGATAAAGGATCAATGGGGTTAACTAGGATTACACATAAAGGTAGGTTAGAAAGAGGGTATAAACATGGTTATCAAAGAAATGCCTATATAATTTCCAAAGCCTACACCCTTAATTTTTCATTGCACACACACCAGGTAAGTTCTAGACATCACATGCAACAAGGAAAAAACAACAACCTTACACACATATGGCACATGCTCTACTAAAGTAGGATCATCATAGAATCAACCAAGCAACAACATGAATTCAACATTAATCCAACAATGTTCAAGAGTCATAAACTAGAGCCTAGGAGTCTCAAAAGTAATAATTCACATAATCAACATGCTTTAATATACAAAATAGTTGCACCATGAAATCACACATAGTAACTAGCTAGAAAATCCCACTTATTCATAATAGAAAAATTTTAAAATGACTCCTAAAAATAAAAAGGATATTGGGTCCAAGGGGCACCCCATGGAAAAGAACATAAAAATACAACCATGTGGTGGGTGAAGTTTACACCTACTAAACTAACCCAAATAAACTAAATAAAAAAAGAGAAAATCTTTTTGTAATTTGTAAAATATACCCAAAACTAGAAAAAAACAACTAATACGCAAGACCACGTAACATCATTTTACTCAAAGTAATGTGAATTTCCTTACTCCGCAATTAAAATCTACTTTGTCCCTAAAACAAACTCGAAAGTAGAGATAGAAATACTCCTTGAAGCCTCTAGGCCTAGCTAGTAGCAAATTTTAACATTAAAATGGTCCGGCGACCCTACACTTAGTCTTTTCCATTCTCTTTAGCTCTAATCTCAAGTACTCAAAATAAAAACAATAAATACATTTAGTAAAACATAAAATACTTGTGTTAAACTTACCGTAACATGGGCTTCCTCTCAGGAAGCATCATTTAGTATCACAACACAACCCATATTGACTCTTTTCTCTACCTTAAAGATATAAATTTCACCCTAACCTCATATCCATATTTTTGCTTTTCTTATAGGATTTTTTTACAATGATGAATGAACTAAGTAATGGACCATGGTAAACCACTTGGACTTGAAGTGACATATGTTTTTGTGTTTTTTGTCTGGTGTAAATTTATGAATATAGGATTCTTGTTCCTCATCTTCACACTCTTCCACAATTTCAGTTGACTCCAAAGATATATTTCCATATGTACATAATAATGAAAAGTTCTTCGAATGAGACCCAGCCTATCCCACTTCAATATTTACACCATCCACCACACATTCACTCTTTTTCACATTTTTAATATTATTCTATGGGAAAAAATAGCAGTTGAATGGCTAAAATACTTGTGTCTGCTCCACAGATTGGCTAGTATCCACCTCATCTAGTGAATGTCCCAAACACTCGCTTCCCTTATAATTTGGACAATAACCCTCTAAGTAAGTCTTCCACAAAAATAACTAGAATCATCATCACTCACAAACCATTTATCCCTAGATGACATATAGCGAAATGTGATAGAAAAGTAAAAGAAAATAAGAATGAAAAATACTAAACTATGTACAACTATATATAGCAAACCTAAAAATAAGATAATTTCCTATTTAAAAGTCCCTGAAAATGATGCCAAAAACTTGTTGAACCCAAGCATACAAACAAGTGTACATGGTCTCACCAAGTAGTGAAGTAGCCTTTTTCAGTAAAAGTATTAATACCACAAGGACTTAAGTTAACAACTGTCTAATTAAAGTTAAACTATTGAGATTAAATTGGCGCAAAGGTAACCATAAGAGTTGGAAGTTGAAAATAAAGTAAACTTAACAATTCAGTAAATTAAAGGTCTTGGACAATCAATGGGGATAAATCTAGGGTTAAAGCTCTGTGAAAACTCGTACTATTGTATTTAAATCCATTGTTTATGTTACAAATCTTTGTTGTAGAGTTAAGAGGTTGATGTTATGACTATGGTCTTCCAAATGTCTAATCACCTATCAAGATTAGACTAACAACTACATCGTTAAGCGGGGATGTGGTGACTAAGTTTAATGAATTAATATTTAATAAAATAAGGGAAAAAAAGGTCACTTAGTTATACTTCTTTCTTAAATTCAAATTATAAATTTATTCTGTAGAAGGTTTCAGTGCTATTCTATTTACCGTGGGTTCTATCTTCTTGTTCATCTTTTCGTGCTTACAAGTTTACAATGGATGTATTATAGGGTTTGTGAATCCTTAAAATAGATAAATAAACAACCAAATAGTATAGATTATCAAATCCAAATCAATTTATAACTAGAGTAATCATGTTCCAGACCTTAAACCCGGAAAATGGTGTTTAGCTGCTCATATGCATAACCATAATTACATTGATTGAATACATTTAAATATCCATAATAAAATAATGTAATGGAATAAGAGCCATAATTTAAGTGTTCTACAGTTTTCCTCAAAGTTTTGAGGTCGTGCAAGGTGTATAACATAAAGTTTAATACTCCAATTTATTGGAGGACACAAGCAGCCAATTTTGACATAATTGCGTGCCATGCCCATATCGCAGTGCCTGGGGTCCATGTAACGCCCTAATTTAGGTTAAACACTGTAATAGGTCATTTAGGATTGCTCCAAGTCAATTTCACAGTCTTAAAGCACGTCAATGACTCACAAACGTCCATTACTGGTCAAATCTTGTTCCATGTGTTTGTCCATCATTTCCAAGCCTTGTTGTAATGTTTCTATTTGATTCACAGCTTGTGTATCATTCATATATAATCATTATGAACTATAAAATCATCATATAACATCAATAACAATGTATTAGAGCTAAATATTATATAAAATTCAAGATGATGAACTAGAATCTTAAGCTAAGAATACTAGTTTTTTCCTTTTGATCTTTAACTTATTGTTTTGTCTCTTGAATTTTTTAAACCGAACATTAAAAACTATAAACAAGTTGTTACAATCATACTTACACATTCATAAACTTTGTAACTTTTTACACACCCTAGAATCCATCGATATCAACTAGAACAACACATAGGCCAAACTAGTAATGCTAGTTTTCTCGTCTGAACTCTAAGTTGCCAAATTGATTCCAAACTTATTTTAAATACACCTTAAACATTCTAATCAAGAATTTTAACACTTATTTTCTCAATTATACAATGATTTATGCATTAATCAACAGAAAAGTCCTTAAAATAAGGCTAAATAAGCCCGAATAGCAACACTGACGTTCATATATCCACCTCAAAGCAGATTCCTTACCACCCAATTTGGAAACATGCAGAAGTTATAAATAAAATCAACAAATCCTAATTTATTACAAACCTGTTCAGAATCCTTTGAATACAAAGGAAAATACTTAACCCAAGGACCTAGTCTAAACCAGTACAAATAATACTACAAAAGAATGGAGATGTACATATGGCCTAACCTCTACCATTAGGGACAATAATAGAAGATAATCAAGATCTCTACCACATTAAGTACAAACACCTATTGATCCTGCAACAAGGCTATACCCAAAAATGAGTAAGCAAAGATAGTATCAATAAGAATAATACATACCAGTAAGCACCATCGATCGACCTAAATTAAATATGATAAATACTAGATAAATAGCGAAAGGAAAACATGAACTTAAGAATTTTATTAGTAAAAACTTTTGTGCCTTAATTCTATGCATCCCTTATATTTTTCCAACCACACTAATCCACAAGTTAACTTCCTCACCACATTCAAATTTAATGATTCAATTAGCTTATGGGACCCACTAATCAAATTAAAAAATAAATCTACTAATTGGCCATAATTGGATCTTCATACATAAAACAAAAAGAGAAATAAAATTATATACATAAAACAAAAAGAGAAATAAAATTATATGATAAAGACATGCCTTGTTGCATAAGGATTCTACTAAAGACCCAATTTTGACTATGAAGAAGCAATTATATTAATAAGATCATTATACAATATAAAACAATCAAGACGTATGTGTTAGAATCGCCTTAGTGAGTACTTGATAAGTTGAAGCTTATATAAATGATATTATTTTTCCTTGTATTTTTATCAAGGAAAAAATTAGAGTTTGTTATACACGATGTTTATGCTAATCACATAAATATAATTGATGTCAAAGAGTTCAAAAGACAATATAATATCTAAAGAATTAATTTGAGATGAAGATCGTGGAAAGAGAAAACTTTGTCTTTGTATGTATATTTAACATTTGGCAGACGCGGTCTTCATCTACCAATCTACCTTAAATGATAGAGTTTTTAAATGATTTTACATGGAAAAAGGACATCCATTAAGTACTCTAATAGTTTCTCAATAATATTGTGGTAAGTAAAGGTTCGTTCTGAACCCCTAAAAAGGAAGAAGAGATTTTTGGTCCCAAAGCACAATATCTTAGTTCTATTGGTGCGCTCATGTATCCTGCCAATGGTATAAGGAATAATATAGCATTTTCTATTAATTTGCAAGCAAGTTATAGCTCTTCTCCTACAGGTTGACACTGGAACAGAGTTAAGCATATATTGTGATGTCTAAAATGGACTATTGATATGGTTTTAATTTATACAAATAATGATACTGAAGAATTTGTTGGTCATGAGAATGTTGGTTATTTATCTGAGCTATATGAATCCCAATCTTAAATAGGTATGTGTTTACATATAAAGGTATTACTATATCATGGAAATCTACAAAGATGTTTTTTGTGGCTACTTCTTCAAATCAAGTTGAGATAATAACTATTAATGAAGAAATAAGAAAATATGTGTGGTATTGATCATATATTTCATGAAAGAGTAATGTGGCATGAAGTGTGATATCAACGTACCCACATTCCTATTTTAGGACAATGTTGCTTGAATATACAAATTAAAGGGAGGCTTTATAAAAGGAGATAGAATGAATCACATCTCGCTAAAGTTATTCTTCATACATGATCTAGAAGAATAGGTATATTGATTGATCACGCTCACCTATACCATTATTTTGGTGCAAGACGATCGTTGTTAATATAATACCCAACTTTGAGTCGGGGTTGAATCCTCTAGGAACAATATGAATGATGATAGAGTAAATTCGACACAAAAGGTTCTTGCTATATTAAAAACAGGGATACAAATATTTTGCAAATTTTGAAAGTTTTCAAAAGTGTAAAGAAAATTATTTTAGGGCTTCTAGAAAACTAACTTGAGGCTAAGAATAGTTAGAGAATAATTAATTAGGAATGGATCATGAGGTCACGCCATTATAGGTTGATCATGAGGTCACCCTATTCTAGGTTGAACTCATGCTTAGGTTTTTGAGAATTTATCAAAATATAGATATAGTTATGGGTGGGCTAGATTCAGCGGTATTAGTTTCAATCATTAAATAAAACATTAAAATTCATTTTTTGGTTCTTTGGAATAGCTCACAAATGTGGCCAAACAACCAATCCAATACTTGATTTGATACCCTTATTTCTAAGATGGTACTATCAAATGGGTGAACTCAAACAACACCCTTATTTATAAAAATAATGTTATCCCACAATCTAAAACAAGTAATTATTTTATAATACCACTCACCCAATAACCCTCTTTAAAAGATGGTATGGGATCCTAAACATTTAGGATTTTCACGTATAATTTCTAATTCAAACATTGGGTTTAAGCCAAACTCATAACAAATAACTGATTAGGAGTATAAATAAACAACACACATATACTTATAACACAATATTAAAGAATAACCCAAAGAGGAACAACTCACTACTCATAAAGATAGTAAGCAAAAATATAAAATTCAAGAGGGTGGGGTAAATTGAAAATTTTCTGTGAGTAGACTACTAGCCCCTCACAGTCCACTCGTCTGTAGATTAGTACACTTCAAAAAATAGATTAGATTTTAATTAATTAAGCAAATAAATAATCTAACATAAAGTAAAGAGACAAATATTTATCCTTAGTTAGAACACTAATAATGAGCCTACTTCTAGCCCCCTTGGGTTTCAATATTTCCTTAGATCATTCAATTACGAGCTCGAGTAAAATAATGGAAAATATGTTGTAAAGACATATTTTGTTCTTCATATCATGTGACATGGCTTTTGTTTGTGTTACAAAGTTGACTTGATCCTATTCATTATTCAACAATTGTAAACTAAGAACTAAAAAGCTTCGTGAGACTAAGATTGAGACACTTCGTGATTTTTCTTGAAGTTACGTAACTCTTCTCCATCATTAGTCTTCTTCTTTTGTAGTCTTTGGCCGCTACTCTTCATAAGGATATCCAAAAGATTTATTCTCAATGGACGATTTGAATTTATTCCTTGATTAAGGAATGTAATCCTATGATATATCCATATCAGATATGTTCATATACGACTTTTACTGACATCCATTCAGATTTGTCTGTGATCTTTTCATCCATTTGTTCTTTGTAGTGATTAATGCCCATTCTATGTTTGTTTGTGATCTTTTCTTTCTTTTACTTTATAGTGATTGATCTGATCTACTGCATTTCCAGTGCCAAAATTTTCCTTTCATTCCTGATTTGTAGTACTTCTATTCCTGGAGCTATCTTCCTTATTTGATTCTTTAGAAGTCCTTCAAAATCTTTTAAATACCCACTTATTAGTTTGATAGTAATAAAACATAAACATAAGAGGCTAACAATATCACCCTTTTTGAAAATGACAAACGAGTGTAAACATCTGTTGAATTCCTTGTCTATCTGCTTCCTCCCCTAACTTGTATATTTATCTTGGGTATTGGTTAACTACTATTTATAGTTATTCGACTTGCTCCCCCTGACTAGTAGGCGTTTCCTAAGTTTCTGATGTTATTGTCTTTCTCACCCTTTTAGCATAGTAATGAAAATGAAACAACAGACAAGTAGCAGGTATAAGTAATTTATTAACTAGGTAGAGCAAAACAGTAGAGAAAATAATGAGTAATAAATAATTTTACAACCAATCAACATAAGGGACAGTACCCCTTTTTGAAAATTATTATTTAGTTATAAAGTACTCAATTTCTCATGCCAAGCCTTTGGAGCATATTTGAGGCCATGGAGTACTTTTGATAATCTTAAATCATTATTTGGATACAATGGATTTTAAAACCCTAAAGGTGGTTTTGCAAAAACTTCTTATGTCTATTTGATACATCTTAAAAAATTTGTAGGCCACAAAAGCTAATAAAAGTTTAATTAACTCTAACCTTGCCACGGGTGGCAAAGGTCTCATCATAATCAATATCTTCTTGTTGGAAATATCTTTGAGCTACATGTCTAGCTTTATTTCTGATAACTTACCTTCTTTTTTTAATTTATTTTGGAAGACTATCTAGTTCTAACTACCAAATGGTTTCTTGGTCTTTCAAACAAGGTTCAAACTTGATTTCATTCAAATTGGTCCAATTTATCATTCATAGCAATGACAAATGATTCATATTTTAAGGCCTCATCGGTTTTATTTTGTTTAATTTGAGACAAAAGGGAAAGATATGCTTATCTTCTCAATGATTCTCTTGTTTGCACTCTATCTTCTAGATTTTTGATGATGAGTTCATTTTGATATCTATCATCATGCTTGTATTCTCATGGAACACTTGGTTTCACTGTATCTTTTATGGGAGTTGACACTTGTAGGGGTATAGTCCTCTTGTCTTGTGATGGCTTAGAGGTCGTGCTATTATTTTATCCATATTGTAGATTACTCATCCGTTCTACATTAATAATTAAAATCATTGGAGAGTGATTAGATTCATCAAATTCAATATGCATAGATTTCTCAACACATAAAGTTTTTTTATTAATGGCCCTATAAGCATAACTAGTGGGAGAGTACCCAACGAAATTGCCTTTATCCCTTTGTGGATCAAATTTTACGAGGTTATTCATAACATTGTTGTTAATAAAATATTTTTAGCCAAAAGAATGGAAATAGCCAATGTTGGGCTTCTTTTCTCTCTAAAGTTCATAAGGTATTTTCTTTAGAATAGGTCTAATCAGGCATCGATTGATATTATGACATTATGTGCTCACTGCTTCATCCTAAAAGTGATCTAGGAGATTACGTTCTAACAACATGGTCCTGCTAGTTTCCTGTAGAGATGGATCCTTTCTCTCCACTATGCCATTTTGCTAAGGAGATCGAGGTGTAGAGAAGTTCTGAGATTATCCATTTTGAGCACAATACTTCTCAAACATCTTGTTTTAAGATTCTCCGCCGTGACCACTATGAATATAAGTGATAAGGTGCCCATCTTCTCTATGTACCTTTTAACAAAAAATGTCAAAGTTTGTTAAAGGCTCCTATACGTAATAAAGAATAATTACCAAAGTAAAAATGAGTAATCATAAACTATAACGAAAACATATCTTTTTACACTAATTCTTGCGGACTTTGTGGGACCAAATAGATCCATGTGGATTGTTTGAAATGGTTTGGTGGTATGGACAATGTCTTTGACATTTAATAATGTCTGGGTCTATTTACCCAATTCGCTAGAATCACAGATATGATCCTTTTCAAACTTGAGTTTTGGTAGACCCTTCACTAATTCCAGTCTGGAAAACTTCTGAATGATATACTTACTAGCATGAGTAAGATTTTTTGCCTCAAACAAGTATAATTGGTTGGCATAGTAAGGCTAGTTTAGGGAGCAATGTCGGGACAATTTAAGATATAAATATTATAAACATGTTCACCAATGAGAGAGATATTTCTTTTGTCATAATAGATTGAGAAATTTTTAGCTGTGAAGAAGACTCTGAATCCAACATCACATAGCTGACTGATGCTAAGAAGATTGTGTTTAAGGTCGTCTACTAGATATACTTCAGTGAATTCACATGATCTGCTAAGTTTTACTAACCTGACTCCAATTACATTGCCTTTAGAATTGTTACTGAATCTGACTGAACCCTCGTCTATTTTATTTAGAGTATAAAAACTCTCTTTCTTTCTGGTCATGTGTCTGAAACATCCGCTATCAATGACCCATTTTCCTTTCTTATAGCTCTTGTGGACCAGTTTCTGCTAAATATGAAGATTAAATTTGTTTAGGTACCCTAGTAGCCTTGGGACCTTATGGGTTAGATGTTTTTCCTTTGGGCTTCTAAACCCACACACTTTTAGTCTTATGCATACAACTATAGTATATGTTCCCTCTCTATCCACAGATAAAATAGACACCTCCTAGAGAGAAAAAGATGTTCTTTGTTGATTTTAATGATTCTAATGAGGAAATTGAATTGTTTTAAAAGTATTTTAATTTCACAAAACTTTGACTGCTTGATCTCTTAATACTATTTAATTTTATTTTTACATAATCATTTTCTTCATAAAGTAAGTCAACTTTAATTTGACATTCTTTGATTTCTATTTAATAACTTCTTTGTTCCTCTTCAATTTTTATTTAAATCGAGCTTCACAACTCTTCTTCTCTTGATTGAATTTTTTATATTCATATGTAAGTTTTTGAAGCTCGTTAGTTATCATATCCAAATAAGATTCATGAGTATTACAATCATGACAAATGTGCAGTCTTACATTGCTAGATTCACCTATTTTCATGAAGCACATATTGGAAGCTTCTATTTTTTCTTCGATTTCATCTTCATCGCTCCAGGCTCCAAAATATTAATTCTTCCTAGATGATCTTCTTCTTATTTCTAGAAAGTGTTTTTGAAGTGTCCAAGCCTTCTACAACGATAATAGCATTCATGATTTTCATTATAATCATTATTTTTGGCTCCTTCCGATCCTTGTTATCTCTGCCTCATGATCTTCCTTACTCCACGATTAATGAGGGTAATTCCTTTGCAATTAACATCTTCCAAAATGCCATCTTCATCAGTTGGAGCAACATTAAATCCTACTAGTTTATTTTTTCCTTACTATGGTACCTATTGATATAAGTTCATTCATACGCAATGATGTTATCTTGTAGATTGTTATATGTCATGTTGTAAAGATCCCCATCTTCGAAAATGCAGACTTGGTTTCCCAAATTAGGAGACTTCAGAACACCTTCTAGAATTATAGGCTTTATGGATAGATCATCCCCAGTGATTTCAGTTTACATACAATCTTGCTAAATCAGACAAACATTGTTTTAATAATCACATTCTATTCTATTTTAAAAAATTCGTATTCATTGACCAGGGCAACAATCTTTGACTACTTGACTTTTTTTGTGCATTTATAGGTTACCTCAAATTTTTCCACATTTGTTTTGTAGTCTCGCAAGTTTATATCTTGTCCTATTCTTCTCCACTAACCGAACAAGGAAGTAAACTTATAGAACCTGCATTATTTTGGATTACCTCTTGTTGTTCGTTGGTTACCTCAAAACATTCAAGTTTTTCTATGTCAATACTTCTAGATTCTTTGTCTTTGTCCTTTTGCATCTCTTGCAGTCCCGAATTGTCTTCGGACCCTTCTTGATGACAGCACAAGCTTGGATGTCATTTGATAGGACAAAGATTTTGAATCTTTTCTTCCAATAATAGTAGTGTTTTCCATTGAAGTATGGTGGTATTGTGAAGGAGAGACCATCTTGAAGAAAAGAATTAGGAATTTAATAATTTACCATTTGATATTACCTCAGTTGTGGTTAAAAAACACCATTTGTAAGACCTGCTCTGATACCAATTGAAATTCTAGAAGGGGGTGAATTAATTTATTTTTTGTGAGTCGACTACTGGATCCTCATAGTCCACTCGCCTGTAGATCAGTACACTTCCAAAAATAGATTACATTTGAAATAGTTAAGCAAATAAATAATTGAAAGTGAAGCAAAGATAAAAGGATTTATCTTGGTTTGGAGCACCAATGTGGTGCCTACTTACAATCTCCTTAGGTTTCAATGTTTTCTTTGATCGTTCAATGTCGATCTCGAGTTCAATGATGGTAAACAAGTTCCAAAGACCTTTTTTTTCTTCAAATCGTATGACACAACTTTATTTAGTGTTACAAAGTAAACTCGATTATACTCTTTAGACTAAAATGGTAAACTAAGAGTTATAAAGCTCTGTGAAACTAAGATTAAGACACTTTCAGATTCTTCTTGAAGTTGTATAACTCTTGTCCATCTTTAGTCTTCTTCTTTTATAGTCTTTGGCTACTACGCATCGTAAGTAAACCAAAGAGATTTTTTCTCAATCAATGATTTCAATTGATTCCTTAAAATAGGAATGTTGCCATATGATATGTCCATATACGACTTTTACTCACGTCAATATCAGATATGTTTATGATCTTTTCTTCCTTTTGTTCTTTGTAGTTATTGATGTTGTTCTAAGTTTGTTTGGGATCTTTTATTCCTTTTACTTCATTATTATTGATCTGATTTGCTCCATATTTGGACCAAGATTTCCCTTCCTATTGTTTTTGTTTTTATTTATTCACTTGGATGTCGTGGATCCTGATTTGATGTCCTTTTATTTCTTGAGTAGGCTACCTTCTTTTCTTTATTCAGCAGTCCTCCAAAATCCAGCAAAGATCCCCTCATTAGTCTGTCATTATTAAAATGTAAACTAAAGAGGCTAACAAAATTTACCAAAATCTCCATCAAATTAATTCATGAAAGATAAAGAGAATGTCAAACCACATGTTAAGTTTAAATAAATCTTTAATGGAATTTCCCAATTCTTCTTTTAGGAGTTACTATAGTGTCTTTTTAGCTCAAGATTAGCAGAAAAATTTTTTCCAAGCTCCGACGAGGCAAGCTAAAAACTCAAAGTGAAAGAAAGGATAAAGATGGATGAAAACTAAGCTAAAAAACACTATTTTAGCCCTAATTTCACATTTGGCGTATATTACAAAAACTCCCTCTTGCTCATGGTCTCTTCAGCAAATTACAATTTTTCCCTTGAAATGTTTCTTCTCCATCATGGTCGCGTCATTTAAATCATGATTGCACTGTTCTGATCGTGAATCTAGGGTTGCAATTGTGATAACTGAGGGTCATTCTAATCTCTAATTGCTTGACTATGATCGCGACTCTGAGATGCATGATTGAGATATCTAAGGGTTTCCTAATCTCTAGCTTTTTGCTCCTTTTTGCCAATTTTCCATCCCTTTCAGCATGATTTCTATTCATTTTCATAATAGGTCCTACAGGATCATTAAAGTTGGAAATTAATGCATTTACATGGAGAATTAGGGTATTTTCCACTCATCAACACCCCCAAACTTAAACTATTTCTTGTCTTTAAGTAAACAAGAACAATTCAATGAGATAGGGTATTTAACACTAATTTGCCCAAAAGAAGGATATACTAAAGGAATAAGCTAACAAAGATTTACAAAGACCTACAAACATTTCATGGCATCAAGAAAACCAAATTTTTTAATTAGCACATATTTATGAAGCAAAGTTGCACGTTTGTATCAAATGAACCTTCCAAATCTACAAAGTATCATATGATTAAACTAAAAATCTTCAAATAGTGTCTCAATCTTCACAATGCACCTTACCTGACCCCTTTACCCAAACTAACAGTAAGACTTCACCTTCTACCCAAAAGTATTGATGCCACTCACATGAAATAGTTAGATCCACACACACACAAGACATTTAAATTTCTAAAGGATCTCAAATAATGAAAGACCTTACACTCACTCTCGTAAAGAAATTCAAGTACAATGAGTAGAACCGTAGGCCTTCCCTTTGTGCTTTTCTCCACTAATGTAGACTTACATAGTTTTGAATCACCAAGATCTTATGGGTTAAGATGAAGGTTTAAGATGTGGGAATTAATAGATAAGGATAAAGTGACTAAAAGACCTCTTTCAATGCAATCTCTCAACTCCTTATAGCCTAAAATTTTCAAACTATCCACCTTATTAATCTTCAAATCATTTCCCATATTCCCCAACCTTTTTATTAGTATTTACAAAACAATTCAAAGCCAACAATTTCATTCTTAATTTCTTTGAGTTTTTTTTCAAGAGACCTTCTAACTTTAAGCTCTTCTTAGCCCTCTCATTAGCTCCATTTCTCTTTGAATTCTATGGGCTAGGCTATAAAACTTTACCATCAAGTATGTCTCTTATCTATTAATCACGTGATTTGACCATCTTACATACACCATTATTGGCTCATCTTAGTACATCACATTAATTCCCACCCCCTCTAAAACATGTAGTTTGAACCACCCTTACATTATTCTCCCGACTATACAAACCTCCAAAACATAGGCTTTCACCAATATTTCATTACTTTGAATCATTCAATGCATCAAATGAGGTTAAGTGCCAAAAGAAATTTTTTTAAAAGGGCTTAGGTGTTTTAGATAGGTTATGATTACAAAAAGAAAAAAAAATGGAAAAAAAGGCACAAAGGGATTAACTATGGAATGATATTAAGGAGAGAATTTTTCTATGTAATAGGTTAAAAATGGCCTCGGTTCATCATACAAACAAATACTATCTAATACTTCTCTTTGAATATAGTTGGGGAAAGTTCTAGACTACACAAATGTAGAATTATTCAAAAAATCTCACCACACATGGCATTTACTCATAGAGCAAAATATTAGTCTCCCAACCAATTTGAGCAATTTGAGATTATTAAGTTATTCCGAGTCACCGACTCATTCTTGTCATGAGAGCCAAAATATTAAATTTACCTGTCTCACTCAAAATAGATCTCAAAAACATCCTTGATGTTTTTCAAAAAGAGAATGATATTTTTTATGATTTTTCTCAAAATCATTCTATTTCTTGCCAATGAAATTTTGAAAGTATTTTTTAATTTTTTCCTCTTTCTAACCAATTAAAGATAAGCTTAGGTGAATTCAAGGAAAGATTATCATTACACTTCATGGGATTCTTTCCTCAGAAATTTCACATATCGTCGATTTAGCTCATAAAGAACTCATGGCACCAATAGAGTCATAAACAAACATACACCCTTTAGCATGTTGTCACGCAATCTATCATAGTGCAAGGCAAGCATTCATTTCTCTCAGCTTACTTAGACCACTTGGGGATTCTATGATAAGAAAATTAACCGATCAAACCATAGGAGCAACATTCATCAACAATTTCAACTAAAAACCACCGGTTATCCAATATTTAAGACCAATTAGACCCAAAACTATTCTCCAAAAATGATCACATAATACCCCAAGAAAGTTTACATTAACCCTTAAAAGCACATAAGGTATTTCTTTCTTATCGACATTTTAAAACACACATGGTGAACATGAAAAGTAAGAGCTTTATAAATAGAATAATAACACATGTAAACAAGCTCAATTCACAAATTGATCAGCAAATATAATATTTTTAAATAGAATAACCCAATTAAATCACCCAGCACACAATAAAGCAAACAAAACTCAAGTAGGTGTTTCATCAAACACATAGTGTGCACTAGTGTATGGAAGCAAGAGTTTGCAATTAATCTTTTAAAACAAGGCACACATTCAAAAATTTCATCCCAAAAACCATATTCTATAAAATTAAGCTCAAAAAAATTAAATTCAACCTAAAAGAAACCATGGAATGTGATCATCATTTGTATTTTTATAGAGATTTAAGAAAAAATCATACCCTGTAAGCATACTTAAGAGAGGAAAATCATAAAATGAAAGTCAAATATACTTATCCAGGGTTTCATTCTTGAGATACCCTTTACAACATATGCTATCACCTACAAACACTCAAAAAACAAGATAAAATTGGATAAAAACATTAGAAAACATTAAGAAAAATTTCTAAGGTTACCTCCAAAGAAGAGCCTTAGTGAAATTCGCGGCAGAACATCTTTTAACTTTCATTTATGTCTCCATATAGAATATTTGAATCTTTTAGACAACTATTGATTATCAAATCCTTGAGGTAATTTATGTAACAGTAAGGTCACAATGATATGTATTCTATCTCTCCACTTTAAAGACTTGAACCTTTTACCCAACTTCACATCAAACTTTTGAATAGGCTTATTGGGTATTGGTGAGAACATCAAAAAATCACATGTCAAACATTGGGGTTTGCACTTACTAGCCTTCAATTGAGGGACATCATTTTGACTATTTTTAATGAAAAATTCAAAATTGTAAGAATCTTGATCCTCATCTCCAACGTTCATTATTTGCTTGGTCGGTTCTACTTTCATCATATCCAGAAAGCATACTGTTAAAAACTAGTTTGATTGCAGTTTTCTTCCCAATTTCGGAGTCACATTATTCATGAAATTCTCACCCAAAAATGAACTAGAATCTTTACAAGGGATTTGCTTGTCTTTTTCTTTCAACTCTAGTATCAGTTCTTTAATTTTGGCATCCTTTGTTAATTTTGGTTAAGTTGGTTGGAAAATCACAAAGAATTCATCCTTGTCAATCCCATCATTAGCCACATGGCTTGATACCTTTTCCTTATCAACCTGATTTTGAATATTGGGCATATTCATGGTACTTGAAAGATTGACCTCCTTACCCACTTCTTCTTTTTTTCACTCTCTGATCTAAATACCGCCATGGATTGATAAAAGTGATACACGTCCTCCTTCATTGTAGCCAATCAATACAAGAGAGTTAGAAGTATTGTTTCAACACCATTGTATCTAGCACATTGTTCGTCGTTTATCACATCATGAGACCTATCAAACTCATAAGAAGAACTAGCATTTTTGTTTGCATAACTAGGGGATGGGGCATTTGGATAGTCACTCCAATGTCCATCTATACCACTACATAAAGAATAATCATACTCCCAAGAGGATCAAAATGATGCGCTCACCACATTTCAAGGAGAACATTTTTAATTTTTTTAAAGTGGGGTCTACCATAAAAACAAAAATCTATAGTAACAAGTAAATAAAAACAAAAATCTATCTAACAGATGAAACAAAAGAAAATTTCAAAAAAAATATTTACAAGTTTGAATCGAAGCAAGTAAGTTAAAATTATAAACAAACTTAATATGTTAAATTGTTCTCCGACAATGATGCCATTTTGATCACTCTCACCTATACTATTATTTTTGTGTAGGATGATCGTTGTCAATATAATACCCAACTTTTAGTCAAGGTCGAATCCAGTAGTAATAAGGTGAACGGTATATGAGTAAGTTTCAAATAAAAGCTTCTTGCTAGATTCAAACCTAGGATACAAATATTATGGGGATTTTGAATATTTTCAAAAGTGTAAAACAATTTCATTTTTGGGCTTCTATAATACTAACTCAAGGCTAAGAATAGTTAGATTATAATAAATTGGGAATGTATCTTGGGGTCATGTCATTCCAAGTGTGAACTCATGTATGGGTATTGGAGAATTTATCCAAATTTATCTATAGTCACGGGTAGGCTAGATTTAGAGGAATTAGTGTCATTATTTAAATATAATACTAAATTTCATTTGTGGATTCTGTTGAACACCCCATAAATGTGTCCAAACAACCAATCCAATATCTCAATTGATACGCTTATTTACAAGATGGTACTAACAAAAAGGTTAACTTAAAAAACACCCTTATTTTGAAGATGATGTTATCCCATAATCTAACCCAAGTTATTGATTACAAATACTACTTACACAATACCCCTCTTTAAAATTTGGTATGTGATCCTAAACAAATGGGGTTTTCATCCATAATTTCTAATTGAAACATTGAGTATAAGCAAAACTCATAAAAAACTAACTAGGAGGATAAATCAACAACTCCCATACACTAATCGCACAGTATTCAAGCATAACCCCAAGGGAAAAAACAATCTACTTATAAATATAGTAAGTAAAAATATACCAAAATATCCATAAAATTGATTCATTAAAGATAAAGAAAATATCAACTACTCTTTAAATTTTAATAAATCTTAAATGGAATTTCCCAATCCATCACATAGTAGTTACACTAATGTCCTGCTAGCTCAAGATTAGTACAAACTTTTTTGCAACTAACTACCAAGAGATAATCTAAAAAGTGATAGTGAACGATAAGATAAAGATGGATGAAAATGAGATTCATCCCCCCCCCCCTTTAGCCCTAATTTCACATTTGGCAAATATTACAAAAATGCACTCTTGCAATTGAGATATTTAGAAAATTATAGTTTCTCCCTTGAAATATTTTTGATCCATTATTAATGTGTCCTTTGGATCATGATTGCGCTGCCATAATCGGGCCGTTTAAGTCGTGATTGCTATAACTGAGCGACATTCTAATCTCTGATTGCTTTACGTAGATCTCAACTTTGAGTACCACGATTGCGGTATATGAGGGCTTTGTAATATCCTATTTTTTTCTCTTTTTTGCCCGTTTTCCTTTCGTTTTTGCTTGATTTTTTATTTTATTCATCATAGGTTTTGAAGGATCACATAAGTTTGAAATTAATGCATTCACATGGAGAATTAGCCTCATTTACATAATTTAGACAAAATTGTCCAAGAATTCTGATGCCAATAAGTGTTAAATTTTCCACTCATCATTAATGAATAGCAGATCCAAAGATGGTAATTGGAATTGTAGTGTGAAGACCACCAAATAAACCATGGTCTTCATTGTGTAGAGTAAGGATACATATTGTACTCCTTTTTCCTTAACCAATGTTTCATCTAATTGGTTTTTCCAAGTTAAGTTTTTTATAAGGCAATAAGGAAATATGTATTCACTAGATTTCCTTTTACATTTACATACAAAGGGTAGTGTTATGCAATTATTTGTCCATGATACTTTATGCGCAATCAGTTAACAATATTGACTAACTTTGTGCGGCTACTTAATGCCCAAGAATACAACTTAGTTTCCATGTACTTTTACTAATATATATGGCCCTCCTCCTCTCTATAATTGAGATGTATGAAAATAGTAAAGATGTAATATAGTTAATAGTTTCGTCTCTATCTTGTTGTTACTTATTTCTGTATTAGCAATATCTTTAACTTTATATCATATGCTTACTCCTTCCGATGAAAACCATAATTATGATGGTTAAATCTTCACATTCCAGTCCTAAGTACCATTTTCTCAAGATTTAGTGAACAAATATATTGAATTTTAAAATGAAAGGATTTTTTGTCAGTTAATATCACCATTATACTATAGATCATTTGTGAAGAATAACTTTCACGAGATGTGTTTTGTTCTATATTTTCCATGAATCCTCTTTTTAACTGAGCTATGCATGCAACATTTTCTTAAAAATGATTACGTGCATCTTAATATCACACTTTAAGCTTTGTCTCTCTTTGATGAAATATATCACCAATCTCAATCATGCACATTCTTTACTTGCTTCATGAATAGTTATTATTTCAGCATGATTTAAAAAAGTAGAAATAATAGACTACTTGTAGATCATCATGATATAGCGGTACCTTCATATGTAAACACATAGCATAGTTGTGATCAAGATTTTTGTGGGTTAGGTAAATAACCTACATTTGTATGACTAACAAGATCTATACTATCTTTATTAGAGAAGACATACTCATATCAATTGTCCATTTTAGATATTAAAATATATTCTTACACCAATTCCAATTGTCTATGTGTATTAGAAAAAATATACCTGGCTAGCTAACTAACAAAATAGATCCTTGTGCTTTTTTCAAGGTACATAAGTGCATCAATAGAACTTGGATATGGTACTTTAGGATCAACAATCTCTCCATCCTCTTCTAGATCTCGAAATGGATCCTTACTCATTTCAAGTGATCAAAAAATCATTGGAGTACTTAATGAATGCGTTTTGTCTATGTCAAATCATCTTAAAACTTTCTCAGTATAGGCATATTGGTGGATGAAGAGCTCTTCTACTAAAAGTTCAAATTTGCATATCAAGACAAAGTTTTGTATTTTGAAAATCTTTCATCTCAAAACTCTTTCTTTATATATACAATTGCCTTTTGGACCTCTTCTGGAGTTTCAGTGACATTTATGTCATCAACATAAACAATGATTATAACAAACTATTGTAGTAGAAGTACAAGGACTAATGCCATCTTTAAGATAATCTTCATTTATTAAGTACTCTCTAAGGTTATGAAGACACATATGTCCGAATTATTTTAGATAATCTAATGATCATTATAGTATGATTGAGTAAATTTCCTAAGGGTTTGAACTCTAAGTGGTAAATATATTTAATACTTATGGAATTTTCATTATCAAGTGATGATTAAATTTTAAATAAGTGACATCTTCTAGTATTAGGAAAAGGGTCTAACAAAATTTATTCTACCAAGAAGTATATTGCACTTCATAATTATTTCTACATCGGCATGCTTAAATAACATAAAATTCTAGTCTTCATAATCTTATAAAATATTTAATGCTATATTGTACTATAGATATCATCGCTGAAATATTTTAATTGGTTCATAGTGAGAAATAACTTATTGAGATCTAACAACTCCATTATTTTTCTAAGGAACCTAAAATTCTAACGAGGATTCATGAAGTGTTACGTAGTAGGATCTTCATGACCACATTTCCTCCTAATTATGATCATTTCCTCTATTCTATTTTTAAGGATTATTTTATTTTAATTTAGTGGTCTATCATGCTTCTTTATGTTATAGACTATGTCCTTCAGGGAAACATAGTAGGAGCTTAATTTAACTATGGTTTAATTCTAAATACGGTAGAATTATATGCAAAAATACCATGAAAATGTTGTAGTCTCAAATGGGTTCATTAAGAATGTGCATGTGGAAGAATAACCATCTTTAGGTGGTCATATCTATATTTTAAATTATTCTATCATATAGTATATCCTTAACAATAAGATATTTTATTTTTAATCCCTCATAGAGGTGATACTGGAGAAATATCATGGCCTTAGCACAGTCTTGATTTGATACTAGTTTTTTTATTATTGATGTTGTCTGCTAGACCCATTTCAGCCAAATAGATTTCAACATCAAGTTCCGAAGATAAGTATTTTTTACCTTATATATCTAGAGAAACATATTAAAGTTAGATGGGTTCGACGTTATGTTTTAAAAAATAAGTTCTTACCCTTATTATCTGCATTTACTCAAGTAAACAATGCATGTCATTGTAATCTTGAATTTTTCTAGTTCAAATAATTTTACCTATTGACATGAATAATTTTGTCTAGTTAAAGATAAAAATGTTAAGTATTAAACATATACTAAAGTACTCGAAGATTCTATACGAAATATTGATTATTCCTATGATAAGTTCATTGAACCAGCTAAAATTGAGAATGAATTCCCAAAATTCTAGAAAGTATAAAAGGTGAACAAGGGATTGTTAACCTATCATGTGATATGATGAATCCATAAATTAGTCAAATGTACGTTTATCATCAACCAGTAGTTTGAAATTCATAGAGTTGCTTGCTCAGATAAATTAAGCAATATTGGGTAATCAAGACAATTGGTCCTTATAATGTGGATCATATTGAAGATGATTTAGTACTTAATGCTATGAAAAATAGCTAAATCATTTCTTATGAGAATAAGGCATCACGTGTAGGTATGAAATATGATACATTGTGTACCAAAGATTTTGTATGCATTAGACAAATAAATTATGATCAATTCCTCCCCCTCAATTTGGTTAGGGTTAGGAACCAAATATTACATCGAATAGTTTCTTGATGTGCGGTATGTAATTAATGGATATACCGTGATACATAAAGATGGATTATCCAAAGTGGATCAAAATATATGTTTATTTTCCTAACATGAGAGGGAGATAATGTGAAACTAAGACATATGTTATAAATTATCATTAGTATGATCCTCATTTAAATGATTCACGTCAAATGCTAGAAGAATTTGCTGGCCTAAGATAGATTTCATATTAACTATTGATGCTCTTGTTGTATATACCTTAAGGGCAGATTCTAAAGAATGTACGAAGCATGATAGGCCAATTGGCTAAAATACAGTAATGCTTGTGTACCACCCCAATTTTTTGAACCAAAATACTACACAGTGCTTATGACCCTGGAGGACCACAAGCTTACCCATGACTAATATCTGTACATATACACTACAGAATATACTTGTAAAATACAGAAAACATTAATAACAGGCCATAAGGTTCAACTGAATAAAGACACTGTCAAAACATGACATCCATTTGGGTATCAAATACCCAAAACAACTGAATCTGAACTAAATCTAAATACTAAATATGAAAACCTCTAAGTACTGTCTGAATAAGGAGTTGAAGAAACATTTCTACAGCTAACTCTGTATACTAAAAACTAACTGAATTAATAAATAGATAAATCAAGTAATATCATCCTCGAATGAAGAGGACTTACTGCAACTCTGTATACTGAATACGAATGCTACTGCTGGTCTGGAACTCATGTCTCTGAACCTATGGTGTAAAATAAAAAGAAATCACCATAGCGCAAATGCGTAAGTACAACTGGAGTACAGAGTATATGAGTGAGGTAGGCTAATGCGAAGGGTTTACATGCATGAATAATGATAACTGACTAACTGATTTGAACATAAGATTGCAAACATACATACATAGTAACTGCAACCGTGAGTATGTGATAGCTAAATCTGTACGCTAATACATTGATAAGAATGTAGTTTTGATATCATGAGGGACTGTGTCTGACAGCCCTGAATGAGATGGAACTATCTGAGTTTCATACAATAACTGAGATTTGACTATTGATTTGATTGTATCTAACAGTCCTGGTATACAGATATCTGATGAACTTTCTGAATTCTTTTACTAAGACTAAGTCTGAAACTGTGGGAGGTAGTTTCTTAACTGACACTCCCCATGTATGCTAAAGCAGTTGAACTGGGCCCAATTACTACCCTGATTGGAAGGGTGTCAATACCGTGCATGGGTAAAGACATACTGTGAGTGACCTTTAAATTTGGTGGTGTCCCTAAAAGAGAATGACGGATGTCCACCGCATAAACCCTCAAGCTGGCAATTTTGATATCTCAACCTATGCTGGCTACATAATTCTAGAACGCAAGGACTGCTTCAAAGAATCACACCTTCATCTGAAGTAGGTGAGTTCCTATCCTTGGGTTCGCTTAGTGCTAACTCCTACTCCCATCTAAAGAGACTGAACATAACTTAACTGACTATACATGAAATAGGTTTACTAAATTTCCATTGACTAACAGAATAATACTGAAAACTGACTGAGATCATGAGGTTTCTAAGGTTTCCTGAGTCACATGACTGACCGAATTCTATGGAACATGGCTATGCTAAAAATATTGTGACAACATGACATGGCTCTAGACACACAACTATAGTTTCAGGTACGAATACCCCCAGGACTCGATAGAAGGAAACTGACACACATGACATGACCTGATCACAAGATTTGAGTCCATAATTCATAATATCATAAGTATGGGATAGTGTACTTCATGAGTCTATTGATCATCTCAAACATGGGAAAGGATGGATACATTTCGTGTACATGTTCTATAATTCCATAATCATACATACTTCACACCACAATAATAACAACACATAAATTGCATGGAATTCATAGTGAGTGTATATCTAATATGGACTTATCAATTAGGTATCATAAAATCATGTAAATATGGACTTCTAGCATCCTAGGAATTTTAACAAACGCCTTGCATGCACACCTTGGGCATAGGTTTTCTCAACAAATATTAATCATCTTGAACCACCCAATTTCATGGGTTTTAACCACAAACATGCATACTTCATGGAAATCATCTTAAAATAATATTCTGAAGTTTAAACAATGGTCATTGACATAAACACCATGACATAGCTACAAGGAAATCAAAGTTTCTCATTTGAAATCATGGTTCTTGAACTCTATGAACGAAAGGGGTCCATAGATGAACACTACACATACCTGACTCAAGGTTCTTGATGTTTTTGAACTGGAAGGATTTGAAATCCTTTGATTCTTGAAGAAGATTGAGTCTTGGTCTTAAAGATTTAATTTAGGGAGAAACCCTAGTTGTTTGTAGTGATAGAATGATGAAAAGTTGCTGAAATCGAGTGTAATTGGGTTTATATAGACAAGTGGTAAGTTACCAAAATACCCCTATTAAAATGACCTAGAAATAAACTGAACGTGGCGTGCGACAGTCCGACTAAGGGTCTGTCAGGCTCTTTGTGGACCATCATTTATTCTATTAGATGTGGAATAGAAATGGGCTTCACTGGATAAGGGTTGGCGGTATGAGTGATGGTCCATCAAATATCTGGTGGTCCATCAACTCTCCATCACACCTTATCAAGAATGTGGCTTAATTTGCATGTCTTTGACGGTCCAAGTGGTGGTCTGTCACTAAGTTGACGGTTTGTCAACTTGGTCATCAGGCCTTAAACATAATGGGTCCCTTCTTCCTTGGATGTGACAGTTCAAGTGGTGGTCCATCACTAGTTTGACGGTCCACAAACTGGGTCGTTGCACCTGGGTGATTCTGATAATTATTAGTAAAATGTCCATAACTCCTTCATCTGATGTCAAATTTGGATGAAATTGGTATCGTTGGAAAGACAACTCAATTTTCCACGTAATAGAAAGTAAAAATCTCAAAAATACTATATTTACAAAAACATATTTGCATTTCAAAGTAAGTCCTAGCATTCTTGAGATGATTTCTAGCTAGGAAAAGGCACAGGAATTACAATATCTCACCCTTGAGAACATTTCTCCTCGAATGAAACTGACTAGGAGGGGAAACAATGATCTGAACATGAATAGCTGGAACATGATCTCACGACTGACAAACTGTACATAGCATACTGATCATGTATAGCTGATCATGGATAACTGATACATGAATACTTAACAGAGCAATCTGATAAACTGAGTTTCTCAAAGTGAGAATGCATAGCTGATGCATGATTAAATACAGTACTGACACATGAATGCATGTATGAGTATGCAATGGCAATAGATACCATGTTTATGTTGAATGCTGAACGTGAAACTCAATAAGCTTAAGAAGGACTGTTACCTTGAGCTTGATCTGAATTGGTGGAAAAAAGGTGAGGGTACTTGTTATGCATATGTGCTTCTTTTTCCCAAGTAGCTTCCTCATGAGAATGATTTTTCCAAAGAACCTTAACTAGAGGTACTTCTTTGTTCCTCAATCGACGAGTTTGATAGTCTAAGATTTCAACTGGAATCTATTCATAAGAGACGCTATTCTGAATGTTAATGCTCTGAATAGGGACTACAACTATTCGTTCACCTATGTACTTCGTAAGAAAAGAGACATGGAAGACTAGATGGTCTGAGTCTAGATCTGAAGGTAATTCGAGCTCATAAACTACCCTACCGAAGTGACTGAGAATTTTGAAGGGACCAATATAGCGAGGACTGAGTTTCCCTTTCTTGCTGAACCTCTTCACTCCCTTCATGGGAGAGATCTTAACATAGACATAATCGTTGACTTCAAACTCGAGATCTTTTCTATGAACATTTGCATAAGAGTTTTGTCTGGTCTGAGCATCCCGAAGTCTCTCCCTGATCAACTGAACTTTCTCTAAGGCGTGGAATACCAAAAAAGGACTTATGACTAAGACCTCACTAACTTTGAACCAACTGATTGGCGATCTATACCTCCTACCATAGAGAGCTTCGAATGGAGCCATCTGAATACTAGAATGATCGATATTGTTGTGTGCGAATTCAACCAAAGGCAAGTGGTCATACCAACTTCCTTTGAAATCAACTGCACACACCCTTAGCATATCTTTGAGAGTCTGAATGGTCCTTTTTTCTTGACCATCTGTCTGAGGATAAAATGTTGTACTGAGATGGACTTGGGTACTAAGACCTTTTTGGAACACTTTGTAGAAGTGAGAGGTGAACTGGGTACCTCTGTCTGAGATAATAGATGAGGGAACACCATGTAATCTAACCAACTCCTTGATGTAGAGTTTGGCATAATCCTCGGCTGAGTATGAAGTACGTGATGGAAGGAAATAAGCTGACTTAGTCATTCTGTCAATAATGACCCAAAATGGATCATGCTGATGAAGAGTGCAAGGAAAACACATCACGAAGTCTATGTTCACTTTTTCCCACTTCTAAGTAGGAATGGTGAACTCCTGCATGGAACTACTAGGTTTCTGATGCTCTATTTTAACTTGCAAACATATAGCACTTCGCCACAAACTCTGGAACATATATATTCATCCCACTTCACCAATAGATATCCCTCAAGTCATGGTACATCTTAGTAGCCCCTGTATAAATAGAGTATCATGCACCATGCGCTTCTTCAAGAACTCATTGCCTCAAGTTATCTGCACTTGAAACGCATAAATGACCATGACAACAAGAAACACCACCTCTCCCTTGGGAGAAAACCTCAACCTTCTGATTCTCAACTAACTCTTTTATGTTGACAAGGATAGAATACCTGTCTTGCTTTTATTTTACCTCAGAAACTAGAGATGACTATGAAATACACTGAACACATACACCACCCTCTGAAGAGTCAACTAAGTGAACACTTAGTCTTGCATGCTGATGGATTTTCAAAGCTATTTTCTTCTTTCTATCCTCAACGTGAGAAATACTATACATGGAGAATCTACTGAGGGCATCGGTTACATCGTTGGCCTTGCCCAGATGGTAAAGAACACTCATGTCATAATCCTTCAAGAGCTCTAACCACCTTCTCTGACAAAGATTGAGATCTTTTATAGAAAAGACATGTTGGAGACTCTTATGATCTGTGAAGACGTCCACATGAACTCCATAAAGATAATGACTCCAAATCTTTAAGGCAAAGACTACGGCTACTAACTCAAGATCATGAGTTGGAAAATTCTTCTGATGTGGCTTTAACTGTCAGGAGTCATAGGCTATGACCTTATCATGTTGCAAGAGGACACAACCTAAAACTACTCTGGATGCATCACAATATACCAAAAGCCGTCTAAACCATCTGGAAGGGTTATAACTAGAGCTGAGGTGATTCGAGTTTTCAATTCTAGAATACTCTTCTCACATGAATCTGACCACTGAAACTTGACCTTCTTCTGAGTCAATCTGTACATAGGCGATGCAATAGAAGAAAATCACTTGACAAACCATCTATAATAGCCAGCTAAACCTAAGAAACTCTTTATATCTGATGGGAGCGATAGGGCGAGGCCAATTTCTTACTACATCAGTTTTCTAAGGATCTACTCTAATGCCATAACTGGAGACAATGTGGACAAGGAATGCTACTGATCTTAGCCAAAATTTACAATTGCTAAACTTGGGAAATAGCTGATGATCTCTGAGAGTCTAAAGAACAATTCTGAGATGGTCTGAATGATCATGCTCTGTGCAAGAGTAGACTAGAATATAATCTATAAAGACTATGATGAACATATCCAAGTGCTTCTTGAACACCAGGTTCATCAAGTCCATGAAATATGCAGGTGCATTGGTAAGACCAAAGGACATGACTAGAAATTTAAAGTGACCATATCGAGCATGGAAAGATATCTTCGAAATGTCATATTCTCTAACTCTGAGCTGATGATAGCCTTATCTGAGGTCTATACCTATTCTTAACTGTAACGTTGTTGAGCTGACGGTAAACGATACATATTGTAAGAGAACCGTATTTCTTGAGCATGAATAAGACTGTTTCACCCCATAGGATACACTTGACCTAAAGAATCCCTTATCTGAGAGATCCTTCAACTGATCTTTTAGTTCCTTAATCTCTATTGGTGCCATTTTGTATGGCGGAATAGAAATAGGTTGTGTATCTAGGAGAAGGTCTATGCCAAAATCTATTTCCCTTTCGAGAGGAATGCCTGGAAGATCTTCGAGAAAGACATCAAAATATTTATTAACCACTGGGACTGATTCGAGACTAGGAGATTCAAAGATGGAATCCTTAGTATGCATGAGATGATAAACACATCCCTTAGATATCATTCTCCTTGCCCAAAGGTAGGAAATAAGCTGACCTCTGAAAGATTAAGTACTACCCTGCCACTCTAAGACAGGTTCATTAAGAAATTGGAACTGAACTAATCTATTTCTGTAGACAATTGTGGCATAGCAGGAATGAAGCCAATCCATGCTGAGAATGACATTAAAATTAGTTATCTCTAATTGAACTAAGTCTGTTGAGGTGACTTTCTAAAATATCATAACCGGGTAGTTCCTGTATAACTGTCAGGATATGATGGTTTTACCCACTAGGATAGAGACTTAAAAAGGCTCAGCTAGAATTTTAGGACTAATTCTAAAATCTCCTGCTATAAAGGGAGTAACAAAAGACATGGATGCACCTGGATCTATCAAACCATAAAGATGAACATGAAAAATATGTATCATATGAGTAACAACATCTGGAGAAATTTCCTGATCCTGTCAGGTCGAAAGACCATATAGTCTATTTGGGCATTACCCACTATTAGCACTGGAAGTGGCACCCTGCTGATTTGGGTGATCGAACTAAGCTAGGGAATGGAGATGTTTCTGCTGACCTAATTTAGGACAATCCTTGATCTAGTGGCCTGGCTTGCCACATCCAAAATAAACATCACTATCGGCTCTACAAATACCCTTGTGGTTCTTACCACAAGTCTGACATAGGGGATTAGTTTGGGCACTGCTAACACTGCCCTCAGACTTAGAGCCTGGGGATCTATCTTGATTACCCTCTCTGAACATAGGAAAAGAAGCACTGTCTGTAGAATGGGTTAGAGCTGAAGACTTGGGATGAAACTATGGACGGTTTCCTCCCTCAGATTTAGGTGGAGCAAAACTGAAACTACCTGATCTTGCTCTCTTATTCTGCCTTTCTCTAGTCTTAACATTTTTCTCCTCTATCTGCTGAGCATGGGTCATGAGTTGAGCTTAGATCATATCACTATTCAAAATCGCAGACCTACACTCATTTACCATACTGTCATTCACCCCTGACATAAACTTGCTCATCTTAGCCCTATTATCTGAAATCACATTAGGGGCATATCTACCTAGCTGAGTAAATCTAAGAGAGTACTCCCTAACCGTTATATTTCCCTACCTGAGCTTGATGAATTCAAGAACTTTGGCTTCCCTCGGCTCTTGGGGAAAGAATCTATTTAAAAAAGCCATAAAAAATTTCTCCCACTCAATAGGTCCTGCACCATCTACCCTCTTGAATTTCCACTATTTAAACCAAGTGTGAGCCAGATCTTACAATTAATATACGACTAACTCAACACTCTGAATAGAAGTAGCAGTGATGATGTCAATGACCTTCTAGACTTGGTTAAGGAACTCCTGAGGGTCTTCATCAGACTTAGACCAGAAGAAAGAAGGAGGGTTCATCTGGGTAAAGTCCCAAATCCTAGCTGCTGTGGAATTTACCACTGGATTAGTTGGAATATCTGGTGGCAGTTTATTGTGGGTAGCCATAGACTGATCAAGTATAGTGAATGTGGATCTTAAATCTAGATGGGAAACATGTTCTCCCAAAGGATGTTCTGGCTGAGGAGCTGGATGGTTTCTTCTCTTTGGAGGCATATTCTGAAATAAGAGAAGGATGGATTAGAATGAGAGTTTAACTTGAGATTACGCTCACTAGCACAACAAGAGTACTGAAATAAATGAAACTGTTCCTAAAACATCTTATAGCCTCCTGCCCATAAATGTGGCATGCAACACACCCATGTACAAGACTCTACTACTGCGGCTTTCAGACTTCCTAGGACTCTATTAAACCTTAGGCACCAATACTAAGTTTATAATGCCCCAACTTTCTAAACTGTAATCCTACGCGGTGTTTATGACTCTGAAGGACCACAAGCTAACCCATGACTGATATTTGTACCTGTACACTGTATAATATACTTGTAAAATACAAAAAAGAAGAATAATAGGATATAAGGTTAATTGAATAAAGAAACTGTCAAAACATGACATCCATGTAGGTAGCAAATACCCAAAACAACTAAATCTGAACTAAATTTGAATACTTACTCTGGAAAACTCTAAGTACTATCTGAATAAGGAGCTGAAGGAACATGTCTCCAACTAACTCCATAAATTGAAAACTAACTAAATTAATAAATAAATTAATAAAGTATTATCATCCTCGAATCAAGAGGACTCACTGCAACTCTGTGTGCTGAATGCGACTGCTACTGCTAGTCTAGAACTCATGTCTCTTAACCTATGGTGTAACATGAAAAGAAAGCACCATAGCGCAAATACATCAGTATAACTAGAGTACTAAGTATACGAGTGAGGTAAGCTAATGCGAAGGGTTTACATGCTTGAATAATGCTAACTGACTGAATTACAAGAATGTAGGAGTGCAAACATACATACATAGAAACTGAGATCGTGAGTACGTGATAGCTAAATCTGTACGCTAATACATGACTAAGAATATAGTTCTAATAACATAAGGGACTATATTTGATAGTCCTGAATTTGATGAAACTGTCTGAGTTTTGTACTATAACTAAGATTTGACTATTGATATGACTGTATCTAACAGTCTTGGTACACAAAATCTGAACAACTTTCTGAGTTCTTTTACTAAGACTGAGTCTAAAACTGTTGGAGGTAGTTGCTTAACCAACATTCCCGATGTATGCTAAAGTAGCTGAATTGGGGCCCAATCACTGCCCTGATTGGAAGGGTGTTCATACATTGCCATAAGTAAAGACATGTTGTGAGTGACCCTTAAATATGGCAGTGTCCCCAAAAGAGAACGGCAGATGTCCACCCCATCAACCCTCAAGCTGGCAGTGTTGATGTCTCAACCTATGCTGGCTACATAGTTCTAGAACGTATGGCTTGCTTCTAAGAATCACACCATCAACTGAAGCACGTGAGTTCCCATCCTTGGCTTCGCTCGGTGCTAACTCCTACTCCCATTTGAATAGACTGAACATAACTTAATTGACTATACAAGAACTGGGTTTACTGAATTTCTATTAACTGATGGAATAATACAGATAACTGACTGAGATCATAAGGTTTCTAAAGTTTCCTGAGTGACATGACTGACGGAATTCTATGGAACATGGCTTGACCAAAAATATCATGACAACATGACATAGATATAGGCACACAACTATAGTTTTAGGTACGAATATGCCCAGGACTCGATAGAAGAAAACTGACACATATGACATAACTTGATCACAAGATTTGAGTCAACAATTCATAATATCATAAGTAAGGGATAGTGTACTTCATGAGTCTATTCAATATCTCAAAAATGATAGGGAAAGCAAGGATACATTTTGTTTACATGTTCTAAAATTCCATTATCACACATGTTTCACATCATAGCAACAGCAATACATAAATAGCATGCAATTCATATTGTGTGTATAGCTCATATGGACTTGTTATCTAGGTATCATAAAATCATATAAGTATTGACTTCTAGTATCCTAAGCATTTTAACAAACACCTTGCATGCACACCTTGGGCATAGGTTTTCTCAACAAATGTTAATCATCTTGCACCACTCAATTTCATGAGTTTTAACTAGAAACATGTATACTTCATGGAAATCATCTTAAAATAATAATGTAAAATTTAAACAATAGTCATTGGCATGAACAACATCACATAGGAATAAGGAAATCAAAGTTTCCCATTTAAAATCATGGTTCTAAAACTCTATGAACGAAAGGGGTCCATAGATGAACACTACGCATACTTGACTCAAGGTTCTTGATATTTTTGAATTGGAAGGATTTAAAATCCTTTGATTCTTAAAGAAGATTAAGTCTTGGTCTTGAAGATTTAATTTAGGGAGAAACCCTAGTTATTTGTAGTGAAAGAATAATAAAAAGTGGCTGAAATCGGGTGTAATTGGGTTTATATAGATGAGTGGTAAGTTACAAAAATACTCCTGTTAAAATTTCCTGGAAATAAACTGAACGTAGTGTATGACGGTCCGACTGATGGTCCGTCATCCTCTTGATGGACCGTCATTTATCTCGTCAGACGTGGACCATAAATGGGCTTCACTGGATAAGGGTTGACGGTATGAGTGACTATTCATCAAATATCTACTGGTCCATCAACTCGTCCATCACACCTTATCCAGAATATGGCTCAACTGGTATGGCTTTGATGATCCAAGTGGTGGTCCATCACTAAGGTGATGGTCCGTCAACTTGGCCATTAGGACTTCACCAGAATGAGGCCCTTCTACCTTGGAAGTGATGGTCCAAGTGGTGGTCCGTCACTAGTTTGATGGTCTGCCAACTAGGCCATCGCACCTAGGTGATTTTGATATTTCTGAGTAAAATATCCATAACTCCTTCGTCTGATGTTGATTTTGATGAAGTTGGTATCGTTGGAAAGCCAACTCAAATTCCCATGTAATAGAAAGTGAAAATCTCAAAAATATTGCACGTACAAAAACAGATTTGCATTTCAAAGTAAGTCCTAGCATTCTTGAGATGATTTCTAGCTAGAAAAGGGCACGAGTATTACAGCTTGAAAAGAAAGTTGAGCAAATGATCATATTAAGAAGGAAACATTCTTGTGAAGAGCCTATGACATAACACTTCATGAATCCTCATGAGAGATTTACGTAGCTAAGCAAAATAATAAAGTGGTGTGATTTCAATTAGTTATGGTGCATTATGAACCAATTTAAATATTTCATCAAAGATATCTTTAGTACAATATACTTTGCAATATTGCACAAGATTTTGTAGAATCTAAACTCTTACCTATTTAAGCATGTTGATGATTAATTATCAAGTGAAATATATGTCTTGGTAAGCATAAAGTTCATTTGACATGTAATCATGACTATAGAATATACCATGTATTTAATAATTAATGTTGTTACTCGATAATGAAAATTCTAGAAGCATTAAAAATATTTAACGCATATAGTTCATAATTATGGAAATCTACTTAATCAAGTTATAAAAATCATTATACAGTGTAAGACAATCAGGACATATGTGGTTTAATTGCCTTAGTATGTAACTGATAAATGAATATTATATTAATGATGTCATTTGCCCTTGTATTTTTAACATTAGAGTTTTTTATGCTCGTTGTTTACATTGATGACATAACTGTCATTGAAACTCTAGTATAAAATTAAATCGAGTGTTAATGCTAAAATAAGTGGCAACAAGAGGGAGAAGAAACTTTTACTATATTACTTCTTCACTATTTTCGTGTAGAAAATTACAATGAGGAGGAGGTCAATATATATAGGCGAATGTACTTGGAAACCAAGTTCCCATTCTTGGGCATTAAGTAGCCACACAAAGTTAGTCAATATTATTTACTACTTATTCACAATGTAACATGGTTAAGAAATTGCATAACACTCCTTTTACATGTCGATTCAAAAATAAACCAAGTGAATACACATTTGCTTGGTGCCTCATTCTTAATCTTACCAGAAAAATCCTGTGAGATAAAACCTTGGTTTGAGAAAAAAGAGTAGAGTGTGTATCCTTACTCTACTTAATGAAGACCATGGTTTAGATGGTGAGGTCCTCATATTCATATCTTGTGTTCCATCATCTAAAGAGATGGATTTGGTAAATATTTAGTCAAAAAATAAACTTCCAGAGCTTAATTTAAGGCAACATAGATGGATTGAGCTGCTAAAGGACTATGATATTGCTATTCTATGTCATCCGAGAAAGGAAAATGTGGTAGAAGACATCTAAAGACAAAAGGTAGTTGGTATGCTAAATGTTAGGTTTTTGGTCCTATAGTCCAAACCCCAAATGGTGTATAATCAGTTTTCCCGATATGGATCTTTGTATGTAAAAGAAATGAGATAAATAAAATTGTAAGATACAAGGCACTCCTTGTTGTACAAGAATTCTTTCAAAGACCCAATGTTGACTACGAATGAATATATGCACTTATTATGGATGGAATAACATTTTAATATATCATTGGTCTAGAAATACATGACATTGTGAAATGCAATTAATGGACATGGTAAAAACTTCTCTTTATGGTTCACTTTATAATAAAATTTATATTATAATTCAAGAAGAATTATAGATGCTTGAAGCATATAGATCAGTCTTAAGAATTGTGTTCAATTAGTTTAGAAATTTCACTATACAGTCTAAAAAAATTATGACTTATATGGTATAACCGCCTTAGTGAGTACTTGATAAATTTAGGTTATATTAAAGATGGAATTTGTCCTTGTATTTCATCAAAAAAAATCATCAGAGTTTTTTATAGATTATACTTATGTTGATGAGATATATCTCATTGAAACTCCAAAACAGTTCCAACGGACAATTGAATATATAAAGAAAGAATTTGAGATAAATGATCTTGGAAAGACAAAAATATTGTCTTTGTATATATATTGAACATCTATTTGTCGGGGTCTTCAACCACCAATCTACTAATACCTATAAGGTTTTGATATGATTTTACATTGACAAAAAATATCCATTAAGTACATAAATGGTTGTTCGATCTATTGAGGTAAGTAAAGACCCAATCCAAACTCTAGAAGAGGGTGAGGTGATTCTATGTCCCTTAGTACCATATCTAAGTGCTATTGGTGTACTTATGTATCTTTATGATGGTATAAGGCCTAATATGGAATTTTCAGGGTATGATTAAGATCGACTATGCATTTCATCAAATACAAATATTACCTAATGTCTAATCTCAAGATACCCATAATCCTATTTGAAGACAATGTTGTATACATAGCTCATTTAAAAGAAATCTTCATAAAAGGAAATAGAATGAAGGACATCTCGCCAAAGTTATTCTTCACACATAATCTCCTAATAAAATAGTGATATATATTTATAACAAATTTGTTCAAGTGATAATCCAAAAACTTGTTTAGTAAATCTTTACCAACTTTAACTCTAGAGAAGTTGGTACTTTGGATTGGAATGTGAAAATTTAACCATCTAAATTATGCTCTTCTTTAGGGAGGGGGTGAAGCCTTATAGATGTGTGTTATACTTTTTTGCTTAACAAATGTATTATTCCATTGCGTTTTCCTAGTAAGGTTTTTAATGAGGCAGCAAGAAGATGTGCATTCAGTGGATTTCTTTTTACATTTACCTCCAAGGGGTAGTGTTATGTAATTTTTGGTCCATGTTACTTTGTGAACAAGTAGTTAAAAATATTGATTAACTTGGTGTGGCTATTTAATAACCATGAATGGAAACTTTGTTTCCAAGTACTTTGGCCTATATATATATGGCCTCCTCCTTCTTGTAAATGATATATACAGAATAGTGAAGAAGTAATGTAGTTAATAGTTTTCTCTCTCTCTCTTTTGTTGTCACTTATTGTAGCATTAGCACTAGCTATGATTTTATTACATGTATCTCCTTCCTTGTGATCATTATTTGTTGGCCTAGACGAATAACTTGGTTGGGTATTTTTGTCTCTACTAGTGAGGTGGGGTTGGTTGTTTTCCTTTTTAGTTAGAAAAGTTATGTCATTTATTGAGAAGAAATGAAGGTAGGTTGGCCTTCCATGGATTTTAATTATTCTAGAGTTGGCAATTTGGTCATATTACTTGTTTTTGATGTGGAAAAGTCTAAGGCTTTCTCTTATGGGTTGTTGAGATTTTAACATTAGCTATCTTTTTATATATCCCATTCAAGAGGTTGATAAATTTGACGTTTTTCCTTTTAATTTTGATAGTTCATTGTCCAATTGTGGTCTTAACATTGATATTGATAGTGAGTTGGGTACCCTATTCTACCAATGATGTGGTGTATGATTTAGTTGAGTTGAGGTTGGTCTTCATTGCCAAATTTTGAAATTTCTCATCTTTAGTATTTATTTTGTATAGTATCACTTCATGGGATGTTTCTTCTTGGAGGTATGTGCTTGTGTAATATTGTCGGTAACCAAAGTGGATGTCTTTTTAATGTCGTATATTTATTATTGTTTGACTAGACTAAGTCTAAGTCCAACTTTATAATTCCCATGGTCTCAAAAATAGAGAAAAAGAGTTGAGATATTAATTGGAAATTCGAGTGATAAAGGGGGATTTAACATCCCAGGTTTCCCTTAAGCGATTGCCGCTAAAGTGTCTCCTAGACCACTAAAGCGGCCAGATGAAAAGGGAGGCAGTCTCTAAAGAAAATTTGTAACACTAAAGAAACTTCATCTTAAGCGGACCTTGACCTCTAAAGAAGACCTCAGAAAAAAGGGATAAGTCTTCTAAAGTGGATCGGCGTCGCCAAAGCAACTATCGCTTAAGTAGTTGCACCAGCAACCTGAGGCATAAGATTTTTACAAAATTCAAATTGGCTCGGATCCAGTTCTTGGGATTCATTTAGAACCCCATGCATGCAAACAAAATATGCTATCATAAAAAATTCCATATTTTGGACTCGATGGAACTATTAAAACTTTCATCTGAGATCATTTCAACTAAATCTGATGCTTGCACCTATAGTTCTATTGATCATATAATCCACTCAATACCTCAAAATGACAGTGAACGCCTTAGGACCTAAACCAAGGGTCCCCAATCCTAGAATTAATATGTTAGAGATAATGGAAATAGAATTCTCATCTAAGGTCATTTACTAAGAGCTTTGGTCTTAGACAAATTCCCTAACAACAAAATTTCCAAAATAGGAAAGTGAGTCAAAAACCTAAACAACTATCTGATAAACAAATAAAAAACTTTGGAATGTTATAAATAACCTATAGCCATTAAGGGAATGCTAGAAAAGTTAAAAATGCATGAGAATTGAGAAATCAACCTAGAGGGTCAATACATTATCCACTAATAAAAGACTTTTATCTACAAAAGTTCGTTGATAAAAAGAGCACAATAGCTAAAGAGGATGAGCTATTGTTCCCATATGCTACGAGCATGACTCCTAAGATAACCTCTATCAAGACACAATGCTTCTGAGTAATTTTGATATAGGCGTCCGTTTTTTAACCATGCTTACTTCACCTTTCAAATAATAAAAAATCAACATCAACAAGAAACTGCCTCTAACAGATCTGGAAATATATAATGCCTGTAAAGCCAAGCTACTGAAATTCAAGAGGGAGTGAATTGAAAATTTTTTGTGAGTCATCTACTAACTCTTCACCGTTGACTTACTAAAAGATTAGTACACTCCAAAAAATACATTAGATAGGAAATAATTAAGAAAATAAATAATTGAACATAAAATAAAGACACTGAAATTTATCATGGTTTGAAACACCAATGTGGTGCCTACTTCCAGTCCCATTGGGTTTCAAAGTTTCTTTAGATCTCTCAATGTTAGGCTAAAGTACAATGATGAGAAATAAGTTTCGAAGACCTATTTTGCTCTTCATATCTTATGACATAGCTTCAGTTGATGTTACAAAGTTGGCTCAATCCTACTTTTTATATGGTAAATGTAAACTCAATGTTACAAATCCTTGTGAGACTAAGATTGAGACATATTTAGGTTTTCATTGAAGTTATGTAACTCATTTCTGCCTTTAATCTTCTTCTTTTATAGCCTTTGGCTGCTACTCTTCATTAGGAAACCTAAGAGATTTCATCTCAATCAAGCATTTGAATTGATTCCTTGATTGAGAAATGTAGCCATATAATATGTCCATATCAGATATGAGTTCAGCAATTCCCATTGCCTATGTATTCATCTTCAGTTTATTGGCAAGTCAACTAAGGTTTGCTCCTTAATGAGTTATGAACTTGGGAAGTCACTCACATATAAAAACTTTCATCAGAATAGCAAAATTCTCACAAGAAGTTGTTAGAACTATCAGGAATAATATTAAAACATGTACAATAAGAAGACTTGAATCAATTTTTTTAAGAATATAGTTGTATCTAAATTACCCATTTTTTCTTATATATAAAAAAAATTAATTAGTGAAGAACTTAATTTCTCGTGCTAAGCTTTG
Organism: Capsicum baccatum var. pendulum; assembly: GCA_030864225.1. NCBI lineage: Eukaryota > Viridiplantae > Streptophyta > Magnoliopsida > Solanales > Solanaceae > Capsicum > Capsicum baccatum. Next base: position 193,459,845 of record CM061552.1, read on the forward strand.
GGAGCTCGCTTGATACTGTGGAGTGCTTTTGCAGTTTGAAACATGATTTTTGATAAGATAGTTTTTTAAGTTTCGGAGCTTGTCTCATGGAAACTTCCTCATAAATAAAACCTTTTGAAATAGCTTAAAATATTTGAAGGAAGCAACTACTAATAATCATTTGTATTGTATCGGACCTTCCCATGAGGACAATGGTTTTATAAAATTAAGTAGCTTTTTGGAGGGAATCGCTTTGAGATATATGTTTGTCTTTATCTCTTACCTTCTATAACCAACTATAGATGTCAGAGCAGCTGACACTTGTCTTCTCACTTATTCTCTTATTTACACTTATTCATTTGGACTTCTAAGGATGAAGTCATTTGGAATGTTGGCATCATATCCTCATTTTCATAAAACATTTAGTTTCTGCATTTATGTTGTAGAAGTCGACTCTGTAGAGGTTATAGTCAACTTTTCTAGTGATGGCTCAGAGGTTGTATGGGCATTTTCTCTAGATTATATATTTCTTACTTGTTCTTCATCATTACTCAAACTCATAGAGAAATGATTAGATTTATCAAACTCAATATGATTGGGTTTATTATTATGGATGAGGTATCTGTTGATGATGTGACATGCATCATATGCTCCTTTTACCCAAAGACGATCTTGAATATTATGTTTTAATACCAAGGTCCTGGAAGTTTCCTGAAAAGACTTTATCTCTCTCTACTACCCTATACTTAGCGTTCACTAATGAGGTATATTCTAATGTTGTCATGTTTGATGTACCAGTTTTTTAGTATGAGGAAAATTTCAAACCCATTGTCATGCGGCTGACCGATGCTGAGTGAGTTATACTTTAGTCCATCTACTAGGTATACTTCAATTGATTCATATGAGAAGCTGAGCTTTACTGAGCTGACTCTGGTGACGTTTCATCTAGCTTTGCCATATGAATTTAACTAATCCTCTACCTACATTCTTTAAAGAGAAAGAAATTTCTTTCTTTTTTGTAATGTATTTGGAGCATTATCCTCCATCAAGACCCATATTTCCTTTTTATGGTTTTGGCTGACATGTTCCTGCAAAATAAAATTATTAATTCTTCTTAGGTACCCAAGTGGTCTTGGGTTCTTACGGATTAGATGTGCTTTCTTTGAGCTTCTAAACCCACACACTTTTAGGTTTATGTTGTAGATATCGAATTTGTTCCCTATTTGTTCACAGATAAAACAGATGGGTCTGCAAGAGGAGAAAGGGTCTTAGTTGATTTAAACGACCCTGATGAGGATCTTGAATTATATTTTAAGGCATTTGATCTTACAAAACAAGGGCTTGGTGATGTATTGATATTGTTTATTTTTATTTTTGCATCATCAAATTCTTCATAAAGTAGGTCAATTTTAATTTAACATGCCTCAATTTGTATTTGTTAATTTCGTCGTTCCTTTTTGATTTTTGGTTTAAATCATACTTCACAACTTTTTTTCTCTTAAGCTATTTTATTATACTCATCTATGATTTTATCAAACTTGTCGATTATCATATCTAAATTTGTTTCATGAATATTACAGCCATAATAGTCGTGTTGTCTTACTTCACTAGATTTACCTATTTCCATGAATCACATATGGGCAGCCTCTACTTTTTCTTTAGTTTCAACTTCATTGCTTCCGGATCTAAAGTTTTCATTCCATTTGGATGGTCATCTTCTCAACTATATAAAGTTTTATTTGATGTTGCCAGGCCTTCCACAGTGATAACCTCTATCATCATTTCTTATGGAGTCATTATTTCTTGCTCCTTAGTATCTTTGTTGTCTTTATCTCAAGATCTACCTTATTCCACGGTTGATGAAGGTCATCCCTTTATTATTAGTATCTTTTAGAATGTCCTCTTTTTCATTTGCAGTATCGCTGAAGGCTACTGGTTTATTCTTTTCATCCTTGTGGTACTTGTTATTATAATTTTCTCATATTCAATAAGGTTATATCATAGGTCATGATTTGTCATGTTGTGTAGATATTCATCTTCCAAAATGGCAGCCTAGATTTCCCAAATCTTTGGGAGACTTAGGACATGCTTCTGGACTTCCATTCTATGTGGATAGTTCATCCCCGGTGATTTCAGTTTGCATATGATCTTATCGAATCTGGCAAACATTGTTTCAATGTCGTTATTCTCTTACTTTTTTAACATCTCATATTCAATAACCAGGGCATCAAATTTTGAATCTTTAACTTTGGTGGTTCCCTCATATGTTAACTTCTTTTTTTCTCATATTTCTTTTGTTGTTTCACAAGTTGATTTCTTGTCATATTCTTCTCCACTAACAACACAAAGAAACAAACTTATACCTCATGCATTAATAGGAATTACCTCTTGTTGCTCCTTGGTGACTTTGAAGCATTCAAGATCTTCTATGTCGGTAATGCTGAATTCTTCATCTTTGCAATTCTACTTCTCTTTGAGTCCTGGAATCATCTTTGGAACTTTCTTGATGACAAACTAGGCTTGGAACTTATTTGATTGGACAAAGATTCTAAATTTTTTTTCCAATAAAAGTAATGTTGTCCATTAAAGTATGGTGGTCTTATGAAGGAGTGACCATCCTGAAGAACAGCACCAGGAAATTGATAACTGGCAATTTAATATTTGCTAACTTGCAAATAACCAATGTTGTTGGTGAGACCTACTATGATAATAATTGAAATTTTAGAGGGGGGTGAATTTAAAATTTTCTGTAAGTCGGCTACTGACTCTTCACAGTAAACTCGCCTGCAGATTAGTACGCTAAACAAAACAAATTAAATTTGAAACAATTAAGCAAATAAATAATTAAACATAATGTAAAGATGCAAATATTTATCCTTGTTCGGAACACCAATGTGATGCATACTTCCAGTTCCCTTGGGTTTCAAAGTTTCTATAGTTCTTTAAATGTCAGGCTCGAGTACAAGGATGAGAAAAGATTTTTGAAGACTTATGTGCTCTTTAGATCATGTGACAAAGCTTCAGTTGATGTTATAAAGTTGACATGATCCTACTCTTTATATAACATTTGACAACTAAAAGTTACAAAGCCTTGTGAGTGTATGGTTAAGACACTTTGATGTTTTCTTTGATGTTATGTAACATGTGTTTGTCTTCAGTCTTCTCCTTTTATAGCCTTTGGCTTAAACTCTTCATAAGTAAACCTAAGAGATTTCATCTAAATCAGGGATTAGAATTGATTCCCTTATTGAGGAATATCAGCGTATGATATGTCCATATGCGGCTTTAACTCTCTTTCATCCATATTAGATATGTTCATGAGATTTTCTTTATTTTGATTTGTAGTGATTGATGTTTTTTCAAAAGTGTTTCTAATCTTTTCTTCCTCTTATTTAGCTATGATTGATTTGATTTGAGATTTATTTTGGGACTGAGATTCTCAAGCCATTTGTTCTCCTTTTGACTGATTTACTTTGATACCGCAGATCATGAATTGACGTCTTTCTATTTCTGGATCCGGGTTTCCTTATCCTTCCATCATTAATTGTTTTCATTATCCTAGTTGTCTGTTTGCTTCTTATTTTTCTCTTGTTTTGAATGATCAGCTTGGATACCGTGGTTAATGATTTGACTCCTTCCTATTCTTGTGTGAGACGTCCTTTTATCATTGCCAGTCGTCCAATTTACCTACAAATATCCAATCATTAGTTAGTAATTATTAAAGCCTAAACATGGGAGGCTAACGACTAAAACATACTAATATCCCATCGATACAAGCATAACAAAGCAAAAACACTACACATCCAAATGCAATCCAAGGCATGAATCAGGAGACCAACTCTAATATCCAATTATAACATTCTTTTTCCATACCAAACATCTAATCTTCCTTAAACCACCCAAAATGTCTCCCATGTCCTGTTAGCAGAACCCCATTGTACTAACCTCAAAGAACTGATGTTGATCCATTGTAAATCCACTATGGTAAGAATAAAAATTAGCCCACAAAGCACTATCGGTACTCACAAATAGAGATGGTCACTGCCTGTGATCCCCTTGCAAGGCTACAACTAGTCCAAATGACCGTCAAAATTGATAGATGGGATTACTAAGAAGTACTCAAAACTAAACATTTTTTTCCAGGGTGTCCCACTAATTAAGGATGAAACCATGTTGAGCTCGATCAAAGAACATATCTTCCATTGGGATGACATTAAAAATTTTTAGTGATGATTGGAAACCAAGATCAAAGATTGAGAAACCATTATCAAGCACCAAAAGGAAATCATCAAAATATTTATCAACCAAAATATATCTGAATTAAAGAAGACCGAATGGGTAGCTAAAGAGTAGGCTTAACCAAACTATAAATAAATGTTCTACTAACACAAATTTGGAAACGAAGGATCCAACAAAGCTCTACAACTCATATCTAACATGTCAACACCAAAGCTAAACTGTTTGATCTCAATTATTCAAACCAATCTTGTAGAACGGTAATTATCCATACTCCAAATTCTAGCACAACATCCAAATTGTCATTCACAAGAGTCAAACTCCAAAACATAAGTAAACTAGTCTATTATAAGGTCAAATACCTAAATCAACCTTACTATTATAAATTAGGTGGATCTACCAGTGATCCATACAATAGATGAAATCAAAGTATAGCCAAAGAACAAAATCACAATAAAGAAAACACCATGACTAAAGCCACGAGCGATCAACTCCATACTTGCTGAAGGCATAATGCATTAAGGTATCACAAATAACTCACTTAGGCAGTAGATAATACTACAAATGACCAAAACATGAGCTAGTTAGTGAAATATAGCTTTATCCTCAATTTGGACAATCTCATGCACAATCTGCAACAACAAATACCCATAGGCATATATCATCAAGCAGAAGAACTCCACAAAGTCGCATTAGGTTGAACAAGTAGTAAGAAGAGAAATCTAAGAATCCACCTATGTAAAACAACCTAAACCCAATTTAACCATGAATCAAATTGTAGAAGAATAGGCTGTCGGAAAATGAACCAAGCAAATCAAGATAAAAATTCTAAATTGGACAGCTAAAGAAGCAACTAAATAAAAGAATCACCCATCTACCCTAAATTTTTCTTAATTGAACATTGAACCATACTATGGAGAGAACAGGATATCCAAATCCACACCAACACTAGAAAGGCATGTCTTCAACCTTCTAATATTAATATCCAAACTACTTTTGGGCGATGAACTAGCCAAATTGGAATAACAATCTCAAACTATCAACCTCAAAAACATATAAGGATAGCCAATGCTAAAATCTCAGCAAACCAAAAGGTAAGGACTAGAATTCTAAACTCAGAAATGGACAATATAACTAAATTACTAACTCGAAAACCATAATAGAATCATGGACGACCAACCTACCTTTACTTTCATAGCCCACTTATTAATAAACATAACCTCGCCAAAAAAAGAGAAAAAGAACAATCTCACATTACAAAAATAGAGAAAACCATAAAAATGATCTAGTTACCTAGGCCAACAAACAAGAATCACAAAGAAGGGAATTTTAATTGGGTAATTCTTGTCTAGTCGTCTACCAAGTAAATATAGATCAACATGAACCAACAATAATAATAAAAACCATAGTGATAGTTGTATAAGGTATAGGTTGTACCAAAAATGAAAATCTGTTACAAGTGCCACTCTAGGTCTATAAGAAGGCCAATATTCTATGTTAAATGGAACACAAACCCAAATTCAACACACTTTGGAAGTAGACACACTGATCCACTCTATCTACTAATAAAGTGATCATCTATAAGGGGTAGACAAATACCATGAAATCTACACCAAAGCGTACAACAATCAATACATAAATACCTAGGAATATATGTTAGGAAAGGATTATATATAATAAAAAGGATTTTATATGTTTATCTAAATCATAGATGGGTGTGCGAACCCCAATTTAAATTAAATAGAAGGTAAATATGAGATATAAAGGTTTATATATCATAATAGAAACTTGAAATTATAAGCTTGATGTGCTTGAAAGATTATGAATTTTAGTGGGTCCAAAATCAGACTGGGATCTGAATCATAAACAGAGGCACTAAACATGATGCCTCTAATCAAAAGTACCATAATAACATTAGACTTATATATATTAGATGAATGACAAATAATCTCACATCGAGAAAACTCACTAGGCCAATAAGTGGTCGCTCTATAGTCGTAAAAAACCCGAAGCCCTTACATGGTGAGAAATACAAAATGATCCCAATTGGTTGACCAACAAATATTAGGGACACACCCTACTAAAATAAAAATCCTCCCTAAAATAATAACATACCTCAGGAGATCTAAGATAGAAAGAACTATATACTGACATTGTATGAACATCCAACTTGCATCTGAGGCACTCCCTATAGTAATGGCAAATCCCACCACAACAAAAACATGATACTTGAATACTCTAAAGTAATATAAATGCTAATCTAGAATTTCCATCATGTCTTAAATATCTATAATAAAAATAATGCAAAGCCTCATGAGAAAACTACCTATTGTGACCATTCAGATCTATCTGAGAGCCACTTATAGTTTGAGACGCTACTTGTGTGGAACTTACAGGTTATGAGTATGGTAGATCTCTACCGAGAGGATCTGTACTCTTGTTTGTAATCCTAATAAGACTATACTAATAAAATGGCCTCTAATTGCTACCTACATATGTCTAAATACAAGCTCTCTCTATGGTCTTCGTGCATCAATGGCCTAGGGGTAAAGAGACTCAATTTCTATTAAATGATCAGATGCTAAATGGAGTGGAAAATCTAATCCTCTAATAAATTAATAAACCATCTTATTATCTAAAGGATATATCATAAGAGTATGTCTGTCCTACTTAAAAAGACTAATCTCATACTTTATAATAGATAAAGTCCTTGTAAACACCAACAAACCTAACTCTACTCTGAGAATTGCTTGATTTACCAGATATCATCTCTGGCTATGAGTTATCCATACAATCTTGAGAACCCAATAAAGATTAATTTAGACTTAGTATAAAAGCTGGTGCTTGATATCTGATACAACTGCTAAACCAGTTTAGGAACCAATTTGGCCACGGTCGCTTTAGCAACATAGTGCCGCATTAGCCGCCTAACTACCCAACTGAGGGACACTTTATCAATCTCCTTATGATTAATAAAAAGTTACCCTATCAACTAGAGTTTTTATTAAGTGGTCCCCGAGTTTACGGTCATTTTTCACTTAAGAAACACAATAGTTGCTTAGGTGATCACTACTTCAAATGACCCTATATGTCATTGTTGTATTTTCACTCATTTTTTTCATTTAGAGATTTTATATAGCTGCTCCCAAGTATTTTATAACTAGTTGTAACCGACAATACAATTACTAGGTAGTTTGTATAGTTTTTAGAGCCAACTCCTTAGTTTGATGAATTCACTAATTCAAATTGGCTACATAGAAAAAACTAGGTAAACAACTTTGTATGCCAATTCTAACAGTTCCAATAGCTACGAAATATTTACTTTAAGTTATATGGACCATTATTTTGTTTCTTGAGGCTCCCAAAGTCATTTTGGGCTATTGGTCGATAATTAAGAAATATACAAAGTAGGTGTGGAACCCCCTTTCATCAAAATCGCCTTGACTGGAAATTTTGACAATGCCATTGAGTCTAGAACATGAAATTTTATATAGTATCATATTTTTATTATGTATATGAGATTCTGGATGAATCCCAAGGGAATGGCAGAGACTTAGATATATTCCAAGTGTCCAGCTAGTGCATGAAATCTGGTGTGACCACTAAAGAGGCCCTCTGGGTATTTTTAAGAAAGGAATTTTTTGGCCCATTAGGAACTTTAGCGGCCCTATTTCCATGAATATGTTATGTTTTAGCAACACAGAGGTGCTTTAGTGGCTAGTGCTAAAGAGTCATATGGTTCACCAAAGCGGCCTGGCTTATGAGGATTGGTACTGGTTTAGCAGCACATAGGTTCTCTAGCAGTTATTATTAATGTAGCCTAGGGTCTGCTTTAGTAGAACCTGGTACTTATAAAATCCCACTTTTACTTGATTTATTCAAACTTTTCACCAATTCTCAAGAGATTAAAAGACTAAATAGTGTGGGAACTTAAGAGAAACACCTTAGGGTGATTTTAAATCTTGATTAAAGTTTATTTATCCAAATTTGTGGTAACATACCATTAACTTAATGGTTAAATTCTCTATTTTTTTCTAAAATCTTTAGAATATTAGTGGTTTGATCATGGCACCATTAGAGTTCTTTAATTTTTAAGGGTACATATTCATTGTATGTAGAGAGATATAGTGTTTGTTTTAAAAGTGCAATTTCACAAATGATCCATACGCGAGTTTTTTATGTAATTTTTGACCCAAAGTACAATAGTGCAATATGGAGATCATTGCTCTCATTTTTATTAGTAGATTGTGATTTTGATAGTGTGTCACCTTGTAAAAGCTTCACAAAAAGGAAAATCAGTAGTTTAGTTGGTTCTTTGGGTTTTTCTTTTGTGCACATGAAGGCTAGTTTTGTCCCCTTTATAGATTGATGTAGTTCTTAGTATGCTTAAGATATTATACTAGATATGGGGTGTAATTTAGGTGTTGAAAATATTTGGGTTAGTTTGATATTTTAGGCTATCTTGCTATCATTATTTAGGAAAATTTGATTTAGACACTCATAATTTAGGATAAATATATATATTAGGTATAATTAGATCTTATCTAACATATCGAAGTAAATTTATATACCTTAGCCTAGTCGAGGGTGCAATTTACAAAGAATGGATTTTGGGGAGTAGAAGTGTCCCCTTTCGGCCCACCTGAAGCCACAACTTGTATTATTTTTATAGACTTAATTATGTATTATTTACAATAATTATTGCTATTTTTGTATTTTTTAGATATTAGATGCTTACTAATTATGCTAGTTTGGTAGTTGAGAGTAAATGCTAATTTTTGTAAGTTCCAGAAGAAAATTATGGTGATTTAGTGATATCGCTTATGATTAAAGTCATTCACATAGTTTACTGATAAGGTCTAATGATATATGATCTCTTGGATTAGTTACTATTAATGATGATAATAATACTACTAAGTTTTGATTCAAGTCTAATATTTAACAATGATGTTGAAAATATGAGTTTCGATTCAACTTTGATAAATGATGGTAATGATGATGATACTACAGAATTCTACTTCGTGTTTGACATTTTGGAAGTTATTCATGATATGACATGGTATGGATGGATTCTTAGTTATAGCATGGTAATTTGTAATTTATTATCCATTTGGTTATTTACTTTTCTTTATTGTACCATCCATGCTTAGAGGAGCCTGCATTGTTTTATTTACTTTTCCTCCCTTAGTAACTTATGTGGGGATATTATTGCAGTTGTAGAAATATGATCTTTGTGATATTATTTCATAGCTATTTATTTAATTATTTACATCTATATTGGAGCTTATTTCTAGGTTTACCCTATTACCTTGACTTAGTTTACCTTTTCTAGTATCTTGTCATATTTATATCACAATTTAGCTCAACCGATCGATGATGCCAACTGAGTATTCGTGGCTTTGGTACTCATACTAAAATTTTATCCCTTATTAGTATAGATTCAAGTACTAGTTGCCAGCACTGATTCTACGATCATGTTAAGTTGATTGAATATTTTGGTAAGCTCTCTAAGTTGGAGCTACCTTTTTTCCTTCTATGTATCTAGGTATAATCTTTCATATTTTAGAAAAATTGTATTTTACTATTCTGTACCTATGGTTTATTTGTAGTTGCTCTTGTACTGACATTACTAAGTCTTGGGATGGTTGTTGAACTTTTATCTATCTATTAGACTGTTATGAATGCCTTGCTACTATTTGAACTCTTTAATTATTGATTTTCAAAGTTTAGGCTATTTTCCACTAAGTTAGCCTATTGATTATAGCTTTAAGCTATGATTTATCTTACTAACTAGCAGGATAATGTAGGTGCCATCATGACTTATCAATTATGTCATGAAAAATTTGTATTAGAGCATAGGTTTCATCCGTATGGATGGTACAAGAGCAAGTATCAAGTACAATCCCACAGATTAGAGTGATGACATCCATTTCTTATCTCTGAGAGGCTATAGGACATTATTAGGAGTTGTCTTTCTTTACTTTTTTTATGCTAGGAGTCTGAGTTATTCTCAAAAGAACTATCTTGGTTTCACTCTTTCCCAAATATCTAGGACACGTGCTACCACTACATGAGATGAAGGTTGTAAGCTTGTACCTATGGATCCTATCTCTCTAACTAGATGACTTATAAGTCATGGACATTGTCAAGATGTGTCCATAATTAGATTGAAGGATAATGGTCCTTGACTAAACCCTATTTCTTCTCTCAAGTTAGAGATTATTCCATATCAGCCAGCAGTGGGATAGGGACTTTCCTAGGCTCCATCGATATTTATTTTTTCTTTAGTGCTCATGGATAATTTCACTCAAGATTTTAGATTAGTTGGTGGAGAACCTTCAGATGGTGTACAATCCATATATCAGAGTGGTACTAAGACTGCAACACAACCTATAGTTGTGGCTTCTTGAGTTGAGGTCTCTCCTACACTAATAGTTTCTCAACTAGAAGTTTCCCAGCAAACTATATCTACCTAGGAGCAAAAGATGATAGATAGGTTCTTTAGAATAGCTTTTCCTAGGTTTTCTAGTTCAGCGAATGAGATGCGTGTAAGTTCATTATTGTTTATCAGGATAGGCTTGTTATCTTTAGGTTTGCTAAAAATCATGTTGAGGATTACACTAATTTTAAGTTGGACTTGGCAGCTTGACATTGGTGGAGAGGTTATATTGATTTTAGGCAAACTGGATCTTTCTCTTTGACATAGACTAATTTCTCCAAGATCTTCTTAGAAAAGTACATGCCTCACAGTCTTAGGGATCATTTGACGGATCAATTCTTGAGGTGGGAGCAGGGATCCATGACTATTGTTGAGTATGAGTCTTAATTTGAAGTGTTGTCTAGGCATGATACTTCTATTTGGACTATTGAGTTTGAGAGAGTTTGTTGCTTTATTCAGCGATTTAGACTTCCTCTTAGTATTTGTTCATATATTTGGTTACTGTAGGTGGGCCTTTTGTTATGATTTTTGATCATGCTTAGGTTATTAAAGAGATGAATTATGAGGCCCAGGGGGCAATAATTAGAGGTTACATTATCAAAGTTGCTTAGTGTGAGCCTTAATAGCTTATGGTTTAGAGGCATTGGTTCTTAGGGTAGGTACCCTCTGCATCATCCATATTAGCATTAGGATCATTCTAGTAGGCCCATTCAGCAATGCTTCATATTATCGATATAGGCTAGTCTAGCTATAGTAATAATCTTGACTAGGATACTGGTCAATCTATGATAGGTTCATCTTTAGGTTATTCTAGTCGTAGCAATTCTTATAAGTTAGCCAGATCTTTTAATTTTGGATCAACACTTTGGGATGTTATAGTTTTGGAGCTTTTAGTTATTTCTTGAGAGAATTCCCCAGTCGTAGAGTGTTTATACCCTTATCTTAGAGTATTCCACCAATCAATGTAGTTTATCCCCTGACTAAAAGTAATATTCATAGTCTTAGAGGTGTTCCCCAAGGTGCTCATAGAGGTTTTTATCAAGGTAAGATAGGAAATCAATTAGTTGTACAACTTTTTGGAGGATGTGGTTAGTTGTATGCAGTACCTACTAAATCTAAGGCTGAGTCTTTAGATATTATTGTTACAGGTGCGATCTTGGTGTGTCATCTGTTTGATTTTACTTTATTTTATATGGGATACACTTATTCCTATGTGTCTTCTTATTATGCTCCACAATTAAAGTTATCTTGGAATTCATTCTCTATGTCATTACGTATATCTACTCCCTTATGTTATTCTTTAGTTGTGGATTAGGTTTTTAGTTCATGTTTTTTTTACTATTTGAGAGCTTGATACTCATGCTGATCTTATTATATTAGACATTATGGAATTTCATGTGATTCTATTCATGGAATTGTTAACCTACTATTATCCAATCCTAGACTAGTTTGCTAAATTCATTACCTTTGCCATGCCCGGTGTACCCCTAGTAGTGTGGCAATGAGTGGTTAGCTGCGAATTAGTAGGGATTATTTGACATTTCATGCTTAAAGACTTAATTTAAGCGGCTAGGAATCTTATCTATTTTATATTTGTGATGTTAGTTTGGAGAGTGTATTCCTAGACTCTGTTCTTATAGTTTGTGAGTTTTTTGATGTTTTCCCTATCGATATACTTAGTCTTCCTCTTGAGTGTGGTATTGAGTTTATTATTAATCTTGACCCTAACACCTGACCTATTTCTATGGTACCTTATTGTATGGATCCTACCGAGCTTAAGGAGCTAAATTCTCAGCATTAGGATCTTCTTGGTAAATAATTTAGACCAAGTATGACTTCTTGGAGAGCTACTGTATTGTTTATTAAGAAAAGGGATGATTCCATGCATATGTGTATTGATTATAGGGTGGTTAATAAGGTAACAGTGATGAATGGTATTGTATACTTCGCATTGATGATTGGTTTTACCAACTTCAGGAAGCAACGGTCTTCTCTAAGATTGATTTGATTTTTGATTACCATCAGTTGAGGAATTTAGCTGAGTGTATCCCAAAAATAGCTTTTAAGAGTCGTTATGGTCATTATGAGTTTTTGGTGATTTAATAATGCCCTAGCCATATTTATAAATGTAATAAACTATGCATTTGGGTCTTATTTAGATTCCTTTGTGATTATGTTCATCGATGGTCTTCTTTTATAAATGAGGAGTAGAGAGAAACATATGCAACAATTGAGGATTGTACTACTGACATTGAGAGATCATACGTTTTTTTCCAAATTCTCCAAGTGTTAACATTGTCTTGAGTCGATGAAATTCCTTGGGAATATGGTGGCTAAGGATGGGATTATGGTAGACCCAGCAAATATGAGGCTATTCATGATTGGGCTAGACCTACTTCTCCATCTAAGGTTCATATCTTGATTGGTTTAGCAAACTTCTATAGGTGGTTCATGGAGAGTTTTGCTACCATAGCAGTGTCGATGACTAGATTGACTCGGAAAGAGGTTCTATTATGACGGTTCGAGAAGTGTCACTCAAGCTGTTGAAAGCTTAAAAGGTTTCTTACTTTAGCTCCTTCTTTGCTCTTTCTGTTAAGGGTGAGGGATTCATGGTGTATTGTGATGTTTCTTGTGTTGATATGGGTTGTGTATTAATACAGCAGAGTCATATTATTGCTTATGCATTGAGATAGCTAAAGATGCATGAGTGCAACTACCCATCTCATGATTTAGAGTTATGGGTGGTAGTTTTCACGCTTAAAATATGGCAAAATTTTCTATATGATGTGCATTGTGAGATGTTCACTGATCATTCTGGTCTTCTGCATCTTACGACACAGAGAGAGCTTAATTCTAGGATACAACTATGGATAGATTTCCTTAACAATTATGACATCTCTATCTTTTATCATCCGTACATGTTGAATATGGTAGTTGATGCCTTAAGTCTAAAAGGCAGTGAGTATGGGTATCTTAGCTATTATTTTAGTTTCTCAGAGGTCATTGGCATGGAACAATTAGTACTTAACCAACTAGATGGAGTGACTCGATATTTCTAACCCTTGGAGAATTCTTACTACTGTTTTGGCATGGTCTTTGTTTTTGAGAGGATTTGAGATTACCACTTTGTGGGTAAGAGACTTTTCATCACCCATGATCAGGTGTTGAGTGATGAGTGAATGAGGGCTACTACAGATTATAAAGGCATTTTGAGATTTAATTACCAAATATTCTTAGTGTTGATTACTTAATTTAGTAAATTTTGTGTGAGCTTCACAGCTCTAGGTATTCTATTCACCTGAGTATAGCTAAGACTTATAGAAAATTGAGACATTATTATTGGTGGAGTGGTATGATGTAACACCCAGATTTTTGGTCCTTGAAATGTTCTTGACCTCTCAGCTTACTGCCTAATCTACCATTTACCTTATGTGTCGTAAGGTGTCCACATAAGTCATTGGATCACAAATTATAGGGTAACTAGTGTGTTACCCCAAAGCCTATAACAAGAGTATGACTAGGATGGAACAAGTCATATGGACTCTTTATAAATCCTAGGGTCCCTTTTTTAGCCAAACTATTGTAATGGTTTCTTGTTTATAATGTGCCTACGATTGGACCTAGTATGTCGTAAGGTCTAAGTATGAGTCATTGGGTATGAATCGTAGTCAAACCATTGTGGCAACTTTGAGCTACTATCCAGACCACGAGTTATGGTGACGACTTATAAAAAGTCATCAGGAGTCCTGTGGTAACATGTGATTCCTGGGCATCTTTTTTTACACCTTTAAGATGGGGCATTCTTTTCATTTTCCTGTTTCCCAACTTAAAGCCCACGACCATAAAACATATTAGTGACCTTATTTTAAATACTTAACCATTAAATAAACTCTTTCAAGATCTCTCAAAATCCCTAGGTTAATAACACCTAGGGTTTCAAAGAAATTGGATATTAGAGCATCAAAGGGTTGATTACTATCCTCAATTCTTGATATCTCAGGCATGTTTGTCTCTCCCTTCAACTTTTTTTACTTAAAGCATATCTCTAAATGGGTGTTCATGTGGATTTGAAAATAGGTGTAATATGGTTTAGGGTTTTTTAATAAATGTTATTTGAATTGGATTCCCAATATTTTATATGCATTGTTCATGCTTTATCGATTGTTTTTGAATTAATTGGGTGCATGGGTATAGGAATTGAAAAGGGGGTCAAGGCATTCACCCAATTTTATGATTTTTCTTTGGAATTTGGTTTTGTAAACTATGTTCCCTCAGCACACATGGGTAAATATCTTTAAATATGATTAGTCACATGGTTTAACTTACTCACCTATTTTATTGCATTACATAAAAGGTTAAACAGATGAAAAATGGTTTTGAAAACCTTGATAGCCATATTTTGATATTAATTTGGAAGCTCAAGCATCGAGGCATTCCCCGAGTTAACTTAATGACTAAAAGGGGTTGAGTTATTTCCCAATATGATTTAATGAACAAAGGGGTTCGAGGCATTCCCCCAAGTTAATGGAATTGTAATTTCATTATTATAATCTAGGAAGCATAAGGGTATGATGATACCACTAGTGGGTTTTAGAGGTCAATTTCTTTGTGAAATCATTGGGTTATGTGAAACTTTCTTTGATTGGGCTTAGTGGGGGTTATGTAGACATACCATAAAGGTAGAGGTCCTGAAGTAAAGATACTTAAAACACGTGTTTGCTGGCCTGTGAGTTAGTCTTAATGACTATATGCAGGGTCACACTAATGATATTTATTCATATTCTTATTTCACCTGGGGTCGGGGAATTCCCTGGTCTTCCTTAATATCTCTAGTTTGTGTGGCTAACATGAATTGGGGCCTTTTCATCAACATGGAGCTGAACACATATGGCTCATGAGTGACTTTATATGATAGTTAAGCTCCATAGTCTAGGCTACTATTTGACTTGAATGCTAAGTCATTCTCCCTATGTCTGCATCTTAAATATATATGTATGTATGCATGCATATGAACATATATATTGAGTTTGGACTGGATATTAAATTGACATTATTTTGTCCTTATCTTGACCTACATGTTATCGCTCACCCTACTAACTGTCTGTGAATGCTTTATTCCTATGCGATTCAAGAACTGAAGGCACTTCTAGTTTTCCTATGCAATAATAGGTTTTCTGGTTTATCATCAGTCATCTTTGAAGTGGTGAGCTTTCATTCTCTGAAAGTTCTATAATTTTAAAGTCCTATTTAATTTATATCCTTGGCTACTTATATTGGACTCTTTTGTCTTTCTTCAGTGCATTTCCCAACTTAAGATGGCTTTGGTCTGTTTGGAGGATTTGTGGATTACTATGTATTTGGATATTATGAAAATTTTAAAGTTTTTCTCGGAGTTATCTATCATGTTATAAGTTTAGAACTATCTTATCTTGTTGCATATTCAAACTTTATCCATTGCTAGTTGTCTTGTGTTCTATTAGGCTAGGTAAAGGAGGTAGTCTTCGATCCACAGTAGATAGTAGAGTCTCTTTTATGCGTATGTAGCATTCCATACTTATAAGGTAAATGCAACAAGCCATTTAGGAATGTTTCCCTTTATTATGTTCTACTTTCATGTTGTAGTGTCTAGAATAGTGAAATCTTCTCTAATTCAACATGGATGGAACTCATCCTACTTATAGGGTACATACCCAGTCTAGGATCCGCATTTCTGATTGCCCCCATGAAGTTCCGTCGCTCTCTACTATTCCTTCTTGAGTTAATGGTACTTCTACCTCGAAGACTCACGGTGATGTGTCAAATGCTTAGTTTTGATAGTTAATTCATTTGATTACTAAGTTGGTGGCTTCCAAGTTATGCCAGTCTGAGCGTGTTGATCTTGTCACTCCTTCTTATGATGCTACAAAGGTTTGACAATTCATGAGGTTAAGTCCTTCGATTTTTATTAGTTTTAAGGTTTAGAAGGAATAAGGGTTTATAGATAAGATGAAAAATATTTTTGAAGTGATGCATACTTCTAACTCTGAGGGTGTAAAGTTCATCATATATCATTTGAAGGATATGGCATATCAGTGGTATGAGGAGTGGAAATAGTTGAGAAGAGATTATGTTGAGCCAGTATTGTGGGATGACTTCTCTTGTGCTTTTTTTGATTGCTTCTTTCCTTGAGAGTTGATAGAGAAAAAGGATGAGGAGTTCATGAAATTGAAGCAAGGCGAACTAACTATGAAGGGGTACACTATGAAATTTCAAGAGTTATCTCACAATTCCCTAGAGTTGCTGTATTCTATGAGGGATAAGATAAGAAAAATAGCTTCAGGCTTGTCTTAGTACTTGATGTTGGAGTGAAAGGCTACCTTACTAAATCATTACATGGATATCAGTAGTCTTAAGGTAAATAGTAGCAGATTGAGGACAAAAAGAAGAAACAAGAAAAAATAAGGGAAAGATAAGTAAGAAATTCAGGTATTCTAAGTAAGGTTCAAGCCAACAGAATAGTGGTAGAGATGGCAGGCAATGGTCTAAAAAGAAGTAGGAAAAATCTAGTTCTTATTCTATAACTAGTACTCCATATCCTATGTCTTTTGATGATCATCATTTTCAGAGAAATAGTTGGTTTGAGGAAGAAGGTTCTAATCTTATGCTAGTGATGCCAAGCAATCCATTATATCCTCCTTGTAGATTTAGTTGACAGTTACACAGTGGTTTTTGTGATGAGGGGAGAAATAGGTGCTTCCAATATGGCCAGCCTGGCCATATTCAAAGGAACTGTCCTTCAAGCAATGCCTCCACTAGAGCTAATAAGGTTTTGATTGCTACTTTTTTAGCTCCAACATTAAAAGGTGCTACTTCTTGTACGGACTCTAGTTGAAATTTTCTGTATGCTCTTTCTACACGTTAATAATCTGAGGCTTCTCCTGATATTGTCACCGGTATGTTACAAATTTTCTCTCATAATGTGTATTAATTACTTGACCTTGGGTCTACTCTTTATTATGTGACTTCTTATGTGGCTATTCATTTTAGTTTTGGTCCTGAATATATTTATAACCCCTTTAGTGTATCTACCTTGGTCAGGGACTTTGTTTTGTGTATAAGGGCCTATAGGGGTTGCGTGGTATCTGTATGTGGTAGGGAGATATTGGTGGATCTGATAGATTTGGATATGCTAGATTTTGATGTGATATTGGGGATGGATTGGCTTCATTTGTTTTATGTGCATCCTAATTGTAGGACCCAAAGGGTTAGTTTCTAATTCCTGAATGAACCGCTGATTGAGTGCGAAAGGAGTTCCCTAGTGCCTAATTAAAGGTTTATTTGTTACCTTAGAGCTCAAAAATAAATTTCCAAAGGGGTTTTTATGTCATATAGTTTGGGTAAAGGATTCTAATTTTGAGGTTCCTTCATTACGATCTGTTCCTACTGTTAATAAGTTTTCTAATATGTTTCTTGGTGATTTTCCTAATATTTCTCCCAATAGGGAAATATACTTTGGGACTGATTTTCCTTCGGATACCCATCCTATCTATATCCATTCTTGTAAAATGGCTCTAGCTGAGTTGAAATAACTTAAGTAGCAACTGAATTATATTGTTCATAAGGGTCTTCTTTGCCGTAGTGTTTCTTTAATAGGTGCTCCTATTCTTTTTGTACGAGGATTGCTCCCATCTAATATGTGTAGACTATTAACAGTAAAATAAGGTGACTATGTCAAATAAGTATCCTCTTCTTATGATTGACGACTTGTTCGTCCAGCTTCAGTTTGCTAAGTACTTTTCTTAGATTGACCTTTGGTCGGGTTATCATCAGTTGAATATCAGGGAGACAAAATCCCTAAGACTACTTTTTGTACCCAGTATGGTCATTCATAGTTATATCTTTTGGGTTTACTAATGCTCCAATGGCATTTATAGATCCTATGAATCGGGTATTCCATTAGTTTCTATACCGATTCTTCATTATGTTTATTAATGAGATCTTTGTATACTCTAAGAGTGAGGAAGATTATGCTAGTCACCTCTTTATAGAATTGCAGAGTCTTAAGGATCAGTATTTGTATGCTAAGTTCTAGAAGTGTGAGTTCTGGTTGAATATTGTGGCCTTCCTTTGTCATGTTGTTTCTAGTAAGGGAATCATGGTAGATCCACAGAAGGTTAAGGGGTTAAAAAGTGTCCTAGACCCATGAATTCAATCGATATTTTGAGATTTTTTGATTTAGCTGGGTATTGTAGGAGGTTTATGGAGAGTTTCTCTTGGATCACTGCTCCATTAACTAAGTTGGCTAAGAAAAAGATGAAGTTTCTATGGTCCAATGCTTGTGAGAGTAGTTTTGAGAAGTTAAAGGATAAGTTGACTTCAGCTCTATTTTTGACCCTACCCAAAGGTACGATGGCTTTATTTTTTATTTTTATGCATCTCGTGTGGGACTGGGTTGTGTAATTATACAACATAGTGAGGTTATGGTATATGCTTCTAGGCATCCTACGGTGCATGAGAAGAATTATTCAACTCATGATTTGGAATTGTTAGGAGTGGTTTTTGCTTGGAAAATTTGGCGCCATTACTTGTATAGAGTTCATGTTGATATATATTGGCATCATAAGATCCTATAGTATGTGTTCATATAAAAGGAGTTGAATCTTAGTCAAGGAGATGGCTTGAGTTCCTCAAAGATTATAATACTATTCTCCATTATCACCCAGGTAAAGATAATGTGCTTGTTGATACTCTTAGCAGGTTGTGCATGGGGAGCTTATCTAATGTTAATGAGAAGAAGATAATGTTTTGTGATGGATATTCACCATTTAGCTAATCTTTGAGTTCATAATTAACACTCTGAGCATGGATGTGTGTTTGTGTAAGAAGTGGTAAGTCATGTCTTGGTGCTGAGTTTAAGCAACTTTTCGATTTTATTTTGATGCAAATTAATAATGATATTGGTCAGCAGAAAATAATTTTTGTTATTTGTGGGGATGGTATCTTAAGGTAATAAGGTAGACTGTGTGTTCCTGATGTTGATGCGATATGATAGAGGATCTTGGCAGGGTCTCATAAGTCAAGGTATATTATCCATCTTGGTTCGACGAAGATGTACCATGACTTTAAGAGATCTATTGGTGGAAAAACATGAAGAAGGATGTGGCTAATTTTTTGTCCAAGTGTATGGTTTGTCAGCAAGTGAAGGTAGGGCACTTGAGGCCTGGTAGTCTATCTCAAGAGATTGAGTTTCCCATAGGGAAGTGGGGAGTAATTAATATAAACTTTGTGGCAAGTCTTTTTCTCTCGAAGTCAGTTGGATTTAATTTGGGTCATTGTAGATAGGATGACTAAGTCCGCTAACTTTATTTGAACTAGTGTTGGTTATTTAAGATACTGCCCATACCACAAATCATGGTGAAGACTCAAAATGAGTCATCACGAGTCTTTTAGAGACCCGTTATGCCTTGATGTCCTTTTTCATTAAATTTAAGTAGGGGCATTCTTTTCAATGCACTAATTCCCAACTTAAGACCCATGACCATAAAACATGTTAGGACCTTATTTTCAACACTAAACTATAAAATACACTTTCTCAAGCTCTCTTAATATCCCTAAGTAAAGAACACCAAGTGTTTCTAAGAAATTCGCAATTATAGCATCAAATGGTTGATTTCTCTCTGTAATTCGTGATATGTCGGGCATATATCTCTCCCCCTTAAACTTTTTTTTACTTAAATCATGTATTTAAATGGTTGTTCATATGGATTTGAATGTGGGTGTTGATGTGGTCGAGGGTTTTTGGAAAGAATGTTATTTGAATTAGATTTGTATGATTTTATATGAATTTTTCATGCTATATCAATCGTTTTTGAACTAATTGGGTGCATGGGCATGGGAATTGGAATATGGGTTGAGGCATTCCTTTAATTTGGTTAACTTGGTTTGGAATTTGTTTCCCTTGATCCACTTGTGTAATTGTCTTCGAATGCAATTTGTCACATGGTTTGACTTACTCACCTATATTCATTGCATAAAAGTTTAAAAGGATGAAAATGGTTTTGAAAACCTTGTTGTCCATGTTTTAATACTAAATTAAAAGATTAGGGATAGAGGCATTCCCCTGATTTGATTTGATAACTAAAAGGGGTCGAGCATTCCCCAACATGATTTATTGAACAATGGGGATTGAGTCATTTCCCTATGTTAATGGAATTATAATGGCATAGTGATAATTTTGAAAGCTTGAGGGTATGATGATACCTATGGTATTCCTTAGAGGTCAATTCCTTGTTAAAATAAATGGGTTATGTGAAACTTATTTTAATTAGGCTTTATGGTAGTTATGCAGCTAAGTTGTGATGGTGGAGGTCCCGAAGAACCGATATGAGAAACTCACGTGACAGTATAAGGGTTAGTGTGAAGGACCTTGTTCGTGGTTCACACTATTGATATTTATTCGTATCCTGGATTGATGTGGGGTTGGGCCACTCCCTGGCCTTCCTTGACACCTACAGTTCGTGTGACTAACACGTATTGGGCCCCTTTCAATAGTAGAGCTGAACCCATATAGTCTGTGGGTACCTTTATATGACGGTTAAACTATATTGTCTAAGATAATACTTAACTTGCATTCTAAGACTCGCTCTCTATCCTAGCATCATAAATATATATGTATGTATGAATGTATGTGAACATGTATATTTAATTTGGACTGGATTTTGAATTGGAATTATTTTGTCCTTATTTTGAGCTACGTGCTAGCTCTTACCCTACTAACAATCTCTAAATACTTTATTCCCACACGATGCAAGAACTGAAGACACTTCTACTTTTCCTGTGCACTGATAGGAATTCTTATTTATTAGTAGTAAGATTTGAAGCAATTAGCTTTCATTATCCGAAAGTGACATCATTATAAAGTCCTATTTTACTTATATCTTAGCCTATATCTATTAAATTATTTTGGTTATTGTCGAGGGAATATCCTAACTTAAGATTGTTTTGGTCTGCTTAGAGGCTTTGCGGATTATTGTGGATTGGGATGTTGTAGAAATTCTTAAGTTTCTTTCATAGTTTCCTATCTTATTGTTTGTTTGGAACTCACCTTATCTTCTTACATGTTAAGAATTCATCTGCTGCTAGTTTTATTGTGTTATATTTTTAGGTAATGGGGGTGGTCTCCGATCCTTGGTTGACTTGAGATACCCATCACAGCTAGGTCCTAGCTTGGGTCATGACATATGAAGAGAGATATAGTGGACTTTATATCGCGCTGCCTATATTGTCATTAGGTGAATGTCGAGCATCAGAGACCTGGTGGCTTGATTTCGAGGATGCCAATTCTAAATTGGAAATATAAGTGGATTACTATGGGCTTTTTTAGTGGTTTGCCTCGTAAATGCTTAAGCAAAAGGTTCTTGCGGTTCTGATGGAATTTGGGTCATTTTAAATCGATCGGTGAAGTTGGAAAATTTTAATCCTAATTGAATGTCCTTTAGTGTTAAGAGGTTAGCCTTTATCTATGTTAGTGAGATAGTCAATTTTCATGGTGTCCCTATTTTTATTATTTCAAATTGGGGTTAAATGTTCACATGTAGCTTTGGAGAGCTTTTAAAGATGAGTTGGGTACTAAGGTGGACCTTAGTACAACCTTCATTCCTCGAACCAATGGACAGTTAGAGCTTTAACTATTTAGATTCATGGGGATATGCTTCAAACCTATGTTATAGATTTTAGAGGTTATTGGAAAAGCACTCATCCTTAGCTAAGTTCTCATGTAATAATAATTACCATTCAAGTATTGAGATGCCATACTTTTAGGGTTTGTATGGTAGGATACGTCTTTCCCCGATTGGATGGTTTCAGAATTTTGAGATTAGACCCTATGGTACTGACTTGGTTCTAGAGTCACTGAATAGATAGTATGATTTAGGATAGGTGGAGGGTACCTCAAAGTATGCAGAAAGATAAGTAGATTGTAGATTGTTTTCCTTAAGACTTGGCATTAGTGATCGGGGATTCCTCCATGTATCGCCCATGAAAGGTATAGAGAGGTTTGGGAGGAAAGGTAAGCTCATCCCCATATATATTGGGCCCTTTGAGATTCTTTGCACAGTTGACGAGGTGTCTTATGAGTTAGCCTCAGACCCAAATTTTGTTGTTCTCCTTCTGGTTTTCCATGTTTCTATGTTGTGGTGACACCTTTCTAACCCTTTTCATGAGCCTAGATAGGACTCAGTCTAGTTGGATGAATAATTGACCTTTATGGAAGAGCCTGTGTGCAATTTAGCTAGTGATGTCGGGTAGTTACGCACTGGAGAGATTATATTGGTTAAGGTTCAGTGAAGGCACCGCCTGGTAGAGGAGGCTACATAAAAGATCGAGAGCAAGATACGGACCCAGTATCCTTACCTATTCCAGGTTTTGGTAAATCTAAATCCTTTTCTTTTTCAAATGAAAGTTCTTTTAGTAGTGGATATTGTAATAACCCTCAAAGTCATTTTCATAATTTTTTCTCATATTCAATATTTACAGTTTTCCTATAAGTACCCTAAGACATTTATGAATTGCTGGAATTGACAATTTAGTTATCGAGACCAATTTATTTCGTTTTAGAGCTAGCTCTCTATTTTGAAGCCATCGTTGGTTCAAATTGTATATCGACCAAAATGTCTATTCAAACAACCTCATTTGCCAATTTTAATAGTTTTGACAGCTCCAAAATGTCGATTTTATGCTAGGTGGATACTTTGATTGGGTCCTGAGGCTCCTGAGCTCATTTCGGTCTATTGTTTAGAAGTCAAGAAATATGGCAAGTGGGTGTGGGAGCCATATTTCATTGAAACAACCTCAGATTGATGTTTTGACTGCACCATTAAGTTTAGATGAATGCTGATGGGGTTGGTGGAGACTCAAAAGTATTCCAAGGCTCCAGTGGGTGCATGATAACTGGTGTGACCACTAAAGTGACCCTCTGGGAGCTTTAGAGACACTTGTGCACTTTAGCGGCTAGCACTATAGCGGCCCATGGTGCGCTTTGGTGGCCTGGCTTTTGGGGATGGGTTCTACTTTAGCGGCCCCTAAACTCTTTAGCAATGACTGCTAAAGAATCCCAAGGCCCGCTTTAGCAGCACTTGATGTTTATAAATTCCCTTTTTTTCTCGATTTCTTCCCACTTTTCACCTATTTCATGAGATTAAAACTCAATATAGTTTGGAAAGTTGGAAGAAACTTTGTGGGTGTTTATTGAGCTTTAGTATAGTTTATTTAATGATTCTTCATCGCATTTGTGGTAAGATTCCATTAACTTCATGGTTAAATTCTCTGTGTTTTCTAAAATCTCTAGAATCTTAGTGGCTTGATTACAACACCTATAGAGTTCACAATTCACCGATTTTAGGGTAAATTTTGCTCGATCATAGAGGAACAAAGTGTTGATTTTGAAAGTGTGGTTTTGGAAATAGGCGACACATGGATTTTTACCTAATTTTGTACCTGAAGCACAATAGTGTAGTATGGGTATCATTATTCTCATTTTACGGAGTAGATTATAATTTTTATAGAGTGGAATCTTGTGGAAGTTTCTCAAAATGAAAATTTGTTGTTTAGCTGAATCTTTAAAATTTTCTTCGGCATCCAGGTAGGCTAGGTTTACCCTTGATATAGATTAACTTATTTCTTTGTATTCTTATGATATTATGCTAGATATGGGGTGGGATTTAGGTGTTTGAGGAATGATTGAAAATATATGGGTTAGGATTGTTTAGGATATCTTAAAACCTTAATTTAGGCATTATTGACTTAGGGCCTTAATTTTTACAAAGTAATGATATGTTACAGCTAATTATGGCTAACTTCACATCTAGAAATGAATTTATATACCTTCGCCTGGTCTAGGGTAGAATTTGCCTAAAATGTATTTTGAGGAGTAGAACTAGGCCTCTCCAGCCCACCTTAGGCCAAGAGTTTTATTAGCCTTGTAGACTTAATTATGCATAACTTACCCTTATTAATGTTATTTTGGGACTTGGATGAGATTCTAAGCTATTGATTACACTAGATCGATAGTTGAAAGTTATTGCTTATTTTGAGTAAGTTCTGGCGGATAATTGTTGTGCTTTAATGAGATGGCTTCTGATTATAGCCGTTTACATGGTCTAATGATATATAATTTTTAGTTAACCTTTTTATATTAATGATGATGATGATAATGTAGAGTATTTATTTATGTCTAGCATTTGCCAATGATGTTTAAGATATGATTTTTAGTTCAAGTCCTGTAATGATGGGAATGATGATGATACTATGGAGTTTCAATTCATGTCCGACATATTGTGAGTACTTTATGATATGATATGGTCTGGGTGGATTCTTTGTTATAACATGGTAATTGGTAATTTATTGTCCGTTGGGTTATTTACTTTCCTTGATTGTACCATCTAGGATTATGGGGGCCTCCATTGGGTTATTTACTTTTCCACGCTTGTTAACTTATGGTGGCCAATGTTGTACTTCTACAAGTGTGATCTTTATTATATTATTTCACATGCATTTATTTACTTATGTACAGTGGTGTTGGAGCTTATTTCCAAGTTTTTCCTATTACCTTGACTTAGTTTACATTTTTCGATATCTTATCATATTTATATCATGTTTTAGCTAAGTTAACGAATAAACCCTACTAAGTACCCGTGGTTTTGGTACTTATACTATACTTCTGTACCAGTTTGGTGTGGATCTGAGTATTAGTTGCACTTCTTTATTTGAAGATCATGATGAGTTGATTTTCAGAGATTTGGGTGTGCTCTCAGAGTCAGAGTTACTCTTTTTCCTCCTATCTATTAGGGTCTAGTCTTTTATTTTCCAGATAGATTGTATTTGACTATTCAGTACCTATGGTTTATTTTTAGTTGCTTTTGTACCTATATTACTGAGTCTTAGGATGGTTGTTTCTGTCTTATCAATCTATTAGACTGTTATGACTGCATTATTGATATTTAAACTCTTTAATCATTGATTTTTAGCTTGTAGGTCACTTTTCACAATGTAAACCCATTGCTTAAAGATCTAGGCTACGGTTTGGCTTACCTACTACCGTGATAAAGTAAGTACCATCATGACACATAAATCAAGTCATGACACTATTGGTAATTAATTTCCACGTTACCCAAATTTCCCTATTTTCTACTGCATTTCTCTTCCATTATTACAGTGTAGAGTGTTAGAAATTATGGAAAATCATCCATTAAGGATAAAGTGAGCTAACTCAACAGCCATTCGTCATTTATGATTGTTTTACCTAACAAATTCCATCCTTTTTCCTTCAAAATACCATGAAATTATGTCATTATTTCCCATATTTGGTGGGCTAATTTGAGCCCTTTTTGGTACTCTATTTGTGCTGAACTTTTGATCACGCTTCCGTTGTCCTTCTACGAACCCCATGATAGATTCAATTTTGGGATACCATTAGTGGACCCCTGTAATGCCCCAAATCTGGTACCCAAAATGCCACACGGGCCTAATGACCCCAAAGGACCACAAGCTAACCCAATGCTAATAAATGTAACTGAGCACTGCATAACATATTGTATAAATGTGGAAATAAAAGTCTGAAAGGCCATAAAGTTCAAATATCGGATAAAACCTAACATCTGAATAATATAGTACCATATTACTAAAACTGAAATAACAGTCTGAACATGCTAGTCTGAAAGCCTCTACACTGACTTAAAAAGTAGTTGATGGGATGTGTCCCCAACTAACTCCAACTACTGAAATAAACTAAGTACTGAAAGAATGAAATAGTCAAATAATAACATCCTCAAATAATAAGGACTCACTGCTAGTCTGTCTACTGAACGACTGCTTGACTAAGGATGCTCTAGAGCTCGTGTTTCTGAACCTATGGTATAAAACACCTTAGCGCAAAAGAAAAGTATGCGTCAGTATGTGAGAATGTATTAGTAAGAAAGTGAGGTAAGATGAATGCAAATGTTCATATGCTTGAACAATACTGAATGAGTTATATGAACGTGGGATGCATGAATACATAACCATAAATGAGATCGTGACAACACTGATTACTGAGTCTAAATACTGATAACATGGATTTCGATAACTAATATAACTGAAACTGAGCGTCTGTGTCTGACAGTCTAGGTTCTGATAGAACTTTCTAAGTTTCGTACTAAGCTAAGTGACTGTATCCAACAGTCCTAAATTCTGTTGATCTATCTGTTCTATTACTGAGACCTGACACTGAGACTGTTGGAAGTAGTCATTTAACCGACATGCCCCAAATAATCTATTATCACTAAGTTGGTTCCAATCTGTAACCTTAATTGGAAGGAGGTCAATACCTAGCCACTGGTAAGGACAAGATACGAGTGACCCTCATCTGGCAGTGTTCCCCAAAGGAGACTGGTGGGACCTTCATTATGCAGTGTTGATCCACCTCATCAACCCTTAACTGACAGTGTTGATGTCTCAACTTATGCGGGCTACATATTTCTAGAATGCAAGGATTGCTTATAAGTGTCACACCCTCTACTATAAGTGTGTGCCCTCGTCTTTGGGTTCACTCAGTGCTGAATCCTACTCCCAAATGAGTAGACACTGAACTGATTATACTAAGACAAACTGGACCAACTTCATTGAGTTCCGTGGACTGATGGAATTCTACTAAATTTTGTTAACTGACTGAGTTCATGATATTAATAAGTTTTCCTAAGTCATGTAACTGACCGAATTCTATTGATCATGGTGTGACTGAGATTACCATGAAACTGACACTGGCTCAACGCACAAAGTTAAATTACTGGGTATAAATATCCCTATGACTCGATAGTACTAAAGTAATTCATAGAAGAAGTTGGAAATAACAACAATGGCTACAATATATCCACAATTCATTGACTAAGACATTTCATCAAACACTTGACAAGCATTAACTTGTACATGAATGGGGATTTCATACTATCACACTATAATGACATTTTTTTCCTTTACATAGGCATTTATTCAAACATATGGGGAGAATACTTTGGTTATACCACCATTAATGCATCTAGTTATCATGGTTGCATTAATAATTTGCAATTTGAAGGGTTTATCATTAATGTAATGCAAATCATCACATAGTAGGATTAATCATTGGGACATGTAATTTAAAACATGAATCAAAACCCCACAACAACATAGACATGAATTTCAATTAAACTAAATCATAAACATTCATAAATACACAAATCTTGAATTTTCAAAAGAGATTCTTCAGATTCATGGGTGAAAGGGACCCATGAATGAACACTTGACATACCTTTATTATGAGTTTCTTCAAGTTGTTGGACCTGAATAACTTGAATCTCATATTTTCTTGAAGAAGGGTTGGGATCTATTTATTGGGGATTGATCTTAGAGAGAATCCCTAATTTGATGTTGTAGATGAATAATGAAGTTATGAACCCTGGTCTGGTATAATTATGTGTTAAAAAGGGTAGAAAAGACCCAAACAACCTTATAAAAATTGTTTTAAATTAATGTACAGGATCTAGGATGGCTTGGGCGACGGATCGTCACTGGCTCGATGGCCCGTCGACCTTCACATCATACTAGGACAGTATGTGATCTTTCTGCCTAGGTTGCGATGGTTTGGGAGATGGTCCATTTTTATATCCACGGTCCGTCAAACATTCCATTGTGCTTGGCCAGAAGGTCAACTCACTGCCTCCGCTGCAATTGTTTGGGCGACGGCTCATCGCTAGCTCGACGGTCCATCGGCCCCTTTCTAATGCACCCGGTGTTCAGACTTTTTTCCATATTTCAGACAAAAATTTCAACCCCGATCTCATATTTAGAAAAATTTTGTATCGATAGAAAGATTATTCAATTTCCAACAAAACAAAAAGTCAAAATATCAAAAATTCCATGTGTATAAAAGTGGATCCATCTTTTAAAGAAAGTCTTTAACACTTTTGGGATGATTTTAAGCTTGGTAGAAGTATGGGGTATTACAATATCTCCCTCTTGAGAATATTCGTCCTGGAATAAGACTATTTGAGATGGGAGAAATGATAAGCTTAAGTATATACTGAACATGAACAACTGAAACATGACTACGAGACTGACATTACTGAGATTCATGCTGATTATGCATATTTGATGCATTATTTTATGAATGATCTAATATATGAAGGCATAACTGAGAGTATTGACAAGATTATCACGTATATCTGATGCATAATATAAGACTGAACTCACTCATGAACATGTGACTAAACATATAATGGTAAATATACCAAGTTTGAAATGAAAACTAAGCATAGTTTGTAACTAAAATTTGAACCATAAGCTGAATGATCTTAAAGAAAGATATTACCTTGGGCTGGGTCTGAATTTATGGAGAATAGGTGAGGATAATTTGTCCGCATATTTGTTTCTGCTTCCCAAGTAGCTCCCTCAAAGGAATAATTCCGCCAAAGAACTTTGACTAGAGGGACTTCTTTGTTCCTCAATCTGCGAATCTGATAGTCAAGGATTTCGACTAGGATTTCCTGATAAGAAAGACTGTTCTAAATGTCTGCACCCTCAATAGTGACTATGACTGCTGGGTCACCTATGCACTTATTAAGCAAGGAGACATGAAATACTAGATGTACTGAAGCAAGGTCTGAAGGCAATTCGAGTTCATAAACTACTTTGCCAAAGCGACTGAGAATTTTGAATGGACCAATATATCAGGGTCTGAGCTTTACCTTCTTTCCAAACTTCTTTACTAACTTCATGAGATAGATTTTTAGGCACACATAATCACCAATCTCTGAACTCGAGATCCTTTCTAGGAACATCTATGTACAATTTTTATCGATTGTGAGTTATCTTGAGCTTATCTCTGATTAACTTATCTTTCTCTAAGGTATTTAAGACCAATTCAATCCCTACTAATGTAGCCTCCCAACTTCAAAAAAATGGATTAGAGATCTGTATTTCCTACCGTAGAGAGATTCACATAAAGCCATCTGAATACTGCAATGATAGCTTTTGTTGCAAACTAAATCAAAGGAAAGTGGTCATCCTAACTACCTTTGAAATCAGTTACACATTCCCTTAGCATGTCTTCCAAAGTCTGAATGGTACTTTCTACCTAACAATATTTCTGAGGATTAACTCGGGTACCAATACCCATTTGGAAAACTTTCCAAAAATGATAGGTGAACTAGGTACTCCTATCTAAGACAATAGGCAATGGAACACCGTTAAATCCAACCAACTCCTTGATATAGAGTTTTGAATAATCCTCAGCTAAATAGGAGTTATGGACTAGAAGTAAATATGCTAGTTTGGTCATCCTGTCTGTAATGACCCAGACTAAATCATGCTGATGATGAGCACGAGAAAAACCCATCACAAAGTCCATGTTCATTTCATCCCACTTATAAGTGGGAATATTAAACTCCTGCATAGACCCACTATGCTTCTGATGCTAAACCTTTACTTGTTGACATGTAGAGAACTTATCCTCAAACTCTGCAATATCTCTTTTTTCCCACTCCACCAATAGATTTCCCACAAATCACAGTATATCTTAGTTTCCCCTAGATGAATAGAGTAACGTTCACCATACACTTCTAAAAGAATTTGTTGCCT
The DNA here is from genome assembly GCA_030864225.1 of Capsicum baccatum var. pendulum. Classification (NCBI taxonomy): domain Eukaryota; kingdom Viridiplantae; phylum Streptophyta; class Magnoliopsida; order Solanales; family Solanaceae; genus Capsicum; species Capsicum baccatum. The sequence goes on from CM061552.1 coordinate 193,490,125, forward strand.
CAAGTCATGTACACTTAGCACACACAGATAATCCTTACAATGTAATACACCATCTCCCCCATAGGATAAAACCTCAAACTTCTGATCCTTGAATGACTCTTTCAACTTGACTAGACTGGGATCTCTATCTTGTTTTTTCTTAACTTTGGAAACTAGAGATAATTCAGAACTACTCTGAACCCATATATTACCCTTGGCTAAATAGACTAAGCAGATACCTAATCTGTAAAGCTGATGAACTTTATGAGCTAGCTTCTTCTTACTGTCTTCAACATAAGAAACAATATCCATAGACAGTTTACTGATAATGTCAGCCACTACATTGTTCTTGCCCGAATGATAAAGGAAACACATGTCATAATATTTCAGGAGCTCTAACCACCTTTTCTGACAAAGATTAAGATTTTTTTGAGATAATACGTAATGAAGGCTTTTATGATCTATGAACACATATACATAAACACCGTACAAGTAATGCCTCTAAATCGTCAAGTCAAAAACTGTGGCTACTAACTCAAGGTCATGAGTAGGATAATTCTTCTCATACGGCTTAAGTTGTCTAGAGGTGTAGGCTATGACCTTACCATTATGCATAAGGAAACAACCCAAACCCATTCTAGATGTATCATAATACACCATGAATCCATCTGAACCATTTAGAAGAGCTAAAACTATATTTGAGGCGAGTCGAGTCTTCAACTCTTGAAAACTCTTCTCGCAAGGATCTGACCACTGAAACTTGACTATCTTATAAGTCAATCTATACATAGGGGATATAATAGAAAAAAATCCCTCAACAAACCTTCTGTAATAGCTAGCAAACCCCAAGAAACACCTAATATTTGATGGAGAGACAGGGTGAGGCCAGTTTCTTATTGCTTTGGTCTTTTGAGAATCAATACTAATTCCATCGCCGGAGATGATATGACGAAGGAATGCTATTGACCTTACCCAAAATTTGGACTTATTGAATTTGGTGAAAAACTGATGATTTCCAAGAGTCTTCAATACTATTCTGAGGTAGTCTGCATGATCATACTCATTGCGGGAATAAAAAAGAATATCATCTATAAAGGCTATAAAGAACATGTCCAAGTCCTACTTTAACACACGATTTATGAAGTCCATGAAAGCTTCTGGGGCATTGGTAAAACCAAAGGAAATGACTAAGAATTCGAAGTGAGCATACCAAGTTTGAAAAGATATTTTTGGAATGTCACATTCTTTGACTCTAAGCTGATAATAGCCTAATCTGAGGTCTATCGTAGAGAAATAGATGGCACCCTGAAGTTGGTCAAAGAAATCATCAATTCTAGGAAGTGGATATATGTTCTTGACCGTGACTTTTTGAGTTGATGGTAATCAATTCACATTCTTAGAGAACCGTCTTTCTTTTGCATAATAAGACTGGTGCACCCCATAGGGACATACTGGGTCAGATGTATCCCTTATCTAAGAGAACTGCCAATTGTTCCTTTAATTCTCTGAGTTCTGCTGGCACCATTCTGTATGGAGGAATAGATATGGGTTGAGTATCTGGAAGAAGATCAGTGTCAAAGTCTATTCCTCTTTAGGTAAGAATTCCTGGAAGATCCTTGGGAAAGACATTTGAGTATTTATTCACTATTGGGACTGATTCAAGATTGGGAGCTTAAGAACTAGTGTCCTTAACTTGAACTAGATGATATACACATTCCTTAGATATCATTTTATGTGCTCGAAGGTAGGAAACAAGCTGACCTTTGAATGTTAATGTACTATAACTCCACTCTAGGATAGGTTCATTCAAAAACTAAAACTGGACCACTCTATTTTTACAATCGACTGTGGCATAGCAGGAATGAAGCCAATCTATGCCGAGAATGATGTAAAAATAAATCATCTCAAATTCGACTAAGTCTACTGATGTGAATTTATAAAATATCATAATTGGACAGTTCCTAAATACCCTCTAGGCAATGATGGTTTCACCTATTGGGTTGAGACTAAGAAGATCTCTGCTACAATTTTAGGATTGACTTTGAAATCAACTGTTATATAAGGAGTAATAAACGACAAAGAATCTCCTAGATCAAGCAAAGCATAAAATTGTAATTGAAATATTTGTAATGTACCAGTGACCACATCAAGAGAAATTTCTTAATCCTGTCGGGACTTAAGAGCATATAGTCTATTTGGCCGCTGCCTATTGATTACGCTGGAAGTGGCACCTTACTGATTCAGGCGACCGAAAAAAACTAACAGTTCTGTTGTCCCTAATATCCTAACTGGGGACAATCTCTAACTCTATGGCCTGGTTTTCCATATCCGAAACACACATCATTGCCAGCTCTGCAAATACCCTTATGGTTTTTACCATAAGTCTGACAAAGAGAATGGGTGTGAGCATTGCTAAAACTGCCCTGAGACTTTAAGATTGGTGCCATATCTCTTTCACCATCCTTGAACTTAGGATCTGGAGCACTAGATGAGGAAGGATCTGGAATGAATGACTTTGGGAGAAATTGAGAACAGTTACCACCCTCTAACTTAGACTGATTGAAGTAAAAACTACTAGTTCTAGCTCTCTTATTCTTCTTTCCGCTCATATTAATCTTCTTCTTTTCTATCTCTTGAGCATGGATTATAAGCCTGACTTTGTCCATCTAACTAATTGGCATTGCAGATCTACACTCATTGACCACACTATCATTCACCCAAGAATCAAACTTACTAATCTTTGCACTGCAATTTGCCACCACATAGGGAGCATATCTATCTAGTTAAGTAAACTTAAGAGAATACTCTTTCACTATTATGTTTCCCTCACTAAGGTTGATAAATTCTAATACCTTAGCCTTTCTCAGCTGTAGGGGAAAAAATCTATCAAGAAAGGCAGCGGCAAACTCCTTCAACTCAATAGACCCTTGTTCTATAGCCCTATCTACTTTCCACTGTTTGAACTATGTGTGAGCCACATCCTGGAACTGATATGTATCTAGCTTAGCACTCTCACTAGCAGTAATGACCATGATATACGTAACCTTTTGAACCTCGTCAAGGAATTCCTGAGGGTCCTCGTCTCAGTTAGACCTAAAAAGGAAGGAGGATTCATTCGGGTAAAGTCCTAAATCCTAGCTGCAGCAGTATTGGCCACTGGATTGGTTGGAACAATAGCTAGCCATTCATTCTAAGCAGCAACTGAGTTAGCAAGAGTAGTGAATACAACTTTGTACTCTGCATGAGAGACGTGTTCATCTAAGGGATCTGCTTGGACATGTTGAGTGGCTAACTGATTTTCCTTTTTTATTTTCGGAGGCATATTCTATAAATGAAAAGGGAGAAATGGATTACACCGAGAGTTAAATTTGAGCTCATGCTCACTAGAAATACAAGACTACTGAAAGAAGGGAAACTATTCCTAAAACATCTTATAGCCTCCTATACATAAATGTGGCGTGCAACGCACCCATGCACAAGACTCTATTAGATGTGGATTTTAGACTTACTAGGACTACATTGAACCTTAGGCTTTGAAATAATGTTTTTAACACCCCAAATCTGCAACTCAAAATGCCACACGGTGCTCATGACTGCAAAGGACCATAAGCTAACCCTTGACTAATATTTGTAACTGAGCACTGCATAACATACTATATAAAGGCAGAAATAAAAGGTTAAAAGGACATAAGGTTCAAATATATAATAAAACATAACATCTGAATATTACAGTACCATAATACCAAAACTAAAATAACTGCTTGAACAAGCTAATCTGAAAGCCTCTAAACTGTCTGAATAAGGAGTTGATGGGATATGTCCCCAACTAACTCCAACTACTGAAATAAACTAAGTACTGAAAGAATGAAATAGTTGAATAATAGCATCCTCAAATGATGAGGAGTCACTACTAGTCTGTCTAGTGAATGGTTGATCTACTATGGAGGATCTGGAGCTCATGCTTCTGAACCTATGGTATAAAACACCATAGCACAAAATAAAAGTATATTTCAGTACTTGAGAATGTACTGATATGTAAAGTGAGGTAAGCTGAATGCAAAGGTACATATGCATGAACAATATTGACTAAGTAACATGAACATGAGAATACATGCAGGAATACATAACCATAAATGAGATCAATGACAACACTAATTACTAAGTCTGAATACTGATAACATGGATTTCTATAACTAATATAACTAATACAGAGCGACTGTGTCTGACAGTCTAGATTTTGATGGAACTAGCTGAGTTCCATACTGAGCTGAGTGACTATATCTAATAGTCCTGAATTCTATAGAACTATCTAAGTTCTATTACTAATATTTGAGACTGAGACTATACAAAGTATTCATTTAACCAACATGCCTCTAATAAGATATTATTGTTGAGTTGGGGTCCAATCTGTAACCCCAATTAGAAGGGTGTCAATACCACACCACTGGTAAGGAAAAGATATGACTCACCCTCATCTAGAATTCTCCCCCAAAGAATAACAGTGGGACCCTCATCTGGAAGTGTTGGTCCACCTCATTAACCCTCAACTGACAATACTAATGTCTCAGCCTATGCTGGCTACATAGATTTGGAATGCAATGATTGCTTCTAATGGTCACACCCTCTACTGTCAGTTTGTGCCCTCATCCTTAGGTTCACTCGATGCTGAATCCTACTTCCAACTGAGTAGATGCTGAACTGATTATACTAAGATGAACTGGACTGAGTTCATTGAGTTCTGTGTACTGATGTAATGTTACTGAATTGTGTTAATTGACTAAGTTAATGAGATTACTGAGTTTTCCTGGGTTATGTAACTGACTGAATTCAACTGATCATGGCGTGACTGAGATTATAATAAAATTGACATTGGATCTAGGCATACAACTAAATTATTGGATATAAATACCACTAGGACTCGATAACATAAAAGTAATTCATGGAAAAACTTCTAAAGCACAACAATGGCTACACATGTAATAATAATTCATTGACTAAGACATTTCATCAAACACTTAACATTCAGTAACTGGTACATGAATGGGTATTTCATACTATAATGACACTTTTTTCTTCACATAGGCATTTAGTCAAACATATAGGGAGCATACTTTTGTTATACCATCATCAATGCATCTAATTATCATGTTTGCATAAATAAATTTTCAATTTAAAGGGTTTATCCTTAATATTTAGCAAATCATCATACAACAAGATCAATCATTAGAATATGTAATTTTAAACATAAATCAAAACCCCACAGCAACACGGACATGAATTTCAATTCAACTAAATCGTGAACATTCATAAATACACAAATCTTGGATTTTCAAAAGAGATTCTTTAGCTTCATGGGTGAAAGGGGACCATGAATAAACACTTGACATACCTTTATTGTGAGTTTCTTGAAGTTCTTGGACTTGAAGTACTTGACTCTCTTAGTTTCTTGAAAAAGGGTTGGGATCCTATTCTTGGGTATTGATCTTTTAAAGAAATCCTAATTTGGTTTTATAGATGAATAATGAAGTTATGAGCCCTGGTATGGTATAATTAGGTGTTAAAAAGGGTGGAAAAGACCCAAACACCCTTATAAAAATGGCTTTAAATTACTGAATGACATATAGGATAGATTGGGCGATGGACCATCACTGGCTCGAAGGCCCGTCGACCTTCCGATCGTACTAGGCCAGAATGTGATCTTCCTGCCTTGGATGTAATGGTTTAGGCGACGGTCTGTCGCTTGCTCCACAATTTTTTGGACATTCTGTCGTACCTGGACATAAGTTCGACTCATTGCCTCCGCTGGGATGGTTTGGACTGTGGCTTGTCACTAGTTCAATGGTCCATCGGCCTCTTTCAGTCGCACCTGGGCGGTCCAAACTGCTTTCTATATTTCGGCCATAACTTTCTACCCTGATTCTAGATTTAGGCGAAATTTGTAGCAATGGAAAGCTTATTCAATTTTCCACACAACAAACAGTTAAAATCTTGAAAATTCCACGTGTATAAAAGTAGATTCATCTTTTAAAGCAAGTTTTTAAAACTTTTAGGATGATTCTAGGTAGAAATATAGGGTATTACAACCCCATGGACCCATTTTCTCCAATTTTAGGCTCCGGGTATTATATTTAAATATGGGTACATTTTACTCTTACGAATGGAAAATTATTATTCTTCTTGCATGGAATCATTTCCGGATGATGGATCAAATACATGCAATTTATAGGAAATTCAACAAGTTGTGGTAGAACAAGGAGGTATATTATGTATATTAGTTCCTAGCTAGAGATTATTGGATGAAATTTTGTCCAGTATATAATGACTTAATCTATTTTGGGGAATTGGAATAAAAATATAACCCAAAATTTAGTATCAAATATTCTTTTATGGTTATATGTTACAATCCCATTTCATAGGTCATGATGGCACCCGCTCAACCCATAGTTGGAAAACAACGCCATCATCTAAAACGGTAAGTGATGGGTTCTATAGGTACTATTTGGTATACTTTTCTTCATGAAAGGGTGTAAAGTATATATTCCATGCCAGATAAAGTTGATAGAACATGTTTATTCCTAATGTATCTTGATTTAGCCTAATTAAGAAATTTAGGATTAGAAATGTAACCCGACCCTTATGGTGAAATACTTGGTGTGTCTATTGACTCCTATCACTGTAGGTTATAAGTATGTTAAACATAGTTCGATATTAAGGATCCTTTAATATAAGATTTACTAATTGGATAAGTGAATTGAATCATAGGTTCCCTCATTATGGTATTACTATTACTCTAGTTTTATATTATTGGGCTTAAGGCCATGTTTATGATACCAGTTTTACTCCAGGTAAGCTTCTTACCGTACAATGTATGTAACAATAGTCTATAGAAGATTATGGTTGTATTTTTTTGATACTGGTGATGGAATGCTTACATTTATGTTCATTCATGCTCTTTTAGGGGTACAAAAATCAAAAACATTATTTTATTACTATTTTCTAAAAATTAATTTTTTGCCCACCTACCACTTTAAAAATTAGTTAGTTTAATTCTAATTGAATTTCGTATTGCCATTTTGACCAATAATTTCTTTATCGACATCTTTCGACAAATGGAAGTTTAAGGTCCTCATTTCTTGCAAAATATTTAGTGTCACATTATATGAAAGAATATTAATTATCAAGATTTTTTATTAGTCTAAATTTATCTCATCACCGATAAAACTCATTAAATGGTCATTATTAACTTGAGTCTCCAGTTAATTGATTTCTTTAGGAATATTAAGATTAATAAGACCTTGAGTCTCTTCATAAGATTCCTTAAAAATATCATCTTTATCATTTTTTGTGCTTTTTTACACAATTTTTATCTTTCAAACCTATTGTCCCACTTCGCTTCAGGCGTGTTTGGGATTTTCAAACTATAATAGCAGTAGATGGTCCCTTTGGGATAACAATTTAGACAGACACATTCAATGTAGGAATATGTGACCTAGTTATCCTTTTCAAATTATTAAATGTGTCTGCCATTTGATTCGCTAGTCATTAAATGATCTTCTTGACTCATGTTCACATATAGGGGTATGTAGATCAAAATGTGATAATGATGAAACTATCCTTGTAATTACTTTTGTGAGTTCTGTTTGCCCCCCCCCCCAATGGTAGGTAATTTATGTCATCAAATCAAAATTTACAAATTAAGCAGTAAATAAATTTCCCATCACTCATTCAAGATAATAAATTATTGAGGGTGACTTAAACCAACAATATAATCCTAACCTTCTCTAGGGCCTATTAGTGCGTTATGGTGGTGCTATTGGCGCATATATAGCATATTCAAAAAATTGTAGATGACGAATAACTTAGCTCATGACCAAATAAAAATTGTGAAGGAGAGTATTTATTATAATGCGTCGGTTTGAGATGAACATTTGATGTTGTATGCAAGACAGAATGACCCCAAATAGTAGAGGGCAATTTTTTCACTAGTAGTAGTCTTAGTCAATTATAAGCACTAAATAAATGACTCATCAAGTCCATTTCAAGTGTGAACATGAGCGACATAACATTCAACTCTTATTCCAACTGATACACAGTAATTGTCATTGTCCAAAGTAGGGACTAGCTGTGATGGGTATCTAAAGTCCAACAATGACCGAATACCACCCCCAAATACCCAAACCGCCGACCATACCTAACGTCAAATGGATTTAGAAGATACAACAAGATAAGAGAATATAAAATTAAAGACATTACGCTAACTTTATATCAAAAACCAACTATCCTCAACCAAATACCTATACAATACCCATGCCAATACCAATAACAATACTGACACCACCCACTACTATAGTAGTCTGACAAATCCTCAAATCAAAACCAAAGAATATCCAATTGGGACATGCCCTCGGCCATAGCCAACCAAAACAAAAAGTAATAATAATACATAAGGAAATATATAGCATGAATTGGGGTCTTTCAGTGTATGGAAGCACACAACTTAATTCTGACTTAGAAGTTATCCCCGAATCTCCCCGTCACTGTGCAGGAGTAGTGAAAGTATGACCTATTCTTCCATCGTGTGGGAATATAGTGTCTAAAGATGGTTAGCAAGGTGAAAGATATCATATAACTTAGGCATAAGGATAAAGTAATGTCATCAATACAAAACCAAGTAAAACCATTGCACATAACCATATGCAAGTGCATATATATATACAAGCATATGTTGGGACGGGGAACAAGGTTTAACATGAAATTTAAAACATTTAACCTGGGTTGTGTAGTTTACCATCATAAGTTCACCCACGTGCTATATGGAGCCAGTGTTACCCCATGAGAGGGCCTCAGTGCTTGTTAGACACACGAACTAGTGATATCGTAGATTATCGAGGATTCCACTATGCCCTTTTCCCTCTATGATAAATATATATGTATAGCGGCTTGGGGGATTCCTTTTACCCTTCAAGAACATGGTCTTCAAGACCAACCCTCATATGAGTAAACATGAGTTCCCAGTGTCCATCCTTTTGAATCATACCTTCACGGCTAGCTATGACAATGCCCATTATTGCACAATTAGAACATTTAACACATAGAAAAACCACTAATTCTAGGAGTCAGTTATTATGGCATTATTAAGTGGTATAGTCATACCGAATATATCTTGCAAGAAATGTCATTCAGCAAGGTCTTAGGGGGTTCATATGGACCCTGTAGACTCCATTATTAAAATTACTTGGGGGATTCCCGTGTATACCACAAGGTTTTTAAAACCATCCTTAAACATTTAACTATTTATATCATGCATTATTTTCATGAAATAATCCAAGCCATATCATAATGTATAACAAAAATAATTTATAAAAATAGGTTGAGTTTATTACCCATATCCATATGAAAACAATCACTTTGGGGATTTCATTGTACCCCTATTTCCATCGACCATTCCCATACACCCCAATTCGTTTACCAATCATAAATTTAAACACAATAGTTTCATAGATAACATGGAAGTATCATTTAAACAATTTATTTTAAAAACCCTCAACCCATATTTCAAAACCTTTTACGACTCGATTCACGAGTTATGATGGCACCTACTAAAACCCAACAATAGGTAAGCCCACATAGTAACCCGGAGGTAAGGCAATGGATTACTTTAGTAGAAACTCCCAAGAAGGGCCATAATAAATGAACACAATAAAAAACAACAATGTCCACAATAGACAATCAACTGTGGATACCAATCCCACGACCTGGTACTATCAGTACAAGAGCATCTAAGTTCGACAATAAGAAATACAAATCAAAGTCAAGATAGTCTTATATGTTAGTCTTGAATACAAGAGACTGAATAATGATAGAAGGGAAACAAATGACTCAAAACTCTAAGAGCTCACCCTGTCTCTTGAAGATCATCACTGCACAATCTCAACGCAGCAGTGGCAACTAGTACTCAGGTCTACACCAAAATGGTACAGAAGTGTAGTATGATTAAAAAACAATGGAGGATACTCAATAGGCATCATCGGTCGATTAAGGCAAATTATGATATAAATATGATATAAAGCAAGATAATATATCTAAGTCAAGGTAAAGAATTGAACCTGAATCTTCTTCATCAGCACTGTACAAACAAGTAATCAACTAGAATAATAAAACAACATCTCATATCAATTCATACTAATACCATCACATGAAATGGATAACCAATATGAAAGAGTAAATCAACACCAGTATAATCATAACTGCATAAGTACCAATTTAACACACATACATCCAATAGAGTATAAAGTAAATGAACTCACCATGACATCCCATACCACCGAAAAGTACACCTAAAAGAACATAAAGTTAAAAACTATCATGGTGTCCCATACAACCGGAGAATAAATCAATAGATCAAATCATCAATATATCAAGATATATGTATAACCAACTATAATTTATGCATGGTTTCCACAATTCCCATCAATGGTCACTTGCTAGGATCCATAATCACCATCAATTACTGCAATTGAAAAAGTATATCTGAAGGTAATCACCACCATCATCATATAGACATTTAGATATATATGATATCAATACACTTTATCTAGTCATTATTAACCAACCAACACTTATTCTTATTATTCTACTAATTCACTAGTTCATATAGGATCTCTATTATGGCATAATTGATTCTTTACATAAGCCTCAATCATGAGGTAACACTAACTATTATTAACAAAGTAGCCAACATCCACATATAGTCAAGGTGCATTACTAATCTGTAGATATTGTTTGACCAAAGTTTTTTCTAGTTATCATAGTGCACGTAATCACATTGGAACAAGGTTACATATCATCAAAATTACATATCTATCTATCAACTAATGCCTCTTTCTATCATGCATCAAAATCTACAAGTCCTCATTTTAACAGCCCAACAACATAATACTTTAGTCATCAATATCATTAATCATCACCAATGCTAACCTCTTTTACCATTGACCACATAACAAACATAATTGCTACTTACCACATCTCATCTATCAACGTCCATTACTTAGTATTCTAGACTTTTAGTCATCAAGTAAAATAGTCACTTAGTAGACAACTTGTTACCACAAATATATTTACTAGGCAATATTTCTTAGATAATCCCTTTATTCAAACCAAATACATCCACCAAGTTAATTTTTACTTCTATACAAGTTTCCACTTACCAATTAGCATTAATTCTTTATTCTAGATATTTTATTTCCACTAAAACTTTAACACCCATGAGAACTACACCACTAAACAAGTGATTAGGATTGAAAAATTATAATGAACATCCCAAGATGGACATCATATCTTCAATGCACACATGAAAATAGTCAACTAAAGCCATAATCTCACATAACCATTAACACATATGTTTACCATACACAACATCAACATATCCTCAGAACTTATTAGGCACTGGCTTAACCTTAATATATTATCCGTATGTCCATGAATCATAATATCAACAATATATCCCCCGGACTTATCGTGCATCATAAACCATCAATATATCTTCGAACTTACTGTGCATCATAATATCATTAATATATTCTCTAGAATTATCGGTCACCAAAATATTATCAATATATCCTTCGGACATACCGGGCATCATAATATCATCATTATATCTTCCAAACTTACTGAGCATCATATTATCATCAATATCATCATCCAGATTAACCTGGAATCATAATATCATCAATATATCCTCCAAATTTACCGAGCATCATAATATCCTCAATATTTATCATTATAGAATTGTATATATGTATATGGATAAATAAATAACAAGTAAAAGCCCCACAAACAATAGAGTGTACAAAAAGTAAGGAAAGATATTACATGGTACCTCACTTTTTATCATCAATATATTATATTAGTAAGTGAATTAATATGCATATTCATATTGTTTGAACAATCAACACATTACCATGCTTGACATGATTGTTAGCATGGCCAATTATAAATCATGGTTATACTTTCTTGAATCATTCTTATTAGTGGAGGTTTGCATTAATAGCACAAGAGGGTCCTTACTACAAACCTTTTCTTAGTCATCCTATTTGAACATAATATGAGTAATATCATAATCCAAGGCCCATATGATAATCTATATGATGATTTATGCAATAGCATAGTCATAGGTTAAATTTACAAGATTTTCCAATGCTATCCATGTAATGACAATAAGACTATCAATCAAGTATGAACATTATTTCAAAATTTAACATCATGAATAACCCATTTATCATGTTTAGCCATCATATTACCAAGAAAATATTCCAAGAGTTAACAAGTATCTCCGTCGCTACTAAAGCTATATAGTTCAAGCTTAATGTGGGTCAAGCTCCACTTCTAATATCCCAAATTATCTTCTTCAAGTCTTAACTTCTAACTGGAATTGGACTAATTTATCTAAACTATGCCTCAAACAATGCATATCTAGGTTAGCATACTCTTAAGATGAGTGAAGAAGGTCACTCCCATCAAACTAGATCAACTAGAGCACTCTCATGCTATTCATAAGATAACAAGTTCAACTAACAAAGGCTCTAGACTATAAGTCAAATATAACATTTAATGTATTCAAAGACCTAAGTGATTCAACTAATCCCAAACATTACCGTATACTATTTAAACATTTAAGAAGTCAGCCAATCTTATGAAGATAATACAATTACACTAAAATAAAGCTCGATCTAACACAAGTAAGCCTAACCTACATCGAATCCAAATATAGCTCACCAAATAACAATCTTTGCTTTACCTTTCCAAGAAGCTTCTTAAATGAGCCATGATATCAAAAACATAATCTATGCGTTATTATTACAATAACAACGCCAATATTGCATCATCGTGCTTCAGGTCTAAAACGACCCCAAAAAACCCCATGTGGTCCCACATACGAAAATGTGTTTTTAAGACTAACCCATTGTTCAAATACCATTAGGGAGTTATATCCCTTATGAAATTAGTGCAAAACACCATCTTTGGGGCTAAAACAAAGCCTCAAGCCATTTGGGGTTTTGGGTTAATTAATAAAGAATTTGACACTAAAACTAAAGAATTTAGACCTAAGATTCAACGTTAATCATTATTAAGCAGGTTATCTAAGATCCCAATCAACACCCAAGACTAAATTTAAAAACCACACACTTTATTGGGGTTTTAGGACTCAAGATAATAGAGAAAATAGCCAATTCTCGGCTAAAAAGATTTTTTAAATGACCCTGTCCCAAGCCCTAAGCTAAGGCGATCGCACACCCACACGTGCCATAATTAAGGATTACCATCATACCAAGGCCATGGATATTGTGGTACCTTTCTTCATAGATGACGTAAACTTAGAATTAGATATCAATTTTCGGCAAAGGCTTAGGGATGCATTCGGAATCCAATACGAACAAAAAAGATATGAAAACATACAAATTCGACATTCAGGATGTGTTAGCAAAGTTTGATTTTTCACTTGATGTCATTTCTACTAAATATAGGCCCTACACCCAATTTTCCATTTTATCAACTTTTCAACCTACTGGTCGAAATGTGTTCAATTCTAGTAGGACCCAAACCAAAGATCTTCCCAACATAAAATTATTATTCCAAAGTTGTTGGCACAGTCAAAGTTCACATCTGATATTGTTTTACTAAAATTTTTACTCGATTTCCATTAAGAACAAGTGAAGACTTCTAAATAGGGAAATAGTTCTATAAACAAAATGGACTACTCTGTAACCGAACTATCAGTTCCAATAAGTCATAAATCACTTGAGAAACTATGGAAAAGCTCTAACAGAGAAAATAAGAAGAATCACGAGAAATGACCTGACGGGTCATTACTACATCCACTACTAAGAAACTTTCAGCCCTTAAAGTTAAAGGAAAAAAATGTCTGAAGTCTCGAACAAATAAGTATATTGGTCCTGTATCTTTCTCTTAATTCCCAAGTATCTTTGTCTACTCGATGGTGCTTTCAATGAACCTTAACTATAGGTATCTCATTAGAATGCAACTATCTCACATCCCTATCCAAAATAAGCACGGGCTCCTCCACAAAGGTCAATTGCTCATCTAACTAGAATGAAACCCTCCTTATTATATAAGACGAATTAGGAATATACTACCACAACATAGAGATATGGAAATCCAGATGAACAGAAGTGAAATCTTGAGGAAAGGCAAACTAATAGGCCACCTCGCCTACAGCACAAAGAATGTCAAAAGGACTAATATATCAAGAGTTGAGCTTACCCTTCCTTTCGAACCTCATCACACCTCTTATAAGTAAAACACGGAGAAAAGCTCAATCACCAACTTTAGTCTTTCTTCCAACTATAGGCTACTCTCTATATATCCTTAATCACCCTAACTCTATAAAATAATCCCTAAATCAAATCTATACCACGAGGTCGCACCTATGAAGTCACAAACCATCTTATCAGAAAATGACATCTCCTACCATACAAAGCCTCATAAGGTGTCATCTCAATACTCGACTGATTGTTGTTGTTGCAGGAAAACTCTACCAATGCTAAGTGTTGATCCCACTTCCCTACAAAATCCATAACATAGGCTCAAAGCATTTCCTTGAGCGCCTAAATAGTCTACTCACACTGACTATCTTTCTACAATTGGAAAGTTATACTCAAATCCACTCAAAGATCCAAATCCTCCTAGAATGCTCTATTGAATTATGAAGTAAATACAAAACCACGATATGATATGATAGAAATAGGCATCCCATGCAAACAAACTACCTCTCGTACATAAATTTAGGAAAATTTTTCAGCACTGAAGGTCATCTAAATAGGAATGAAATATGTTGACTTGGTTAAATGATCTATAATAACCCAAATATCGTCATGACCACGGGAAGTATGAGGAAAACCACTAATGAAGTTTATAGTAATCCTTTCTCATTTCTACTCGAGAATGAGCAATCTCTGAGTCAATCCACATGGATGCTAATTCTCTGCCTTAACCTACTGAGAACATAGGAAATGAGCCACAAAGTCTTCCATATCTCTCTTTATACCATCACATCGTTAATGCTACCTTAAATCTCTATACATATTAGTCGTACTAGTGTGAATAGAATATCTTGAGCTATGAGCCTTATTAAGAATTAACAGAATCAAATCATCAAGATGGGGAAGACAAATACGACTCTAAAATCTAAAAAATGCCCTAGAAATAATTTATGTAACTCCCAGACTCACTACTCACCACCAAATCATGGAGGAAGCACAACTTGCTATCCTCATATTGAAGATCACATATCTACTCAAATATGGAGGATCTCACCTCCACTTAAGCCAGTATCCTCATAAGATCCATAATATCAAGGCCAACCATCAAATTGGATAAGGACTAAATCCCTCGTACCATGGGCATCTAAGAAACTAATATGCATGCCAAGTTACCCATACTTACTGACTTGTGAATCAAGGCACCAGCTACAATATTTACCTTACCCGAATGATATAAGATGGAAATATCTTAGTCTTTTAGCAGCTCCATGCATCTACAAAACATCTAGACTTTGAAACATTAAAAATGTATATTTTTATATCTCTGAGTTGGGTACGTCTAAAGACTTGAGTCGTACCCTTGGTCACTACTCGTACCCTCATTGCCCATCCCTCTATAGTGACCCATCCTCAATCATAACCTATGTACATGAGTCATATCTTGGAAAACTTTATAGAGTGATAATTGAGCTTAAGATAAACTATCTAGCATACAGTTGAAGCTTACGACTAGAGGGTGATTCATATTTTTTAGATATAACTCATGGGTGTATTTTTGCACCCTTAACAGTGTGTGTAACCTAGGAGAAAGCTAGGTACGAGTTAGGTTACCACTCATACCCTAAGGTAAGATTACTAAGGGAATCATATAAGGGAGTCTTACCCTTGCCTGAGCTCATTTTTCAGCTTTTAACTAAGCACTTTTGGGTCATTTATGTTTTCTAAAACCCTAACCCCTCTCAATATATAAGGCATTGAAGCATTCTAAGTCTCCATTCTACAAGAATCAAACACTCCTAAACACTCTAAAGGCTTATTGAAGAAAGATTAAAGGCTAGAGTTTGGAGGGCGGTCATCAAGTAGCAAGAGAGAGTCAACATTCATGGTGATTCAAGTTGTTTAAGGAATGTATATCTTACCACTCTTAAATAACTATAAAACCCATGTATTTCCCACTTGAATTAGCAATTGTACATGGTGTTTAGGAAATCAAATGAAAAGGGTGTTGTTGCTACATGATGAACAATGATGATTCCTACTTAGACTTGTGTTTATTCTTTTTATTGATGTTGATTTGCATATATAGATGTTGGTTGTATCTGGTCTAACATGAGGCTCATGAATAACCCTAATATTGATGAATTCCACCCTCAAAATGACCTTGTTGAAGGTAAGCGCATAAGGTGTTTGTGAAACTATCTAAGTGAATTGTCTAGTCACATATTGGTGTTATTTTAAAGTAGGGTAATGGTCCAATATGTATGAATAAGTAATAAATGATATTATAAAGGCATTATGACCCATGTAATGAGGAATTTATAACCTTGTTGGTTGATGGATAAGGAGAGAGTAAATCCCTAGGCATAAATATGAACTCAAATTTTATATTGAACCAAGTGTGGTGAAAAGGTGATATAATGTTGTTAATGAAATATGAATGTTTTTGTAGGTCTTGAGGACCACAAATTGACTTAAATGATGAATGGAATAAAGGCATTGGCCTATTAAGGTGGTTGAGCAATAAAGATCCCATGAGGACCATGTGGTCATGTATAATGTTGAATTAGCTAAATGAGCCAAAGTTATTAAATATGATATAAATTATATGAGTGAAAATTCATAAACTAATGGATGGAGAGTTCAAATGGCAACTAATAACGATGGGCGATTCAATTTTCTCGTCTAATGATATAACTTGTGGTTTGAGTTCCTAGTCCTATGAAACCATGGGTTATTCGAGTTCGTCATCTAATAACAAGACTAGTGATTTGAGTTCCTAGACCGGTGATATGACTTGCAATTTGAGTTCCTAGTCTAAAAAGATCTCTTGAGTATAGAATACCTCATCAAATGACACGGCTAGTGATTTGAGTACTTATACCAGGGATACGACTAGTGATTCAAGTTCCTAGTCCAATAAAGTGAAATGGCTAGTTATTCCAGTTCCTAGACCGGAGAAATGACTAGTGATTTTGTTACTAATCAAATGAAATGACAATGAGATTGGTCAAATGAGCTAACTTGGTTGAAAGTTCTTTACTCTATATCTCACGAATGAAGGATTTGAGAATGCATGCTAAATTGTTTTCCCTTGTGATATAATATAATCATGTTGTGTATATCTTTGTGTATGAGTATATCTTTAAGAATGATGTTGAGTCTTGGTCTCTTGATTAGCATGTGAAATGCCTATGTGTAGGGATAAGTGTATCAATATGAATGATGATAATATATTAACTTGTTGTTAAATGATGATGTTATTATATCCTTAGCCTTGAGTTACATGCTATCTTTCAAACCGTTAACCATCTTTGGACGCTATGTACCTATACGACATAGAGGCCAGAGCTGTAAAGCCTTGATTCCAATGAACTAGAATGCCATACGGTGCTCGTGACCCCGAGGGACCACAAACTAACCCTTCACTGATATCCATATCTGCTCATTGCATAATATAATACGATAAATGCAAAAACTCGCTAAATCTGTCCATAAGGTTCAAACATCTAAACATACAGTACTGAAAACTAAATATCAATACATCTGTCTGAAAAGCCTCTACACTGTCTAAACTGTGGAGTTGAAGGGACAATTCCCCAACTAACTCCGTCTACTAAAATAACCAAAACACTGAAATAGAATATCCTCGGAGGATGAGGACTCACTGTTGCACCCACTGCTACAAGATCTGACAGCTAAATATACTCTGAATCTTGCTCTTCTGAACCTATGGTGGGGAAAGAACCATAGCGCGAATGCGTCAGTACAAAGAATGTACCGAGTATGCAAGGATAGGGTAAGGTAAAATATAAGGCTTATGCATAAACATAACAATCTGAATAATATGTATTCGCTAGAATAAACATATATAGAAACTCTGCAGTTACCAATTTTGAAACATGTCTGATCAACAATACACACATGGATGCATAAAGTACAACTGAAATCATCATGACACCGAATGTTACATTTTGAATGCTGACACTCAAAAATAATAATACTTACAATAAGATACTGAGTATCTGAACCTACTATAGCTGACATCTATACTTATCCATACTGAGAAATCAGATAACAGATATTACTGATATTTGATATTCAAGTTCACCAACTCTGTAACACTGAACAACTGAATCTGAGATCAACCTTCATCTAGCAGGAAGTATCTAGAACACTGAACAATTAAATCTAAGATCATCCCTCATCTAGCAGGAAGTCTTTATAGTCAACGATAATGATAATAGGTAAATAAGTTCGAGAGCAACCCTCATCTCCCAGGAAGTCTCTCTACTCAATGATAATGATAGCAATACTGGGAGGCCTGTATCTGACAGCCTCAACTTCTGCACATTAACTAAGTTCTTTTTTTAGACTGTCACTGAAACTGTGGGAGTGAATATTTAACCGACATGCCCCACTTAACACAAGTAGGATCCAACCTATACCCCAGCTGGAAGGGTGTCAATACCGCGCCGCCACCAGTAAAAACAACTGTATATGACCCTATACTATCAGGATTTCAAATGAGAATAGTGGGACCCTCTACTTGGAGGACAACCACCTTATCTAACCCTCTACTCGCAAGATAGATGTCTCAACCTAAGCTGCCGACATAGTTTTGGAGCATAAGGATTTCTACCAGGAATCAAAACCTCTACTCATAGGAATGTTCCTATCCATATCTCGCTCGGTGCTGAATCCTACTCCCAACTAAAATACATTTAACCAGTTCTTAACTGTACTCAGCTGAACTGAATTTGTTCTCACATTATGATACTTTATCAATACGATAGAGTTCGCTTGATTCCGTTCTATGACGGAGTATTTCTAATTGCCACTTACTTTTAAGATAAACTTACTATCTCACAAAATGTACAGAGGTCTTTAACGGAGTGAATTGATATGTAAGATTTCAGAGCTTCATGGCTTGATTTTTTGATAAAGAATGATTTTCGAGATTACTGAGTTTTCCCCAAGTTTTAAAACTAATTGGGATTTCATTGTTCATCGCTTGATTGAGATTACCGTGAAACTGACTCGGCTCTAGACCAGCAGACTATTTTGGGCATACGTACCACCAGAACACAATAGCATAAAGTTATATAAGATAGATAACTCATACACAACATGCCCATAGGCCATCATAAGCAACACATAATTGAGGACTTCACACATTGCAAATCAAATTGCCTCATTTCTCCATATAAGCATCCAATCGAACATGTGGGGAGCATGCTTTGTGTCCACAACAAATACTATGCACAAACATCATAGTTACCTCAACAATTAATCATGGTATTCAATCATACACCCACAACGCACCACAAATTCAAGGAAATCAACTATCAATAGGAACAAAGCATGACTTTATCTTTTAAGACCTAATGAACTACAATCCATAGTTTCCTATTCTCTTAAAAATTTTGTCAAACATATGGAAGACATAAGTTAAGCATATGGATATGGCATGAAATCATAATTTGGGATAACGAACATGTCAAATACTTAAATTCTTCTTCACATAGGCATTTTAGCAATCATCTTACATGCAGCATTTAGGGCATAGGTTTAATGCTCAATTTCAAACACAACAACACCGTCATCCTTCAACTTCAACAACATAATCACCAACCATCACACAAATACTACACATATATGCTTCAACCAACACACATAATCATCCCACAGATATATCTCAACCATCATGTGAATACTACTGACATACACAATGAAAATTTAGAAAGTATAATCATATATATATATATATATATATACATGTATCTTGAGCCTTTGAAAAAGGATTTGTGGGCTCTATGTAAGAAAGGAGCCTATAGATAAACATTTGCATACCTTAGATTTCATAGCCAAAGAGATTGACGGAAGCAATTCGCGAAGCGAAGCCTTGAATCAATTATTCCCCAGTTGGAACCCTAACCCTAACTCCTCTTCTACTATATATATATATATATATATATATATATATGCATATATTTTGAGAGATATAAGAGAAATGACAATTCTCAGCTCAAAAGCGGTATATATAGAGGGTTACCATAATGGAAAATGACCAAAATACCTTTAAAAATCAATTAATGTCAAATCTTCCCTTCAGTGATCTATCCAATAGGCTGAAGAAGTAAATTGGCTATAACTTTTTAATCCGATGTCAAAATTGGATGAAACCAATTTCATTGGAAAGAAGATGCTCAGGGATTTTCGTGATATATAGCAGCTCACACAGTTCATTTTGTACAAGGAGTTATGATCATTTGAAGTTGACCAAAAAAAATCGCCTGGCTGCAGTATTTTTTTTCCTGCACATTTTACTGTTCACAGTTCAATCGGAATGGTCGTAGTTTGATCAGAATAGTCGTAACACATCGCTCGAGTGTCCGTTTTGGATGATCAACATATCGTTAGAAAACTTATTCGATGTTATACGTAATGGCAAGTCAAAATCCAAGAAAACAAAAAAATTATAAGTCATTCTTGAAGATAGGATCCCGACACATTTACGCACGAAATTTCAACAAAAATTTTTTTCAGGGTATTACAAGAGCATCATCTTACTTTCCTGTGCAGTGATTAGTGGATCAATGTGGTTCATGCATTGAATTGGAAGTGGTGAGCTTTCTTACTTTGGAAGACATTCATCCTTGGTCTCCTATCTTTAGACTTAGTTTATTTTGACTTGGTTTGGCTATCATCAAGGGCTTGTTCCAATGTATACATTTATAAACTTTGGTTTGTATAGAGGTGTAGTGAATGGATGTGGACTTGGGTAGAGTGGACTAGTGTGTTGATAATAGTGAAATGGTTGTTTTTGTTAAGCCTTGACACAAATCACATTTACGTTTTCTTATTATTATGTTGGATTGTATCCACCCTTTGTGGATTGTTCTGGATTTATAGGTTGGGTTATGGGGCGACCTTTGGTACATGTGTGCTTAAGATACCCATATGATATGACCGAGTTTTGGGTCGTGTCATCTACACAGACGAGCGTCAAGCTCTCGCTGGGTCATAAGATGCTAAAGGATGTGGTGATTAGTGAAAAACTCACAATGCACTTCATACAGATAATGACTCCAAGTCATGACCGCAAAAAATACTGCCAGCAACTCCAAATTATGAGTGGAGTAGTTATGGTCATGCAAAGCTGTCTAGAAGCATAAGCACTAACTTGACCCTTTTACATCAAAACAAAACCAAGACCAACACCAGAAGCATAAGAAAAAATGGTGATTTCCCTACCCTCAAATGGAAGAGCTAACACTGGAGATGAAGTAAGACAATCCTTAAGCTTTCCAAAGCTCAACTCACACTCCTCGGACCATTGGAACGGAACTTCCTTCTGAGTCAATTTAGTCATAGGGGCTTAAATGGTAGCAAAGCTCTAAACAAAGCATTTGTAATAACTAGCCTAACCAATGAAATTGGGAACCTCAGTCAGAGAAATTGGTCTAGCCCAATCATGATTTGACAAAATCTTAGCCAGGTCGTCCATGAAACCGGCACTAGATACCACATGTCCAGGGAATAATAGTCATACAAGCGAAAACTCACACTTAGAGAACTTGAAAAAAAGTACATGGTCGCACAAAGTCTGAAGAACAATTCTCAAGTGTTGCACATGTTCCCCACTATTCCTCAAATACAAAAGAATTTCATTAATAAACAAAATAATGAAAGAGTCTAGATAATGTCTAAATATAAGGTTGGTCAAGTCCATGAACTTGATTGGGGCATTAGTCAACCCAAAAGACATCACACAAACTCATAATGACCATAGAAGATTCTGAAAGATTTCTTTGGGATATCATCATTCTGAATCTTTAGATGAGGATAACCGGATATCAAATCAATCTTAGAAAACATGGTTGCACCCTGAAGCTAGTCCAACAAACCATCAATGTGAGGCATAGTATAATGGTTCTTCACTGTCACCTTAGTAAGTTGCTTATAATTGATACACATACATATGGAACCGTCTTTCTTCTTTTCAAAAAATATAGAAGCACCCCACAGGGACACACTCGGTCTAATAAAACCCATACCAAGAAGATCCTAAAATGGAGAATTCAGCTTCTTATAATAAGCAAAAGCCATACGGTAAGGTGCCATATAAATAGGTCAGTACCATGCACAGGACCAATAGCAAACTTAATCTCACGGTCAGGGGGAATACCATGTAGGTCTGTAGGGTACACATCAGAAAACTCACAAACTATAGGAAAAAGGTTAAGCGACGGACTCTCTATATGAGTATCACATATATCAGCAAGATAAGACTCGCAACCGCTCGATATAAGTCTTCTAGAACAAACATAATAAATAATCCCCATTTGCTCACGACTAACTGCTCTCTGCCATATGACTGGGGGTACACTTGGCATAGATAAGGTAACAGTCCTGGAAAGACAATCCATCACTACATGATACTAGAATAACAAATCCATGCCCAGAATCACATCATAATCTAGCATATCAAAAATAATAGGATCTGCATAAGTACCAACATTACTAACTGTCATAACACATGACTTGAATACTCGATCCATAAAAAAAAAATTACCCACAAGAGTAGATACGCATAATAGAATAGATAATAAATCAGTAGTCAAGTCTAACTGTGATGCATAATATAATAATAAGTTGATCTGAGATAAAATAAAGTAAGAATTGATTTGTGTTACACCAAAATCATACCTATAACTATAGCATATGAAGTGTCAACCTCAGGTCTAGTAGGTACTGTATACAACTGACCATGCCAGCCACCTGGCTAGGCACCTGACCGACCTTATGTCATGCTTGCCTGAGTACACCGCGAGCACCCTAGTAACGACCCCTACTACCTTGAAAACCACCTTTACCAGAGGGATAAACTTCCCTAATTGGATTTTCACCCTAGGCTGAAAAACCATTCTCCTACGACTAGGGTAATCTCGCTAAAAATGACCAGGAAGCCCACAAGGAAAGCAAGAGTCATAAGTATAACCACATCTAGTTCATCCTATAGACAAACGTCTTAATTAATGATTAGCTTCCATATTAAGGCAACCACTAATACAAAACTGAACTCCATCAGTAGTCTGAAGAGATGCCTGAAATAGTCGACTATTCTGACTCTGCGACTAAAGAGATAGTAACAAAGGACGACCAACATGAGAAATAAAACCTATGAATCACGAACTACTATGGGTCCCATCAAATATTACCTGTTACTTAGGCCTCTTATCACGACCCTTGTGATAGATGTCCTCCATCACCCTAGTATCAAAAATAAAAGACACATGAATAGCCAACTTATGGAAACGGGCCTCATACACAACGACTATCATAAAACACTGCTCCAATCTAGTGAACTGATCATTTAATTGATCTCTAAGGTTGCGTGGAATATAATTCTCCATGAATTTCTCAGAGAATTGAATCCATGCAAAGGGAGAAGATCCAACTAGCCTAGAACTTATAAAACCTCTCCACAAGTGTTGAACAGACAAATTATTCTAAAATATAGTGTAATCCACCCCACGAGTCTCAACAAGGCCTAAACCACGAAGCTTAACCTCACAGGCATTAAGAAACTAAAATGCATCCTCCCCAAGAGCACCATAAAATGTATATGGAGCAAACCTCAAAAACCTACCCACCATCTTCTACTCCTCAGCAGATATAGTAGGTTAGGTCACAACTAGCTGAGTGGCCATTGACTGAAAAATTATCGATAATAGAGGACCCTTAACTCTAGATGTTGTAGCTACAAGCTGCACTCTACCCCAGTTGTCGGCATATCATTAATAATACCCAATAGTCTATCTAAGATGTCGCTTAGCAAAGAAGAGGGAATAAAACCTGGTAGATCCTAGGCTTTTCAATCGCGGAGGAATCTCTAGCTCAAATGCAAGAATGGGGTTTTGGAGAGGCCCATCCTAATACCTAATTAGAACAGATCACGAGGCTATCCTTGAATAGGAGTAAGATCCCTGGGCCAAGTCTTTGGACCCTCTTCATGCATAGTTATAGCATGTGTCCAGAGCATCTATGAATGAGTAAAGTCAAGAAAATATCCTACAAACCAACTTAGAATTTTAGCACTACACGAGTGAAATAAGTGAAGGACTCTTAAGAATGTCCTATAGCCTCATTAAGATAGAAAACAAATCTCAACATTCCGATCTGAAGGACTTTATTAGACACTTGTTCTTGTACCAACAATATTGATGAAACCTAGGCTCTAATTCCAATTTGTCATGATATGATTCATGAGTAGTAATACAACCTACTAAAACCACCACTAGGTAAGCCAACACCTTAACCCAAAATAAGGCAACAAGTTATTTTTGTAAGAATACCTAAGTAGGGCCACAATAGATGAACATAGTCATAAACAACAATATTACACAATAGACATTCAAATACTTATACCAATCCCACGACCTGGTAATATTAGAAACAAAGAATCTAAGTCTGAAAATTGGAAATACAACTCAAAGTGTAAATGGTCGTATACATTCATTTGGAATTAAAAAGACTGAATAAACAAGAGGGGGAAATGGGTGACGCAAAACTTTAAAAGCTCACCCTGTCTCTGGATTATTAGCACTGCGCGATCTAAACTCAGCGACAACAACTAGTACTAGGGTCTACACCAAAAAGGTACAAAAGTGTAGTATGAGTACCAAAACAATGGTTACTCAGTAAGCATTTTCTACCAACCAAGCTAAATTATGATATAAAGCAAGATAATATATCTAAGTTAAGGTACAAAATAGAACGTGAATCTTCTTCATCATCACTCCACAAATAGGTAATAAACTAGAACAATAATATGGCATCTCATATCAATACCATCACGTAAAATGGATAACCAATCTAAAAGCATAAATCAACAGCAATATAGTCAAAACCACATAAGTACCAATTCAATGCACATACATCCATTAGAGCATAAAGTAAAAGAACTCACCACGGCATCCCATGCAACCAGGAAGTACACCCAAAAAAATCTAAAGTAAATAACTCATCACGGCGTCCCATACCATCGGAGAGTGCATCAATAGATCAAATAATTAATGTATCAAGATATATATATATATATATATATATAACTGTCCTTTATCCATGGTTTCTGCAATTCATATCAATGGTCACTTGCCAAGATCCATCATCATCATCAATTACCACAAATGAAATAACATATGTCAAGGTAATAATAACCATTGTCATATAGCCATTTAGATATCTATGATATCAATACACTCTATCAAGTCATTATTAACTAACCAAAACTTATTCTTATTAGGCTACAAATTAGCTAGTCCTTATAGGATCTCCATTATGGCCTAACCTATTCATTACATAAACCTCAAACACGAGATAACACTAACTATTATTCACTAAATTGCCAACATAAATATCTAGTCAAGGTGAACTACTAATCCATAGATGTCATTTGGCCAATGCTTATTTGTAGTTATCATATGCGCATAAGTCATCATATAGGAACAAGGTAACATATCATCAAATGTACATATCTATCTATCAACCAATGCCTCTTACTATCTAGCATTAAAATCTACAAGTCTTCATTTTAACAACCCAAGATCATCTTACTTTAGTCATCGTTACCACTAATCATTACCAAGGCTAAACTCTTATTACTATTTACCACGTAATAACCACAATTGCTAGTTATCACAGTTCAACTATCAAGGTCCATTACTTGGTATTTCATTACTTGGTATTCTAGACTTCTAGTCAATAAGTAAAATATCACTTAGTAGTCAAATAGTTACCTCATAATTCATTTACGAGGAAATATTCCTTAGTTAATCCCTTTATTCAAGCCAAATATATCCACCATGTGAATTCCTATTTCTACACATGTTTTCACTTACCAATTAGCCTTAACTCTTTATTCGGCAAATTCTATTTCTATTCACCATTTAACACTAGTGAGAACAACACCCTTAAAAAGCAATTAGGATTAGAGAATTATGACACCAAATCCCAAGATTGAAATCATATCTTCAAAGCACACACAAAAATAGTAATATAAAGGAATAATTGTGCATAATCATGTATACACATGATTACCATACATAACATTAATGTATCCTCTGGATTTATTGGGCATCACCATAATATCCATATATATCCAGATGTATTGGTCATCATAACATCATCAATATATTATTCAAACATACCGGGCATCATAACATCATTAATATATCCTCAAACTTATAGGGCATCATGATATCACAAATATATCAACCAGACTTACCAGGCATCATAAAATCATCAATATATCCTTCAGGCATACCACATATTATAATATCATTAGTATATCGTCCAAATTTGTCGGTCATCATAATATCATAAATATATCATTTGGATTTACCGAGCATCATAATATCATAAATATATCCTCTTAATTTACCAGGCATCATAATATCATCAGTTATCCTCTCAATTTAATGGGTGTCATAATATCCTCAATATTCATCATAAAGCACTATATATTTATATAGCCTAATCAATAATAAGTACAAGCCGTACAAACAATAGAGTATACAAAAAGTAATGGAAGACATAACTTGGTACCTTACTATTTATCATCAATACATTGGAATAATAAGTAATCAATATTTATATTCATATGGTATGAACAATCAACACATTACTAGGCTTGACATGATTGTCATCATAGTCAATTTCAAGTCATGGTTATACTTTCTAGAATCTCTCTTATTAGGCATGGTTTACATTAATAGCACAAGAGGTTCTTTAGTACAAACTTTTGCATAGTAATCATACTTGAACATAATGTTAGTAATATCATAATCTGAGGCTCACATGGTAATCTATTTGATGATTTAACTGATAGCGTAGTCATAGGTTTAGTTTACAATACTTTCCAATGCTATCCAAGTAATTACAATAAGATAATCAATTAAGTATGCACATTATTTCCAAAATCAACAATATGAATATCCCATTTTCCAGGTTTAGCCATCGTATTACCAAGAACTTATTCTAGGTATTTAACAAGTATCTAAGTTGCTATTGAAGATACATAGTTCAAGGTTAAGATGAGTCAATATTTTCTTTTAATATCCCAAATTATCTTATTAATGTCTACTTTCTGCCCGCAATTAGGCTAAGTTATTTTAATCATGTATCAAGGACCTAACATTCCACACTAGTTCTATAGGATAATTCTTCCTTAAGTATATCTCTTAAGTCATCCAAAACACCAAATGCTAATTTACAACTATGCATATCTTAGTCAACATACTCATAAGAAAAGTGAACAAGATCACTACCCTCTAACTAGAGCAACTCAAGCGTTTTCAAGCTATACTTGAGATAACAAGTCCAAATAACCAAGGTTCTAGACTATGAGTCAAATATCATATTTATTGTATTCAAAGGCCTAAGTGATTCAACTAATCTCAAATATTACGATATACCATTTAAACATCTAAGACCCCGCCGAATCTTATCAAGATATCACAATTATACTACAATAAAGCTCAATCTAACACAAGTAAGCCAGACCTACCTGCAATCCAAATATAGCTCACGAAACAACAATCTTTGCTTTCCCTTTCCTCGAAGCTTCATCGGTGAGCCATACTATTAAAGGCATAATGTATGCATTTTTACAAGAATAACAACACCCGTATTACACCATTGTGCTTCGAGTTCAAAATGACAACAAAAACCTCCAAGTGGATCCCACATAAAGAAAACAAGTCATTTGGTGTTTCTGGTCAATTAATTGAGAATTCATCACCAAAATTAAAGGACTCGTACCTTATATTCAACATTAATAACAATTAACCAAGCTATCAAAGCTCCCTATCAACACGCAAGACTAAATTTACAAACCAAACACTTATTCGAGTTATGGGACTCAAGACTATGGAGAAAATTGCCAATTCTTTGCCAAAAAAAGCTTTTAAATAACCACTTCCCAGGCACATATGTAAGGTGATTAGGTACACACACGTGCCGCAATGGCGGTACTGCGATCGCACTAAGTCCTCCATGATTGCAGTACCTTATTGCACTAGACGATGGCTGAAGCTTGGAATTTGATTCCATTTTTTGGCCAAGGCCTTGGGATATATCCGGAGTCCAATATGAGAAAATGAAATATGCAACCATACTGATTTTGACATTCTCAATGATTTGGCAATGTCAGATTTTTCATTCAAGATTATTTTGACCAAATGTGGGCACTACACCGAATTTACAATATATAAACTTTCTAGCCGACTAGTCAAAATATTTTTGGATATAGCATGACCCGAACCAAAGGTCTACCCAACCTAAAATTGATATTCACATCCGACATTGTTTTACTAAATTTTTACTTGATGGCAATTTGGAACCAGCGAGGACTTCTTAAAGAGAAATGGTTATAAACACCACATGCATTGCCCGTTAATTGAACTATTGGTTCCAACAAGAAATAAATGACCTGGGGCAGCCATGGAAAAGCTCTAATGGAAAAAATAAGTAGTATCAGGAGAAATGACCCAAACCATCATTACAATTCCCAACATTAATATTTTGTGAAAAATAATTCAATTCACATGCTTTTACAAAATTGAATATGAGGGAAGTGTAATATGCCATTATTATTAAGAAGTGTGTAGAGAAATCTCCCTTGAGATCCCTAATTAATATGTTTAACAAAAACCCTAAGTGTTCTTAACCTTGAGGATTTGGGAGTTTACTAAGAGGTTTTTTGAAGTGTTTTTGCTAGCTAATGATCCCCTAAAAAGTTATAAGATGTAGGTTATAAGTTGGGCACGAGGGAAAATGTCCAAAATGCCCTCAACTTAAAAGCTAGAAAAAGTCACCTTTTCTCACTAGTCAACCGCTTGACTCGTACCCACACCTTACGACTCATGCCAATGAGTCATAAACGAGATAGTGACTCGGAGCCCCATACATTGTCCACCTTAAAAATCCACCAAAAAAATTGTAATGAGATCTTATGTCTCCTAAGATCTAGTCGTGACCTACACAGAACCCTAATGATTTAAACACTGGACATCCTATAATTTAGACCTACGACTCATTACATATCCCATGAATTATAGTAAGCGAATTGTAGTAGGGTAAAACCAGATAACAGGCTTACTAGTTTGGTTAGGACTCGTACCAATGAGTCGTCAAAACACCCAACAACACTAGGCATCCAATAGTAACCAAGGCAGTGAGTAGAAACCTCAAGAATTTTCAAATACAAAAAATCAAGGGCGTTACATTCTTCCCAACTTGGATCATTCATCCTCGAATGATGTTTCAAGAAAACTCAAGTTTAATTAGACTATATATACCTCTACTCTTACCTTTAACTATGAAAATGAGGATGCTAAGGGAATCATTGTTTCCTTTAAGAAAGTTAAAAAACAAATATGTTAAGAATAACAAATACCTTAGGCAAAACTATTAGGGGCGGAGAACAAGAATGGATACTTGGATTTCATGTCCTGCTTGGATTCCCAGGTAGCCTCTACAACATTGTGATTCCTCTATTGAACCTAAGGTATCTAGGGGCTTAAGCTATCACCTTGCTATGCTTCATCTAAACTCAACAAAGTCTGACACGGGATGCATCACAATAAACCACAAGTCCATCATTACACTCAGGAAATGTCAAAACTAAAAATGAAGTCAACTTATCTTTTAGCTTCTAAAAACTATACTCACAAGCGTCATGCCATAAGAACTTTACCTTCTTTTGGGTTAATGATAATGCTCAAACTACAGCTCTCGTAAGAGTGTAAGCGGTCGTTGTCAAATATAGAACCCAACTGGGTTGGGTGTCGAATCCCATGGAGAATACTTGGTCACTAAGTAAGCAACGATTAGTAGACTTTTGGTGAAAGTTTCGTAAAAAAGGGGGGATTGTAGTGTGCAAATAATGTAAACAAAATAGTAGAGTAAAAACGGAAAATAGAAGAGTAAAACGGATTGCTTGGTTGGTTTTAATCAATGAGAATTGAGAGTTAGGGTTATGTCCACCTTATGAGTTGTACGTATCTATTGACTATGAGTTATGCGGAATTCAGAGATGCATGCTCTTATAGAGAATCGTATTCTATGATAAATCCAGGCATCTTTCGACCATCAAGGACTATTTCACTTTAACTCTTTCGAGCTTAAAGCATATCTAATGGTACAAATTCTCCAAGAGGTTAATCCAGTTACGGCACTAATTTTTTAACAGGGCTTGGTGCCCTATTACCTTGACATTATATCTTTTCCAGACATGTAACCTTTCTTTCGAACAAGTTAATGCTATACTGGCGTATTCTATATGTTTGCAACCATAAGAATTTAAATTAAGATGAAGAGAGTAATGATATAAGCAGCATACGTGTCAAGAATTCACAAACTCATAGCAATAGATAGTATCTCATAAGGCTTCCATAACCCTAACAGAGAAGTTTAGCTACTCATGATTGCAACGGAGATCACAATAAACATCATCATGATCTCACGTTGGTCACAAGGGTCGTGCTTTGTCTGTCAGAAAGTGTAACATGAATTAGGATCAAACGTTGAATGAAAAAGACTTGAATTAATTAAGGAGTGAATAAGAATTTATTAGAATGGGAAGGAATAGAAGGGGGAATAAGAAGAGAATGCTGAAAAGTTTCAGCAAAATAGGGTTTATATAACATCCATATCCTAGTCCTATTAAAATAGGGTTTTTATCCTTGTCCTAGTCCGACTGGGTTACTGCATACTTGTCCTAATCCTACTAAGTTACTGTTGATCCCCAAGTCTTTGTAAATGCTGTTTTTGCCCAGGACAAGTTATCCATGCATCACTTTCAGTCCATAGGTGTCCAAACGCTGCTTTTCTTCTTTCGTGAAGCTTCCTTTGGCGTCAAGTTATCCATAAAATGCTGAAATATTCATCATTTATACCTGAAAACTTGCTAATCATGTTTGTTAGCACACTTACAGGAAAAAGGACTAAAAGTGTATGAATTATATATTTTGTCCTCAAAACTTAGCTAAAATAAGGGTACATTATAGCACTTTAGGCGTATAAATACGCCTAACATCAACACCCCACACTTAAAGCTTTGTTCGTCCTCGAACAAAATATCATGTCCTTCTAAACATCCACTTAGGGTTTCACAGTAACAACACAAAATATTCATCAAGACAGGCACGACAATTATTAACAAAGAGTAGTTTTCTGATCACTTCTAGAAACAATTCAACCTCTAATATAGACTCGTGATGATGGTTAATTCATATTCAAAAGTTAAGGCACGGAGAATTATACACAACCACCCAAAACTCATCAATCCATGTGTGTCTCACAAACTATAACCCATAATTACTCACAAGTATTGTATATATTTCGAACATGGGTATAAGATTATCCTTGGTCTCACTCTCACAAAGATTTCGTATGTTGCAACTGATGACCATAGGCTTGCCCTTAGTGTAATGCTCCACTAAATATCAGAATGCTAAGCTTAGGATCAAATAGGTCTTTTATAGGTTGTAATGTTGGCTAAGGGACGGGTAGGACTATTTTGGTCAGAAATAGTGACTATGTTCGTAAGCGCTTTAATACCTTACATTATGCCATTTACACTTTCTTTCAAACAACCCTTCTACCTTTCTTTTATCTACCACCCCTTTTCACTTACTTTGCTATTCAAACATAACTATTTTTTTATTTAATCATAAACTCACTTATCTTTTTGTTTTTCTATTTCTTTTTTTTTCTTATAACACACCTCTTATGATAGCCACTCTTTTTTATAACAAATTCAAGTACCATTTCACTCTAAGGCATTACTCTCACCCAATTTCCTTTTGTTTGTCACATGACTTTACCATTTAAAGCACTTAGGAATTTGGATCAAATTATGGTCTTGAAAAAAAATGGATTGGGCTTACATATGAAGCTATCAAAGAAAATAGGCTTAAGGCTCAAAGGGGGTTATCTAGGATGATGTCCATGGGTAGATAAAACAAAGGTAAACAATCACAGGTTGCCAAAGAAATGCCTAAATCATTTCCTAACTAACACTCTTTATTTCGCTTTACATACATACCAGGCAAGTTCTAGCATCAGCCACAAACATAGAATATACAATTATCTCACACACACAAGGCACATGGTTGACTTTATTGGAAGCAGTATAGAATCTTGACCCAACGTATGAAGAAATTAAACCACACAATTATCTAACAATGAGTCACACTTAGAGCCTAAACGTCTCAATAGTAATGATTTTATCACAGACTCTTGTCATAATACCATGCTGCCTATCAGAACAATTTTATGCAAAGTTTGTAACAAAAAAAATTTCCTAAAAAAAATTAAAACAAACAAACATAAATAAGCAAAGCACACATAAATAAACAAATGCAGATAAAGAAGTATAGCATACAAATACCAGCACCCCACACTTAGACGGGACACACTGCCCTCAGTGAAAAATAAATAAGAAGAACCTGGTTAGTGGGACTCCTCCTCTATGTCTGGGGTCATACCCCCTGCGTCAGAATCATCATCAGAGTCGTCATCCTCAGAAGTTCCTCATAAGTACCCCAGTTGATTCCAAGAGTGCGTCGAGGTATTTGCAGCACGGAGGATTCAGCTTGCTCTTTTTTTCCTCTTTTCTTACCTTTCTGTGTGGTGGGCGCTTTTTCTTTTCCTTGTCGTCCTTTTTGTGCCATTCTACCTGAGATCTCAATAAAGTCATGTTTAGCTTCATCTCGGAAGATTCAATCGACAAACAGGCAATAGTGGCACCACCCCACACTTAATTTGTTGACACAAACTAATTAAGTGAATGATGTCAATTACTCAGACTTCATCGACATACATTTAGGTGATATGTTCCAACAATATGTTTAGAACAGTCATACTTTCATGTCCTCTTAACGTTATGAAATCTTGACAATGCTTTCGTGTTTGGACTAATGCATCTTTTGAACAAAACTACTACATAGATATCATATCAATTTATGGCATAGAAATAATCACAACATCGCATGTTTCTAGTCACCCATGATTTTCATCTCAATGAACAAGTGATTTCACCATGTAAGCTTTCAAGTTACAAGATTATTCAATTATCTTGACCATGTCGATTTCTCAAAAGTATGACAGTGTATCAAAATCAAATACAAGTTGGAAACAAGTCAAGAGCATCCATACATATTCTTTCACTCACTTATTTGTATCAACCATATTCAAATCACCAACACTACTTCACGATTTAACAACTTATTATAGGCGTAGTATTGTAATACTTATGTAATATAACAGAAGAGCAAAGAAGTACTTACTTGGTTGATGGCCTCACAAGGTGTTCTTGCTAAGTAAAAGAGCAAAACGAAAATTTTTGAGAGAATTTGGAGAGGTAGGTGGCGCTTAGGTTGGATTGGCAATGCATTTTTGTTCTAAGACTAAGTCCTTATTTATAGGAAAAGATTGGGTTAGGTTTTGACCCATTTAGAATTGGATTTGGAGACAAAAAGTGACCATAGGCGGCGCCTTTTGCAAAGCATTGTTGGGCATAGGCGGTGCCTATGCTATGGAATTGTTAGGCATAGGCGGCGCCTATGCCATGGCATATGAGGTTCAGAGACAAAATGCTTTTGCATAGGCGGCGCCTATGCTATGGCACTCTAGAATCCGAGAGCTTAGGCCATAGTATAGGCCTTGCCTTGTTCGTGGCCTAGATTTGCATAGGACTTGCCTTGTTCTTAGCCTATATTTTCACAAGCAATGACTAACCCATAGCCTTTTGCTTCTTCATTCCTAACTTACCACCTTCACCATGCAATACTTCCAAATCAAAATTTGAGACCAATCTCCTCTTTTACACCTCTTGCACCTACATTTACTCAAAAACAACAAAAATAATTAAAAATGATGGGTTGCCTCCCACCAAGCGCTTGATTTATTGTAGCGGAACGACATAGCTATATCGATTACTTAGACTTCATTGAGATAGATGGTGCATCATTTTCTGAATGGATTCAGACGACGCTGATACTTACTTGTAGGCATGCAATCTTCTTCTAGATGACTCTTGTGCATACATATCCCAGGAGGGATACCAATTATATTATCAATAGATCAACCCATAGCTCTCTTGTACCTCTTCAGAGCAGAGATGAGAGCCTCTATATGTTGTTCACTTAAATCATCCGCAACACTCACCAAAAGTGTATTTCCGTATCCCAAGAACATATACCTTAGGTGAATTGGTAGCTCTTTCGATTCTAGCATTGGTCGTTCCTCAATAGAAGTCTTTGCTGTTTGTGAAGGCTGATTCGAAAGATTAAGGTCCATCTACTTGGGAACATGAGAATACGACCCTATTACTGTTAGAGCACAAATAGTTTCTTCATAATCTTCAACATTGTCGCGCTCAAACTTCAACAGCGCAGCAGACAATGGCTCAACAGAACACTGCTTCTCTACAGATAATTCTTCCTCAACCTCATAATAAACATCAGCTATAGAGAACAAATCCATATCTTTGGGTTGTTTCATTAATTTGCAAACATCAAAACGAACCACTTCATCATTCAGCCAAAATAAAAGTTCATTGGCTCGTAAATCAATAAGCATACTTCCAGTTGTAAGGAAAGGGTGTCCCAAGATTATGGGAACTTCATAATCCACCTTGCAATGCAAAATAACAAAGTCTGCAGGAAAGATAAAAGTGGAAACCTTCACCAATACATCATATAAGATACCAACAGGTCATTTTACCGACCTATCTGCCATCACAAGTCGCATATTAGTTGGTGTAGGATCACCCAACCTCAACTTCCTGTAGACAGATAGTGGCATCAAATTGATTCTAGCTCCCAAATCGCACAATGCCTTGGCAAAATTCATAGATCCAACAGTGCACGAAATAGTGAAGGCACCGGGATCGGCCTTCTTATGTACTAGTGATCTGGTAGCGATCGTACTGCAATGATGAACAGTATCTGTCAACTCACCACTTGCTGCCCGCTTCTTTGTTAAAAGATCCTTCATGAATTTGGCGTATCCGGGCATTTGCTTTAGCGTTTCCACCAAAGGAACATTAATGGTCAGCTGCTTCAACATCATCATGAATTTGCTGAACCTAGTGTCATCATCCTTCTTCTTCAGCCTCTGCGGAAAAGGTGGTGGTGGAAGGGGAATAGTTTTCTCCACCACTTTCTTTTTATCTTTCTTCCAACTATCAATCATTTTAGGCTGCAGATGTCTAGGGGTGATGTCATGAACACATTCTTCAGTTTCTTTGGCCTCTTCACATTCTGCATCAATAACATTATCCACTATATCATCAACCACCTGTTTTCCTTTAGATGGATTGTCTAACACCTTACCGCTCCTGGTAGTAATAGCCATGCATGTTACATCATTCCTTAGATTTTGCACAGTGTTGCTGGGTAGCGTTCCAACCTTTCTTTGGTTGAATGCTGCAGATAATTGCTTCATTGAAGATAAATCATTGATTACCTCCGTTACTCCCGTGCTGGTTGCCTCTACTCCTTTTAATAGCTTAGCCATCATATCTTCCATTGCCTCTACTCTTTTTAATAGCTTAGCCATCATATCCTCCATGGACATATTTTCGAACCCAGATGCAGTGGCGTCACGTCTTCCTGGAGGGACATACAACCCCCTCCTGTCAATCTTGTTCTTCCAACTACCTTGATCACGGTCTTTATATCCTGAATTATCATAATAGTTCCGACCTTGGTTTCCTTGGGCATAGCCTCGAAAACCCCCTGATTGTTCAAGTAGTTGGCTTATTCCTCAGAATCGGATTCGTTTCTTCCTTTTGACGCAACCGTTTTGACTTTTTCGGTCTTACCTGATAATAGATGCTTTGTAAGAAGATCCATCTGTGTTTTTATGTGAGCCATATCCTGGTCACGCTCCTCTTCTCTTCGCCTCTGTTCTGCGGTCATGCCAATAGATATAGTAGAGCTTGCTACCTCCGAATCCCTAGTATGCCAAGCTCTACACTGCTTTGTCATACGATCTAGCATACCACTTGCTTCATTAAAAGTAAGGTCCATGAATGACCCACCTGCAGCATTATCAACCACTGGCTTAGTTACCGAATTCAAAGCTCTGTATAATATCTCCATCAAGTGGACATTGGTCTTATGATGATTTGGGCACCGCATAAGCTTCTTCTTGAACCTCTCCCATGTTTCGTGGAGAGCTTCAGTTGGAAGCTGTCTAAAATTGTTGATCTCATCTCTCAACTGTGCTTTCTTGTATGGCGGAAAGAATCTTTCTAGGAA
Organism: Capsicum baccatum var. pendulum; assembly: GCA_030864225.1. Taxonomy (NCBI): domain Eukaryota; kingdom Viridiplantae; phylum Streptophyta; class Magnoliopsida; order Solanales; family Solanaceae; genus Capsicum; species Capsicum baccatum. Next base: position 193,526,717 of record CM061552.1, read on the forward strand.
AGCATCTTTCAATTGCCTCCAATTTGTAATAGAATCAGTAGTCAGCCCGTTCAACCACAGAGTTGCCTTCCCAGATAGAGACAATGGAAATAAACGCAGCCGAATAGCATTCTGTCCAATGCCTGGATTGTTGAATGACTTGCATGTAGAGATAAAGTTGATCAGATGCATATTCGGATCATCGCCTGCTAGTCCACCAAATAATCCCTTGAGTTGCAAAAGCTGAATCATGGAGCTAGTGATATTGAACTTGGCTCCGGGTGCGAATGGCGGAGGAATAATAGCTCCTGTGGCACCAGCTCCATCAAGATCATCATCATCATCATCAAACGGTATTTTCACCACCTCTTTTCATCCCTAATTAGAGAAAAAGTAAAGAGTGTCAATCTGACATAATCAGTATTCATATCTTCAAGAATGTATGTGTCACTTATTTCTAGGAAGGTTTGTATGTGCTACTGCAGATCCTTGTGTGAAAGCCCGTGAAAGTGCCTAGAAGAATTCAACAATTGCACCATATTTAGTTTTAATTCCCACCGACCTCCTGGTTTAGGCTTTCGAATGTTGTTAGTTACATGGTGTGTAAGTGGGATTTCTACCTCACGAATAAGTCTTGCAGATGGTTGAACAAGAACAACTGGAATAACAGGAGTTGGAGCATTTCAAACATTTGGATCAGCAATAATTGGATCTCGTACCCTGTTGAATGTAATATTGAGCTCTTTGCCTCTGATGAAAAATTACTTTCGATTCTGCAAAGGGCTTAACCAACTCTTTATCCCTAGCCAGTCCAATGTTCAGTTAAACTTGCAAGAATTCAGCCACTAAGATCAAGTTGTTAACACTTAAACTTATTATCAAAAAAAAATTAAGCAATTTACTAATTATACTAGTCCCATACAACGGCGCCAACAATTTGTTGTGTCCCTATGCACAAGCAAGTGTACGTGATCGTACAAGTAGTCTCAAGAATTAGATAATTAGATATCATTCCCACGAGGACTAATAAACTAGAAACTTAATCAACCTTTTGTTTAATACAATTAGGTATTAAGTGCTTGAGAGTATCAAGACGAAGTTGAATATATGAATAAAAATGTAAATTATTAAACAGTGAATAACCAGTGGTTACTAGAGCAAAGCAAGCAATGGTTGTAATCAATAACGATGATAATTCCAGTTTTGAGGCATTTCGAACAAACATACAAATTTTTATTCTTATCACAGTCTAATTGGTTATTGGATTGTTGATTCACAAGGGTTATGCCACAATCTAGGACTCCTAACCTTAAATCTTCTACCTATTGAACATTGTAGCTACAACTCCCGCAGAGATACAACAATTCATCTAGATTCATAAAGTTATCTTCTTGAAATTGAACCTAGCAAGGCTTCTAGATATATCCCTATCCTAGATGCTAATTCAAACCCTTATTTTATAAAAGGATAAGAACCTTGCTCTTTAATTTCTTCATTCTATCCTACGATTCTCCTCCCGATGCATATAGAAATATAGATTTATTCTAATGGTTTCCACTGATAAAAATAGTAAGATCAAGAAATTAAGAACAACCTAGATGATAATCCAAAACAAAACTATGAGTAACAATAAAAAAGTGTAATCATGTTCTATGCCTCAACCCCTTAATAAGGGAGTTTAGCCACTAATGTTTGAACTCAACATCCAAAATAAGTAATTAACCATAACCAAAAATAATTCTTGAAGTAAAGAATTTTAAAAAAAAATATTAAGAACCCTGAAAGAAACAATTTTGCATTTTTTCGCTGTTGCTATGCTTGCACAAAAAGTCCTTAGAATTTTGGTCATGTATTCTTTTATACTTAAAAAAATTTAACCTGATCTGCAGTTATGAGACGACGCATTGCTAATTGCGTTAAACCAACCTACGCATCATGTCAACATCATGTTCCAACACTGGAATTAATCTTTGAAAATCAAGCAAAGATGATTTCTTCACCACATGATGTGACGCGTTAACATTGCGTGTCACTGGAACTTGCTCCTCAAAATTTGGCTAAGTGTCAAAACTTTAGGCATCAATGCGACGCGTTAACATTGCATCGATCTACTGGAACTTGACCTTGAAATTCTTCTAAACCATAAAAACACATCGACGCAATACGTTGACATCACGTCGTTGCACTGGAAGTTGTTCTTCAATTTTTTGCTAAGAAACAATATATTATCAGTTGATGTGACACGTTGAGATTGCATCGTGTCACTGGTATTTTTCTCCAGTTTTTTTCTTCTCGTCAGTCTTCTAGATGTTTTATCCTTCAATCCACATGGTCTTTCACCTTTTTATGATATGTATCCCATTTTCTTCTAAATCTATGAAAAATTAACCCTATATCTCTAATTACATCGGTTAGCCTAGAAACATGATTTAACTTACCGTTCAATATATTTAGCACACTTTTTATTCTCAAAACAAGACCAAATATGGGTTAATAGAGGTATTTGGACATATAAATATGACCAAGATTAGTGGCAGCTCAGGGGCATAAGCCTAGCATGGGCCGATCCTAATGTTCTTATGCGGGTGGCATCTCAAGGGCATAAGCCTAGCATGGGCCGATCCTAATTTATATATTTACCACTGATCAGCTGGTTATTTGGATTATATGGCTTACAAAGATTATGAAGTAAGAAAGATAAAAAGAAATAAAGAAAATAATGCTATGTACGTCGTCCCACAAGTATATATAAAGGTGGTCTAGTAGTACTACTTATACACTTGTACCTGATTTCTATTGAGCTCTTGTATCATTTGTTGTTACATTCATCCTTACATATTCAATACATATCTTCGTACTGACATACCTTATGGAGGACCTGTATTTCATGCTATAGGCCCAGGTGCTTCAGCTAATACACTTCGCGAGTACAAGCACAAGCTATTCAGTGTCTATCGATAAGCTCCAGGTTGATTTAGAGCTTTTCAAGTCTGTTGTATATTTTTTGGTATTGTGCAATAGTCGAGTAGGTCAGGGGTTTTTTCCCGACCCTAACTAAGTCTATCTATCTTTTACAGGCTTTGTATACTAATGTAAAGTTAAACATGGTAGTGTCTTGTCTTTTAGATGTGGTAGCCCCAATGGCCAAGTGTTATATATATACGTTTTTGCTTGCCTACGTAGTTATTCTCATCGATGCATAATGTCATGTTTGCTAGAACCTTTTGATGTCATAGTTAGGTACATGAGAAGTACAAGGTTATGGATTGGTTCTCTCGGGCCTTTACGGCTCCGGGTGCCTATCCGCCCTAATAGGATTTAAGGCGTGACACAACTTTACTTGGAAGATTCCATTGTACCCCCACAAGGATATTTATTAAACCAAACCATTCTATTTAACCATTCCAAACCATTTAGTGTTCCATTACCAAGTTCAAACCATGCACTAGTTCCATTAAAAATCCGGCAATGTTGTGAAAACATTCTCATAGGCATTTTATCATACATATTGGGGGAATAATATCTCCAATACCAAAACCAATTACCATATAACCATTCCCAAGCAACCAATTAACCAAAACCACCATTAATGCATATTTTGTGTAACTAACACTAATGAAAGACAACATGCCATATACATGAGAATTCTGAAGAGTAACTTGACTCTTGAGCCCTTTGAAGAACACTTGTAGAAACCCTAGCCTCCAATCTTCAAGAGAGAGTTTAAGAGAGTATTTAGAATGTTTCTATTCTTTAACAAGTGTTATAAAAGGCCACCAAGTTTATATTACATGGGGACATAAGGATTTTCGGGAGGGAAATGTCTAAGCTACCCTCACTAAAAGTTGCAAACCAACCCCTATAAGGATACGACCCAACCCCCTAACTCATATCCTAGGGTATGAGTGGTACACTAATTCATACCGTAGAACTTATCAAGACCCTCTACACTAGTTCCAATATGACTACAATAAACTAACTCATACCATAAGGTACGAGTGGTACCCCAAACCATACAAACAACTAGTACCTTGGATAGTTTCACAAGACCACTCCTAAGGCGTGATACGACTGGTCACCATATCCTTCGTATCCACTAGTACAACTTGTATGATGTCAAGTCATATTTTGGACAGAACCCAAACCAAACACACTGCCTAGTATACGAGTAAGCCACCCTCAAACTATATCTAAGGGTATGATTCGTACCCTTGAGTCGTACTATGTCTAAGAAGTCAAAGACACTTGAAAGTTTGCAAGGGTCCAAAAGTTTGGGTGTTTCATTGTAACACCCCGAAATCGGGTCCCGAGACGTCACACGTTGCTTAGGGTCACAATTGACCCCAAGCTAACCCTTCTACTTGCACATCTCATAAACAACTGAATAAGAAGTACAAATATATATGCAAATCTGCGGAAAATAACTCTTTTTGAATTTGATCAATACAATATTAAAGTTACAAGATTTCAATTCTGCCTTTACAACCATAACTGAAACGAAATGCACCAACTTCTACTGACTGTCTATGAAGCCTCTACTAGTACTTACTGTAGGTAGCCGGGTCATGAATCCCGACTAAACCAAATCAATATTACTAAATAAAGAAAATACAACAATCTTAATTCTGCATAACTAACTCAAGCCCCTGAATCAAAACAACTCATCACCTGCTGACTGGATGCCGCTAACTGACTGGATCTGAAGGTGCACGCTATACCTTTTACCTATATTTCGAGAAAATGTAGCCCACACACGGGTGTGTGTAGGTCAGTACCATGGAAATGTACCGATCATATAGGGTGAAATTTATATATAAAATAATATCTTAATATCATCACAATTTATAAAATTATGCATGCTCATATAAATGACTCATTTAGCTCGAATTAAAATCATCATAATCATAAGAGAGTAAAATAAATCGGGTGAAACATGTGAGTCATCATAATAAATCTCAATTCACTTCTATCTCGATTCCAAATCACCAAAGCAATCAAATATCATGATGATTCTGTTTGGAATATATGTTCATTAAATCTTTCAAAAACAATGACTTTCTCAAACTCAGTCTTTCAAACAAATATGTTTTCATGTCTGATAGAAGAATAAGACTTTTCATATTAGATAGGAGAATACACACACACACATTGGGAGTCTCTTATAACCGACATAAACCATGTGAGCCACATGGAGTCCAACGTCCAACCCACATTTGGAGCGCTGTCCTATCCTTGCCGTCGGAGTAGGACCTTAATCATTCATTCATTAGTGATCACTATATCATTCAACCTTAGGCTCACATCCTATGGGGGCACATAGTTCTAGGGAAGTACCAATCACCGCTATACCTCCAACTCGGTGCTAAAGACTACTCCTGATCTTACCTTAGATCATTTCACAAGAAAATCCACAATAGCACAATTCAACAATTCATAACGGGAGCCATCATGCTACCCCTTTTTCATAATCAATCAAAATGTGGATTTCTTTTCTCATTCGAGTTCAAAATAACTCTTTCAAGACCAAAAGGTCAAATCATTCTCATCTCAAGGTGTATATAACACATAACTTGTTAAAAATTCATAATCTCGAATAGGGGGTTCAAAATCCATAATTCAACACTTTAGCAAAACATTTCAAGATTTATACTTTATGTAGCAACATGTATAATTCATACCAAAATCTGGAAATTTAACTTAAATCATGAATATTCACATTAAGCTCATGAAATTCATCTTTAAGACATCAAAATATCGTAGTTTCTTCAAAAAGAATATTTCCATCTCAAATTCACAAGTAAAGCATGCAAAATCATGTGTCTTCAAAAAACAATATAAATTTTGGGCATAAGAATGAAAGGATGTTCTTGTTGATACCCCCACATACCTCTATAGTAACAAAATTGTTGAAAGATTGAACCTTCAAATCTTGATTGTGCAACCCAAATTGTTTTTCTCTCATTGTGCTCTTGGATGATGTGCTTAGACTGATAATAGGGTTATGATGTGTTTAGGAGCAGTTAAATTCGTAGGGTTATGTTTAGGGACGTGTAAGGAATGTTAAAAGGCTTAGTTATCCTCAAAATAACTCAAAAATGGAGTATTTTCATTGCTGAAACCCTAAGTGTGCGTCGCACACCTGATAGCATATGCTAGGGTATGCGCTGCACACCTAATCGCACAAGCTATGGTATGCGTTGCATACCTTATCGCACATCTATACTGCCTATCACGAAAATGGGCATAACTCATCACTTGAGTATTCGATTTTTGCGAAATTGGTATCATTGGAAAGATAATTCAATTATCTACAATTTGATAGGTCTTGAGATGAACAATTCCTTGTATATTAAGAGATATACACGTTTAAGTATACCCTTGTAAAATCAAATATCAAATGTTAGACAAATCAAATGGTCTTAAATTATTTATATGAACATTGTTGAACTCAATAGCACTTCACATCAAGGATAAAGATCATGAAACTTGTATTCACATTCAACTCATTTGGATTAGCGCTTAGATGCGCAGGAATGACGGTTAGAATTCTAGCACAAAAATATGGGGTATTACATTATCTCCCTCTTGGGAACATTCTTCCTCGAATGTGGATAATTTATATGAAACACAGAGGAATCTCAATCTTTAAGATAACTTGTACAACTTATATAAACTAAATCACTGAATCTCAAACATAATGAGTCATTGAACTGAATTGTATGTGCCTGAATTCTCATGAAAATAATTAAATGGCTCAGACAGAAATGAGAATGTCAACTTATGAGTAATCATTACTTTGTGTTGGATCTGATCTGATGAGAAAAAGATTAGAGGTTTATGACATGAAAACTCAGGGTATTACAACTTCCCACTCTTGGGATCATTCATCCCAAATGATAATAATTTTGTGAAAATACTAGGAAGAGACTGTGACACTATATAGGATACTTACGAACTGAATCATGACTCAATATCTGAAACTAAAACTGATGCATGAACTGAGCTAAATCATTTGAACTTCTATCATGAAACTGAATTCTGAGCGGACTCTACTTTACTTACTACAAGGAACTGATACATGTTGGTAGTCGAGGATTCACTTTAAGTGTTCATGATCCATTAACACATCTCGAACTGTGAAGTGATAACTTATGCAAGTGTGAATCATGAGACAACAAAACTTAGTTCATACAAGGGGTATTATACCGTCTGGACTAAAACACTTGGAAAATTGAGATTATACGCTGAACACTTATGAAATGAGTCAAGTTTAAATTACCAAATCTGAAACATGATGCTTGGATTGAACGGAATTATCTCACAGAATAGTAATATTCATGAAACTTTAGATAGTAATACTATATGAGAAGTTGAAACTCCATAAGAGCTTATTGGCTTGCTTGTTAACTGGATTGCAGGCTATAAGGACTGAATCATATTGATTTCCCATACTCAAATAGAGTACTTCTTCAGCATTTTTCTACGAAATTCTATTAACATTACGGAGCAACGTATTTGGGCTTGATCTGAACAAAACATTTGAATAAGGAATCACAACATTGATATAACTCCATAGAATGGAATATAAATATATAAACCATAAACTAGGATAGGATTGCTAGGCCGCAGGCAACGCAACTTATTACTTTCAAGCTTAGCATCACTTCTCAAATACTCTCTCAACTATACTATTCCCCTTAAATACCATACTCATTTGATTCAACTCATAATTCTCGCATGGGCACTGATAAATCTTTCTACAAGGTCTAAAGTAAACTAAGTCCTCTCGCAAATGTCAGGACTAACTCAAAAATCATAAGATACGACATGCCACTCCAAAATACTTGTCTAAACCACATGACTCAATATTCTATATCTTCTTAGAGCTCACACCCTAAGCATAACCTACCTTACCACTTCAATGACTAATTCAAAACTCTTGATATAGATTCACTAGAGCATATTGCATACATCATCTTGCACCCTATATGACATTCAAGTCTATCAGTAAAACCATATATAACTTTAAGGCAAATACCCTGAAGGCACACTCCATATATTCTGTAAACCTTTATCGATAACTATGATCTTGCACTCTTCTTAATCTTGGCCTCAATCTTACTTCACACTTTACCCTTAGATAGAAAAGCATAAATAATATTTCTTAATGAGGGTCATCAACTCTCTCACATCTAAACCATTGCTTATCCACTATCATCGTCACTATCTTAACGTATGAAGAGGTCACCAAAGGGCAAATACATAAGGTCCTGAAGCACGAAAAGTACAATACATAACATTAACACTTATCGTAGGCCTGAGGAATAAATTATCAAAGGCATTGGTTCATCAAACAAATCTAAGTTGAGGACATGTATGATATAATGCGAGCTTCACTAGTATCGTGAGCTTAAAAACTGGTCATACTCTGAAACACAAGTTCATACATTTCATGAGCTATTCAACATAAGACTGGAGTTCATAGATTCATGAGATATAATTTGAATCACAGAGTGAACCTGTTACATGCCTCCTAGAAGCTAAGAATAGGCTTGAGCATACATGATGGGTATAAGTATAGGCTTATGGCATGGATTTATCACGCAAGCGATGGATTTGGTGTTGTAATGACTGAAATCCAAGGAATACTCTACAGTAAGAAGGGATCACTATCTCATCATAACTCATTATTGACATGTATCACAATCTAATTCCCGGAACTTAGTTTGGTTCTTCACTAACCATCTCCCCCTTAGGTTAAAGATGGTATTTTAAGCATGAAAGTCTATTCCATATCCTCGACACTAAGCCATAATTTCATAATTCTAATATCTACACATAAATGCTAAACTCACAAGAATAAACAAATTTCAAACTTACCGACTTCATTCTTGAACAACCAATCCATATGCCATCCTTAATTCCTAGCTTCAATAATCATCATCAAAGACTTACACTCTCATTTGCAACCATACCTACATCTCTAATCATATGATCATAGCCCACCAAGATCACACTTCTATACTTATATTTTTCCTAAACCATGAGAATAAAATCATACAAAAAAGACTCAACATCTTCAACCATAACTCCTTAACTTAGCTATCAGGAACATCATAAATTATCTAGCTAGCCTTTCTCTACCTAGCAACTCAACATTAATACCAACCACACAATATTCAATAATCCTCGAGAAATAATGCAGCCCCATAGCATCTTGGGCACGCCTCTACATTATACTTAATTATGAACAGATGATCTTACACTCTTGCATACACTGTTCAGATCTACTAGATCACCTCCATATAACTAGCATCAACAACAGAACCATCAACTATTCAAACTTAATGTCTAGTGCTAAAAATGATTTACAACCTAATCTCACACATAATTCTCACTTAAAACTATAGAATACAGCATTAGGAAACAATAGTACACTTGAACCCCTTAAAACTACAATTCATTACAATCATATGGCGTATCTTATTCATAATCTGTTAACACATCCTCCTTCTTCACATCATTACTATTTACCATTCTTCACACCTAAATTACTTTCATAACTCTATAAATTTCAGCTAAACTTCCTTTTGCAATCTCAGGAAAGCCTAAATTAACAATACTCAACCACCAAGTACTTCTATGAAAACCTATACTTTCCTAGCACAACAAATACCATCAATAACTCTTTTCATACTTCAAGTAAACAACAATCTACCTTAACTAATAATATCCTTCTCTAACTTCACTAAACTAACAAACAAAGGTATATCACTTCATTACTAATTCAATCATAAGCAAAAATTCAGCTATACATATTCAATAAATTGCCCTTACCACCAGTCTTGCCACTATACTTCTAAACCCACAAGTTCAACTAACATAAGACTTTCAACTAAATGTTACTACTTTTGTCACTACACAGAACCCACACTTTCAACTAACACTAGAACAACAAGATAAACAACAATTTGCTAGTGAATCGAAATAGGCCTCAAACGACTTCACTAGATTTTGTTTTTCACAAACACAATGATAACAAGATTACTTAATACAAAAGATAGAAACTTAACACACGATATTCAATGATCTAAGAATACACCTTACTATGTCTTAATTGAATAACTCAAAAGAACGAGGGCATAACTTTAAATCTGAGGGACTTATTATAACACACTAGAAGGCTCCTTTCAAGCCGTTTTATGTAACTTCTGAAATTTCTGCTAGTAATTATAAGAGCATTATCAGGGGAGAAACTGGAACTTACCAAACATGTTACGTCAATAACATAGATAGGGAAATATAGATCATCATTATGGATTCTGAGGAAAAATTTGAAAGCACATTTGACTTAATATTTGTGCATAATTTCTACAGACCTGATAAAACACTTTAATATTCGAGTCTCAAAAGTACTGACAGGATACTTTCTAGCTCTCTTACAGTCCTATAACTATCTATGATGAATGAAGCTCAACTATTTCTGATACCTTGGAAATAAGGCAGAGATAGCCTGACTAGAGTAAGATGAGAATCTGTATAAGTTTCTTGGAGAACTTTTCTATAGCACGATTTAAGACTTGAAAGAAATGAGATATTTCCTAAATACCCTGTAGCCTCTCAAAGAAAACTACAAACATCTCTGTACCATTCCGCAAGACTCTACTAGACACGGCTTTATAAATACCTTAGGATACTTGAACTCTGTGCTCTGATACAAAGTTTGTAACGCCCCAAAATCGGGTCCCGAGATATCACACGGTTCTTAAGGTCACTAGTGACCCCAACCTAACCCTTCTACTGGCACATCTCATAAGCGACAGAATAAAAAGTACAAATATATATGTAAATCTACAGAAAATAAATCTTTTTAAATTTGATCAATACAATACTAAAGTTACAAGATTTCAATTCTGCCTTTACAACCATAACTGAAATGAAATGCATCAACTTCTACTGACTGTCTATGAAGCCTCTACTAGTACTTACTGTAGGTAGCCTGTTCATGACTCCCGACTAAACTAACTCAATACGACTGAATAAAGAAAATACAACATTCTTAATTCTGCATAACAGACTTAAGCCCCTGAATTAAAAGGACTCATCAGCTGCTGACTGGATGCTGCTAACTGACTGGATCTGAAGGTGCACGCTATACCTTGTACCTATATTTTGAGAAAATATAGCCCACACACAGGTGTGTGTGTAGGTCATTACCATCGAAATGTACCTAGCATATGGGGTGAAATTTATATATAAAATAATATCTTAATATCATCACAATTTATAAAATTATACATGCTCATATAAATGACTCATTTAGCTTGAATTAAAATCATCATAATCATAAGAGAGTAAAATAAATTGGGTGAAACATGTGAGTCATCATAATAAATCTCAATTCACTTCTATCGCGATTCCAAATCACCAAAGCAATCAAATCTCATGACGATTCTATTTGGAATATATGTTCATTAAATCTTTCAAAAACAATGACTTTCTCAAACTCAGTCTTACAAACAAATATGTTTTCATCTCAGATAGAAGAATAAGAATTTTCATATTAGATAGGAGAATGCATGCACACACATTGGGAGTCTCTTTTAACCGACATAAACTATGTGAGCTACATGGAGTCCAACGTCCAACCCACATTTGGGAGAGTTGTCCTATCCTTGCCATCGGAGTACGACCTTAATCATTCATTCACTAGTGATCACTATATCATTCAACCTTAGGCTCACATCCTACGAGGGCACGTAGATCTAGGGAAGTACCAATCACAGCTATACCTCTCACTAAGTGCTAAAGACTACTCCCGGACTTAGCTCATATCATTTCATAAGAAAATCCACAACAACACAATTCAATAATTTATAAAGGGCACCATCATGCTACCCTTTTTTCATAATCAATCAAAATGTGGATTTCTTTTCTCATTCGAGTTCAAAACAACTCTTTCAAGACCAAAAGGTCAAATTATTCTCATCTCAAGGTTTATATAACACATAACTTCTTAAAAATTCATCATATCGAATAGGGGTTCAAAATCCATAATTCAACACTTGAGCAAAAAATTTCAAGAGTTATACTTTATCTAGCAACATGTATAATTCATACCAAAATCTGGAAATTTAACTTAAATCATGAATATTCACATTAAGCTCATGGAATTCATCTTTAAAACATCAAAATATCATAGTTTATTCAACAAGAATATTTCCATATCATATTCACAAGTAAAGCATGTAAAATTATGTGTCTTAATAAAATAATATAAATTTTGGGCACAAGAACAAATGGATGTTCATGTTGATATCCCCACATACTTCTATAGTAACGAAATTGTTGAAAGATTGGACCTTCAAATCTTGATTGTGCAACCCTAATTGTTTTTCTCTTATTGTGATCTTGAATGATGTGCTTTGACTGATAATAGGGTTATGATGTGTTTAGAAGCAGCTAAATTCGTAGGGTTATGTTTAGGGATGTGTAAGGAATGTTAAAAGGCTTAGTTATCCTCAAAATAACTCAAAAATGGAGTGTTTTCGTTGCTAAAACCCTAAGTGTGTGTCGCACACCTGATCACATATGCTAGGGAATGTGCCGCTCACCTTATCGCACAAGCTAAGGTATGCGTCGCATACCTTATCGCACATCCATACTGCCTCTCACAAAAATAGGCATAACTCATCACTCGGGTATTGGATTTTTACGAAATTGGTATCGTTGAAAAGCTAATTCAATTATCTACAATTTGATAGGTTTTTGGATGAAAAATTCCATGTATATTAGTAAATATATAAGTTTTAAGTAGACCCTTGTAGAATTAAATATCAAATGTTAGACAAATCAAATGGTCTTAGCTCACTTGGCTCTGAATGATTTGTATGAACATTGATGACCTCAAGAGAACTTCACATACTAGGATAAAGATCATGAAACTTGTATTCACATTCAACCCATTTGGATTAGATCTTAGACGCACAGGAACGACGGTTAGAATTCTAGCACGAAAATATGGGGTATTACATTCATACTTCCCCACTAGTATCATTCTTCCTCGAATGATGGGTAAGGGAAAGAACAAGCATGAGATAACACATTTTCACACATTAGAACTTACCGTAACAAAAACAGAAGACAAGGACATAAACCAAGATGAGAAGATCATCACATCATATAAGCACGATTTAAACCTCCACACCACATTACTGACCTTTAACTAAATTAGAAAATAAATATACAAGAGGAACCATTCCTTCCCTTAACCAAGTTAGAAAAAGAAAGATGTGTCAAGGATCACATACCCTTCACACGAATTTCCTGAATGAAGAACCAATGCAGATAATTGGACTCTATGTCCCCTTCCGCATCCTAAATGGCTTTCTTGATCTTTTGGTTTAACCATAGAACCTTTACCAAAGCTAAACCTTTCATATGCAATGGGCGAACTTACCGATCCATAATCCTCTTCGAGACCTCCTCAAGGAACAAAGAACCTAAGACACCAATACCAACCAAAGGAACTAACAGTGCCTAAGTGCACACGCAAGTGTACGTTATCTTATCAAGTAATATAGTGGATTCAAGGGAACCTAATTATCGATCTCTCAAGGACTTGTGTTCGCCGCCTATCTAATTCTAGTTTAACTAATTGAGAAAATGTAAACAAGGAGAGAGTTTGTAATTTTGCAAATTAAACATAAAATAAATAATTCATAAAAATAAAATACTTGGGCCAATCAATGGAAGAAAACCCAGGGTTGAGGCATTTCGAACATTCATACAAATCTCTATTCCTATCGCAGTTTAGTTGGTTATCGAATTGTTGATTTACAAGGTTTATGCTACGATTTTAGTCTCCCGACCTTAAATCTTCTATCTAGTAAACATTGTACCTTCAACTCCCGCAGAGATACAAAAAATCTTCTAGATTCATGAAGTTCTCTTCTTGCAAGTGAACCAAGCAAGGCTTCTAGGTATATCCCTATCCTAGATGCTAATTCAATTCCCATATTTTATAAAAGAATAACAACCTTGCTCACTAATTCATTGTTCTATCCTATGATTCTCCTCCTGGATTCACATAGAAATATAGATTTATTCTAATGGTAACTAATCATTAAAATAGTAGGCTTAAGAAATTAAGAACAACCCAATTGATAATCCAAAATTAAACTACAATAAAGAATATTAAAAAGTATTTATGTTCTTGGCCTCAACCCCAGAAAGAAGGTTTTAGCCTTTAATGGAAATATTCATCATCCAATTTCTTGGAATGATGATAAAAACCATAAAAAAAACTAAATTAAAGAATGACATAATCTAAAAATATGTTATGGTATCCTCCAATGATATTCCAAGTTGATCTAGGGTTTCCAAGAAGTCCCAAGATGATTAAAACAAAGTTTGGGATGTTATATTTATATTATACAAATCATAAACTAGCTTGGATTGGGTTTCCATGCTATTTACTTCAGCTGGGCAGAATTATCCCGATTTTTGGCATCGGCGCGACGCGGAGACATGCAAATTCACAATTGTCAAAGATCTGTCAGATTTCAGTAGTTGTTCGCGATTTCAACGCGTTCCGGGGCCTTCTTAAACTCTAAATTAAGCTGAACGCACCATATTTCCATAAGTTTGGGCATATTTTAAATCCAGTGTTATTTTGAAATCCTCCATTGGCCACCTATACAGTCGACACTCGCCTAATACTTTTTAGAGGTCCAACTTGCATCCAACTTGCATCTTGTTCTTTTGTGAAGCTTGTATATCCTTAATATATCATCATAATCCAAGCACCAAGCATCCTAAATCATTAAACACATCAATTAAGATCTCAAAACAAAACAACATCCTCACAGATAAACTAGAAACACGAGCCAAGAATGGGCTAAATTCATATTGAGCTTTATCTCATTGTTTTCACTCTTTTCTTGATCAAATTGACCCTTGTACATTATAAATAAGTTTTTTCAGATATAAACACATAATAACAACCTTAGTAACTCATTAAAACATATTAGAACTCAACACAAATAGACTATAAAAACAGCTAGCTCAAACTAGTCAAACTAGTTTTCTTGGTTGAACTCTAAATGATTGAATTGAATTACAACTTCTGTGGAAACACCATTAAACATTGTAAACACATACTTGGACCCATAATTGATAATTTATATCATTATTAACAAATATATCATAATAATCATCCTCAAAACAAGGCTACATAAGCTAGAATAGTAGTGCTAGAATGCATAAATTCACACATCACCACCCCATACTTAAAGCCTTGTTCGTCCTCGAACAATTATTAACTATAAACCCCTTGAGCTGAAGAGACTCCACAGTTATACTACATGCAAGAAACTCAAGCTCGTACTACAATGACTATATGAATGTAAGTTTACAACACTAAGCATGTTACACACAATTGAAAGCTCAAGAATCCTACTTTAAAAACATCCTAGCCTCAAGAATGGACTCAACAAGTAGCAAACTCATGCACATAATAAAGTTAAATACATCTTACAAATCTCTCATATTCATTAAACATGTGCCCCTCACAACAAGAGAGTTACCCACAATTACTCAAAATAATGCAATTTATAATGTAATGGGTACAAGAATAAAATTATTCTCACTCTCACAAAGAATGCACAAGTTACACATAATGAACCATAGGCTTT
This sequence comes from Capsicum baccatum var. pendulum, assembly GCA_030864225.1. Taxonomy (NCBI): domain Eukaryota; kingdom Viridiplantae; phylum Streptophyta; class Magnoliopsida; order Solanales; family Solanaceae; genus Capsicum; species Capsicum baccatum. The sequence goes on from CM061552.1 coordinate 193,542,391, forward strand.
CCCTTAGTGTAGTGTTCCACTAATAGTCGAATGTAAAGCTTAGGATCAATTAGGACTTTTCTGGGTTGTAATGTAGGCTAAGGGACAGGTAGGAACTGTTTTGGCCAAATATAGTGACTGAAGCGCTTTACTACACTTCATTATAATTTAAAACTAATCTCCAACAACCAAATTATACCACTTTGGTGTACCTATCTCTTTTATTTTTTCCCCATCTATTTTAAGCATTTTCACAAACACTTGGTGGACACATAGTTTACTACCACTAGAATTATTTTTTCTCATTTTTAATAATCATGGCAATAGTTTTAACATAAATTATATCACATCCATCCACCACACATCAATTATACACCAATAACTATTATCTTGGGGCATCAATTTCACCTTTCTCTTCTTCAATTTCTCAAACTCCTTTCTCAAATTTAATTTTTTTCAATTAAAGCACTTAGGAGCTTTTTGGATCAAATTATGGTCTATCAAAGAAGGGATTAGGCTACTTATGTGGTAAAAAATAAGCTAAAGGATCAATGGGGGGGTTAACTAGGATAATGCACAAAGGTAGGTAAAAAAAAGGTATAAAACAAGGCTATCAACGAAATGCCTAAATCATCTCCTAAACCCACATTCTTTATTTTGCTTCATACACACACCGGGCAAGTTCTAGACATCACATGCAATAACGAATATACAAAATACCTCATACGCACATGGCACATTCTCAATTCAATAGGATCATCATAGACTCTTAACCAAACAATAATATAAATTCAAAATTAATCCATAAAACTGGAGTCACAAATTGAAACCTAAGAGTCAAAAATAGTAATTCACACAATCAACATGCTTTTACCAAACAAAACACTTGCACCATGTAATAAAAAAAAAAGAACCAACAAGAATATCTCACTTATTCCTAACCTAATTTTTTTTTAAATTGATTCAAAATTTGGGAAATTTCCCACCCCACTCATAAAAATCTACTTTGTACCCAAAGTGAATTTAAGAGTAAGAAATAGAAATACTCCCCGAGGCCTCTAGGCCTAGCTAGTAGCATCTTCACATAAAGAGGGGATCTAAGGAACCCCACACTGCATCTTTGCCATGCTTCAAGATCAAGTTATGGTACTCAGACTTCCCATTAATTTGTGACTCAATCAAAAACAAAAAACTATGTGAAATAAAAACTAAAAACTAAAAATAAAACCTACTTACCTTGGGTTGCCTCCCAAGAAGAGCCTAATTTAGTGTCGCGGCACGACCCAATCAACTTTTTTCTCCACCTTGAGGATATGAATTTCAACCCAACATTGCATCGATCCTTTTGCCTCAATCATATGGAGGTGGTACGGAGATTAATGAACCGAGTAATGGATGATGCATGATGAACCACTCAGCCTTGAAGTGATGTGCATTTTTATATTGCTTATCTTGTGTAAATTCAAGAATATAGGATTCTTGTTCCTTATCTTCACACTTTTCCACTATTTTAAATGATTCTACTTACAAGACATCATCTAAACATAATGTAGAAAAGTGCTTCGAGTGAGGCCCAACAAATCCTACTTCATAATTTACACTATCCTCAACACCTTAACATTTATTCACCTTCTCAATTTCAGTCTCAAGATCAAGATGACAATCGAGTGGCTGTGATTTTTGTGTTTGTTCCACAAGTTGGCTAATGTTCTTCTTATAGTCTTATTCCCTTAACCACTGTATACATGGTGGTAGTGGTAAATCCTAAAGACATTTAATAATTTTAGTTTTCTAGTACTCAGAATTCCTCAAATTATCAACAACTTTCTCTACAATCGGTTGGATATACTCTTGATCTACAGCTTCCCAATGGTTATTCAGATCTGCCAACAACTGTGTTTGAGACACTAAAAATTGTTTAAGCATCTCTTCCAAATGGCTAGTTTGAGTGGTGTCCTGCATATTTAGTTGTTGTTATTGAAACTGTTGTTGGTTGGTCTGTGATTGAATTTATGACTAAGTCAACCCCGCTCGATTGCTGTAGTTTTTATAATTCTACAATTGATCATAGCCTAAAAACATTACTTAATTAGGATTTCTAGCACACATATCTTCTAAATGATCACTTTGGCCACAAGACAAACACCAACTTGCATTTGGACAATAAGCCTCATGATGTGGTTCCCCACAAAGATAACAAGAATTCCCATCACTCAAAAACCATCTTTCCTTGGCTGACATCTCAAGAAGAATGTGATTAAAAAATTAAAAATAAAGGATATTAAAAAGAAACTAAACAAAAACTATGTACAACTCGCTATAGAATAACTAAAAATAAGATAAGTTGCCTAATAACAAGTCCCCAGCAACGGCGCCAAACAATTGATAGCATACATGCAAGTGTACGTGATCTTATCAAATAATATAGTGGCTTCAAGGAATCCCAAGTATCAATCTCTCAGGGACTTACGTTCGTGGCCTATCTAATTCTAGTTTAACTAATTGAGAAAAAGTAAACAAGGAGAGAGTTTGTAATTTTGCAAATTAAAAATAAAATAAATAATTTATAAAAATAAAATACTTGGGAAATCAATGGAAGAAAACCCAAGGTTGAGGAATTTCAAACATTCATACAAATATCTATTCCTATCGCAGTTTAGTTGGTTATCGGATTTATCAAATATATTGGGGGCATAGTATTTCCAAAACCAAAACCAATTACCAAATAACCATTCCCATGCAACCAATTATCCATAACTACCATTGATGCATATAAAATCATACTTAAAACATGGGAAAACCATAACCATGCATTTATAACCAAAACCCCCATATTATATTTGAAACCTAAAACCACACAATAATTAAACCATAAAAACATTTCTTTAGTGAAACAAACAATGATGGAAGAGAGCATGCCTTATAGAAGAGAATTCCAAAGAGTAACTTAACTCTTGAGCCCTTTGAAGAATACCTGTAGAAACCCTAGCATCTAATTTTCAAGAGAGAGTTTGAGAGAGTATTTGGAGTGTTTCTATTTCTTAACAAATGTTATGAAAGGCCAGCAAGGATTACATTATGTTGGCAAATAAGGGTTTTATAGTGGAAAATTCCTGGACTACCCTCACTTAAAAGTTGAAAACCAATCCTCGAAAGTATCCAACCCAACCTGCTAACCCATATCCTAGGGTATGAATTGTAACCTGATTCGCATCCTATACCTTACCAAGTTGCTCCATACTAGTTCCAATACGACTATACAAACCTAACTCATACCATAGGGTATGAGTGGTACCCCAAACTATACTCACAATCCATACCTTAGACTGTTTCAAAAGACCCCACCTAAGGCATTATATGACTTGGCACCATACCCCCCATATTCACCAATACAACTCATATGATATTGAGTCATATCTTAGAAAGAACCCAAAAAAACAAAAAGTCTAGTATATGAGTGAGCCACCCTCAAGCCGTATCTTAGGGTATGATTAGTACCCTTGAGTCGTACTAAATCCAGAAAGTTCAAAACTCTTAAAATTTTTCTAGGGTAAAAAACATAGGGTATTTCATCGACTCTTGTTGGTTTGCATTAAAAGATCATTATGTTGCTCAAAAACTAAAAAATGAAAAATTAATTAAAAATAATTTTTCAATCTCATTTCACAGTATTATCACTTTATTTGCATTCTCAAGAAAGGTAAGGTGAGGAATGTTTTCTCTAGAAGATCATTTTCTATTATATTTACTCTATATTAATTTAACTTTGATTTAGTTTAAAATACATAGAATTATATGCATTTATATCTTTACAGTATTTTAATATCAAATGGGTCCATTCAAAATGAACTTCTTGAATAATTATCATCTTCAAGTGGTCATATCTATCTTTTAAATTATTCCATGGTATAAATGGATCCCTATCAGAGAAATATTTGATTTTTCAACCTTATATTAGTGAGGATTGATAAATATCATTGCCTTGGCACAATTTTTATTAGACACCTATTTTTTATCTTTCATGGTATTTGCGAGACCCATCGCATCTAAATATATTTCAGCATCAAGTAGTAGAGATATGTAATTTTTGATCGATATATCTTGGGCATTAAATTCTTGTCTATATAGATTCCAAATTATTTTATAAACTAAGTTCTTACCTTAATTACTTGTAAAAGTATTTGCTCGAGAAAGCAGAGTCTCATCTTGATAATGTGCTATAAAACTTCTTCTTGTGCTAATGCTAAAATAAGTGACAACAAGCGAGAGATAGGAAACCATTAACTGTATAACTTCTTCACTATTAATGGAGTACAAATAAAGGCCCAAATTAGCCCTTAAAGTTAGGGACTTTAGACCTAAATTCTAGGAATTTATAATGAAAAGGGATGGAATCTGATGAATAAATAATGTGAAATGTGCAAGACGTGTTGAACTAGCTTACCTTATCTTTAATGGATAATTCCCTATAATTTCCCATACTTTAATCTCCTAATATACAAGGAAAGCCCTAGGAAATGAAGGGAAATCAGGTGAAGGAGAGAATATAATACCACCAGTCTATGCTTAAGCACCTATTAGGTCACTTAATCATCATTTAACTATGAAAGAGATGGGTTAGGAGAGGTGGGGACTACTTAGAAAACTAATGTTCCATGGTTTCATGGAACTTCCAATACATAAAACAAGGAAATTACTGAATTACTTAGGTATTTCTATCACATGTGATGTGTTTTATGTTGGTTTTGTAGGAAAATACGGTTTGGATCAGAGGAGTAGAAAAATAGATGATGTGTAGATAAAAGGCTACTTACATGACCTAACTACGGTCTATAAGTCGTACTTATGGAAAATATTTTGGGTCCGTAAGTAGAATATTGGAGGTTTTTAGAGTTGTTTTTTTCTCTAGAATCTATAAAGGCCTACTTACGAGGAATGGGTAGTTCCTACGGCCCCTATAGGTACCCCTTAAGTATGTTTTAGAAGACTGTCAATTTTGTCTGAGACATATGAACCTACTAAGGGCTTATATGTGCTACCTATGGCCCTTAAATAGGGTCATAGATTATGTCGATATTATTTTCATATGTTGTTTTGGAAAGGATTTTTAGATTTTTGATGGAAACTATAGGTTCCCTATTGATGTTTCATTAACTTGAGACTCTAGATTTCATTCTTAATACATTGTGAGATTATTCATATGCTTTTAATTATGAATTCTATGTGTCTTCTTACAATCATAAGAAACTAGGCCTCTTAACTAAGGTTGTGGGAACCCTTATGGAATAACAAAGTACGAGAAGTGCAAAGTCTATCTTGATTGGTTTTCTTGCATATATTGTTATTTTCTTCATACTGATTACTTTCTTGGTGATTGTAGATACTACGAAACCTCCTTTATTCAATACTAACTCTAGAGATAAGCGTTGACATTAGGAAATAAGATCACAATAGTAAGTTAAAGCTATCAACCGTTATCTAATTAACATGAGACTTAAAGGAGATAGTTAATTTGGGATCCAAGACAAAGATTAGTAATGCGACATTCTAAAATTGAGAGAAGATGAGTGAAATTTACAAAAAGGTATCGAGAGATTATTAGTGATACATAACTTTTTAAATTCAGCATATAAGGCATTGAGATAGATTGGCGAGCATAATAAGTCTACAAAGTTAGAAAGTCGGGGTGAACACAGTTATGGTGTTAATCTTATATTAGTTTTAACATAAAGTGTTAAAGTTTTAGTAACAACTACTATTCTTAGAAAATCCCCTTATTTACTCTTTGCACTTTCCTACTATATCAACAAGTTCTTGTCAAAGATTTGTCCTATTCCATGTGGTTTTAACCCCAACTTTTGTTAGGTTCTATATCTGATCAGTGACTGTGTTATACTTTTTCGGAGGTATAATTTGGCAACATCAAATTTTGGAGTCATTGTTGGGATATACGGTTATGAATTAATTAATTAAGGTTATTAGTAATTGGTTTTCTAGTGTTCTTAGCGTATACAGGTGTATGCCTAGCATTAGGAGCCAAATAAAACTCCTAAATCCATTAATCCTGAGCTTGAACAAACCTCATGAAATAATTGTAAGATGGAAGAGTTTGAGCACAAATCTTGGCAAGATGGGGTTCAAGATGACCTAAATCCCTAGAAAATCCTCCACCTCCATATGGTGTTCAAGAAATAGTTACCAAGCCGGTGCTCGAATATTAGCTAAATAAAATGAAAGATTGGTATTTTCCCACATTCAACTCAATATGAAAGATAAATACCAGAAAAAAAGTGTTATGAAACATTAAATAATGATAGAGCTAGAAGAGATAAATCTCTACGACCCCTAAATTATTAGTATCTACTAGGTTTTGATAATCTGAAAGAAGATTTGGGATATATTGAGCCTATTAAGACATGATTATCATTTCTCCTTACTTTACCCAAGGGGTAAATTTTGACATTATAAGTGTAACAATTCAATTGCTTAATCTAAATGGTGTGTTTGTTGGTTTGTCGACTAATTATGCAAACACAAACATCATGAATTTCATTGGGATTTGCACTTCATATAATCTAATTGGGGTGAGTAAGGAAGCTTTGAGACTCAGGTTGTTCCCATTTTCTCTTATAAGTAAAGCGATGTTATCATTAGAAGAACTACCTCATAAGTCCATTAACTCTTGTAATGAGTTACAAATAGAATTCATGGATAGACTCTTCCCACCTTTTAGACTGTTGTAATTGAAGAATGAGATTTATAATTTGAGGAAATTTCATTTAGAGGCATCATACAATACTTGGTTGAGATCCAAGATGAAGTGGATGAATGTGCCCAATCACAAAATTTCTAAGAGGAATTCGATCATGATATTTTATAGATCCATGAATGTAAAAATCAAAATTGTTGTTGATACTATTATGAGTATGGATTTTATGAGCTAGTTGTATGAATCTTAGACTAAGAATCTAAAACCAATCTAGGGTGACATACTCGAGTGGCAGAAAGATATGCCAGTACTTATGCTATTAGTGCTTCTAGTAAGAAGCGACCCAAGATGATATAGTGGCTCAACAGGTAGCATTACAATAAAAAGTGATTTAGTTACTTACCAAGATATTTTAACCTATGAATGTAGAAAAGGTGAATGTAGTGGGTGCTTGAGATAAATTTGTTAGACATAATAAGTCAAAATTTGAGGATAAATAAAGCATTATAGGTCTGGAACCTCAAACAATTTCCTCAAATACCATTTTTCAGACCCAATATGACTCATGGTACAGGTCCTATACTGGGGTAAGAGTGGTGAAGTCGGTCATAAGTTGGCCCGTGTTAGTTGGTAAGATGGTTATTGGTAACTAGAATGGATACGACTTATGGGTAAGTGTTTTATGGTTGGGTACGAGTCATATAGATAATTCATAAGGTGGATAGTATTTGATCCTCCTGGTGTTATATTCTACCAGGTATATGGATTATTGTTATAGATCATATGTGGAGGTTACAACTTGGTTAGATAAGTCTTATACTGGACCATGTCTGATCCATGGTTGATGCTTGGTTACGAACAGATGGGTATCAACCATAAGGAAGGTCACAAGTCATAAGGAGGTCAGTCTTGACCCTGTGTTGAGTTTTTATGGGATTTAAGTTGGGTTATTCTTGATATTTTCCTACTTACCTTAATAAGTACCCACAACATCTAATACACATAGGAGTTTATTTACCCTATATTCTACTCTTAAATACTTAGAAACACTTATTAAACATATTATAATTCTCTCAAAAGCCTTTGGGGTAAAGATCTAGGGTTTCAACTAAGAGTTTACTTTGGGGCTTGTCTTGGTGAATTATTTCTATCAATCTTCTTGGTTTAAGGTATAATTCTCTTTCCTAATTTTAATTTCAATTAAAGGAATGTTTACATAGTTGATTTCATCATTTTTCTCTTGCATGATTATGGCTTTCAACTATTGATATGGGGGTTTTGATGGTAAATTCTTGGTTATGATTTCCTATGGTTTAGATTAGGTTTTCTATGCATTAACGGTGGTTTTGGACATTTCAATTGCATGGTAATGGTTTAATGGTAATGGAATGTGATTTTTGGTTATATCATGCCCCAAGGTGTTTGATAAAATGATTAGAAAGATATGTTCATTACATTGACTTATTTTAATGGAACTCTTGCTTTTTTTCAGCTTATATATGAAACCTTAAATATTTTCAATGGTTTAGAAAGGTTAATGGACAAGTGGTTATGTTTGTGGAGAACATAGTGATCTCCCAAGAGGTTTAATTGGCTAGTAATAGGGCACTTGAATGTCCCCTTAATCTAAATTGTTTGGCTATGGATAATGCTTGCAAGTATGGTGGTATGACAATACCACTGGTTTATTAAATAGCCTTGGTTAATATAAGTATAATTGTAATATTTGTACTTAGTACTTATATTAAGCCGTGAAAGGTGGAGGACCCGGGGGAGACCAATGAAGTCGTCGGGGAAGACTCATAGGGCTTTCTTGATGAGATAAAGAAGATTTTTCAGGTAATCAAGGATACTAATATAGAAGGAGTAAAATTTAAAGCTTATCAGCTCAAAGGGGTTGCTTATCTATGGTATGAGGAGTGGGACAGAGATAAGGGTGATGTAAAAAAAGATGGTTTGTGGGAGGCCTTTTCTAATGCCTTTATGGATCGGTTCTTTCCTTAAGAAAGAAAGATAAGATGGAAGAGTTTGTAAACCTAAGGTAAGGGAGAACATCTATGAAGGAGTATGCTTAGAAGTGCTATCAATTGTTGAGGTATGCTCCTAATTAAGTGGCTAATACGGGGTCTAGAATAAGGAAGTTTGCTTCTAAGATAAATCAAGATCTGATTCTTGAGAGTAAGGCTATTTTTCTCATGAAGGACATAAACATGTCGAGGCTGACTAATAATATGCAGCGGTTGAGGATGAGAAGAAAAGGCAGGCCGAATATAGAGACAGGCAGGATAAGTGGGACAGGTTTTCTAATCAAGGAAGTGCCCAGTCTCTGGGTAGTCTAGATAGTAGGAAGTTCTAAAAAATAAGTTGGGGAGTTCTGGTTCCTTCTCTACTTTAGTTCTCCTTAACCCCAATAGTTGGGCAATAAGCGTTATCATGGTGGTGATAATTCTTGGGTGCGGGAAGCTTAGTCTCAAACAAGCGGAGGTCAGTCTATTTCTTTGTGTCCTACTTATTGGTTTTATGATTGTCCTTATCTGGGATTCTATGAGGATAGAAGGGATAAGTGCTTCAAGTGTGTCTAATTAGGCCATCGACTTAGGGATTTTCCATCTAATAAGTTTGCTATAGGGATAAATAAGATATCAGTGGCTTATCTTCTATTTCTACATCTGGTGGTGTGGCATCTGCTTCTATTACTACTCCTGATTCCAGTGTTAGTTGAAACAGGTTGTATTCTTTAGCAATACCATTAGGAATCCGAGGTATTATCTGATATAATTGCTGGTAGATTATAGCTTTTCTCTTGTGAAGTATATTTTTCACCTGATTTGGGTTCTACCCTTTTATATCTGACTCCTTATATATCTATATCTTTTGCGTTTGATCCAGAGATTATTTGGGATCCTTTTTCTATTTCTGCCTTAGTAGAGATTCAGTCATTGTTAAATGAGTCTATAGGTGGGTGTGGTATCTATAAGTGGCAGACAGACTTTGGCAGATCTATTTGAGTTGATTATGGTAGATTTTGATGTAATCTTGGGCATGGAATGGTTTCAATCTTGTTATGAAAATTTGGATTATCGGATCCGTAGGGTCATCTCTATGTTCCCTGGTAAGCTAGAAATAGAATGGAAAAGTTGTTCCTTAGCACCAAGGGGGAAGTTTATTTCTTATCTTAGAGCTCGGAGGTTAATCTCTAAGGGTTTACATTATCACTTGGTCTGGGTTATAGATTCTATTTCAAATGGTCCTTCTTTGGCTTCGGTCCTTGTAGTTAATGAGTTTCTAGAGGCCTTTCTAGAAGATCTTCTAGGTGTTTCTCCAGATAGGGAAATAGAGTTTGGTATTGATTTGCTCTCGGATACTCATCCAATTTATATTCCTTTATATAGAATGGCTCTGGCTGAGTGAATAGAACTCAAGGAGAAAATTGAGGATCTTCTAGACAAAAGGTTTATTCATCCTAGAATTTCTCTATAGGGTGCACCGGTGTTGTTTGTGTGTAAGAAGGATGGTTCTCTTTATATGTACATCGACTACAGGTAGTTGAATAAGGTAATGGTCAAGAAAAAATATACCCTTCCTCGAATAAATGATTTGTTTAACCAGTTGTAGGGTCCCAAGTTCTTCTCTAAGATAGATCTTTGGTCTGGGTTCCATCAGTTAAAGATTAGGGAGATGGTTATCCCTAATATGGATTTTCGCCCTCGGTATGGACATTATGAGTTTTTGGTGATGTCATTTGGATGGACAAATGCCCTGGAAGCATTTATGGATTTGATGAATAGGGTGTTTTAGTAGTATTTGGAACTTTTCATCATTGTATTTATTGATGATATTCTGGTGTATTCGAAAAGTGAGGTGGATTATATAAATCTTCTCTGAGTAGTTTTGCATATCCTAAAGAAACAATGGTTTTTTGCTAAGTTCTATAAGTGTGAGTTTTGGTTGAATGCTATGACTTTATTGGGTCATATCATTTCTAGTGAAGGGATCATAGTGGATTCGCAGAAGGTGGTTCTAGTTAAGAAGTGGTCTAGATCGACGACTCAATTTGATATTCGAAGCTTCTTGGGTTTAGCTGGGTATTATAGGCAGTTTGTTGAGATTTTTTTCATCAATAGCTGCTCTTTTGACTATTACACAGAATCAACATCAATTTATCTCTCTTCGGAGCAATACCAATCAGTATTTAAAAAATGAGAGTTACTGCCAAGAAATCACCACTCAGAGTAGTAAAGTTACTATCGATCCTCTTATGCATGTAGATGATAAGGTTAGTGATGATACTATTGATCTTGATAATTTACCCAATGCTGAAATTGAGAAGTGTGTGACTAATAGTGAGATCTTCTTAAACTCGACAGGTGTTGAAAAATTAGTTGATAATAATAAAGAAAAGGGTAAGGAGATCAAACTAGGTTTGAAGTCTAATCTATGAACTCCCCAAACTATTCTCCAAATGTTCAAAAATAAGAAGAAAGGAGTGAAATAAAAAAAATTTATGTCAATTTTGAAATAATTATTAGTGAATATCCCCTTGTAGAAGTATTAGATCAGATTCCTAGGTATAAAAAGTTCATAAATGATTTAATGATAAAGAAGCAGATAGTGAGTCCTGATCCTGCTGATAATATGCACCATTGTAGTGCTTTTGCTTGTCGATCTTTGGTTGAGAAGCAAGAGGACCCCGAAGCTTTCTCTATTTCTTTCACTATTGTGTCCCTAAATTTATCTTGAGCATTATGTGACATGGTATCTAGTATAAATCTAATGCCACTAGTTGTTTACAAGCAGTTGGGATTGGGGTCACCTAAACTGACATCTATTAGACTATTAATGGTCCATCGGACTGTGAAGAAACTAGTTGGTATTTTGTGTGATGTGTTGGTAAAAGTTGTTTCTTTCATATTCCTAGTTAATTTCATGATTCTCAAATGTAAAGTGGATTTAACATCCCTATTATCTTGGGAAGGCCCTTCCTAGCAATAGCCAGGACATTGGTTGGCTTAGATATAGTACATATGAAATTCAACCTCAATGATAAAAAGGTTATATTAAATGTGGGTCACTGGATGCGACAACTAAAATATATGTGTGTGCGGTCTATAATAGACATTGTAAAGGATGATCTAGTAATTTTACCCATTGAGGAGAGACTTGGTGTAGATTCATTAGCGATGATGATCATGAACTTAGATAGTGATTTTACTAATGAGTATTAAAAGAATGTGATCACTCATTCTAGTAGAGGTTCTTATTCTTATCCGCCAAAGAAGTTGGATCTAGATCTGAAGAATAGAGATATCCACCATCTGGACCATCCATTGAGGAGCCACTAATTCTAAAATTAAAGGCCCTCACTTCTCATTTGTGTTATGAAATTTTGGAGGACAAAAATATATTGTGGGTTGTTATTTTTGTAGTTATGTTGACTACGTAGGTGGAGACCTTGATTTTTGTTTTGCAGATGTTTAAATAGGCTATTGGTTTGACTATTATAGATATTGTCTAGATTTTATTGAAATTTGAAATCATAAGATTTTGCTAGAACCACAGTGTATGCATGCCCATAAGACTAGTGACAGGATAAAGTATTTGTATGGATTATCGGAAGCTAAAAAATTGGACACAGTAGGATAACTTTTCTATACCATTTATGGACCATATGTTAGACCATCTTGCAAGTAGAGAATGGTATTTTTTTCTTGATGGTTATTCGGGATATAATAATATTTTTTTCCCTTAAAACTAAGAGAACAACACTTTCACATGTCCATATCATATGTTTGCGTTCAAGAGGATTTCTTTCGATCTTTATAATGTTCGAGACAACTTTCAATGTTGTATGATATCCATCTTTTTGATATGGTTGAGGATACTATAGAGATCCTTATGGATAATTTCTTGATTATGGGTGATTCTTTTGATAGTTGTTTGGCTTACTTTTCCAATGCACTTTAGAGATATATGGAGTGCAACTTGGTGTTGAATTAGGAGAAATATCACTTCATGGTTAAAGAGGGGATAGTTTTGGGACAAAAGATTTCAAAGAAGGGAATAGAGATGGGTAGGGGTAAATTGAGGTTATTGAGATGATATTTGTAGTTTCTTAGGTCATGTAGGGTTCCATAGGTGGTTTATCAAAGACTTGTCTAAAGATACAAATCCCCTGTGTATGTTATTAGAGAACAAGGTCAAGTTTGTGTTTGATGATAGTCGCAAGGCCTTTGAGAGCCTAAAAGAGAGGTTGATTTTTGCTCATATCATTATGTCTCTAGATTGGACTGCTCCATTTGAGTTGTTACGTGAATCCAATGGTATGGCCCTGGGAGTTTTTCTAGGGTAAATAAATGAGAAAATACTTCATCCCATTAACTATACTAGCAAATCACTCAACTTCACACAAAAATATTATATGGTTACTAAATAGGAGTTACTTGCAGTTGTATTTGCTTTTTAGAAGTTCTAATCCTATTTGATTAGGACCAAAGTCATTGTAAACATTGATCATGCAACATTAAGGTACATTATGGCAAAGAAATATATGAAGCCTTGGTTGAATTTATGGGTACAATTTTTGCAACAATTTGACTTTGAGGTTAAGGGCCGAAATAATACAAAAAATTAAGTTGCAGACAATTTATCCTGCCTAGAAGAGGAGGTGATGCTTTGATTATGGATAATCTTGAGACTGAAGATACCTTTTCCAGGTGAGAGCGTCTTGGTAGCATCACAAGACTAAATCCCTTAGTTTGATAATTTTTTCAATTATTTGTCAAGTGATCTCATTCCAGAAGACATGTCATTTTAATAATGTAAATGATTTATGTATGAGGTATGAAAGTTCTTTGGGAATGAGCCTTTCATATATCAAGACTGTGCAGATGGTGTCATTTGGATGTGCATTCTAAAAGTTGAGATGATGAGCATTCTTAAGTTCTTTTATTTGTCTCTAGTTAGGGGTCACCATGGTAGTACTCAGATGGCTCTGAAGATTTTGTAATGTGATTACTATTGGCCAACTATTTATAAAAATGCACATAATTATGATCAGGCTTGAGACTAATTCTAGTGGCAAGGAAATATCTCGTGGAAGTATGAGCTCCCCATGACATAGATTCTTGAGATTAAGTTTTTCAATGTGTGGGGAATTGATTTCATGGGTCCATTTGTGAGTTCTAATAGCATGATGTACATTTTTGTAGCAACCAACTATTTTTAAGTGGGTGAAAGTAGTTATGCTTCCCGATAATGATGGTCGCATTATCATAATATTTTTAAAATAGAACCTATTCTTTTGGTTTGGTACACTATGTTTTACCATTAGTAATGTTGGGTCCCATTTTTGCAATCATATTTTTAGGATCCTACTTGAGAAGTATAGGTGAAACACAAGGTCAAAACACCTTACCATCTATAGATAGGTGGGTAGGTTGAGGTCTCCAATTGTGAGATCGAGTCTATTTTGTCAAAGACTCTAAATGCCAACCAAACTTATTGGTAAAGAAATCTAGATAAAGCAATTTGGGCATGTCGTAAATCTTACAAAACTCCCATAGGTTCCTATCCTTATCATCTTATTTATGGCAAGGCATTCCACTTGCTAGTTGAACTAGAGCACAAGGCACTATGGGCATTGAAGAAGCTGAATTTTCAGTGGAGTGATTCTTCAAACTTAGGGATGAGTAAGATAAATGTGTTATATGAATTCCATCTCCGTGATTTTGATAATTCTTCCATGTATAAGTAGAAGATGATGTTGTACCATGAAAAGAAGATAAAGAAAAAAGTATTCTAGCTTGGTGATATGGTTTTATTGTATTATTTGAGACTTTGCTTGTTTCCAAGAAAGTGAAACTCTAGGTGGTATGGACCATTCACTGTGTTTAGAGTTTTTACGCATAGCGCAATAGAGCTTAAATAAAATGTAGATACCCCATTCAAGGTTAACGAGAATCATATAATATATGGATGTATGGAGGACTTGAAGGTTTATAATGATGTAATACTTGGCAAAGTCTGAGTAGCCAAGGTAACTAAAACATTCTGCTATGTTAAATCGGGTGCTTCTTAGGAGGAAACTTATGAACTTGTTGGTTAAGTCTAAGTTTCCAACATAGCTACGTCGCGTTGCAACGGTAAATCAAGCCCCACTTGGAAGGCAACCTAAGGTTTTAGAGTTCACTTTGTTTCTTTTTTGTAGGTTAAAATAATGGAGAAACTCCTAGAGAATTAAAAAAATTGCAAAATACTAGACAAGTCAAGGAAAGTGGAATTATGACACTACTTACGGGGTTGTAGTTCTAACCCAAAACATGTAATTAAAGTCATGGCAACCAGAAGAATTTTTGGATCTCTGCAGTTGTACTTATGCACCATAAATATGGTCTCGTAAGTACAACCTACAACCCCGTAAGTTGGGGTCATAGAAATCAAAGAAAAATAAGGTGCAGGATAAACCTACCACCCCTATTTATGGGGGTCATAGGTACTACCTACAGCCCATAAGTAGGGGTCATGATTTGGTCAATATGTTTGGGTAAGAATTTTCAAAATCTATCTTGGGATCATGTAACTAATTCAATCTAACACCCCCAATGATAGAAAATACTAAAAATGACCCTTTATATCCCACCTTTTTCAATTCAAATTTCTCGCTTCCCTTAAAACTCTCCAGCTTCCTTTTACAGCCATAAAAGGCAAACTTACTATTCCTCTCATCACTTGCATAAAATTCTCACAAAAATAGGGATAAATTCATGTTTTTCATTTTCTACTTCAAATTGATTAAAATTTTCTCTTTATTATTGAACTTTAGATAGTAATTGAGATAACCCTAAATTTATTAAAATCTCATGGTTCTTAAAATTTGTGGATCCTAAATTGGGTAACCTTTAATTCTTTGCATGAGTTTTGGTTTAAGAAACCTGTGATCACATTATAATCATTAAAAACCTATTGAAAGTGACTAGTTTCATATTATAGTGTTTGAAAGTGGTCTAAACATTATATTTATAATTGTGATGAACAAAAAATTTGGGAAGATCTGACTTACTCTTATATCGGTACTTATGAATCTACTTCTTATCTTATAAGTAATACCTATAAGCCCGTGAGTGGCCTGGTAGGTAACAGACTTAAAGTGCTAAAAGTTTAGGGTTCTGTCTAGTACTTACGATGGCTACTTATGTCCCTTAGGTACTAGCTACAACTCATAGGTAGGGTTCATAGGTAGTTCCTGCCTTGGACAGTCAATTTTCTTCCAAATTTTTGATTTGATATAATGTTTCAATCACTACCAACTCCTTTTACAGGTATGATAGCACTCAAGACTACTCAAAAGAAGGGAGTTAAGTCCAGGTTGTACGATAAGTCTCTTGAGTAGAATGAACTCATTGAGGAGCATCTTGTGAGTTTGGGATGTACACTATTTTTCCTATGCTAGAATTGGGGTTGGGCATAGAGGCAGGATACAGCTTTAGCAATTGTCATTGAGTTGGGCTCTTAGCCTGCACCACCACATAACAATAGGCAATGCCATAGACTTTGCCAACATGCTTTGTCTGGAATAGTCCCCAGATAAAGTTTCCCACTATATTACAACCACACTCTTCCCTATCTGATAAGGGAGAGGATGATTCAGTTAATGGTTATGATGATAAGGTCGAGTTATGTTTAAGTCCTGGAGAGGAGGAGATGTAGTTGGCTCCTAGTCTAAGGAGGGGTTTGAATTTGTATTTGGTTTAGGTGAGAGTGAGTTTGCATAATGCTCATTTGTACCCTAATCTGATGAGGGGGATGATGAAGGTTGGGTTTAGCAAGAGATCTTATAATCTTCAGCTCATTGTACCTAGGAGACAACTTATGATACTTGAAACACCTTGGCCTTAGATGTTTAGAAAATTCCCTTACTTGAAGCTTTTGGACTAGGTACGACTCTAGTGTAGTAGTCATACCCTTGGATATAACTTAATGACCCCTCACTCGTATACTATTTAGTGTGATAGGGGTTACACACTACCCAAGATATGGTTGACTCTCCCTATGGTCATATGTTAGGGTACTGGTCATATATTATCTAGTTATATGGTATGTTGGTCTTGATTAAATAGACATTGTCTTGTGTATTATTTGGGATACGATTTAGGGTATGATTCATACCCTAAGATACGAGTCTGGTGATTTTTTTGTACCTTGGGTAGTGCAAGGATCCTTGGTGATGCCTGGGGTATGAGCTACGGTACCACATGTACCCTAGTGTATGATTTACTTAAGTGAGTCATACCCCCATCCCCTGGGAAGTCACTCTTTAGATTTTAATCTAAGGGCTTTATAGATATCTCTCATCCCAAAACCCTTAAGTTCCCAAACTATATAATGTATTTGGGTAACCTAAGCACTCATTGGCAAGACCAAAACATTCCAAAATATACTCTCAAAACACATTATTAAAGATTTTGAAGCTAGGGTTCCACAAGTATTCTTCTAGAGTCAATGTGGGGTCAAGTCTATTCGTGAATCATCTTGTATAAGGAATTTTACTCTTTCACTTATTGTCAACTCAAATATCATGTGTTTTAAACATAGATTACTTCTAGTAGATGATGATTTTGAAATTAAATGTTAAGGATTTTGATGCCTAGTGTTTAGTAATGTTTTCTCTTGCTTAGACTTGTGGTTATACTTAATTTTGGTGATGATTTGCACATATGGGTACTTTTTGTTTGTGTTTTACTAGTGGTTCATTAGTAACCCTAAGAATAATGATTTTTACATTGATTTTGTCCTTAGTAAAGGCATAACCACAAGGTGTTTGTGAAATGTCTAAGAGAAATATCTAGTCACATGTTGATGATGTTTTGATTTAGGGAAATTCTCCAATAGGTATGAGTAGTTGCTAAAAGGTATTGTAAATACCTTGTTAGCCATGTAATTTTTTAATTTATGAACTTAATATTTTGATGTCTAAATGGGTTAAAGTCCCTAAACATGGACTTGAATTATGTTTGAACCAAAGAGTGGTATAAGAATGCTAATGAAGAATGAATAGTTGTTTTGGGGTCTTGATGACCACAATATCACTTGAATTATATTTTAAACTAATATATTGGCTTATTGAAGTGATTGTTTGATATGTGGTTCATGAAGACCTTATGGTCATGTATAATTTGGAATTATGGCCTTGATGGCTTAGAATGGTTAAATGGGTTAAAGTCCCCAAATATGAATGGTGTGATATGAATGAATGGACACAGGGTTAGTTTCCTAATGTTGACTAGTAATAGATATGATTACTTATGATTAAAGTCCATATGCATAATGAAATTACTTGTGGTTAAATCCATATGCGTAGTAAAATGGTGTGTGGTTTGTGTCTACTTGACTAAAGAGAAGGCTTGTGGTTAGAGCCCACTTACTTAATAAGACTGCTTGATGTTAGAGTCATCTTGCTCGATCTAGCCTAAGCGGAGGAAGGTTAGAATCCTCTACTTCATGGTCCATGTTTGAGTGCTTAATACTTGCTAAGACCTTGTTATCTTTTGATGCGATGTAGCCATATGAATTTACATGTATATGTGCATAAATGTGGTAATGATGATGGTTTTACTAGGTACTGAACAATAACACTATTTTATCCTTACCCTTGAGTTACATGCTAGTGCTCCAATTGCTAACCATCTTTGGACACTGTGTCCTCAGGTGACACAGGGGATAAAGCATCTTTATCTCTTCCTAAGAGTGATCAGGTGCTCGGGCAATTTGAGTGTTGACATTGAAGTAATGAGCTTCATTTTTATAAAGTCACACATTTCATGGTCATCTTAGATTAGTCATAGACTTATTTTGGGTTCAGTATGGCTATTATCGGGGATTGTCCTAACATATTATTGACATCAAATTTAAAGAGGCTTGTGGATGACCGTAGACTTGGATAGATTGCATTTTGAATGTTAATATTAATAAACGGCTAGAATTTTTTATGTTATGAGTGTTATTTTTTTCCCGCTATCTTATTATTTGTTTGGAGTTTATTTGACTCTTATAGATTAATATGTTAGTTAGTTGAGGTTAATGAGGCAATCTTCGATCCTTGTTGGGCTTGAAATGCCCATATGACAAGGCCCAATTTTGGGTTGTGTCAAGTTGGTATAAGAGCCTATGTTTATGGTCAGTTGGGTGTCCACAAATCCATGTAGGGTAGATTCTCTTTTATGGGTGTATAGTGCGCCACACTTAAAAGAGAAGGGCTATAAGGTATTTATAAATGTTTAAGTTTCTTGGTGTCTTATTTGGAGTTATAGAGTTCAAGTTCTTGGATCCTTCTGATTTTTGTTTGCTCATCTTTTGGATCTTGCCTCTATGGTGATCTGATACTCAGGCAAACTCTTTTTTCCAAATTGAGGGTCCTATGGATGGAGCTCGTCTTACTTTTAGGGTCCAGCCTCAGGCTAGGGCTGCTGTATCTTACTATACTCATAGGGTTCCATTAGTCCCTACTAACCCTGCTTATAAGAGTGAAACTCCTACTCAGTCACTTCAAGGGGACGCTACAAATTTTTAGTTTTATTGCCTTATTAATGTAGTAACTCAATTAGTGGCTTCTATATTGGAGCATGGTACTTCGACTACCATATCTTCTAAGGCCACAAAGGTTGGCTGATTTATGAGGTTGCACACTCCTATATTTATGGTTGCAAAGATAAAGGAGGATCCTTAAAGTTTTATTGATGAAAGAGAAAACATCTTCTAGATTATGCATGCTTTGGAGGTTGAGGCTATTAAGTTTGCTTCCTACCAATTGAAAGAGTATCGCACTAATAGTACAAAGGGTAGGAACTATTAAGAGATATGGATGCTAGTTCTGTCTTTTGGTGGGACTTCTATGAGGCCTTCTTGGACCGCTTATTTCCTTAAGAGTTGAGGAAAGCAAGGGAGGATGTATGTTAAGGAGTATTCCTTGAAATTTCATCAGTCGTCTTGGTATGCTCCTGATATGGTTTCTAGAATTAGGACTATAATGCATAAGTTTGCTTCTAGATTGTCCCATGATTTGGTTTTTGAGAAAAAGGTGGCTTTGTTGATCAGAGACATGGACATCTCTCTATTAGTCTTTTATATACAACAAGTATAGGAAGAGTAAAAGTAATGGGTTGAGTTCAGTGAAAGGCAAGTGAAGAAATTTAGGGCTTCTAAGCAAAATGGTAGAGATGGTGGCAAGTGGTCTAGGAACAAGTGGGGAGTTTGGGTTCTTTCTTCTCAGCTAGTGCTCCTTACCTGAGGATATCGGGTGATCATCGTTCTTAATTTGATGGTGAGTTTTGGGCATAGGGTGCCCAATTCTATACTAGTGGGGCTCTGTTGGCTCCAACCCACCCTTTTTGGAAGTTTTGTGGTCAGTATCATTGTGGCCTGTATTAGAAGGGGCGGAACAGATGCTTTAGATGTGTTCTGATTAAGCACATACAGTGAGAGTACCCTTCTCTAGTGGCTTCTTGGGCCAGTAGGGCCCCTCCTACTACTTCATCCGCTCTTTCACTGAGGGATACTGCCTCTGCTTCTTCTTCTGTTTCTAGTACTAGCATTGGCCAAAATCATTTGTATACACTTGCTACCTACCAGGAGTCTGAGGTATCTTCAGATATTGTATGGGTATGTCGAGACTTTTCTCCCGTGATGTGTATTCTTTGATTGATCAAGGGTCCACTCTTTCTTATGTGACCCTATTTGTTGCCATGAATTTTTGTTTTAGTCCTGAGTGTATGTCAGTTCTTTTTTCTGTTTCTACACCTGTAGGAGACTCTATTGTTGAAAAACTGTATAGGGGGTGTGTGGTATTCTTTAGTAGTAAAGAAACTCTGGTAAGCTTAATAGAGTTATACATGGTTGATTTTGATGTTATTCTAGGGATGGATTGGTTGCATTTGTGCTATGCTTCCTTAGTTTGTCAAACCTGTAGAATCATGTTTAAGTTCCCTAATAAGTTGATCATTATATGGGAAGGGGGTTGTTTATTGCCTAAGAGAAGGTTCATCTCTTATCTTAGAGCCTGAAATCCTGTGATCCGAGTTAAAGATTCTAAATTAGAAGGTCCTTTGCTAGAATCCATTCCCTTGGTTAATGAGTTTCCCAAGGTCTTTCCTGATGACCTTCCTGGTATTCGTATCGATAGGTAAATTAATTTTGGGATTGATCTTTGTTTGGAAACACATCAAATTTTTATCCCTCCTTATGGAATGGCTCCGGCTGAGTTGAAGAACCTTAAGGAGCAATTTAAGGATCTTTTACATAAAGGTTATATCCGTCTTAGTGTGTCTCCGTAGGGTGCCCCCATTTTGTTTGCAAGAAGGATGGTTTCCTTTATATGTGCATTGATTATAGTCAATTGAAAAAAGTGACCATAAAGAATACGTAGCCTCTTCCTAGGATCGATGATTTGTTTTAGCAGATTCAAGGTACAAAGTGTTTCTCTAAGATTGATCATATGTTAGGTTATCATAATCTTAAGATTAGGGAAGTAGATATCATTAAGACCGCCTTTAGAACCCAATATGGTCACTATGACTTCCTAGTAATATCTTTTATATTGACCAATGCCCTGGAGGCATTCGTATATTTAATGAATATGGTCTTTCAACCATTTTTGAATTTTTTTTCATTGTCTTCATTGATGAAATCTTGGTCTATTCTAAGAATGAGGTAGATCATGTCGATTACCTTCGTTCCATATTGCAAACCTTGAAGGATCATCATTTATATACCAAGTTCTCTAAGTGTAAGTTTTGGTTGAAGGTGGTGACTTTCCTAGGTCATGTTATCTATAGTAAAGGGATCATGGTGGATCCCTAAAAGGTTGCAGTGGTTGAGAGGTTTCCTAGACCTGCGACTCCAATCGATATTCGGAGCTTCTTGGATCTATCCTGTTACTATAAGAGATTTGTGGAAATTTTTTTATGATAGCTTTCCCGTTGACTAAGTTGACCCACAAGAAGTTCTTCTTATGGTAGGATGCGTGTGAGTGTAGTTTATAAAGGTTGAAGAATAAATTGACTTCGGCTCTAATTTTAAACTTGCCTGAGGTTAATGATGGCTTTATAGTGTATCATGATTCTTCTCATCTTGGGCTTGATTATGTGTTGATGCAGCATAGTAGGGTGGTGTCCTATGCTTTTAGGAAATTGAAGGTCACGATAAGAACTACCTTACTCATAACTTGGAAATTTTAATGGTGGTATTTGCATTGAAGATTTGGCGTCACTATCTCTATGGTGTTCATGTGTACATAATTTCCAATAATAAGAGCCTTTAGTATGTGTTTACTTAGAAGGAGTTGAATCTCAGGCAAAGGAGATGGCTTGAGATATTGAAGGACTACCAAATGAGTCTCTTTTACCATCTAGGTAAAGATAACAATGTTGTTGATATTCTTAGTAGGTTATCCATGGAGAGTTTGGCTCATGTTGATGAGGATAAGTAGTATTTGGTAAAGGATATTCACCGATTGGCTAGTCTTGGAGTTCGTCTCCCAGACTCTAAGGATAGTGGTGTATTCCTGTATGCGGTATCACAGTCATCTCTTGTGGTTGAGATAAAGGAAAAACAAATGTTGGATCCGGACTTGGTGAAGAATAAGGGTAATGTGGGTCAACAAGAGGTTGTTGACTTTGTGATTGGTGTTGATGGTATCTTAAGGTACCGAGGTAGGCAATGTATTCCCGATATCAATGGATTGAGAGAAAGGATTATGGTCAAGGATCATGGGTCTCGGTTTGCTATTCATCCTAATTCTACGAAGATGTATCACATTCTTAATGAGTTTTATTGGTGGAATAATATGAAGCGGGATGTGGCTAGCCATGTAGCAAAGTGTATGGTGTGCCAACAAGTAAAAGTTGAATACTTGAGCCCTAGTAGGTTGTATCAAGAGATAGAGTTACCCGAGTGGAAGTGAGGACTGATTAATATGAATTTTGTCACCAGTCTTCCCCGGTCTCAGAAATAATGTTATTCTATTTTGTTTATAGTGGATAGAATGACCAAGTCCGATCATTTCTTACCAATAAGGACTAGTTATTCAGCGGAGGATTATGCTAAGTTGAATCTTGCAGAGATTGCAAAGTTGTATGGTTCTTTGGTTTCTATTATCTATTATCGTGGTACTCCATTTTCATCTCATTTTTGGAAGTCATTTTAGAAAGGTTTGGGAACTAAGGTGTCTCTTAGTATTGCTTTCCAACCATAAATGGATGGACAAACAGAGAGGACCATACAAATGTTGGAAGATATGTTGTTTTATTGTGTGATTGATTATGGCAATGGTTGGTACAACCATTTTTCTTTGCTTGAGATTGATTATAACAATAGTTACCTGTAATGCCCGGTATTTCTACCTAGCTTAAAAAATTTATCCCAGAAATGTTAATGACTTGTTTTAAAGATGAATACACTTCTATACATGTGGTATTTTCAAGATTTTCACTTTTATAATCTTTCTATCGATATCATATTTTCACAAATCCGATACCCGGGCGAAGATTTAGAGCCTTTTTAGTGAGGCAGTGTATCACCTAAACCATCAGCGCGTCGCGGAGCCAGCTTAAATGGCAATTGTCAATTTCTAGTATTGTTCCATGATAGTGGCGCGTCGTGCCAAACTTCTAGGTCGCAAACAAAGTGGTAATGTGATAGCTCCGCATCACGCCACCATGCAATTTCCTATTTGTCACATCCCAGAGATACGGCACGTTAGCGCTGCATCACGCCAGGGGTCTAAATCGGAAAATTTTTACATAATTAAAATATGCGTTCAAGGGTTAAAAGGATCAATTTCCCACCCCTATATATACCCAGTAACACATGATTCAGCAATATTTCACCCAAAAATATATTGTTTCTCTCAAGTTTCTCTCAAGAACAAGCTAGGGTTTTCAATTGGGGATTCAAATCCAAGACTCAAACTCAAGACTCTCCATCAATCTTCACAAAATCAAGAACTAAGTTATGCACAGTGTTAATTCATGGACTCCTTTCATCCATAAAGATCAAGAACCCTATTTTAAACTATATGTCATGATGTTCTTGTTTTGAATTGATTATGCTCATGTTATTCTTATTGTACGACTGCCAAAATTATATCTTTATCATGTTTTTCCTGAAACTATGTTACTATAGGGTTGTAATTCATGTAATTCAGTTAAATTGTGGAACCATGTGGTATTAAATTGATGATCATACCTATGCTCTATGTGTGCATGCAAGGTATTTGATAATATGCCCCAATGAATAAATAAAGATCAAGTACCTAGTTTCCATGTGTCAAGATTATCATGGCTCTTTCGTTATGCTATACCTATTTGATTAAGATAATTCCTATGCTAAACCTATGAATTGTGATTGCTTGATGGGATGTTCATAAGATTTAAAGCATTAAATTATGCCATGTTTATACGCATTACTATCCATGTTCCAGAACATTATAACCATGTGCTTCATGAAATCCCCAAATTTATGTATTATGAATTGTTGATATTGGTCATATGACCAAAGGTGTCAAGCCTTGTCAGTTTCACTCTATCGAGTCCTAGGGGTACTTGAACCCGACAATTTAGTTCTGCCTAGAGCCATGTCATGTTTTCACGATACTCTCAGTCAAGTCATGATCCATAGAATCAGTCAATCATGTGACCCAGGAAAAACCTAGAAATCTCAGTAATCTCAGTAATTCAATAATCTCAGTGATCTTAGTGCTTAGCAATCTCGGTAACCTCAGTATTCCCAATAAATCTCAGTAACTTCAGTACTCTCAACCAATCCTCATATCGCAGTAGCATCCTGTCAATCAATGAAACTCAGTGAACCCAGTTTAGTTCTGCTAAATGATACAAATAGTATAGTTCAGTTAATGCAGTCCAATTCAGTTCAGTAATCCATGATCAGGGTCTATGCAGATTGGAGTAGGAATCAGCACCGAGTAAACCCAAGGATGGTAACACACACTGTCAGCTGAGGGTGTGATTCTTAGAAGACATCCTTGCATTCTAGAACAATGTACCCAGCATAGGTTGAGACATCAAAACTGTCAGATGAAGGTTGATGAGGTGGATAAGGACTATCAGATGAAGGCCCCACCGTTCACTGTTGGGGACACTGTAAAATCAGGGTCACTCATAGCTTGTCCTTACCAGTGGCATGGCATTGACACCATTCTAATTAGGGTATAGATTGGACCCTAACTCATCCATAATGGGGCATGTCGGTTAGATAACTACTTCTCACAGTTTCAGTTACAAAATCAAGACTGTCAGGTATAGTCATTCAGTCTCAGAAATAGAACTCAGATAATTTTACAAAATTCAGGACTGTCAGATACAGTCAACTTAGACAAAGTATGGAACTCAACTATTTTATCAGTATCAGGACTTTCATATACAGTCACTCATGTTATCAATCTTCATACTCAGCAATAATGTTATCACGAACTAAGTTAATTGTATATTAATTATACGAACTTCATGTTATCACTATTCAGTTTCAGACTGTCCAATATAGTCAACTAGATAAGTTCTTTATAATCAGAACTGTTAGAAACAGTCTTTCCTCTATCAGTAGTATAACATCAATCTCTCAGTATTTAGTAGACTCAGTCATTCAGTATTCCAGTATTAGTACTCAAATATCAGTAAATCCATGTTTTTAGAATTCATGAGTCAGTGTTATCATGATCTTAGTTACAGTTATGTATTCATGATGTATTCTCACGTTTATGTTATACACTCAGTTCTTATTGTACATGCATACGAACCCTTGCATTTAGCCTACCTCACTTTTATATACCAGTACATTCGACGTACTAACACATTTGGGATATGGTGTTTTATACCATAGGTTTATAAAGATGAGTTCCTAAGCATCCTTAGTCAATCAGACGTTCAGCAGCCTGACTATCAGTTAGTCCTCATTATTCAAGGATATTATAATTATTTTATTACTTTATTATTTCAGTAGTTCGGAGTTAGTTGGGGACATGTCATATCATCTCTATAGTTTTCAGAGAGTTTAGAGGCTTTCAGACTACAGCATGTTTATAAATAGTTTATTTTAGTTTTTGGTATTGTTATACCCCATTACAAACGTTGTTTTATATTTAGTATTAGTTCAGTTTTTAACCTTATGGCCTAACAGCTTATATTCCACATATTTATAGTATATTATTCAGTGCTCAGTTATAGAGATAATTCATGGGTTAGCTTGCGGTCCTTTAGGGTCATGAGGACCATGTAGTATTTTGGGTACCAAATTTGGGGCGTTACATTACCACTTTAGCATTGGTATTACTTCTTTTGAGGCATTGTATAGAAGGAGATGTCGATCTCCTATAGGGTGGTATGAGGTTGGTGAGGGTAAGTTTTTTGTCCTAGATTGGATTCACAAAGCCTTGGAAATGGTGAAGGTGATTCATGACAGCGTGAAAGCCACTTAATTTAGCCAAAAGTCCTATGCAGATGTATGACATACGTATTTGGAGTTTAATGTTAGCGATTGGGTATTCTTGAAGGTATCTCCCGTAAAGGGAGTAATGCGATTTTGTAAGAAGGGGAAGTTGATTCCCTAATTTATTGGTCCCTATTTAATTTTGAATAAGGTTGGTAATAATAACTATGAATTGGAGTTTCCATCTAGTTTGGGCCCTATTCAACTGATTTTCCATGACTCTATATTGCGTAAATATGTGTGTGATCCTTCGGTAGTTGTCCCTGTAGAGTATATTATTATTTTGTACTCTTTGTCCTATAAGGATGTCCAATGAGGATCTTGGATAAGCCAATTCTCCAGTTATGAATGAAAGAGGTGGCTTCATTGAAGGTTCTGTGAAGGAACCTTCAATTGTGGATTTTGATTTCATTTTGGGTATGGATTGTTGCACTCTTGTTATGCATCCTTGGATTGTCAGACCTGTAAGTTTATCTTTAGGTTCCTTGATGAACCAGTTATAGAGTGGAAGGGTGTTTCTTTAGCTCCTAGGGAGAGTTTTATTCTTATCTTAGAACTTGGAGGTTAATCTCTAAAGGTTTATTTATCACTTTATTCGAGTTAAAGATTCTAACTTATAAGGTCCTTCTTTCTAGTTTATTCCAATGGTTACTGAGTTTCCAAAGGTCTTTCTGAATGATCTTCCTGGTGTTTCTCCTGATAGGGAAATAGAGTTTGGTGTTGATCTAATTCTTAAAACTTGTCCAATTTCTATTCCTTCATATAGAATGGATTTGGTTAAGTTAATGGAACTTAAGGAGAAACTTATGAATCTTCTATATAAGAGGTTTATTCTCCCTAGTATATCACTTTAGAGTTCACCGGTATTGTTTATGCGCAAGAAGGATGGTTCCCTTCGGATGTGCATTGACTAAAGGTAGTTGAAAAAGGTTATGGTTAAGAACAAGTATCCTCTTCCAAGTTTTGATAATCTGTTTAACCAGTTGAGAGGTGTCAAGTTTTTTTCTAAGATAGATCTTTGGTCTGGGTACCATCAGGTACAGATTAGGGAGATGGATATCCCTAAGATGACTTTTTGTACTCAGTCTAGGGACTTTGAGTTTTTTGTAATGTCATTTGGGTTGACTAATGCTCCAGCGGCATTTATGGATCTGATGAATAGAGTTTTTTACTGATATTTGGATCTCTTTGTCATTATGTTCAATTATGACATTTTTATTTATTCGAAGAGCAATGTGGATAATGATAATCATCTCTATGTGGTGTTGCAGACCTTAAGTGAAAAACAATTGTACGCCAAGTGATCAAAGTGTGACATTTGGTTGAACACTATGACATTCTTGGTTCACATTATTTCAAGTGATGGGATCATAGTAGATCCGGAGAAGGTTGATGTGGCTAAGAGATGGCATAAACCCATAACTCCATTCGACATTCCAAGCTTCTTGGGTTTACTCAAGTATTATCGGTGGTTTGTTGAAAGATTTTCATCGATAGCTGCTTTTTTTACTAAGGTACCTTAGTATAAGGTCAAGTTTTCTTGGTCAGATGCTTGTGAAGAGAGTCTCGAGAAGTTTAAGGATAAATTAACTTCATCTCTAATTATGAATTTTTCGTAAGGGAATGGTGGGTTCATAGTTTATTGCAATGCATCTTAGGTAGGTCTTGGTTGTGAGTCGATGTGGCATGGGAAGGTGATTTTCTATGCTTCCTAGCAGTTGAAGGTACATGAGAGTTATTATCCTACTCATGATTTGGTGTTGTTAGCGGTTGTCTTTGCTTAAAAATATGGTGGCATTATTTTTATGGTGTTCATGTGGATATCTTTTCTGATCATAATAGTCTACTGTATGTGTTCACCTAGAAAGTGCTTAATCTCAGGAAGAAGAGATAGATTGAGCTTCTCAAGGATTATGATATGAGTCTTCACTATCACCCAAGTAAGGCTAATGAGGTTGTTGATTCTCTTAGAAGGTTATCCATGGGTTTGTTTACATAGAGGAAGAAAAGCATGAATTGGTGAAGGATATTCACCTCTTGGCTAATCTTGGAGTTTTCCTCTTGGACTCTATGGATGGTGGTGTGATGGTGCAAGAAGTGGTTTGATCTTCTCTTGGTTCATAGATTAAGAATAAGAAAGTTCTAGACCCGTTCTTGATGAAACTAAAAAGTGACATTGGTGGGCAAAAGGTAGTGATGTTTGAGATAAGTTGTGATGGTACTTTACATACCAAGGGAGGTTACGTGTTCCTTATGTGGATGGGTTGGACCTAATATGACTCGAGGGTACGATCAGCATATTGGGGTACAGATCGTAAGGTCCAATCATATAATGACCAGTGTTGGTTGGTTGGATGGATTTTGGTTACAAGAAAGGATACAACTTAGGGGCACGAATCGTATAAGTGGTTACGGATCATTTTACTCCTTAACTTAATCTTAGACTTGGTTACTTGGGTTGGATCTGAGTATGAGTATCTCATCGTGAGCCATAAACTAGGGTACGAGTCATACCATGGACTCATACTGAAATTTATTCTGGACATTTTCCCACTTATTCTACTAAGGTCCCATGACTTCTAACCTACTTGGGACCTATTATTCCATTTATTAACCCTTAGAAACTTTTCAAAAACACTCCATAATTCTCTCAAGAGCTTTTAGGCAAGGGAATATAGGGTTTCAACTAAAGATCAATTTGGGGCTTGGCATAGTGATTTCTTTCTGTCATCATCTTGGTTTATGGCATGTTCTCTTCCCTCATTGTTATTTATAACTAAAGGGATGGTTTGTATGAATGTTTTCTTGATTTCTTTAATTCCGTGATATTGGGTTTCAAATATAATTTGGGGGTTTTGATATTAAATGGTTGGTTATGGTTTCCCATGGTTTTAATATGCATTTATAGGCATTAATTGTGGCTTTGGATAATTGGATTGCATGGGAATGGTTTAATGGTAATTGGAATTGGTTTTGGTCATATTATGCTGCCAATGTGTTTGACAAAATGCTTATAAAGATATGTTTATTGCTAATAAAACTCTTGCTTGTTTTAAAACTTGTTAAAAGAAGTATGCATGGTTAAAATGACTTTGAATGGTAAATGGTCAATGTTTATGCTTGAAGGGCATATGGAATCCCCCAAGTGGTTTTATATGGTAAATGGAAGGACACTTAAAAGTCCCCTTAATGGCTATGGATAATACTTGCAAGTAAGGATTGGTATGACGATACCAATGCTAATGGACTTGGTTGATAAATGAATAATGGTTTGGTTATTTGGAAATTAGTTTTAATTGGACAATAATGGAGGAATGTGTAGCAAAGTTGTGGAAGGTGGAGATCCTTGGAGGACCGAAATTGGAAACTTATATTTGCCGATATGAATTTGGTCTTAGTCATCGTGTGCATGATATCATACTATATTTGGGGGATGTACTAGTCATCCCAAGGTTTTCTTCCCTAGTCGTACGGCTACACGTATTGGGATGGGCCCCTTCAATAGGAGAAATAAACCTGACCCTTTTCCCCGCATGGTTATATAAATATATATATATGTATGGTTGTGTGATATGAATGGATTTACTTGGTTTTATAAATGGTATTATTTTATCCTTACCCTGAGATCATGCATGCGGCCACTCGTTAACCCCATCTACTTGCGGTTATATAACCATGCTATGCAGGAAAAAGCCGTTCTACTCCTACATAATGATTGACTTGGGGATCAGCATTTGGACTGAAGTGTTTAGCTTTCATCCTTTTGGAAGGATCCATTTCATGTTATGGATATTTCTAGACAATTTGATTTTATATTGGATATTGATTTTGCCTATGGTTTGGGGCATGTCCCAACAGGATTTCAATACGCTTTTCTTCTGAGATTTGTGGTACTTCAGTGGGTTAGAATAGATGGGATCGGTATAGGTGTCATCCTTAGCATTGGTATTGGTATTGTGGTTGTCATTATTGGATATAATTTCTCACTGTTCCATCATATTTCTTTTGGGGGTTAAATATATTATATTTTGTAACATCCTTTGTTATGTCCTCGTTTATGTCCCTTATTTTGGTATGGTTTGGTAAGGTTGAATTATTTTTATGGGATAGTTGGACTCGGTTGGGTCGGTTATGGTTGTGATCTTATCCCAAAGTCTTTATGTTAGTTGTTACACTATCTTGTTATATGCTCAAAATTTAGCCAACTCAAGGTAGGAGGCAGGAGGTTGGGTTGGGTAACGGGGGTGGTCTCCAGTCCTGGTCGTACTTAGGACACCCATTACAACAAGGCCCCAGGGGGGTCGTGTAATCGGGCTATAGTTTCAGTAGCTGCTATTCTGGAGTCAAACTCCAAAAAATATCTACACAATGCCATAGCACCTATTCATTTGAGATGGTGTGTAGAGGACATACAACAACTTTATGACAAAGATAACTTTATTATTGAGATGGGTCAACCATGGCAGAGTATTTTGTGGGAGGCCTAGATTGAGTAACTCGATTTAGCAGAAACTCCGGACTTGCAGGCTTTATAAGAGAGATGTATAGGTGGATTACCCAACCTTCCTTTTTGTACAACCCGAATATTGTTTGGAAGTTCTATGATTCTTATGCATCGTCACTATACTTAGTTTCCCTAGTCAAGGGTAGAGGAGTTTACTAGCCCCAACTGGTCCATACATTAGTTAAAGGAATTTAGGTTTATATTTCAGAGGAGATGATCAGACGGGTGTTGTTTAGGCCAGAGTATGTTGGGATGGACACCACCGCTGAGTTATACATTCGCATGAGGATAGTGCAGAGCAGGCACACAATGAAAGATATCGAGAATAAAGCATGGAGATTGAAGTTGTCTTGATGGGCTGCTTAGCAGATAGTAGAGTTATGTGATAATGCCTATTAGGTTGAGGGGAAGGGTGAGATTAAGAAGGCAACACTACACTTTATAGCAAAGTTTGGTGGATTATAGTGAGACATCGTTTGAGTCTGAAATTTGTGAAAAATATTCTCATATAGTACAGAGCAGTGTTGATTTCCAGCTTGATAGTTAGTTATGATATTGATTTCTCTAGATGGATCAAAACTAAGATACACAAGCGAGTTCCATAATTTTACCACCTTTCTATTCCCATGTTTGATACACCAGTTAAGTGATATGGATGGGTGCCACCTTTTCTGGAGGTGGATCAGCAGATTGAGGGACCCGCATAGCAGACGTTATCATAATTAATTATGCGACCAACCCGATCCTAGAACATCAAGCACATCCATTTTTTCTATTTGGTACGTCCTATTTTAAGCGGCCTTCTATTCTGTTCGATCCTGTTTTGAGGCAGAGTGTGAGTATTGATATTGATAAGAGCATATCCCATTAGTACTACATGTGGTGAGGGGGCCACAGGCACATTTACACCAGCCTCGACTTCTACTTTAGCACCAGCCGCAACTTCTACTTTACCCCCTTATTTGATGTTGCTGGATATGTGAGTCTACCCTGAGGTTCTTCTAGCAAATGGTAGAGCACCAATAGGAGGTGATTAACTGCCTCACATAGACAAAGACCCAGTTGGACACACTATTAAATCATATCTTTCCATAGGTCCAGACTACATTAGAGGATTAAAAGGCTATATTTGAGGTGAGGAGCCATGGAAGGGCTCACTAGAGAGCTACATGCCCATATATAGACCTTTAAAACTCAGATGATTGCACTATTGCATGATCTCCAAGTGCCAAACTTATTGGGCTTATACGTGGAAATGGTCACATTACGCTCAGAGGTGCAATCATTAGCTGAGAACCATATTCTGATCATCCATCCAATTATCCCTACCTTCACACAACAACTGCCCAGGCCATCACCCATAGTTTTTTATTTACTTATAGAGTATGATGTGGCCCATGTTGTTGGTTCCAAGAGAGGTCACGATGAGCAGTTGCAGCACCCTGGAATGGATTATCAACAGGCCTTGAAAAAGTCCACTCAATAATCGATTGCTCAGCATTCAACTGTTGAGCAGAAGCATATTGAGATGGCAACTGATGCCTCTTCTAGTCGCGTCCTACCAAATCATTGTCCAATTGAGCCACAAGATTTCTTGAAAGTGGAGAGTTAGATTTGGACGCCTAGAGCGTCCTAGGTATGTACCTACACCCTATTATTTTTGTTTTTTAGCATGCACTGGAGATAGTTTATCCACTTTTAGTTAGGGGTGGGAGTGTACAACAATCGAAGGTTTTTCTTATCATATTTATTTTCTCGATGGCTATAGTATCCTTGTAGAACTGCTGTGTTTTGGTTGTTTTTATGTCTTATATGTGTTATATTTTTTTTTATTTTATAAGGAGAAAGATAAAGAACCTAAGTGCAGTTGACATGTTTTGTTGTTTTGGGTCTTAAGTGTTTAAAACAAATGACACCCATTCAAAATTTTTGTGACGATGTAAATATATATGTGACCTTTGTCTGAATCTTGTTATGGAATTAGTATTAGGGATAAAATAGTCAAGTCTTAGCATTGCATGAACTGGATAGGTAGTAGTTATTGATAAAACTTGTAACATGTTTGTGCGAGGCATCTATTGAGTTTCCTTAGTGCATTTAATCTAGAACTTACTTGATTAGTCTTGCCTAGGTTGTAGGATAGTTGGTTAGGATATGATCATAGGCTATTTTTTAATTAGTTTACTCTTAGCCTAAAAGACCATCCAAAAGTGAATAAGTATCCCTTATTCATTATTTTTAGACTGAGTTGCCCTAATTTCTTGATTTTAACTCTGCCTCCTTCCCATTTAATTACAATGAACCTTTTTTGTCCATGGTCCATCCTTTAGCACGATGCACATTAGCTCAGGCAAAATGCCTAAGTTGAGAGTTCCTATCAAAGGGTACATAGATGAAATGGGTATGAAGAAAGGTATGAATAATAGAAAAGAAAGTAATGTTGGGTGTGGTATAAAGGGGAAAAATGGAAAACTTGAAATGAAAAATAAAAAGCACAGAAGGAAATAAAGAAAAGCAAGAAGAAAACCACATCCAATTCGAATAATCAGTAAAGGAGAAAAGGGAGAAATAAAATGAGAATGGTTGAGAAGTGGAGCCTAAAATATATTTGTAGCGTCAATAAGGGCGAGCCACTATATCCCAAATGTACCATACCTGCCCCCAAGCATACATTACAAGTGGAGCAAAGTCCTATAATGATCCTAGTCCAACTGCCCAAAAAACTAAAGTATAGAAAATAAGGGCAAACCTATGGTATTTTATGCAGATTGATTAGAACTTCTTTTATGAGCGTTAGTGTCTTCACATAGTACCTTTCATTGATATGTGTTATTTTACTGTGAAAGTTAGGACTTTATTACCGTGAGGGTACATGATTTATATTGTTAACAGATTTTCTATTTGGGTTGTGTAAATTGCATATACACTTAGTTATTTGTTGCTAATCTATTACCATTACTTTATTCCTTTGTGTCATACAATTGCTCTATATATATCCACGCAGTGGTTTTGAAAATTTAAAAAGATGAGAAGGTAAGAGTTTTGAGCTATAATATAGTTGATTAAGCATCATGTGTTCCTTGCTATGTGTTAGTTACCTATGGACATTCAAACGTTCTAAGTTGGGGTGTTGATGTGTCTGATTTCATGGCACTTTCAATGCTTAAAACAAGGAAATTGTTCAAGTACTTATGTTTTTTCTTAGATGTTATTTGTTTTCATGTTGGTTTTGCAGGAAACAGGGTTTGGAGAAGAGGAGGAGAAAAAAATATGAAGTGTGTTTGATAGGCTACTCATGTGACACACCTACGGTCCGTAAGTAGTACTTAAGGGTCATACGTTGAGTCCATAAGTAGTAGATTGGAGGTTCTTAAAGTTGATTTTTTCTCTGGGACCTAAGAAGACCTACTTACGATACGTAGATGGAACGTACATCCCCCATAGGTACCTATTTTATGGAAGGTTCAGAAACCTATTTATATCCTATGAGACCTATGAACCTACCTAGGGCCCATAGGTACTACCTACGGCCCCGTAAGTGGGGTCATAGTTTGATGCCGACATTATTTTCTTACTTCATTTTGGATAGAATTTTTTGGTTTTCTAATTTAAACTATAAATACTCCATTGATGTTTTACTATTAATTTATGTAGTTTACATACTGAAAACATTATATTGAGTTCTAAGATACACTTTTGATCTTGGAATTCTTGTTCTTGACTTTTACGTTTTAATATTAAATTTAGATTCTTGTTTTCATTCTACTTTCATTATGAGATTATTCATATTCTTTAAATTATGAATTGTATGGGTTTTATTGTAATCATGAGAAACAAAACCTCTTAACTAGGGTTGTGAGAACCCTGATGGCATAACAAAGTAGAGGAAATGCAAAGTCTTTCTTTATTGGTGTTATTGCATGTATTGTTATTATCTTCATATTAATTTATTTCTTGGTGACTGCAGATGCTTAGAACCTACTTTTATTTGATACTAACTAGAGAGAGAGGTTGAGATTAGGAAAATAAGATCACGATAGCAATTCAAAGCTACCAACCTTCATCTAATTAACTTTAGACTGAGAAAGATAGCCAATCTGCGATCCAGGACAAGGGTTAGTAATGTAACACTCTAAAATCGAGAGAAAATTAGTGAAATTCACCAAAAGGTGTCTAGAGATAGTTGGTGATACATAACGTGTTAGATTCTCCATGAAAGGAATCGAGGTAGATTGACGAGCATGATAAGTCTACGGAGTTACGAAGTCAGGGTAAACACAATCCTGGTGTTTGTCTCATATTGATTTCAACCTAAAGTGTTCAAGCTATTGTTCAACTACTATCCTTACAAAAACAATTTAATTTGTGCACTTTTCAACTACATCAACAAGGTCTTGATGGCGATTTGTCCTATTCCCTTTGGGTTCGACCCTAACTTTTCTTTGGTTTTAAAATTTATTAGTGATCGTGTTATACTTTTTAGAAGGTGTAAATTTGAGTGACACCCTGGTTGCTAAAGAAACATTAACTTAAGCAGACAAGGTTTTCTAAAGAGACCCTCTGTTGGGTAGCCAAGGTCGCTAAAGTGACTATTGCTTAAGTGACCCCCCAAGCTGCTTAGGATTGCACCAGTAACTAAGGCATTAGATTTTGCAAAGTCCTAATAAACAATAATTAGGTACTCAGGATTCATTCAAAATCCTGTACATACAAAAGAACTATGCTACCAAACTAAATTTTATATTTTGACTCAATAGAAGCATCGAAACATTCATTCGAGATCGTCTCGATTAAATATAGGTCCAACACCAATAGTTTCATTTTAACAAAATTATTCCCAATATCCCAAAATGAGTCCAAAAGCCTTGGTTCCTGAACCAAGGATCCCTAAAGCAAAAAACCAATGTTTCAAAGCTGATAGCTCTATAGAAATTCTCATTTAAGGAATTTTAATAAAAGTTTTAGTCCAAGACTAATTCCTTAACAGCAAAAGCTCAAAAACAAGGAAATGAGCCTAAAATCCAAACGAACTATTAGATAATCAAGCTAATAGTTCCAGCAAGTCATAATTGACCTGCAGTCACTATGGGACATGTGGAAATTTATAAAATTACATAAAGTGTTATTATAATATACACTACTAAAAGAACTTTTATCCATAAAAGTCAATAGATAGAAAGATCCTAAAAGCTTGATAGGATAAGGTACAGGGTCTGCATTCCC
Organism: Capsicum baccatum var. pendulum; assembly: GCA_030864225.1. Lineage (NCBI taxonomy): Eukaryota > Viridiplantae > Streptophyta > Magnoliopsida > Solanales > Solanaceae > Capsicum > Capsicum baccatum. The sequence goes on from CM061552.1 coordinate 193,578,297, forward strand.
CGAGCATAACTCTCCGGGTCACTTCTAAGGTAGAACAATGCTTTTAAGGAATTTCACCAATGTTTTCCCTTTTTCACCAAATTGTGTTACAACTACTGTCCTTACAAACACAATTTAATTTGTGCACTTTTTGACTACATCAACAATGTCTTGATGGAGATATGTCCTATTCCCTTTGGGTTCGACCCTAACTTTTGTTTGGTTTTAAAATTTATCATTGATCGTGTTATACTTTTTAGAAGGTGTAATTTGAGTGACACCCTGGTTGCTAAAGAAACATTCACTTAAGCAGACAAGGTTTTCTAAAGCGACCCTCTGTTGGGCAGCCAAGGTCGCTAAAGTGACTATTGCTTAAGTGACCCCCAAGACGCTTAGGAAAGCACCAGTAACTAAGGCATCAGATTTTGCAAAGTCCTAATAGACAATAATTGGGTGCTCAGGATTCATTCGAAATCCTTTACATACAAAGAAACTATGCTACCAAACTAAATTTTATATTTTGACTCAATAGAAGCATCGAAACATTCATTCGAGATCGTCTCGATTAAATATGGGTCCAACACCAATAGTTTTATTTTAACAAAATTATTCCCAATATCCCAAAATGAGTCCAAAAGCCTTGGTTCTTGAACCAAGGATCCCTAAAGCAAAAAACCAGTGCTTCAAAGTTGATGGCTCTATTGAAATTCTTATTTAAGGAATTTTAATAAAAGTTTTAGTCCAAGACTAATTCCTTAACAACAAAAGCTCAAAAATAAGGAAATATGCCTAAAATATAAACGAACTATTAGATAATCAAGCTAATAGTTCTAGCAAGTCATAATTGACCTGCAGTCGCTATGGGACATGTGGAAATTTATAAAATTACATAAAGTTTTATTATAATATACACTACTAAAAGAACTTTTATCCATAAAAGTCAATAGATAGAAAGATCCTAAAAGCTTGATAGGATAAGGAATAGGGTTTGCATTCCCCGAGCATAACTCTCCGGGTCACTTCTAAGGTAGAACAATGCTTTTAAGGAATTTCACCAAAGTTTTCCCTTTTTCACCAAATTCCTTACTTCACTCCTCAAATAACCAACATTCAACCTTATCAACAAACAAGCCTCCAACTAAATCAAACACTACTAAAGCACGCAAACTCAACCAAACCATACTAAAATCACAGATATTCAAACATATCTTGGAAGAAACTCAACAAAGCTAAAGAAAATATAAGGCATAAATTATGAAACAAACTTTGAAGTCCAAATCTAACATTTATTTATCATTCCAAACCTATTATCTACTCTAATTAAATAAAATATCATCTAAATCCTATCTGTGCAATCAAAAGAACTGACCTCAAAGGAACGTAGTTGATCTTACAATGATCCATACTAGATTGTATAAGAATAAGCCCATAAAGTTCTACCTAGATATAGATGGAGATTATCAAAGCCTGTAATCTCTAGTAGAAGCTATAATTGGTTTGGATGGCCCTCCAAACTGGCAGTTGAGAATCTAAAGCACAAACTCTCAAAACTAAATGATCTGCTCTTGAATATTCCACCAACTGTGGATTAAACCATGCTAAGTCCAACTTGATAATACTCCTCCTGTTGAATAGACAATCCAAAATTCTGACAAAAATTGAGAATCAAGGTCGAGGGTAGAATAAACTAATATTGTATGCTAATGGACTATCCATTGATAATTTATCTAGCATAACCTATTTGAATTTAAGATAACTGAATTCATATGTAAAGAGTAGGAGTCAACCTATAATTGAATGCTCCACTAAAACAGATCTAGAAATATGGTTGTAATCAATTAATTTAATCTATAGTTAAAATCTCCAAACTAAAGATGAACAATACGATCTGACCTATCTAAATCTATCTTATTGGAGAGCAAGCATCTATAACCCAAATCTAGCACAACTTCTAAGACGTTTTTAAAAAGCGACAAATCTAAAATTGAAGCCTATGAGTCTTCATGGATAGAAAATACTAAAAACAATCTCACTATGAGAAACCAAGAATCCACATAACAACCCCTGCAGTGGCTGAAATTGATATGTTGCTGAAAGACAAAATCACAAGACCTTCACCTATTTGGATGTTGACCAAAACTTACATCTAGACTTAACTGTTATCAAAGCTCCATATTCAAATTCATAATATCCAAGTCTAGTCTATAGAAGGTTTTGAAAAGAAAGGAACAATAATCATTTTCTTATTTTATCAAAAGGGTGTTATTTTTTATTTTTTTGCTCCTTTTATTCCCTAGCACATCCCCTAGTTGGGAAAGTTCCTTATTCCTTCCCTCTACCTCTGGATAGACCATGACCCTTTCCTAGTCCTCTAGTCTGGGCTTCATCCATTACCTCTAGCTCAGCATCCCTAACCTATCGAAGTCTAGTCCTCATTATATATGTAAAAATGAGTGGATCGGAACTTCGAACATTGAATAAGAACAACCATCATGATAAGGAATCAAATTAGAGAATTTCTTCCTAAATATAACTTATAGCCTCTCAAACATAGATATGGACATCTACGTATCGATCCACGAAACTATACTAGAAATCCTAGTCTTACATTTATGAGATTGGTGAACCTGGATACTTTGATACCTATTTTTATGATCCAAGTGGGAAATCATCCACTAATGATAAGGTAAGTTATCCCAACATTCCTTGGTCATTTCCCATTATTTTTCTGTAAAATTTGACAGCTCTTTATTACAAATTCTTAGAAATTAGGTCTTAAAATCCTTAGATTTTAAAGGCTGATTCGGGACCCATTTTAAGCACTATTTGTAATCAACTTTTGAGCACACATTCCTTATCCTTAGGGATCTTGTGACATATTTAATTTTGAATTTGATTTGCAGACCCCACAGGCCCATTTTTTACCCAAACTCTTACCCAACATTTTATATAGCAATATGGGTTTTATTTTACTCCTATTAAAATATATATTTCTATTCTGATATCTTGGATACATTTTAAGATAATATAAAAAAGGTGAATTCGATTGGGATGATTCAAGACTTGAGGTTCAGCATCTAGACATCAGTCTATTTTTTTATGAGATAGTATAAATAAAGTTTACATGCTAGGTAAGGGTGATAGGATATATTTATAACTAGTGTATCATGATTAGCATAATTAAGGAGTTTGGGATTAGAAAGATAACCCCCACCATTAATGTGAAATACTTGTTATGACTAAGGAATCCTATAATCCTAGGTTATAAGCATGTTAACCATAACTTGATATTAAGAATCCTTTAGTATAAGATTTATAGATTATATAGGTAAATTAAATCATAGTTTCCTAGATTGTAGCATTACTATTATTCTAATTATATACTGGTGAGCCTAAGGTCATGGTTATGATACCATTTGGACTCCAAGTGAGTGTTCTATCCTTATAAACGGTGTGGTTTTAGTCTATAGATGCATATGATTGTATTGTTTGGACATTGGTAATGGCATGCATACTTTTATGTGCATTCATGCTATTTTAGGGATTTGATTACAATCAAGACCATTATTTTACAATTAGTTTCTAAAAAAGAATTTATTTCCACCTTTCACTTGAAAAATAGATTCTTTTTGAATGGGAATCGTACCACCTTACTAAATGATTTATGAGCTTTTGAGACTAAAGAATTTTTTAGAAAATTAGAGTGAGGTTGATTCTAGTTCATGTTTTACCTACTCTTTAAACTTTACTAATTTGATTAAGAGAAATTTTTATACTTTATATAATTTTATCTTGATTTAGTCTCAGAGTTGATCTCAGACAAAGGATTCATAGCTTTACATTGATTTAGCCTTGGTCAAATCTAATAAATTATTATATATATATATATATATATATAGAGAGAGAGAGAGAGAGATAGATAGATAGATAGATATATCTTCAATACTAAATGGAGTAGATTGAAGATAATAATGATTAGAAATCTTGTAGCGGGACCAAGTAGTGTATAAGAATATTAATGAACCCCCTAGGGGCCTCTTTATTTTTAAGCCGTAGTGTCGGAGAAGAGAGGTTATCGTAGTTCCTCCCTTTACGAGATATCGAGCTGGATGGGGAGTAGAAATTTGGCACATTATTGCACTTGGATCAGATATGGAACTATGGATTTACTTTGAATTCATTCATGTGAATATCCTATCACCAGTATATTGTTTGGTGCTTATATCTATCAATATTATGGAGTTTTGTACAGGTATAGGCTCTAATTATTGTTTTTTGAGTGTTGCTTGAATCTTCCATGCTTATGATGATGAGGTTGAAGGGCTCGATTAGGTATTAGTTGTCTGAACTAGTTGTTTACTTATTATTGTTACTATGGTTTTGTGATAGGTTGATTGTGTAATAGTACCTAAGGTTATCAATATGATTCTAATTCCATTACTTTATTTTAGTGAACTGCACTATGGATAGATAGCTTGTGGTTAGACATTTTTGTTATAGGACCTAATCATGCCAGCCTTACCATTCCTACTTGATTAGGATTTTCTGGTGAGGTTAAGCTGGCTACCTTAGGTTGTTACCTTTGAGTTTTTCTTATGTACCTATATTTATGTATATCTATACATATGGTATTCCTATATATCCCTCTATTCCCTAGTTCATTCATATTGTTTATGTATTCCTTGGCCTTATATACTACTATCTATCCTTCTTTCACTCTTTATTCGTATATTGACTAGTGATATATGGTATCGTACTTTAGTTCAAGAATGCAGATAGATAGGATAGTTTATTCTTTTTTCCTTACTAGCTTTATTATGCTTAATTCCTGGATAGTTACGTGTAGTTATGTTCTTTCTTAAATGTTATTTATATTTTCAATATCTTTTGAGCTCAGTCGATAATTTCCTACTAAGTACCATGTAGTTGTTACTCATAATACGCTTCTACATTCTATAAATTATAATGTGAGTCATTTTCATTGTTGTGTGCATTATGCAGAGAAGCTATGGATCAGAGATTTACGGTGAGCTCCTAGTGCTCGAAGTATTACTACTCTCTCTTTTATGGATTAGACTGGCCTATATGTTGTATTTAAAGATGGCTTGTAGTTATATTTATTCTGTATTTCTACTTGTGCTCAGATTGTATTTGTAGGACCCCATAAAATTTACAGCTTAATTCAGTCCTTTAAGCTTGTTAAGAGGCCCAGACTTAGAAAAATTCTAGCTAAGTATTCAGACTTATTGCTATTTTAGCCTTCAAAAGTTAGCAATCTTATTTCACGACCTTTACAACCCTTAAATGTTAATATCTAGGTTAATTCATGATCAAGAATGTTCGTAGGTGTTTTTGGACAAGTTTTGGAATTTTCAGAATTTGTTTGAAGCTAATTTGCAATCCTAAAATAGTGGATCAAGGTAAACTTGGATCACTGTGTCAACTATTGCGTTGATCCCAGCTCCCAGCGTTAATTTCTAGTGAGTCGACATAGACTCGACGTGATATGTTGGCTATTGCATCAATGCTAATGATGCAGCGTGTCGGCCTGTATGTCGATGTCACAGTTTTCAGTCATTAAAAGACCGCATCCTTGGGGGTATTTGGGTCTTTTTCCCCAACCTTCAACCCAAAAAAAACACAAAATTCATCCCTAATTCACAAAATAATACTCACTTTCTCGCAAAATCTCTCAAGAACAAGCCTTAGGGTTTTCAATTAAAGATTCAAAATCTTAAGAATTCTACCATCAATCTCTCAGAATTTAGGCACTAAGGTATATGAAGTGGTCAACCAAGGGTTCCTTCCACCCTTGGAGTCCAGGAATCTCTTTTGAACTTCAAGTAATTGATTTTATGATTTCCATGGTTGGAATTAATGTATATCTATGATTGCTAGTTGGATTAAGTTCCTAATTCATGATCATATATATATATATATATATATATATATATATATATATATATATATATCAAATTGATCATTATGTGTGTAGATTCATGTGAATCCATGACAAACCCTTGACTTGTGAAATTAGAGAGGTATTATGATGATCACTTGTTATTCAATACTATGTGCATATACTATGCTCACCAAGTGCTTGATAAATTGTCCATGTGAACTATTAAGAGAATAAAATCATGTCAAGTTAGCTTATGTGCAAGTTATATTGTGCAAATGTTTATCATAATGCCCCAATGAATGAATGATGATCAAGTACTTAGCTTATATGCTTCAAGTGGTTCAATGTCTCTTAATTTATGCTATCGAGTCCTGGGGGTACTTGTACCGAATAATTTAGTTGATTATTTAAGTCCATGGTTAGTCATAGTAAATTAACATTTACATCACTATCACTAGTACTCTCAGTCAGTTACAGAACTCATGAAAATTCAGTAGTACTCAGTAATCAATCTTAGTTCAGTATTCAGTTCAGAACACAGTAGTATCTAGTTCAGAACTTAGTAAATTCAGTCAGTTCACATAATTCAGTCAGTAATCAGTTCAGTACTTAGAGAACTCAGAATTAGTCAAGTTCAGTTTAGTAAAATCCGCTCAGCTCAGTTATATGGCACGATCAGTAAACCGTTCAGTCTAGCCTAGTAAAGTCTAGAATTTAATCCGGTGTCTATTCAGTTGGGAGTAGGATTCATCACCGAGTGAACCTAAGGACGGGGAATCACCTTCCTGCAAAGGGTGAAATCATTAGAAGCAATCCTTGCATTCCAGAACTACATAGCCAGCATAGGTTGAGATATTTATCTATAAGACTAGGGCTGATATATCTCATTTGAGTTTTCTACCAGCGAGGGTGGACAAAAGAGTTTTCTGTTAGAGAGGGCTAAATCGCAGCTTGTCCTTACCCGTGGCACGGTACTGACACCCTTCCAACTAGGGTTATAGGTTTGACCCTATATCAACTAGAGAAGGGGAATATCGATAAAATGATTACCTCCTACAGTCTCAGTTTTAGATTTAGTCTTAGTATAGAACTCAGTTTAGTTCTACAGATTCAGCACTATCAGACATAGTCACTTAGCTCAGTACGGAACTCAGTATGGTTCCACAGTATTCAAAACTGTCAGATACAGTCTTTTAAATAATCAGTAATTCATTATTCATAAACTCAGATATCGATTATCAGTACTCTAATTCAGTACTCAGTATTAGGATGATCTCAGTTACAGTCTATATGTTCATGCATGAACTCTTACTCATTTATACTCATGTTATTCAGTTATTATTGTTCATGCACATGAACCCAGGCATTTCATCCTACCTCACTGAGCTTATCAGTACATTCAAAGTACTGATGCATGCTTTTCTTTATTCTATGATGTCTTATATTATAGGTTCAGACGCACGAGCTCCAGAGCACCCTTAGCAGTTTAGATTCTCATATTTTAGAGTAGTGGTAAGTCCTCATAGTTCGAGGACATGCTTATTATTTATATTAATTTAGTTTTATTTCAGTAGATGGAGTTAGTTGGGGGCTTGTCCCATCAACTCCATAGTTCAGACAGTTAGAGGCTTTTTCAGACTAGAGTATATTTAGACAATTGTTCAGTTTTTCAGTACTTACATTAAGTTTTGGGATTTTGATACTGCATTCAGATTTATTTATAGATTTGAACCTTATGGCATATGTTTCTGCATATTTCTACATAATTACAGTATTTATTACTCAGTTATTGTAGCAGGTACTAGTCATGGGTTAGCTTGTGGTGTTTTAGTATTATGAGCACCGTGTAGCGTCTGGGCTACAGACTCGGGGCATTACAATATTAAAATCTCATCAACTAACTTCACTAGGTCTTAAGGATGATTTATATATTAGTCTTGTTATTACATTTAGTCCTTAACTTTTTTTCATCTTTATTGATAGTGTGTCATTAGTAGTTTCGGACTATGGATTGGCTTACCTACAGGAAGGTTATGGTAGGTTCCATCATCGCTTGAGAAATTGGTATGTAACACTAGGATAGGCATTTATCTAAGTAAAATCCATCAAAGACTTCGGTACCTGAATAAATGATTGTTTTTTCACCTAAGAGGGACCCCCAGTTCCAAATAAATCATAAAATACAAATAAACAAGAATAAAATACATAAACACTTTGAAGAAAGTCAAGGTACAATTCAACTTACCTTAAATGAAGGTACACAAGTTCAAATACCACCCAAATCCTCAACTGGAATATTGAATCTCTAGAATCAACACCAAATAAGTACATTTTAATCAAATATGACATCAATCAATTAAAAGAAAGCTAATGATATTCATATTGACCTAATTTAAAGCAAGTTCAAAAAAATAGGTAAAAAATGATAGGGGTAAAACCAAAATCTTCTTTTAGAAATATGTTCTCCAAGGTTAAAAGAATCTACAGCTGAAAACCTATGAGAAAATGAGTATATTTTGAACCTCAAATAAAAGAAACACTTAATTTACACTTTATCGAGTAAACACCCCAAAATCAAATTTGAAGACAAGAATTTGAAATGGTTTTTAGGATGAAATTAAAGAAAAGTTATAGTATAAAGGCTTAAGAACTCACCCAAGGAAGAAATCTTAAAACCCCCTTTGAAATTTCCTTAGTACTAGCTCTAGAAGACAAAACTAGAGAAAATATGATTTAGGGCCAAAAATAAAGTTAATATTACATCAAGGTCTACTGGAATTAGCGAACTCATGGCCTTTGACACAATCACAAGGTTTCTCAACCCAGACCTTTATGAATTTGATCTTAAGACCTCAAATACAAATAAGAAATAACATGATCCTTCACCAACACTAGCCCCTGGTCGCGAATGCAATGGTCGGGACAATAGAGATTCCCAAATGCAAAGAGGAAGTGAGAATATACTAGAAGATAGCTTAAAACCAGTAAGGAACAAGTCAAAACTCTCTAAACAAAGGCTCATAATTTTTCAGGAACCCACAGGAATAAACTAATAATGTTACTAGGCTAATTTCAACATTTCAAACTCAATGGCATCATCAAAGTTTTGAAAAATGGTTATTATCATCAAAAGAATCCTCGAAACACCTTTGAGGCTAAATTTAACTATTTTTCAAATAAAATATTGAAATCCCAAAAACAAACCACTTGAGACCTGAACTAACCACACTCTGAATAAAAAATTATTGTTTTAGATCTAATGGAATAGTCTAAATCCTCATTCGAGGCTTGGATCACAAAACATTGACCAAAGTTAAACTACCCTTTTTAAGTGTGCTCAAAATGACATTCATTTAAAATACTTTTGAATGCATGATAAATCGTGTCAACCGTCTCCACAATGCGTAAATGAGATAAAGCAACCACGTAGAAGGGAAAAATTGTCAAAATATAAAAAAAAATTTAATTTTAATATTAGGGTCATTATAGTTGGTCAACTGGTCAAATTATATAATAATATTAAGCTTTGAGTAGATTTTTATGTTTCATATAATTTATCACCTTAATGATTTGCATCTATTAGTTTCTGCATGTCGCCCTATCTCTTTCAATCCAAACAAGTAATATCAGATCTAGTAATTAAGATTGAAGATAATTTAAGATCAATGATGTAACCACTTGATGATAATAAAGGGGTTTTTAATCAAAAAACAAAAAAAAAATCAGAGTACTACAAATGAAAACAAATCTCAATCATGTTCTCAAAATCTTGACATTACATCTTTGAAAATAAAGTTCACTTTTAATCATGCCAAATACTTATTTTTAACTCAAAAGTGCTACAATCTTTCTAACCTTAATAGATTCTATTTGTAAGAATTCCAAGCAATAGTATAGAGATATTATGTAAAGAACAAATATCATGCATGTTACATGAAGAATATGGATCGAATATTTTTAAGACAATTAATACAAAGGGGGAGAATTGTTAGGACTTTTTGTCCTAATTTTCTTACCAAATTTAAGTTTAATTTTTCTTTGAAGGAAAGTCAAGGTATTACCAGATTACTTTTATTTTTTCTAAAAGAAAAATATAAAGGACTTTTATATTTGGCTAACCTCTTTCAAAGTGAAAATGTTTGGAACTCTATAAATTAAAGATCTTTTTCTTACACTGATGTCACCCAAACTATACCCTCCAAGAATATACAATATGGTCGCTGTCAAATTATAGTAACCCAACTAGGTTGGGGTTGATCCCACAGGGAATAGGTCGAATTTGTCTCTCAAACTTGGTGAAGTAGCCAGAAGTGCACAAGAGCAAATGGGAGGATTTTATAGTAAATAGTGAAAAGTAACAGTTTGTGAAAGTTTTTGGTTCTAAAAAATCTAAGAGAAATAGTAGGACTGTTTTCCTCTAGCTTCCTAACTGGGTAGGATTCTCATGCTCAATCCAACTATCTATCTGCGACACATGCATAATCTAACAAGCTAGGTATTGCCAACCATCTTGTGAACGCTTTGGAAAATCTCACCCTTCAACTTGTGAGTCTTAGTATTTCTCCTTGCTGACCATTGTCTTTAATCCCGATTTAACTATCACCTTTTACATATCAAGTTATTAGACAAAAGCTATTAGTCTTAAATCACTATTGTCATCTTCTTTTCCTAATCTCAATCTCTCTTGTGAGGACGATCTCGAATATAAGAAAGTTCTAGGCATTGGAAATGGCAAAGAAAGAAATTAAACTGTAGAAGATCATATTGATAGTGTAAATAATCATCTAGAAGAACCTCGCACTTCTCTTGCTTTGTTATTATGCTAGGGTTCCCACAATACTACCTAAGGGATTTAGCCTCTCATGGTTGTAAGAAATGCCATGGAATTTAATAAATAAGGCATATAAGTAATCTCACAATAATAAAGAATAAAATACAAAATGTTAAATCAATTAATCAATCAAACACCAAGAACAAAGGGATTCCAAGATCAAAGGTTAATCTTAGAATCTAATATATGTTTGTAAATAGTATGAGTGTGTAAACTGACAAAAAATGTCTAAAGAGTATTTATAGAGTACATAAAAACCCTAGAAATCTAAACTAAAACATATAGGAAAAACTATTTTGGTGGCCACTTACGACACCATTTACGGGTGTAAGTGGCATCGTAGGTGATAGGCTCCTCGAATCATCTCTAATTTCTCATGCACTAGTACCTATAAGGCATCAGTGGTGCCGATGTCCCATAGGCTCCTCCTCATAAGTACCAGAGGATCCTCAATCCTAAAACTTCTCTGAACTTTAATGTTCTGCAACTTATGTGACTTAGGTGTTCCATATTAAGTGGCACTTATGTTCCATATGTTCTCCTTCATCCGTGTCAGATCAAGACTTCACTTTCAAGTTCTCTGAATCTGGTTCTTCTGAGACCTACTATATCTATCTATGCCAAGTGCTACCTATGCCATGTAGGTATCCTCATAAATAGGATTTTCTACCATATTGACTCATTTTCTTCATGTTAATCTCTAAAACCTAGTTCTCTGCAAAATAGACACAAAACCCATCATAACTACCAAAATAAACCTAGGTACTTGCATAGTTTTTTATTTGAAGCATTGAAAGTGCCATGATAGCATGGTATATCAATACCCTCAAGTTAGAACATTTTCATGTCCTCGGGTGACAAAAATACAACAATGATGCTTAACCAAAAGAAACATAAGATACTTATGGAATTCAATCTCAAATTTAGTTCAAAAACATCAACCCCTCCTATTTTTAATCTTTTCAAACCTAACTCTATGAATCAATGCACCCCAACAATGTGACACAGGGGAACAAAGTTATGGTATTACATTAGCAATACATAATAAAGCTTGTATACAAATTACACTACACAAATAGATAAGTAACTATAAACACAACCCATGTACCCTCACAACAAAGAAGTCTCACTCACTCAATATAATCATGTATGTTAATGCACGGACAATCGCAAGAAACTCTCACTCATAAAGAAGTTCCAACAATGTGCACAGAATACCATAAGCTTGATCTTATTTTATTTATCTTAGTTTTCAGACAGTCGGAATGGAAAACCTATAGGACTTTACTTTACTTGTAATATTGTCTTGGGGGTTGTTGTGGTAGATTTAAGAATTTAGTGACTAAGCCTACTTGTCACTACCATTATGTTAGGGGCCTACTTATCACTTAATTTTTCATTTATTCCACCCTCATTTCTCCTTTTTTTCCTTTATTGCTAATTGAGGTTGGGTGCGGTTTCTCTTGTTCTTTATTTTTTTCTTTTTCTTTTTTATTTTTCCTTTTTTCTTTTTTCTACCACACTCAACCTTACTTTCCTTTTTCTTATTTTTTCCTTTCTGCATGCCCACTTTTAATCACGCACCATTATGATAGCCACCCTCAACTTAGGCGATTTTCTTGAGTTGTGGTGCACATGCCAAGGGAGGACCAAAGCTAAAACATATTCATTGTAACTAAAATGGAAAGGTGAAAGGTAGGAAAAGGGAAAATAGGTTGTATAGGCTCAAACAGGGATATAGGGATACTTTTTCCCATTTGGAAGGTAGTTTAGGCAAGAAGTGGACTAATTCAAGAACGGCTTATGATCCTTTCCTAATCAACTATCATATAGCCTAGGCAAGGCTGACATTCCATGTTCTGAATTCAACACACATTAGGAACTAAGTAAGCATCTCACACACACATAGAATGAGGTTTCATAACAAGCTACTACCTATCAAATTCATGAAATTGCTAGCTATGATTATTATGTCCCTAATCCTAATATTGTAATGAGATTCACAGTGGTCATATATATATACACATCATGCAGTTCAAAACAAATTTTAAAGGGCTATTATTTTTCTACCACATTTATGCACAAACAAACAAAACACATCAACTACCCATTGGTACTTATTTTCCTCCAAGTTAAACAAAATAAAACATATACGACAAAATATTTCCTAGATTTTCCTGTTCTACTATCATAATGCGGCCGACAAGAAAAGAAGCATGCAACAAAACCCGCGGTGACAATGGTACACCACCACCCCAACAAATAGACTACGCACTATCCCCAGCATGTAACCATGATATACAATTTATGAGTGAAGACATATATGACATGCACTAGGCGTCCGTCTAATGCTCGTTCCCATGAGGGGCATCTAGTATCTTAATTGGTGGAGGTGGTAGTGGTGATAGGGCACTATTAAAAGTTGTACCCGCTGTAATCTCCATTCATCACACTGCATTATCTACTCTGGACATAAATGACTCATGGGCAGCCCTTTTTAAAGTCTGATCATAAGGAACAGTAGGGTCCTATATATCCTTTGATCTATCTCTCTTGGTACTAACAATCAAGACCATCTCTTCCTCTATGAATAAATCATAGTACCTAAGGTCGCATGGAGCCATAAATTGAGTAGATGAAGGGATAACTAAAGGAATGGAAAGAATCTATCTCTCAATGAAAGAGTGTACCTCTGCCCATAGTGTGGACACCTTCTCCCTAATGTCAAACAACTTTGGAACCAGTATATATTAAAACTATGCACTAACCCGCCCCTTCAAAGCATCGATCCCAGCATACAAATCACTAGTGAAATCCATTATCTCAACTCAAAGCACAACCCATATTTGAGTCTTAACGGTCTCTAACATCATTCGAACCCAAGGTTGAATTTGTACATATAATAAAGTCAGCTCAAACTAACCATTAGTAAGAAGGGTGATAGTTATATTCTGCCACTTCACTAGGGTCTATAAAAACTCATAGAGTACTGAGTTTGGGATGCCCTCTCAATGTGGGGCGAGAAGGCATAAAAGATACCCCAACTAGCTCAATGTGGAGGTTTGGGATGAAGTAGAAGTAGTTGGATCCCTCTCAACATCAATAGCAATCTCAGGAGTATCTCTATATTCACCTATATCAATATTAATGCCCATATCATCCATATTAAAGTTTAGACTATAAACATACTCTAATAGAGCTAGAGGGCCCTCAAACTAGGATAGAATCATAGTCGGAGGTGCCCAAGATCTCTAGGAAAGGACTGGGTTCGTCAGATCTTTGGTCATGCTAGTATATGCTATGCTCGTTACCTCAAGTCTTCTATATACATTCTAAATAGTAGGTACGCCTGCCTTTTTATATAACATTTGAACTAGGCAAGGGAAGGAAAAGAGTGGTTATGTTCCTAAATGACCGCACATACATCTCATATCTGATAAGTGGTGCAAAGTCAACCTCATTTCCTTTTAACAAACTCACAAATAGTGAAGCTCAATCAAATGTAAAAAGTTTGTTTGATGAAATCGGACACAATTGGAATTGTACCACTGTTATCCAAAACATAAAGGCAAAATACAGCACCGCCTTCTTAATATCCCCTTTACCCTAATACAGGGAGAATCATCACCTAAGTATGAAATCTAGTTGGCGATCTATCACACCAAACCCAAATTTTGTTGTCTATAATTAGCATATCACATGGAACGTCTGTCTCGGGTTAATCTCAACTAGAAGTCACACTATGTTGTATACATTAGAGTATATTGTTAGGCCTAAAGAGAACTCGGTGGATAGCTGATACTAAAATATCACCCTACACTCTTCTCACTAATGTATTCTCTAACTGGGGCTACTTTATTCCTCTACTACCTCTAGGTATAGTAAAAGAAATTATGGCAATGTAGAAAGAGTAGAACTCCATAACCAAGTCCTAGTTGTATGATCCCTGGGGTCAAGTCATTCACCTTAACTGATAGTGCTCATAATAGGCTTGTAGGTCTAGTGCTCCTACAATTACTAATAACTAAAATCTCCGCTCGACCTAAATAGTCCTCTTAGGCTGACCCATTCAGTAATAAGTTGTCCCACTCATAAATCAAATACATCCCCTCTACACACTCTATCAAATTTATCTCAGCTAATGGCTCAGCTGAGACATGTTTAGAGGCAGAAGCGGGGTCAGTCGAAGGTAAAATGAGAGGTTGAGGTCCTATATAGGGAGCTTTATAATAGGTTCTTAAGATAATGATACCAGATGAGGTACCTGAGTTTTACCATCCTCAGACTGGGGTACTATTAATGTTAACTGACTATCTGATGATGACTGCTCCACCTTTGACCCCTCCTTAGACTATGGGTCCTATATGTCCTTCTCCTCAACTATACAAGAAAAAGATCTAGACTCAATCTTCTGTCCTATATTTGACTTCACTTCCTCAAAACCATCATAGAAGCATTCTCTCCCTCCTTATATTGGGGAGAGTGTGGTGATAAAGACCTAGCTGACTTTATTCTCGACTTAGGAATTTGTCTCTCTGTGGCTATCAGGACCTCACACTGTGTAGATATAGTCTGAGTGCTCGGCTGAGTCTTTATAGGGGCAAGTTGGGTGCCCTTGATGCCCAAAGTGGTTGCAACAATGACTGCATCTTCATCTTGTCTTTTCCACCTAGTCGGTGGAGCCTCTAGTCTATTCAGGGCTATCGGGTACTCCTCCACTTAGCCACTATGCTTAGGGGACTCATCATAAAGCCTCTATTGTACCCATTTCCTCAAGGTTCCCTTGGGTGCCATAGTACATGAAAAATTAGTTGTTAGTTCTTGTAATAGAAGTGGAGAATGAAAATTTTGAAAACAATGAGAACCTTTAAGGTGGGACACCTATGAAGGATACCAACGGTTCATTGGTTCCAGTTACGGTCCTTAGGTGGCCTTTGTAAGTTCCAAAATACTCCCTGAACATTCAAGGCTTCAAATCTGACACCTTAGAAAGTACTTACGGACCGTAAATACTACTTATATGGCTTGTAAGTGCCATTATAGGTACCCTTCCGGAGGTAATTTAATTTTTTCAAATTTTACATCCTCATGCAGTGTATTTAGCCTATTCAAGTCCCATTTTGCACACAACAACATTTATCAAGTTTACAAGCATAGGAAAGGCACATGAAATTTTTAGGTTTACATTAACCTTTTCAACTTCTACTTCCATTTACGGCATGATCACATGTTATTTTTTAAAGAAAAATGAACCAATTTAAACTTTTATATTATTCTAGGCTCCTACAAATAAAATTTTTGAGTTTCACATAAGTTTTAAGCAATTTCAAGTACCAACTCACTTTTTTTTCATTAAATTACAATAAAATACTAGTAGGAGCCAAGTTATTAACCTTGATTTGGAGATATGGAAGTAGAAAACCGAATAGGTAAAGAAAACCCTAGCCTTTGAATGTTCCTAAGCATGAAAGTGATGGGATAATGAAGGGGCTTTACCTTTTATAGAGTTAAGAATGGAGTTAAAGAGTTTGAATATGAGTGGGAGTAATAAATTCTAAGGATATGGAGTATAGGATTTGAATTTTAAGCATTTAGAAATATTGGTAGATGATGGTAGGTCTGTTTGGGTCGAATCCACTTGGGTCCAGCCTAGATTTTTAAAATTTTGACCTGAGATTTTATTCACATACGGTACCACTTATGGCTAATTAGTGGCAGCTCATAAGTGGTAAATAATTTTTTGTCCTTATGAACTATTTGTTCTGACACATATGACACCACTTACAAGGTTATAATTGGTACTTACATCCCTCGTAAGTGGCTTCGTAATTAAAATTTCAAAGACCTAAAAATTCATAGATTTTTACTCTGACTATTATTACATCATTCACCTTGCTTCATTGGGACTTATGATCCCCATAAGTGGGTCAATCCCTTACCTCAAATTTTTTGAATTTTCAAATGTTTTACTATTCTCCAAGTGGTTTCTCATGTTTTACACCTACAAAAAGAAAACAACATGAACAAAAAAATAGTGGGTCACCTCCGACCCAATGCTTGATTTAACATCACGATATGGCTATGTTGGTTGCTTAGATTTCACCAACAAGCCCAGGGGTTGCCTACCATAAAGTAGCTAATTTAACATCATAGAACAACTCAGTTTCCTTGGCTACTCAAACTTTGCCAAGGCTTATATCAGTAACCACTTTCAATTCATCAGTATTACCCCAAATAGTGCTTGATACGCTACCTATTCACCTTGAATGGGGCTTTACTATCTTGTTTCAGCTTGAGAGCACCATATGGAAACTCCCTAAGCATGGTGAATGGTATGTATCACTAACACTTCAACTTGCCAAAAAATAAGCAAAGTCTTGAATTATATAACAAGACCATATCACCTACATCAAACACTCTATTCTCAATTTTATTATCATGATACAACTTCATCTTTTCTTTGTATAGAGTAGAACTCTAATAAGCATGGGGCCAGAATTCATCCAACTAATTCACCTTCCTCATTCTCAACTTAGTTGTATGATGCCACTCCAAATTAAGCTTTTTCAACGCCCATAGATCCTTATGCTCAAGTTTAATCGACAAGTGGAATACCTTGTCATACATAAGCTGATATGGAGAGGCACCTATGGAGGTCTTAAAAGTTATCTAGCAAGCCCATAAAAAAACATCTAACATCCTTCAGTTAGCCCTATTGGCATTCAAAATTTTTGCCAGTATGGAATTGATCTCTCTATTGGAGACCTCAACCCGTCCACTCATTTGTAGATGGAAAGATGTTTCTATCATCTGCTTCAGACCATATTTTTCGAGCAGGGCCTTGAAAAGGAAATTGTAAAAGTGAGAGCCACCATGACTAATACTCATATGTGGTGTGCCAAACTAAGAAAATATGTTCTTTTTCAAGAATGCAGTGATATTTTGACCCTCATTGTTGGGAAGTGCAGCTGCCTCTACCCTCTTCAAAACATAGTCGACCGCTATTATAATGTACTTCATCCCATAGAAGCTCACAAATGGGCCCCTGAAATCAATTCCCTATATAATAAATAACTCCAAATCTAAGATAGGTGTCATGTCTCCATGAAATATTTCCTTTTCATTGGCACTGTTCATAGGATTGAGAAAAGTCATGAGCATATTTGTCGATAGTTGGCCAATAATACCCACACTATAGAATTTTTTGGGCTATGACGGTACTATCATGATGACCCTCAACTGGCAATCAATGAAGAGACTCAAGGATTCTCGTCATCTCCACCTAGAAAATATATCTGTGAATAAAACTATTCACATAAATCCGAAAAAAATATGGCTCATCCCAAAAAAATTTCCTCACATCATGTATAATCGTTTTCGTTGATGGAATGAAAAATTTTCCAAAACAAGATCACTTACCAAAAAGTTGGCAAAATCAGCAAACTAGGGGATTAAGTTTTAAGATACTGCCAAGATCCACTCATCTGGAAAAGTATCATTTATGTTAAGCTCATCCCCGAACTTCTACATTAACTCCTCCTCAAGGTGAGATAATTGATCAGTAACCTAGTTCTCAGTGTTTTTCCGATCTTTTACCTCAAAACAAATTCTTGCAATAAGAGGACCCAACATATAAACCTCAGTTTAGCATCCTTCTTTAACATTATATACCTCAAAGTTGCATGATTTGTGTGAACTATGACTTTGGTCCGTATCAAATAGGACTAAAACTTCTTACAATAAAAAACCACCACAAGAAACTCATACTTAATGACCATATAGTTATTTTTTCTCTGGTTCAATTCCTTGTTGTCATAATAGATACGGTGAAGTATTTTCTTATGTCTTTGCCCTAAGACAGCACCTAAGACCACTCTACTAGCAT
This sequence comes from Capsicum baccatum var. pendulum, assembly GCA_030864225.1. NCBI lineage: Eukaryota > Viridiplantae > Streptophyta > Magnoliopsida > Solanales > Solanaceae > Capsicum > Capsicum baccatum. The sequence continues at coordinate 193,596,894 of CM061552.1, forward strand.
CACACATAACCTCAAATGGTAAAGACTAATCAAAGGACACAATAATGAGAGTTGAGACCAACCTCTCCTTAAGGCACTCAAAGGCCTTGAGACATGCCTCATCAAATACAAATTTCACCCCCTTCTCTAAAAGCTTGCATAAAACATTAGCAATTTTATTGAAGCACTTGGTGAACCTCCTATAAAGCCAGCATGACCTAAAAAGATTTGGATACCTTTAACAAAGTTCAGAGGAGGTAAATTTTCAATCACCTCTATATTGGCTCTATCTACCTCAATACCCTGCTTTGGGATTTTGTCACCAAGAACAATACCTTTTTCACATTAAAATGGCATTTTTCCCTATTTAACACCAAATTACACTCCTCACATTTTTAGAGTGTGTTGGCTAAATAGGCCAAACAGTCATCAAAGGAGTCCCCAATGACCAAAAAGTCATCCATGAATACCTCTATAGTTTCTTCCACCATGTAAAAAAATATAGATATCATACACTGTTGAAAGGTGGTAGGAGCACTACATAGTCTGAATGGTATCCACTTGAACGCAAAATTCATATATAGGCTAGTAAAAGTCATCATTTCCTGATCCTCAAGAGGAATATAAATCTGATTGTATTCATCTTCCTATAATACATACGTACTCTCCATCCAACAATTGGTATCATAGGCACCAATCCATTTTTCTCATTAGGGACCATAGTGATCCCACCCCTCTTAGGTACACACTGAACTAGGTTGATCCATTTATTGTCCGCAATAGGGTAAACAACTAGGTTGATTCAACTGACGTTGGTTCTTGATGTTGGGTATACACTATGGTTCAAGCTATTTCTTATGAGTGTAAATATCAGGTAGAATCTTCATAATGTCTACAATAGTCTATCCGATAGCCATCTTGAACCTTTGCAACACAAAAATTAATGATTCAATCTATGTATCTAATAAATCATTAGCAATAGTGACTAGCAAAGTATTGTCAGCCCCCAAAAATGTATAACAGAAGTGATATTGGAGAGCCTTCAATTCTAAGAATTATGGCTCCTTAATAGATGGTCTTTCTAGAGAAGTGGTTCTATTCTTCATATCAATATCTAGCATTTTGGATCTTAATTATAAGAATCTAACCATACAACACGTTCACTATCTCATCATACTCATCAATGCCATCACTGTCTAAGTTCATAATAACTGTTGCTAACATCTCAACCCCAAGTCTCTCTTTAATAGGCATAGTCATACATTATCATCAACAATATTAATCATAGATACCTCTCTTATTTCCTTTGATTGTCACATAGAATACCAAGCATTAAAAGCAAATTGCTTATCGATGGGTTTGAACTTCATCTGCCCCATCTCCAAGTCAACCAAGGCTCATCCTATAGCTATAAAAAGCCTTCCCAAGATAATAGGGACTTCAAAGTCCACCTCATAATTAAGGATCATAAAATCAGCTGGAATATAAAGGATGCAACCTTTACCGAAACATCATACAAAATACCAACTGATTTCTTCATAGTCTTGTCAGCCATCAATAACCTCATGGATGTAGGTTTGGGTGCCACCAACCCCAACTTCTTGTACACTTCTAACGGAATGAGAATGATACTAGCTTCCAAATCACATAAAGCTCTAGAGAATTTGAAGGACCCAATGGTACTTAGAATAGTAAATGCTTTGGGGCCCTTCTTCTTCTCAATCAATACATGAGAAAAAATGGCAATGCAATTATGAACATTATCAGCGCTCAAAACTCACCATCCACTTTTGAGTAACAAAATACTTCATGAACTTAGTGTAGACAGACATTTGCTTTAATGCTTCTACAGGAAAAATATTAACAAGCAGTTCTTTCAACATCAACATGAACTTTTGATACTTCCCTTCCTCTTATTTATTCTTCAAACTTTGAGGAAAAGGTGGGTGAGGTTGTTGAATAGTCTTTAATACCGAATCATCTACCTTTACCATACATTTATCCTACTCAACTCTTTTATCAACACTCGTCAATTTTTGTGATGACTAACCACTAGTCACAAGCTTTTAAGATTCTACTTTGAGAGCCTCATATAAATCAACCACATCATCCCTATCTTCATCAATTACAGGCATGAGAGGATCAATGGTGGCCTTATCACAAATGAGTGGTTCTTGCCAAATAGTGACTATCATTCATTGAATTCTACACAGTATTACTTGTAAGTATATTCAGTTGATGTTGATTCAACATCTCTATCATCTGAGCAAATACTTCTCAAGTTGTTTGATTATAGTAGCATACGATTCTACTTTGATGCCGTTTTATTATACTGGTAAGTGTTCCCTCTTATCACGCAGGTGACCCGGGTTTGATCCCCGAGAATAAAGCTAAAATTTGATGTCGCCCAAATTATACCCACCAAGGAGATACAATACGGTCGTTGTCATATTATAGTAACCCAACTAGGTTGGGGTTGATCCAAAAGAGAACAGGTCGAATTTGTCTCTCGACTTTTTGAAGTAGCCAAAAGTTTTAAAAAGTTAATGGGAAGATTTAGTAGTAAATAGTAAAAAGTAATAATTTGTGAATTTTTGTGGTTGTAAAAAACTAACATAAATACTAGAACTCTATCCCCCTGGTTTCAAATCTCAATAAATTTCTCGTGCTCAATCCAACTATCTCACCGACACAGATGCAGAATCTGAAAAGCAAGATATTACCAACCTTCTTGTGAATGCATTGGTAAATCTCATCCTTCACCCTGTGAGTATTAGGGTGTCAACTTAATCAACCTTATCTTTTACCCTAGTTTAACTATTACCTTTTAGGCATCAAGTTATTAGATGAGAGTTGGTAGTGTCGAATCATTGTTGTAATCTTCTTTTCCAATCTCAATCTGTCTTATAAAGATTATCTTAAATAAAGGCAAGTTATTAGCATTGGCTGCCGCTAAAAAAACAACTAAACTAAAGAATATCTCAATGCATGTGTATATAATGATCTACAAAAACCTCATACTTTCTCTACTTTGTTATTCTCTTAGGGTTTCCACAACCCTAGTTAAGGGATTTAGTTGCTAATAGTTGCAAGAAACTCTATGGAATTCAATAAAGAAAGCATAGAAGTAATCTCACAATAATGATTAATAAAATCCAAAGTGACAAATTAATTAATCAACCAAAAACCAAGAACAACGGGATTCCAAGATCAAAAGTTAATCTTAGAATCAAATATGTGTTTATTAATAGTATGAGTGCATAAACTAACGAAAAAACCTCAAAAGAGTATTGGTAGAGTTCATAAAAATCCTAGAAATCTAAACCAAAACATACAAGGAAAACTAAGTAGGTGGCCACTTATGGTGCCACTTACATGTTGTAATGGCACCTACTCCACGTAGGTGGCCATTGTAGGTGACAGGCTCTTAAAATCTTCAACAATTTCTTATGCATTGGTACCTATGGGAAATAGGTGGTACTAACGCCCTATAGGTTTCCTCCTCTTTAGTACCAAAGGTTCCTAAATCCTGTAACTTCTCTGAACTTTAATGTTCTACAAAATAGGTGACTTAGGTGCTCCATCGTAAGTGGCAATTTATGTGCCATATGTTCTCCTTTGTTAGTGTCTGATCAATACTTCACATTCAGGTTCTCTGAATTTTATTCTTTTGAAACGTATGACAGCTTCCTATGCCACGTAAGTGCTACCTATGCCATAAAAGTTCTACCTATGCCACATAGGTTGCCTCGTAAGTAGGCATCTCTACAATCTTTACTCTTTTTCTTTCTGTTAACGTCTAAAATTTAGTCTCATGCAAAATAGACACAAAACAAATCATATCTTTCAAAAAAAAACAAAGTACTTTCATATATTCCAGTTTTAAGCATCAAAAGTGCCATAAAACCATGGCACAACATACACTAACAACACAATGACATCCAAAATGTAGTTATTAAAGAGTTTTATATAGGAGGAGATTATTCTGTTGATATTTTTTTTTATTATCTATTAGATTCATCTTTATATGACAAGTCATTAATTTAATGACTTGTTAGCACCTTTTAAGCATAAATTATCATGCTTTTCTATTGATTTAGTGTTAATCTCATGTATAATGGTCATTTGTGCAGGTAAAGGTTGAAAATAATGAAGATCAAGTTATTTAATTCATTAGGAGGTCAAATATGAAAGAAAAAAGCCTTAAAGTTCACATGGATAAGTTGGGAGGCCACTTTCTTGATGGCCAAAATAGTGTCATTGGTGCCCAAGGTACACCCCACTTGCAGCTAATCTGCTCTGGATCTACTGAAGTAGATCAACTGTACTGTATAAATTTCATAATATCTAGAAAATGGGAATTTGAGGTCAAAGGGGAGGTTTGGAATTTTTGTAATGTCTATAAAATTGGAATTTAGGGCCAAAAGGGGGTTTTCATCCCATTTCTACCATCATTGAACTATTATTGTATTTTTCATGAACTAGGAAACACTAGGGAGACTCTCAAGTGAAGAATTAGTGGCTTTTATTGATGATTTATTAAAATTATAGATTTGATATAGTATTCACTTTACTTTCTATGGATTAATTTGATGAAAATGTTGATATATCTCTGTCTCTCTCTATGAGTAGCTAATTCTTCTTCTTGAGATAATGCTTGAATATGTTATGATTAGTGCATGGGGTTTGCTTATTTGTCTTTCTAATTTGCTATTTTATATGGTTTTTATATTTATTCCATGTTTTAACTAAGAATTGGGAGTTGCAAACCTCAATTAGCATTGAACCTATATTATTCTTTACTGAGTAGATGTGGGTGAGAATGGATATTAACAATAACTTGAATTAGTTAATTTAATAGCATCTCTTAGACTTAAGGGTGTTAATTGAGGCCATAAATTGATAGTATTATTACACTTATTAGATGTTCAAAAATATCCGTGTTTGCTATAAGATGTTTTATTAACAAATTGACACTAATACCTTTATATCTAGCCTACCCATAACTTCTAGCTAAATATGAACAAACAATCAAATACCTATGCATGAACCTAGACCTGTTAAGGCATAACCCCAAGTCTTATATACACTTGCTTAATCTCTAATTATTTCTATCTTACAAATAGTACTCTCAAAACAACAAAACTATTAAATTCAACATTATTCAACCAAACCCCTAAGTTTTTCTTTCATGTCTTTTTCCTATGCATTATGGGTCAACTCCTAGTTGACTTCTAATACTCTCTAACATTAAAATTCTTTTCTCACTCGTTGCTGATTCGAACACAGCTCTATTGGGTTGCTAAACTGATGACAATCGTTTACTTATCCTTTCTTTTCTAACCACAATACTATTGCCTTGTTTTTTTCCTCCGACGTTTTTCCTGTAGTAATTGGGTCAAAACTCAAATTCCTTGTTGGGCTTCTTGGCAGTTTCGTTCCTTCCTATTATTAGAAGGTGGGGTGGTAGTTTTCAGGCTATTTGAGGAGTTTTGGGACTCCACCCCCACGTTCTATACCCTTTTGACGATATCCCTATTCTGAACCTCACTTTCGTGTCTCCTTTTTCTTGATTTTTATCTATCCTTCTATCCTGTCTCTTTTCTCGGGTTATCTTCTTTCCCTCTCTAATTCTTTGTTCTAATCCTCTCTATTTGCAGCTGCTTTGTTTTGAGAACATGTTTAAAATTGGGATATTATTATTATTTTTATTAAGTGGTGTTGATGGGCTAGGAGTGAACTGGGGAACAATGGCAACCCACAAGTTGCCACCAAAAACAGTGGTACAGATGTTGAAGGACAGTGGTATTCAGAAGGTGAAGTTATTTGATGCAGATCAATCCACCATGAGTGCTCTTGCTGGTAGTGATCTTGAAGTTATGGTTGCCATTCCCAATGATCAGCTTTCTGCTATGAATGATTATGATAGAGCTAAAGATTGGGTCAAACGCAATGTCACCCGCTACAATTTCAAAGGAGGTGTCAACATCAAGTACGATTACTTTTTCCTTTGTTCCTTTTCCGTTGAGGGGGGAAACGAAACTTTAATGGGTTATCTTGTTGTTAAGTTGGACACTTTGTTTTTGCCCCTTTTTCTTTACTTTGATTGCTGTAATCCTGTTCTACTTCTTAGTTAAACTATGCCTTTTATTTACTTTGATGGCTGTAATCTTGTTCTACTTCCCAATTAAAATTGATGTGTTTAATGGTTTAATGTCAAGTATGATTACATTAAGCATTTGTTGAAGGAGTGGCTTCTTTTATGCTCTTCTTGCTTCTAAAGCAAATGCTTGATATGTGGAATATACTATGCTCCAAATTGCTTCAAAATCTTTCTTGTTAGTTATGATATGTATTAAAGGAAGTTAGGAAGAAAAGGCTTTGGAGATAAACTTGGGCTTTAAAAGGGAAAGAGAAGAAGAAATAGAATCTTTTTCCCCCTTCAATTCCATGTTTTCGTATGAGGGTGAGCCTTGACATAGCCATAGAGTAGTTGCTCATAAGTCATGAGTTCGTGGTGTACCTCTCTGTAGAAATGCAAGAGGAAGGTTGCATAGGACTCCCCTACCCCCACATCAGCCATGGAATATTTCTTTCACGGGTTAAGTCCTTTTGAGTGCATATTCATTCACTGCAAAAATAATGTTAAATTGGAGTTTAAGTGGAAGCTATCGTTTAGACTACCTTAAAGTTTTAATCTTATATATACTTAAAGATATAAAAATTATAGATATTAAGAAAATAATATTAGAAGAAGACTGTACAAATATTGTGGTTAATCTTTAAGCAGAGATTTTTTTGTTTTAAAAGAGTAGTGCCGTGGCTCAGGTTAATCTATTTTGAAGTGCAGTAAGATAATCATTCTCTTCTGTCTAGAATCTTTTTTCCTATTTCCACCTTCTCTTTGTGTATTCACTTTCATTCGGGCTGAAACGTCGAGTTCATTCATTTTCTTTTGAACTGAAACATCCAGTTTGACTTTCGAAATTAAGGTAGTGTTTGGTTGAAGTTTTGGTTACCTTTGCATTCAAGCTCTACCGTAGATAAAAGCCCGATATTTAAGTGGAAAAGGTTAGACATCTGGGTCCATTAACCCAAGTTTTGAGCCGTATCCCCCTGGCCCTTGGAAATTTCTCGATTATCAAAAAAAATATATAATAAGATAAAGAAAGAAAGAACAAGTGATGGTTAGCTTGATCCATACAAAGTGAAGGAAAATAGTGAGTTACATCTATGAACTCTTATGGCTTAAAATTTTATGGCCTTGAAATGCTATTTTGATTCTTATATCATTTTAGTAATGATCAAACAATTACTTGACTTTCAAAGCTTTGAACTTGATTATGCAGAAGTTACAATTTTTTTGTTATTTTTAAGCACTCTTCAAACTACACTTAATTCTTTTCCTTATATGGGAGAATCTTTTTTCATTTGTACCGGATCTTTAGTTTTGTCATTTAGAGTAGTGAAATCTGAAATCATATGATGCAATAAATGGTTGAAAATTGAAGATATTGTAGATTGCAGTTCATAGACGATTTTGTGCTTGTAGTGTATAAAAAAATTTCATTGCTACTTTCTCCTGGCCTTCTCGTCAATTAAAATTTACTTACTTTTCAAACGAAAGTGTGTATAAGCATTTCAAACTTTTATATAGTTTCATATAGCTGATTACTATCTAAATTTCTGCATCTTAATCTCGCTGCAGATATGTTGCAGTTGGTAATGAGCCTTTCCTGACATCCTACAACAACTCCTTTCTTAACACGACCTTCCCAGCACTTCAGAACATCCAAAATGCTCTAAATGAAGCAGGACTTGGGAGCACCATAAAAGCAACTGTACCTCTAAATGCTGATGTTTATTTCTCTCCAGACGACAATCCCGTACCATCTGCTGGGAGATTCCGAGAAGACATTAATGATTTAATGACCCAGATTGTTCAATTCATGAGCCAGAACAACGCACCTTTCACAGTAAACATTTACCCCTTTCTAAGTCTTTATGCCAACGAGCATTTCCCCGTTAATTTTGCCTTCTTTGATGGAGCCAGTAACCCCATTGTTGATAATGGATTCACATACACCAATGTATTTGATGCCAACTTTGATACCCTGGTATCAGCATTGAAAGCAGCAGGTGTTGGTAATATGACCATCCTTGTTGGGGAAGTTGGATGGCCCACGAATGGAGACAAAAACGCCAATGTCGATCTTGCTTATCGGTTCTATAAAGGACTGTTACCCCGGCTTGCAGCCAATACAGGAACACCTCTTCGGCCTGGATATATCGAAGTTTACTTGTTTGGGCTTATTGATGAGGATGGTAAAAGTATTGCTCCTGGTAACTTTGAGCGTCACTGGGGAATCTTCCGGTATGATGGACAGCCAAAGTTTGCCATGGACCTTACGGGTCAGGGACAGGATAAGTTTCTTATGGGTGCACAAAATGTGGAATATTTATCCAAGAAATGGTGCATGATTAATCCGAATGCCAAGGACTTGAGCAAACTTGCAGAAAACATCAACTATGCATGCACGTTCTCAGATTGCACAGCATTAGGGTATGGTTCGTCTTGCAACGAGTTGGACGCCAACGGTAATGCATCATATGCATTTAATATGTATTACCAGGCTCAGAACCAAGGAGATTTCAGTTGTAACTTTCAGGGTCTGGCAATGGTGACAGATCAGAATATATCTCAAGCAAACTGTAACTTCACCATCCAGATAGCTGCCTCTTTCTCTCTGAAATTATTGCCTGGGATTGTCACATTTCTAACTGCATTCACATTTATTTTACTATAAGTATCCGTGTAGATTATTTATTTGCAATAGTGGTTGTATTCAAGATTTCTGGCGGCTTCTATCAATCTGATGCTTTGACAAGATGACACTATTACGTAAAAGAGAGTTCAGATAAGGTTTTCCTTTCAGTTTTCAATTTCCACTGTGATTTGAACATCATCTTGGAGTTTTTATTTTCTACTTTCTACTCGGGGAAATTTCTGCGGAAGAGACATATGAAGCTGAAGTCTTCTTTCTTTACCATCCTTAGCTACTTCCCTTTTTTTTTTGGTCGAGTAACTTTATCATGAATCACAGGACAATGCAATCATTCTCAAATGCTTTGGTCACAAAAATCAAATATTATTCTCTTTATTTGAAATTTTTAAAATTGACGTTCGAGTTGTGTTTGTCATACATTTTGCAAAAAGTACTTAGAATTTGAATGTAGTTTTTATAAATTTGGTTGATGGCCCCAATTTTTAAAAAACATTTAATTAAACTAAAAACTATACAAATACACAACTTATGTTTTCACTATTACAAAAATTTCAACTCCCTAAACATATTACAAAGATTTTACATATTCGCATAATGTTATGTATATGTTGGCTATGTTATGTATATTAATAGGGAGAGAGAGTAAAGTAACTAAAATAGTGGGAGGAAGTTTAATTACTTTTAAAAGAATAATGTCTATATTCTCTAAAAGAATAATGTCTATATAACAGATAGTCACACAATGTCAGGTTAGATCCTTTATATGAACTACTATGTACTATTACAATTATTTTTTTAGCTTTATTTTTTAAAATGTGGTTGTGTTTGATTATAGTTTTTGCAAGTAATATTTGGTAAAATAAACAAGGTCATTTTAGAAAAAAAAAGCATTACGAAAAAATTTGTATTTTAAAAAATATATATATATTGAAAGTGAAAAAGTAAAAATAGGCGTTGAATGCTTTTCAGTTTCCAAGTAATTTCAAGTTGTTTTTGAAATTTTTATTGATAGACTATTGATTTTCATCAAGTGAAAAAAATTCTATAGTGAGTAATTCTCATGGCCATTAAAATAAAAACATATTTTATTTTATTTAGAATTTAAAGTTGAGTTGTGTTTGACCATCTTTTTATACATAATATTTAGAATTTGAATATAGGATTTATACCCACAATTTTTGTCATAGGCTAGATCCAATATGCAGTTACAGGAGAAAATTAAAGGAAAGGTGTCTTTCAAGTCTTGAGTGAAGGATTGATGACATTGACCAACTGAAAGAGTCAAAATCATTAGGAAACTTGATTAAGTTAATTGTGGACTTAATTAATATTTTTAAAACATTTTAATCTTTTTAAAAATACACATCAACCCACACCCCCTTCAATCTAAATCAATCCTCTCTCCTCTCTCTCGATAGCTTCTCTCAACTCTCTTTCAACCAATAGTTCTGCAAAATTCTCACTTCAATCCTCAGCGACTTCAACTTTCGGCGTGCCCTTTCGACTTTCAACCGTCAATCAACATGAAGACTTCTCCGACGACAAAAACTTCGAGTTCTTCGTCGTCCCATTTTCTTTTTCACATGTAAGAAATTATGAAGAAACAGAGGAACTTGAGTCAACTATTCTTTTAGTCTTGGTTAGCAATTTCAATATTTCTATCTTAAATTTGAAATGTGGACTGCATAAAATCCTAATTTCTGGTATTTCTTCTTCTTGTTATCAAACTGTTGATTCAGAGTTTTTGGTGATTTTTTGTCACAGTTGTTGTTCTTAGTGTGTGTGTGTGTGCTGTGTTGGTGTTGCTGGGTTGATTTGTTGTTTGTCTTGATAAAAATGGTGTTGCATCAGATGAAATATTTGATACAATAGATGAAACATCTGATGCGATAGATAAAAATATCTAATGCAACAGATGAAAACATCTGATGCAACAGATGAACAATCTAATAGATCATTCATCTGTTGCGATAGACGACTCTTCTATTTGGAAGAAATCTAAATGATATTGATCCAACAGATAACTTATTTTGCAACAGATGAGTTATATATTTCAGCAGATCAGTGATCTATTTTATTATTTTCAACAGGTTACTTATCCATTGTAATAGGTTGGTTATATACTGCAACAGATAACCTTCCTGATGCAACAGATGAGTGATCTATTTTTACTTTTTTCTAACGGATTACTCATCCGTTGCAAAAGGTTGGTTATATATTGCAATAGATAAACTACCTAGTGCAATAGATTAGTGATCTGTTTTTATTGTTTCCAACGGTTTTCTCATCCATTGCAATGGTTGGTTATATGTTGCATCAGATAAAATATTTGGTGCAACAGATTAGTGATTTGTTTTTATGGTTTCCAACGGATTACTCATTCATTACGACAGGTTGGTTATATGTTGTAATAAATAAACTACCTGGTGCAACAGATTTGTGATCTGTTTTATGGTTTCCAATAGATTACTCATCCGTTGTAATAGGTTGGTTATATATTGCAATAGATAAACTACCTGGTGCAATAGATTAGTGATTTGTTTTTACTGTTTCCAACAAATTACTCATCCTTGCAATATGTTATTTATATGTTGCAACAGATAACCTTCCTGGTGCACCAAATGAGTGATCTGTTTTTACTATTTTTAATAGATTACTCATCTATTGCAACAGGTTGATTATATGTTGCAATAGATAAACTACCTAGTGCAACAGATTAGTAATCTATTTTTATGGTTCCCAATGGTTTACTCATCCGCTGTAACAGTTGGTTATGTGTTGCATTAGATAAAATACTTGGTGCAACAGATTAGTGATCTATTTTTATTATTTTCAACGGCTTATTCATCCGTTACAACAGGTCGGTTATGTGTTGCAACAGTTAACATACCTGGTGCAACAGATGTGTGGTCTGTTGGAACTGTTATATTACCATTGTGCATATTAGATTTACTGTTATCCCTTTTTAATAATGCATTTTTCAACTATAATTTATTTTATGTTCCTGTTAATTTAAGATAATATGGCTCCCAAAAGAAAATAAATCGAATTAAGTCCAAGTAAAGGAACAAATGCAATAGCTCGGCTACATCTACCACTCTGTGAGCTTGCTTTACAAGCGTTATCTCAATCAGGAGCAGAAGATAATGAACACTGGGAGGAGGAATGTTTCAAAAGAGATAATCCAAATAATAATAGCCCTTCCACCGAAGAGTTGGTCAAAACCTTCAGTATTGATAGTTATCCTTTGAGAATGCAGTGCGATGGTGCCACAGATTAAATGGGTAATTTCGTGGTTAAGTCAGCCATGGAAAAATCTTTCGACGCCTTCAGAAAAATACTTCGAGAATAAAAATTGGATTCTTATTTCAGGGAAAGCTGCTTTGGGCAATATCTTAATTTATCGGAGGACAACAATACTCGTTTCCAGATAAAAATGGTATATGATCTTCTCAAGCGTAGGTTTATGTATGAAAATAAAGATATGATGGATGAGGTATGGATAAATTACTGTGCATGCCTGTTTATTTTGGTTGGAAGGAGTTTCCCATAGTTATTGAACTAAAATGTTATCCTCCTTCTCCTTCTCAAGTTATACCTACTTTGATCCAAAAAAGTACCCAGCACACCCAAAAAAGGTAAAGGCAAGTCGAGTGATCATGATGACCTAGTGTCCATTGTTGGTCCAAGCTTCAAAACCAAAAATTTGATAGAAGCGTTAAAAGGTAAAGGACTCTCAAAGAAATACAAATAATCATTGTGCTTGGTTTGGTTTGTACATAATATTCTTTGGGTGAGAGACGTTAACAACAACATAAGCCTCAGTTTAATAAATCTCTCGGAGGATCTTGAGGTATTTAACAGCCCTATCTTGGGGTTATGAAAGCTTCAAAATGACTTTCAAATATTTGTTGACTCCGTTAACGCCAAAGACAGTAAACTTATATGGCTTTCCATGGGCCTTCATGGTAAATATTTCTTTTATCATGATATAATTCATTTTGTTGTTTAATAATGCTTTTGATTTATTAGCACTATGTTATAGGCTTGGGCATTTGAAGTCATTCCTTATTTGAGATAGCAAGTGAACTACTAGGAAGAAGTTTCTTGTCCAAGAATTCTGAGATGGTTGTCGGCCAAAACTGATAAAAATGTAAAATTTTTTGATCTGTTCAATCCCTCGAAGAAAGCAGTAAGTCTAATTCTAATCAAGTTTTTATTTTAATTAATGATTATTTTAAAAGATTTCATCATCATTCTAATATATGTACTGATTTATTTTATATTGTCCATCCGTGGCTTGTTTCGACCAACTGAGAGTTGATGATGTCATTTTTCTTACTTTACGGTCTGTGCAAACTTTCTCGGACCCTAAGATCATTGATGGAATAAAAACTGAATTATTTAGAGCAACAACCATCATAAGAAAAACCATTTTAGAGGTGTTGTTGATGATGGTAGTGGTAGTGGTAGTGGTGCTGCTGTGGGGCTAATGATTATAATTATAATCATACTAGTTATACAAATTTTTCTTCAGATTTTGCCATATCTAGTGAATGTTCTGCATGCAAATGTCAAGACTGCAAGGCGAAACATGATGGAGTGATTAATGCTATTAATACACTAACTGCTTCTGTAACGAAAAATGACATCTAAGAGGGATATCATTCCTTCAAAGAGGATTTCATATCTGTACACTCCACTAGAGATTAAGGTGGCTAATAGGAGAAGGAACGATTTTTCCAAGGCATCATCAAGCATAAAAAAAGCAAAATTACAATGCCTCTGTCTTTGTCTTGCATCGTTGTTCAGTATACAAGGGCCACAAGAGAGAAGCATGAGCTGAAGAAGGTGAATGTACATCATCTATTCCAACAAACAAATAGGCACATATCTGTTTCAACAGCTGATACATCTGCTGAAAATTATCAAACAAATATATACATCTGTTGCAGCTGTTGTCTAACTTGTTGCATCAAATGCATTATCTGTTACAACATATGAGTCTTATGTTGCAATAGATGAGTCATCTGTTCAAAATTACATACTGCTATGATTTACCTGTTCAAATTTATCCTAACAAATGATCCATCTGTTATAATATAAGACTTATCTGTTGTAACAGATGGACAGTCTGTTGTATATCTGTAATTAGCATTGACAATTCTAAATTTCCAGGTGGATGTCACAGTAGAAGCTACTGCTAAAGAGAATAATTTCATAGTTGATAATCCATCAACTGCTTCCAATGAGGAAGAAAAAGTGGAGCCTGTCAGTTCAGGAGAACGAAAGAATTACCCATTTTAAGGGTTTAACATCTCGAACGAGGCTCCAAAAAAACTAACATAGTTGATCAGCGAATATTCAGAATGGATTGCCGATGGGTTGTTAAAGCATCATGCCAGCAGGTACATAAATCATTTTTAAATATATTAATTTATACAATTCTTGTTGTAAGAACATGACATTAACACATATAAATCATCATGTAGAAAATGAAATGATGAACACTACAGAGTGAATGAATTGAGTCTTGGTTTTGACATGTTTGATTTTGTTGTTACATATTCCGGAATAAAGAATTTTTTATATTTGATGTTACAACCCCAAACTTGCAGGAATGGTGAGGTTTAAATGTCATACATATTACTATTAATTAATACTTTATTTAATTGCAACTGCGTATTAATTTTTTGTCACGTAATCTGAAATATTTGCTAATATGTGCAGCACATCGATGTCAATTTTTACTACCTCCGAAAGAAGGCCCATTTACAAACACAAGAATAATACAGATACACGATAGATAATTTTTTGTACAAAGTTTACATCAATAATGCCTAAGATAGGTATTGTCAACAATAGCTGAAAGTTTCTCAAAATGAGGATTGCTTAATCAACATCATCAAAGGTTTTAGAATTCCAGCTGACTTACCTTGTCATTTGGTTGACGAAGTGTACATCCCAATCAATTGTGGTGATGAATTCCATTGGGTGTTGGTTGTTGTCGTTCTAAAAGAGAGGCACATCTGAATTTATGACTCGATATTATAAAGAAGATGTTCTGGGACATCGTGTGAGATACAAAAGCTGGCCAAAATATTGTCTACTTACCTTGATATGAGTGGCTTTTGGGACCAAAAGGTTCGTACTGATTGATCGACGATTGAAGCATACTAGGATAAAATGGGTAATCCGTTTGGTGTACAATATATTGAAGAAATTGCTCAAAAAACCATTGGTAGCCTGTAAGTTTAAGTATCATGATTTAGTTTCATTTAACAAATTTCACAACACTTGCATGAACTGCAAGATATGGATTATCTATTTTTTTAAAACTCAGAGATTGCAATCTTTTTGTTGTCGCCTACACTGAGTATTTGAGCAACAGATTATAAGTACCAAATGATGGACTTGATGCTGGATTATTCCGCAAAAGATATGTTGATCTTTTATGAAAATATGAAGAAGCGAAATCTCAAAAGCCGTATGCATGCAACATTAAAAATCCACGCGACCAAAGCCAAATTTCAGCACCGGATGAAGAACAACTTGTCTATGTTGAGTAGATCTTTATAGCTTGAGTTTATCAATGTAATAACCTATCCTCCTTGGTTTAAATTGTTGATTTATTTGTAGAGTAGATCATTTATACCCATAATGATTTTTTTTACATTTCAATTATTTTATGTTGTCTATAAATATAATTTAATCCTTAATTTTGAACATGTTAATTGAAATGAAATACTAGATTCAAATATCGCAACAGATAATATATCTGCTACAACAGACGACATATCTTATCAAATAAATTTAGACATATGTTTCAACATGAGATGGAACATGTAGGTTATCTGCTGGAAATTATATAACAGGTCTTCTTACTTTCTTGATTTGCTCTAACAGATTACCTATCAGTTGTAACAGATAGATTATATGTCATAACAGATTGTATATCTGTTGTGAAAGATAGACTAAGAACATCTGCATAATGTAATAGATGACCAACCTATTCCAACAGATTATCAATCTGTCACAACAGGTACTATATCTGTTACAACAGGTACTATATCTGTTACAACAAATATATAATCTGTTGCATTATAAGAATTTAACTTTCGACAGACATAAAAATTATTGTCACTACATGTAAAGTGAAGTGGCATGAAACAAAAAATTATTATCATGTTCTTCTCTGTCTTTGTATATATTCTTCTTTATACATAGGCTTCAACCATTTAGTTAGGACATCTGCTGGAAATTATATAAAAGGTCTTTGTACTTTCTTGATTTGTTCCAACAGATTACCTATCAGTTCCAACAGATAGATTATATGTTGCAATAGATTGTATATCTATTATGATAGATAGACTAGGAAATATCTGTATAATACAACAGATAATCAACCTATTTCAATAGATAATTAATCTGTCACAATAGGTACTATATCTGTTACAACAGATATACAATTTGTTTCATTATAAAAATTCAACTTTTGCCAGACATAAAAATTATTGCCACTACATGTAAAATGAAGTGGCTTTAAATAAAAAATTGTAATCGTGTTTATCTCTGTCTTTGTACATATTCTTCTTTATACACGGGCTCCAGCCATTTAGTTAGGTCATCTGCTGGAAATCATATAACATGTCTTCCTACTTTCTTGATTTGTTCCAACAGATTAACTATCAGTTGCAACAGATAGATTATGTATTGTAACAGATTATATATCTGTTACGACAGATAGACTGGGAAACATCTGCATAATGCAACAGATGAACAACCTATTCCAACAGATAATCAATCTGTCACAACAGGTACTATATCTATTATAACAAATATAAAATCTGTTGCATTATAAAAATTCAACTTTTGCCAGACATAAATATTATTGCCACTATATGTAAAGTGAAGTGGCTTGAAATAAAAAATTGTTATCGTGTTCATTTCTGTCTTTGTACATATTCTTCTTTATACATGGGTTCCAACCATTTAGTTAGTACCCTATTAGCCCAACCCACTTGCATCTTTCCCACAATGGATTCGCATATACCAATCATTTCTGTGCCGGTCAGTAAACAGTCGATGTATGCAAGCATGTACGGCCCGCACGCTGCACCAGTTCTATTTCCTTTGAGCGGCATGCTCTTATTTTGATCTTCAAAACCCATGATTCCTTCCTCGAGACTTCCTCTGACAAATGATCCATCAACTTACTCTGCATCAAAAACTTAGGGAACAACTTCAAGAGTGGCTTCATGTGGGTTAAAAATGTATCCTTGTTGAAGAAAGGAAATTTGCAGTCATAAACCTTAATCTTTCCCTCGTATAGTAGTATCTCAACATCGTGAAAATATTTGACTTCCACTTTCATAACTTCAAGGATTATCTTTGCCTTAGTCCTGCTCTTGCCGTGTAGATATGGCCTCTTTCCTCTAACATATTTAATCACGTCTTCATCCCATTTGAATGTAGAAACTAACTTATCAAATCTTCAGACATTGGGACCATCTTACCCAAGGAGATCATCGTACCTATCCTTGAAATAGTTATGGAAGTTGAGGTCCATTATCCTATCAAAAACATCATAAGCTTTCGGGTACACTAATTGTCTGCCCCTCATGAGGCAGAGAATTTCATCAACATATTGTGGTATAAGAATATAATTTTTAAATAGGTTAGTAATTGTAAAGAATAAAAAAACACTAGAAAGATTCTGTTGCAGAGGGTTCTCTGAATCAGTTCACAAATTACCCAGCTAACGCAACTTATGCAACTGATGTGTATTATGTTACAACGAAATACCTAGCTGTTGCAATAGATTACATATCTGCTGCGTAGCTTCTTCTTCATGGAGTAGATTGGAAAGCTAGGTTAGAAAAAGTAAACTTACATTGTCCACGTACCACACGAGCATATTTGTCATACTCCTGAAGTCTTTAGCGTCAAATGAATGCATGGTGTATTCTTATGGAGGTTTCGTCTATCATTCATGATCTCTTCCAGTTCCTTATTCTCCTCATCGCCAAGTGCCATATACATATCCACCTTCTTCAGCGACCCCTGAACTTTAACAACTCTTAGAGCGGGAGGATTTGCAGTTTTTGTTGTTTTTAGAATGGAGAATATTTGTCTAATGTTTTTTGTCTTCCTCCTAACCGCCACTGTAGGAGTGTATAGATCTCTCACCTTCTTGGATGGTATACCACCCATTTTGGATTTTAACTCCTCAACATCTTCAGTAATAGTCTCTAGTTTTTCAAAGAGTTTATGCTCCCTGTCCTTGCACACTATATATTTTCAATAAGAATATGAAGGTGAAGAGGGATGAGAGAGACCACTGTAAGGGTGGGAGGGACTAGTGTAAGGGTGAGAGGGAACTGTGCAAGGGGTGTTTTAAAACATATTTATTTTTTTCTGAGCACCAATATGCTTATAATCATGACCTGCAGTAGAAACAGTATCAGGATGGCTGCCACCATTATCAACAACTCCACCAGCAACACCCCTAGAAGAAGCACCCAGATCTGCTATAGTAGGATGGTCGTGAAGAGCTTTAATATTAGCCTGACCTTGCCTAACTTCTCTTCTTATGGATGTTTCTTCAACCAATTCCTTCTTTATTAACTCCACCGTTTTGTATTCTTTTATATCAGCAAAACCTAAAGTAAGAAAAGAAGCTATCCCCAAATCATCAATAGTAGGAACGATCCAAGGATGCACAACCTATATAAAAAAGAGAGGAGGCACTTAAATCATATAATAATAATTTTTAGTCAGTTGGGTTACATGTTAACACAACCAACTTATGCAATAGATAATCTAGCTGCTACAATAACTAATCTGTTTGTCACAATAGATTAGCAATATGTTGCATCAGATTACCCATTAGTTGAATAATTTATAGTAGATGGGAAATCTGTTGAGTCGGGTTCAGAAAACCAGAGCAACAGATGGTTAATCTATTGCAAAATATGGATCATCTATCATAAAATATTACCCATCTGTTGCACCAGTTGAAGTTGAAGGGTAATCTGTTACGACGGACGACCAATCTGCCGCATCAGATGGCACATCTATTTCAATATCTTTCTTTGAGGAAAATTATTTTAGATGAAGAATACGTACTGCATCATCCGTAGGTTTAAAGAGATCAACATCCTTCTAAATATTTTGACTACCATTTGCAGCCAACCACCTAGGGATCCTTGGAGGAGAAACCTCATTCAATAAACCTTGAACTGCTTTGGAGGGGAGGCATGGCTTCACATGTCCAAGCCTACAAAATATAAATAGAAAGCAAGCAAAAAAAATTCGTAATAACTATATTCAATATAAATTAATGGAAGAGTAAAAATAGTGATCAATTTTACTAGGAAAGCCTAAGGAAATCTGTATAATGTGGTCATCTTTGGGGATAACTTTGTCAGTAAATATTCGACAGTTAAGTAGCAGTTGTCATATCCCCAAGGATAATCATTAAATTTGTCAAAATCATCAGCAAGAGACAACAAATCATCTTCTATGACTTTCCTGACGTCTCTTGCCAATTAAACAGAATGGACAAACCAAACTAGGCACAATTTCTCCCTGTAGTGCTTTGGTATATTTTTATCCTCGAGATCTGCCATCAAATCATCCTCTTTGTAACTACTACGTCCAATAATTCCCAACAACCCATCTTTTATTCCCTTGCATTTCTTGGACCCTTTGTGGGGTGTTTCCTTGATGAGAGGTTCTTCTGGACAATCGCATCTCAAGCCCGTCACTATGGAAAACTCTTTCAATCCAAAACAAACTGGTATGCCACAGTAGTTGATCTTGATTTCATACAGCTTTTTCCCCTTTCCTCCAAAACTTTATCGTCCCCCACATATTTGATCCTGCACTTGAGAAGACCATATACCATGCTCATTAGGAAACAGAGAGTGTGGTCTAGAGGCAACTCAAGAAATTATGCAAAGCAGTTCTTGTTA
Organism: Capsicum baccatum var. pendulum; assembly: GCA_030864225.1. Taxonomy (NCBI): domain Eukaryota; kingdom Viridiplantae; phylum Streptophyta; class Magnoliopsida; order Solanales; family Solanaceae; genus Capsicum; species Capsicum baccatum. The sequence continues at coordinate 193,616,635 of CM061552.1, forward strand.
AAATGTCCATCTATGTTTTCATTCTTCATAATACTCCAAAATTCATCAAAACATTTCCCCAACTGATATTTAAGTACAAGATCACCAATTACTTTGTCAGGGTTATCCATCGTTATTGCAACTCGAAACTTATCGATACTAATGGTTTTGACAGAATAATGCTAGGATTTTGATATTAATTCATGCTCCATTGGTGAGAAGGAGTTACCATTTTTCTCATCTTCATTTTTCCCTGACTGAGATTGCTTAGGAAGTTCCTCCGAATCTATCTGTACTCCAGCCATTTTTGTTAGGTGCTCCTTAGTTGATACACTTTCAATTTCTTTTCTTTTGAGAGACATCTTTTAACTATAAATAATAGAAAAACAAAACATACATTGCATTTGATGTTTGTATAAATTTTTTAAAAAAGGTAAGATAAATTTCAATAAATTATTCTACGCCATATTACAAAACAAATCTCCAATGGATAACCCATCAGCTGGAACAGATGGAGAATCTATTTGAAGACCTATTTAATATCTTCAGACAGATCTTCCACTTGTTGCAACAGATGGAGCACCAACACCACAAACAATGCCACCAAGACCACCACCAATGCCACCAATACTAACACCAAGACCACTGACACCACCACCAAAAATACAAATACCGACACCACCACCAACATCTACCAACAACACCACAAACACCATCCAACAATACCAAGACATACAACAAAATACTGAGATAAAAACTAGGTCGGGTGCTTTCTACTTTTTTAGCATCAAAACACAAAATTGTTAACCCATTCTCAAAGATAATATAACTAAAAGTCTTCTTTTTCATTATTAACTAAAATTCCCTAATTTTTAGAATAAAGAACAAATGTAGAACTCTTCTCAAACTCTGTTACCTGCGAAGACAGAGAAAAAAATGGATACAAGCGAGAATGAAGTTCAAAATAACAACTCTGTGGTTGGAAATGAGAAGAAAATAGATCTGTTTTGAAGGGTTGAGCAATATATTGAGTAGTTGTTATCTATATTATTGAGACAAAAGATTAAGAACTTGATATTTGAAATGAGGAAAAGTTTTTCCCACAAATGGATGATTTGTATGGATTGATTTGTAATTTTGGAAAAGAATGACAAGTTTTGAAATTGTTAATTTGGTCTAAATTGATGTTAATTAATTTTTAAAATTTCAAAAGATATAGTTTTTAAAATATTAAGTTAATGAGAACTCATTTCAACTCAGAGTGATCGATTAATGACTCAAGTCGGGATGAACGCAATACCAACACCATGCAATTGCAACGACTCAATTAAAGTTGTAGTTGGACCTATAAGATCATTCATCCTTAGTTATTCCTAAAGAAATTTAGGTACTATTAATCTTAACATTAAGTTAATAAGAACTCATTTTAACTCAGAGTGATTGATCGACGACTCGGGTCGGGATGAATACAATACCAACACCATGCAATTGCAACTACTCAATTGAAGTTGTTGTTTACCCTATGAACTCATTCTTCCCTATTTCCACCTAAATTATTTTAGGTACTATTAATCATAACATAATGAGAACTCATTTTAACTCAGAGTGATCGATCGATGACTCGGGTCAGAATGAACGCAATAACAACACCATGCAATTGAAAAGACTCAATTAAAGTTGTTGTTAACCCTATGAACTCATTCATCCCTAGTTCCACCTAAATCAATTAAGGTTCTATATTAACATTAAGTTAATGAGAACTCATTCATCCCCAGTTCCACCTAAATAAATTTAAGTACTAGCTTAACATTAAGTTAATGAGAATCTTTTTAACTCAGAGTGATCGATCAATGACTCGGGTTGGGATGAATGCAGTACCAATACCATGCAATTGCAAAGACTCAGTTGAAGTTGTAGTTGACCCTATGAACTCATTCATTCATCCCTAGTTCCACTTAAATCAATTGCAATGAAATTTGTTAGAATAAATAATTGAGCTATTAGAAATTTCTAATAGATATTCATATCTATTGTAACAGATGACAAATCTAATTTAATTATCAAATAGACATTTGTATCTATTGTGACAGATGATTGAGCTGTCGTCACAAATATCTGAGCTGTTGGGATATTTAAGCAGATATTAATATCTATTGTACTAGATGACATATCTGATTTAATTATCAAATAGACATTTGCATCTGTGAGCTGTTGGGATTTTTAAATAGATATTTGTATCTGTTGTAACAGATGACTATACTGTTGGGATTTTTAAACAAACATTGCTATCTATTACAACAGATGACATATCTGTTTAATTTTTTTTCTTTTAATTTTAAAGCAAGCTTCTATTTGAGTACATAAAGTTGTACTACAAAATGCGATAAAAATGAAGAGTTTCTGGGATAACTCAAAAATGAGTTGATTAAGTAGTCTTATCTTGTCTTTTCAATGTCACTAGTCTTTATTGTACCCCTTAAATTATTAATGAATATTGAAACCCACGTCTACGTACACAATACATCTAGAATTATCTCATCTCTCCTTCAACTTCAGCCTTAAATTTATTTTATTCATCTCTCATCTTTTTTTCTCTACTCTTTAGGGTTATCACAACCTTTTTCTCTCTTTTCTCTTATCTTTATTATAAATATCCTTTTGGATCTAAATTGATCCATATCTTTTCTCAACTGAAATTATTGTTTTGATCCTTTTTTGATATTAAGGTATGGTTCACTATTGCTCTTTCATTCTCGTCTTCTTCTTTGCAATTTATTTACATTATTTTTTATTTAATTTTCATTCACACATCATATTTATTTAAAAAATTTGAAGGAACTTTTAAATGTTGAATAAACGAACCGAGAATTTTTATTACAATTTACGAAAAAGTCATTTGTTGGGAAAAGTTTAAAACCCTTGTTGGCAGTTTTATTTTTTTATATGTATTTTGTTTGTTTCTTTGTTATTAATGTTGTTGGTAGGGTTGGCATTGTTGGAACTTGTGGTGTGGTGTGGTTGATGGTTTTGGAACAAAGGATATTTCTCTTTGCCGTTGATGATGTTGTTGATGATATTGGAACAAATGTTGTTGTTTCTTTGTTGTTGATATTTTTTATTTATTATTTCTTTGTAGTTTATGCTATTTTTGATATTGCAACAGATGGAGAAACTGTTGGACCAAATCAAACCACCAGTAAGGCTAGTTTGATGTATTCCAATAGACTCCACATCTATTGCAACAGACTCCACATCTGTTGCATCAAACTTCATTTCTGTTGCAACAAACTCCACATATGATAGAACAGACTCTTCATCTGTTGCAATAGATGGATAATATTCTTTCTGTGACATTAATTTTTTCCTCTTCTTTGTAGATATAAGGAACTGAAAGTGGATCAAATTTTGTCCGATTATCACAAGAGCATGCAGTAAAGATGGGTTCGGAGGAATAAGCTGAATGTAGATACAACTACATTATATGTGGGAGATATGTATTAGTGATAGTATTATTATGGAAACACACATAAAGTACACTGATTTTGTGAATGTTGTTTTTACCTATTAGTCATAGATCACTCAAACAAGATATATATAATTTTACAGTTAAGTTGGTAAGTCCAAAATGATAAGGATGAGGGACCATGAATAAAGTTCTGATACCCTATTAAGATTTAATATCGATTGTTGCTCATGTTTATGTATCAAGCATTGTGAATGGATCTATTTTTGGTGTTATTATAAAGAGATTCAATAGCGACTAGACTAACTTTTAGGGTGCATTGGACTCTGAGAAGGCCTTCGAAGCCTAGCACTGCATCTAATAAGAATGAAAAAACATATAGTTATTGTCCTAGCCTAAATTTATATGGTTGGGTTGCTCGGGGTGATGATTATACACCAGAATATGGGGTAGGAGAATGTCTTCGGGGGAAAATTAGTGGTGGATGAATGACTATAGCATCTGAGAGATAATTAAAGGGATAAATAGGGTATAAAGTAATTTCTAGCGAACTTGTCCGATGAAATTATCTTAAAACATGAGAAATCTGTATCAAGTACAAATATAAAATTGTATCTGATAATGAAAAATTCATCTGTTGTTTCTCTAAGAGGAAAATATTACAGATGGTCACTTTGCTAGGGAGCTGTGACTAGGTAGCGTGGCTGGGATTATCTCCTAGATAAAAAATAGTAGAAGACCAAGAAATCAGCCTTATGGGTATTAAAGGTTGAAATGATGTACAATAAGTCTACAAAACTTGCGCCAACAACAACAGTTAAAGTAAGGAATCTAAGTGAACGCGACAATTATTAAATCTTAAATTGCATCCCATGCATTCTTGTTTGTGGTTCCAATTAGGTCCACTGCTATTGACCTGATCGAAACCACAAATAAGATTGAAAGGCAAATTGAGTATCATTACTTCCTTAGCAATATGGTTATAATTGATTGTGTTTTCTTGCCTTAGCATACTTTCAATATATCTTGGAGAAGATCAGAAGCTTACTCTAGTATGTGGATTTTGATAATTTTCAAGTTTGCCTCCAGCTTACTGATATGGTATTCAAGCTTGTCATTGCCATCTTTGAATTTGGTATAGAGTTCCTGACCTTTTGTGAGCCAGATCAGGAACGCCATCTTCGAAGTTGTGACATTCTAGAAACCCTTCAAAACACTTTCTTTAGAAGCCTTAAAGGATACATGTAGGGTCGTAGTGTATGTTTTTAAGTCAAAATATGTTGATGCACACTCAAGATATGGTCCCAACCATTAAAAAAGTCACTTTTATCGAGAGTTGCTTAATGCATCTTGCTCAACCTACCTTCAAGGAATTTGATAAATTAATAAGCAAGGAGTTACGTAATGTTTGATCTAAACCGACTTTACCAAGCCTATCAAATGTTACATAACTCCAGGATGATTACCCTACTAAAAAACTTTGGCCGAGTTAGTGCACAAATAAAGCGAGCTCAATATCTCAATTTTTATTCTATTCATTATTCTCCAATATAGATGACAAGATATCTACCATGCAAAAGTCTACACCATCGCCAGAAATGCTTGCCAGGGTGCAAGTCTTCAGAAGGCATCAACAGTAATCTCTCAATATCTAATGATATTGAGAGATTCCTATTCATGCCTTCCCAAGACTTTCTCTATGACAAGAATTTCTACTGATGACAAGATATCCTCCATGGACAAGTCTACACTGTCAGTAGAAATTCTTACTAGAGCTAAAGTCTTCAGAAGACATTATTAATAATCTCTCAATATCAAGGAAGTCTTGTATGAAAGTCTTCAAAATACATTCAAAAATAACGAAGTTTTTAGCAATGACTACATATAATTACCATCAATAACCTCACTAGAATCTTTCCTCATTTAAGAGAAAAGAAATGATTTTTTTTCATTTGCATTCAGATGTTATTTATTTAACAAACCAAATAAAGATGAACTAAATCTAGAATTACTAATGCTAGATTTACTTCATCTTTGTTTGGTTTGTTAAATAAATAACATGTGAATGGAAATGAAAATATTTCTGCCTTTTCTTTTGAATGAGGAGAGAATCTAGTGAGGTTGTTGATGCCGTAATTATGTATAGTCATTGTTGAAAACTTCCTTATTTGTGAATGTCTTCTGAAGACTTTCGAATAAGACATCCTTGATATTGCGAGATTACTAATAATGGCTTCTGAAGACTTTCGCTCAGGCAAGATTTCTACTGATGGTGTAGACTTTGGCATGACGGATATCAAGTCATCAGCAGAAATTCTTATCGTAGTAAAAGTCTTGAGAAGGTATGACCAGGAATCTCTCAATATCACTTGATATTAAGAGATTACTGTTGATTCCTTTTGAAGACTTGCACCCTGTCAAGCATTTTTAGCGATGGTGTAGACTTTTGCATAGAAGATATCTTGTTATCTATATTAGAGAAGAGTGATCAGCAGAAAGGCTGAGAGATTGAGCTCCTTTGATTTGTTCACTAACTTGAGCAAAGTTTTTTGATAGATTAATGAGCCTGGAGTCACGTAATATTTGATAAGCTTGATAGAGTTAATTTAGATCAAACGTTACGTAACTCCTTTCTTATTAATTTATCAAATCCTTGGAAGGATGATTGAGCAAGCTGCATTGAGCAACGCTCGATAAAAGTGAGTTGTTCAATGGTTGGGACCACATCTTGAGTGTGCATAACACATTTTGACCTAAAACAAACACAGTGATCCTCTATGTATCCTTTAAGGCTTTTGAAGAAAGTGTTCTAAAGGTCTTTTTCAATGCCACAACTTTGAAGGTAGTGTTCCTGATCGAGCTCACAAGAGACCAGGAATTCTATACCAACTTCAAAGACGGCAACAATAAGCTTTGACACCAAATTGGCAAGCTAGAGGCAAACTTAAAAATTATCGGGATTCACATACTATACCAAGCCTCTGATCTTCTCCAAAAAATGTTGAAAGCATGCTAAGACAAGAAAAAATAATAAATTAATCCATATTGCTATGAAAGTAATGATACTCAATTTGCCTTTCAATCTTGTTTGTGGTTACGATTCGGTGAATAGCAGTGGACCTAATTGGAACCACAAACAAGAAGGCATGGGATGAAATTTAAAATTTGGAAATTGCTGCCTTCGCTTAGATTTCTTACTTTAACTGCAGTTTCTATTGGCGCAAGTTTTCTAAACTGACTGTACATTATTTCAACCCTTGATGCCCGTAAGGCTGCTTTCTTGGACTTCTGCTATTTTATATCTAGGTGATAATCCCGACCACGCTACCTAGTCGCAGCTCCCTAGGAAAGTGTCCATCTATATTATTTTTCTTTTAGAGGGAAAACAAATGAATTTACATTATCGAATACACTTTCATATTTGCACTTGATTCAAATTTATCATCTTTTAAGATAATTTCATTGGACAGATTTGCTAAAAGTTACTTTTTATCTTTTGTCTCTTTTTCAATTAAATATCAAATGATATAGTATTTCATCAAATCCTCTTTACCTTGCAGGTATTCTCCTTTGGCTCCTTCTGGCGTATAATCATCTTATCGATCAACCCTTCCATATAAATTTGGGCCAGGAGAATTTCTATTGGTTTTCTGTTCTTATTTGATGAATTGTAAGGCTTCGAAGGCCTTATCAAAGTCCAATTCACACTTAAAGTTAAGTCCAATCATTATTGAATCTCTACAATAACACAAAATATTGATTCTTTATCAAAACTTGACACACATAAACACGAGAAATAACCGTCAGTAATTCATAACAGGATATCTACACCATCTTCGTGGGGACCTCAACCTTATCAATTAGAAACCATCAAACTTAATTGTACAATGCAGGATCTTGTTTGAATGATCAGTGCCTAATTGGTTTAAAGCTGCATTCACAAAGATATTGTACTTTTGTATGTGTTGTCCCGATGACCTTATCAATAATACTTAACTCCCACACATGACAATGGATCCATCCATCTGCGCGTACCTTATTATTACTAGCCCATTTATGGCTTAAATTGAATAAACAGATGATTATCAAGTTGCGATTGATGCCACATCTATTTAAATTGTCAAACCATTAAAGACATCTGTTACGATAGATAATCAATTTGTTGCAACATATGACATATCTATTGGAAAAGAAAACATATATATCCATCTGCTACAACAGATTATCAATATGTTGTAAGTTATCTGACAGATGGAATATATTTTGCAATAGATTACCCATCTATTAGATTTATTTTAAAGCAATTTTCTTTTCTTTCCAAAATACAATAAAAGATAAAATATTGTATTTAGATCTATTTTTTTAATTTACATATTCGAAAAGTCACCATTTTTATTTAATTTAGGGATATGACCAGTTGTAGTTTTTTGTTTGACTAACCCCTTCCAATTCAATCAGTTATAAATAGGTCCCTCCTTACTCGTTCATTCTACTACACTTACAATACAAATATGGTTGATCCAGACTCATACAGTAAGATTCATATCGAGTCCTTTCAAGAACTTCAAAAGCAGTTTGATGAACTCCAGACGGATTTGGACGACTTCGGAGCAAGGCTGAGGAGGACCCTACTACTGTCGGAAAAATTATCTGGTTGACAATAATAATAGTAATAATAATAATAATAATAATAATAAAAGTAATAATAATAATAGTAGTAGTAATAATAATTAGGTTATGTTTTTTCTTTTAGCGTATGTATGTATGTATGTATTTTCCTCCTTTTGTATATCGGATCTACCCAAGGGATTCAAAAATCTATGTTTTGACATGGTGGTCGACTTTGAATTTTTAATTCTTATTTAATATTTAATTATCATTCTATTTGTTTGTTATTCTCAACATGTCGACGGAGGTTAATCTGATGTGATAGATTGATCATATATTGTAATAGGCGGTTTTTGATAAAAAAGAGTTATTGTTATTAAGAGGGTGAAAAGACATGAATTTTCGATTATTTAATATGAAAAATGGTTCATAAATAAATAATAATGAAATAAATGATAAACACGATTTATAACTATAATAGAACGATTATTTAATTTTAATAACTGATCGTGACTCTTCGACATATTTGTTTTTAAATATATTTTTTTAATTTATATAATAAAAAAGTCACCAAATTTGGTTTAATAAGATATGTTGATTATTAAAAATTATAGCTTATATGTGCAAAAGATATATTATCTAATGCAATAGATTATCGATTTGTCACAACAAATGATAATTTGTTGTCACAGATGGGTTATCTGATGCGACAGATATATAATCTGTTGCCACAACTCAATAAAAATGGTTATTAAAAAGAAATTATCAAGTCATTACTTTCCACAATAATCAAAAAGTCACCAATTTGAATGTAATTAATAAATGGAGGTGAACAGTCTCACTTTTTATTTTTGAATTAGTTTTTTTAATTTATATAACAAAAAAGTCACCAAATTTGGATTAAAGATAAATATGATGATTATTAAAAAGATATATGATGCAATAGATATATTATTTGATGCAACAGATTGTAGATTTGTTATAACAAATGGTATATCTATTGTCACAGATGGGTTATCTGATGTAATAGATATAAAATTTGTTGCCACAACTCAATAAAAATGGTCACTAAAAAGAACTAATTAAGTCATAACTTTCCACAGTAGTAAAAAAGTCACCAGTATTAATAATTGGAGGTGAACAATTGCTCCTTTTTATTTTTGAATATGTTTTTTTAATTTATTTAGTAAAAAGTTTACCAAATTTGGATTAAAGATAAAGATATGATGATTATTAAAAAGATATATATTACAACAGATATATTATCTGATGCCACCGATTGTAGATTTGTTGCAATAAATGGTATATCTATAGTCACAAATGGGTTATCTGATGCAACAAATATATAATCTGTTGCCACAACTCAATAAAAATGGCACATGTATTAATAGACGGATTTAAATAGTTGCATCTTTTTGCCTAACTCATTCAAATTCAATTCTGTTTAAATAGGTCCCTCCTTATTCATTCATTCTACTACACATATCTATTTATTTCTTGCTCTTGTCTTTCATATTACACCTTCAAATACTTTCTCCTCAAGGACTTGATAGGTTTTTCGTCTCTGGTAAGTTTTTTTCTTTCTTTTTTGTGTAAGTATACATTTTATTACTTTACTTTTGAATTCTTTTCTTTACTTTTGTTTTTGCATTATTTGTCAATTTATGCGTGTTCTAGATATGACTAATCTAGTATAGGATGTCTCTATTTTTAGAGATGCCATACGAGAACTGCAGAGGTAGGTTCATAATATACAGTGGGAGTTGACCGCTGTCAGAGTAAGAATATTGAGGGAGATTCGCAGGATGAGTAGGGCGCTGCTTCTGCTTGTCGAAGATTGGCCGGCTGGCGATAATAATAATAATGACAAAGATTAAAATTATAATAATAATAATTATATTATTTTGTTTCTTTCTTTTAAGCCTATGTATATGTATTTTTATTTGTTATAGTTTAATAAAAAAATTATGTTTGATAAACTTTGATGTTTTAATTCATATTTAATTTTTATTCTGTCTATTATCTTCTCAACAAACATGTCGACTGTTGGACGTACGAAATAATTTTGAATCTATTAGCAATAACAAGTTTTAAAGTTTATCTGTTGGGTTTGTGGCAGGGGCTGATTTGTGTTGTTCCAAATAGATTACTCATATGTTGCAACAGATACGCAGTCTATTTCAATAGATAACTAGTCTATTTCAACAGATAACTAGTCTGTTGCACAACTTTTACATTTCAATTCATACTCCCTCCGTCTCAAATTAACCCATCCCAAATTGAGATGATACATTGATTACGAAAAATAATTAATAACATGCCTAGTTTACCATAATACCCCTTTTAAATGATGTTTACATTTTAATTTGAAGAAAAAATGATTAATGCAAAGGGTAAAACATGGAATTTCTTATCTCTTCTTGATCAATGAAAAAAGACAAGTAAAATGAGAAATCAAATTAGGAAATTTTAGACGGAGGGAGTATTTAATTTTCATTCTGTCTATTATATTCTCAACAAACATGTCAACGATTGGACGTATGAAATAATTTTTAATCCAGTTACAATAGTATGCGTTGAAACATATTGGTTATCTGTTGGGTTTGTGGCACAGGCTGAATTGTTTTGTTCCAAACAGATTAATCATCTGTCGTAATAGATAAGGATAGGTTATTTGAGATGGAGGTAATATTTAATTTCATTCTGTCTATTATCTTCTTAACAAACATGTTGACGATTGGACATAAGAAATAATTTTGAATCCAGTAAGAATAACAAGAGTTGAAACACATTGATTATCTATTAGGTTTATGGAAGGGGCTGATTTGTGTTATTCCAAATAGATTGATCATCTGTTGCAAGCAGTCTGGTGAAATAAATAATCATTTTGATGCAACAGATAATCAGTCTGATGTAACAGGTAATCAGTCTTATGCAACAAATAACTAGTCTGTTGCAGTAGATAAATCTTCTATTGTAACAGATTAATCATCTAATGTATGAGATGAGTGATCTGTTTAAATTGTGGGCATTTATGTTAGATTACGATCGGGTTCTATCCATTATTGAATAAAACAGCAGTAACTGTGTACCCAAATGATAAATTTGAATAAAAATCATGATTTTACTTACCAAAGTCACCTATGAAGTAATGACAAAGTGGAAAGTGATGTAGGAAATAAAATTTGACATAAGAAATTGGTCAGATGGCAGTAGTAGCAGTAACAACAACAACAATGGTCGATAAGAAGAAGATGAAGATGATGATAATAAAGTAGAAGATGATGGATAATGCAACAAAAACAATAAGCAACAATAATCGTGAAGAAAGATAAAACAACAATGGATGAGAAGAGAGAGAAACGTGTCTTTTACCCCCTTTCTTGTTATATTAACTAACATTTGGATGAAAGTGTAAATTAAAAAACTTGTGGGTTATTTTCAAACTTCAACTTTTTTAATCCATAATATAGTAATTGTCACCTCCACTCAATAATTAAGACTTACCTATACCTCATTTTAAAACTCTTTTGTCACCTACAACCCAAAGCCCCTAGTTAAACATACTGTTTCAAATAATTTTAATTGAAATGTTTATGTTGTAGTTAAAGATGGAGTTGTGGTTGGTTATAGTTTTTGCAATTAATATTTGATTGTCTGAATGTAATTTTCCTAAAAAAAAAGTATGCAATATGATTTAAACATGAGATATAATTTAAATGGAGTCACTTTTATAAAAATAAAAATTTAGGATAAAAGTTGAAAAAGAAAAAAATAGTGAAAGTGAAAGAAGTAAAAATAATATCTTGGTGTTTTCTGAATTTCTAATACAAATTCAAATTATATTTGAAATTTTCATGTTCAAATAATAGTTTTTTTGTTAATAAAAAGACCTGATGGATCAACCTTTATTTCCAAATAAAGAATATGTACAAAAATAGGCTAGCCCAAAGTGCTAAACCCCAAAGAGAAAAGCCGAAAGAAACAAAAGTCATCAAAAAAAAAGACATGAAAATAAAATTTGTCACGACCCAAAAACATAGGTCATGATGAATCCTATTATAAACTGCAAGTAGGTAATCCAAAATCATAATCCACAAGGTCAAGTAAAGAGTTAACAGATGGAAAAGAGAAGAAAAATAGTAAAAACAGTTAATAAGGTGATTAATAGGAACAATATACAAAGCATGCTTACAAATAACAAGTAGAAAGAACAAAATATACAAAATAAATTCCCCAAGACATGACATAGTCACTACAAAAGCTACTAAACTTAAGGAATACTAAACAAGAGTAATATATACAGAATAGTCTTCTAAAGTATAAATTAAAACTAATCTTAAAAAGATGATAGATCAGCTCTAGTTGTCAAAAGCTTACCCAAATCTCCGATTAATATATCTACACGAGGATGGATGTAACACCTTGGGTTTTTGGTTCTTGAAAATTTCTGAATTTTTTTATCATTGTCCAAACTACGACTCCCCTGACAAGTAAGAGGGAGTCTTGACGGATCCTAGGGACTCAATTGCAACCAAATCAGTAAGTGTATGACTAAGTTCTTCTCTAAGTTCGAGAGACTTACTAAGAGCCGTAAGGACTCATTACGAGTCATTGAGTGCATATCGTAGCATGTCCAGTTTTTACCCCAGATGGGTTTTTTGTTGATTACGACTGAACCCTACAAGTCAAAAGCTCCCATTATGACTCGTATTAGTTGAGTCATAGGGTCAACAGATTGTGAGTGCCCTGGAGACTGTCTTGGCTACGACTCATGGTGATGACTTGTAATAAGTCCCCACAAGTTGTATAATAACCTGTAGACATAGACAACTAAAATTTTAGTTTTAAATTGAGGACACTTTGGACAATTTTATCCTTTCCCAATTGAAACACCCCGAGTTTTTGGTCCTTGAAAAATTTCAAATTTTTTATCCTAATTGTCCTGACTATGACCCCCTGACGAGTTATTAGACTCAAATTGTAGCCAAATTAAGGTATGACTAACTTTTTATCTGAGTACGCGCGGCTAACTAAGAGCTATAAGGACTCGTTACGTATTGTTGGGTGCAAATTGTATGATGTCTAGTGTTTACCCCAAATAGGTTATGTGTTGACTATGACTAGACCCTATAAGTCGTAAGGCCCCATTATGATTCATAGTAATTGAGTCGTAGGGTCAATAAATTATGAGTATTTTAGAGACTATCTTGGCTACGACTCAGGGTGACGAGTCATAATGAGTCCCTACGAGTCATATAGTGACTTGTAGTCACTAACGACTAAATTTTAGGTTTAAATTGAGGGAACTTTTATAACGACCCAAATCTGGTACCCGAAATGCTACACAGTGATTATGACCTTGAAGTACCACAACCTAACCCACGATTGGTATTTGTACCTGTACACTACATAACATCATGTAAAATATGGAAATAGTAGGCTAAAACATGCCATAAGGTTTAAAAACTGAATAAAGCCTCTGATAAAACCATATCCAAATAATGTGGTATCATAATACCAAAAACTGAAGTAAATTTTTGAAAATACGTAAGTCTGAATCTAGTCTGAAAGCCTCTAACTGACTGAATTGTCTGAATAAGAAGTTGATGGGACATTTCCCCAACTAACTCCATCTACTAAAAACTAAGCTAAAATAATAAAATAAATAATCATATCGTCCTCGAATGATGAGGACTCACTGCCAAATCTGGCTACCAAAATTTGGGATGCTACTGATGCTTTGGAGCTCATTCTTCTGAACCTATTATATAAAAACACCGTAGCGCAAATGTGTCAGTATGATTGAATGTACTGTTATGCATTTGAGGTAGGATGAATGCAAAGCATTTATATGCATGAACTATACTAACTGACTGGACAACATGAACGTGAGAATACATGCATGAATAGATAATAACTATAACTGAGTTTGTGATAACATGACTACTGAGTCTGGGTACTGATTACATGAGTTACTGATGACTGGTATAACTGATATAAATTATACTGAGCGACTGTGTTGGGACAGTCTAGGTTCTGATGAAACTTGCTAAGTTTTGTACTATTCTGAGTTGACTGTATCTGACAGTCCTAAATTCTGTAGAACTATCTGAGTTCTATTACTGAGACTGAGACTGAAACTATAATTGTAGGAAGTAGTCATCTAACCGACATGGCCCAAATAAAGCAATATAGCTAAGTTAGGGTCCAATCTGTAACCCCAATTAGAAGTGTGTCAATATCGCACCATTGGTAAAGACAAGCTGTGGGTGACCCTCATCTGGCAGTGTCCCCAAAAAAGAATGGTAGGACCCTCATCTGATAGTGTTTATCTAACTCATCAACCCTCATCTGTCAGTGTTGATGTCTCGACCTATGCAGTCTACTTAGTTTTGGAATGCAAGGATTACTTCTAAGGAGAACACCCTCATCTGCCAGTGTGTGTCCTCATCATTGGGTTTACTGGTGTTAAATCCTACTCCCATCTGAATAGACACTGAACATGATTAACTGAACTGAACTAGAATGAGTTCATTGAGTTTCGTTGACTGACGAAATACTACTGAGATTACTGAATTACTGATCTTTCTGAGATTACTAGGATCACTGAGCTTAATGAGTTTTCCTGAGTCACACGACTGACTGAGTTCTATGGATCATAGCTTGACTGAGAGTATCTTGAAAACATGACACTGGTTCTAGGCACACAACTAAATTTTTTGGGTACAAGTACCCCCAGGACTCAATAGAAGGAAACTGACAAGGCATGACATTCTTGAATACATGACTAACATCAACAATCCATAATACAATAAGTTGGGAATTTCATAAGTACATGGTTATCATAATTTGGTACAGTAATAGGATTGCATGCAAGCATGGCATAATCTCGTAAGGCTAATTCATGAGCAATCCAACAAACATCTACAAGGCACAATAATAGCATGGGAGTTATTCAAACATAAGGGTAAAACATAAATCCATCACCTATATCACAATTTAGCTATATTACATGAGTTCTAGTCTTTTAATCTCTTTATCAAACACTTAGGTTTCATGACAGGGCATGACATAATTATCAAATTAACATATCATAACCAACTAAAATACATGGTTTTCAACTCACATACTAACATATTTTCATAAAACCACATACAGATTCCAAAATAGGAATCATATATAATAACCACATGAACATAATTAACCCATAGCATGAAAATCATTATTTATAGTTTAAAACATGGTTGTTAGGCTTCATGGATGAAAGGAATCCATGAATGAACACTATGCATACCTGGGTGGATGATTTCTTATTGATTAATGGAGGAAAACTTAAATTCTTGACTTGGAATTGAACACCTAGGGTTTCTTATTCTTGGGGGATTAATCTTTGAGAGAAACCCTAATTAGTGTTATAGATAAATAATAAAGTTATGAGCCATGGTCTAGTATAATTAGGGATTAAAATGGGTGGAAAAGGACCTAAATACCCTTTAAAAATGACTTAAAATCGCTGATCGAAAGTGGTTACTATTTGGGTGATGGTCTATCGCAGGATCAATGGTCCATCAGTCCTGACTGTCGCACTTAGCTAGAGCCTAAACTTTCTGCCTCATCTGCGACAATTTGGGCGATAGTCCATCGCTGGCTCGTTGGTCCGTCGGTCTTGACCATCGCACTTGACCAAAATTTGGGTTCATTGCTTTTGATGCAACGGATTGGACGATGGTCTGTCACTAGCTCAATGGTCCGTTGGCCTGATTGTCGCTTCTAGGTAGTTCTGATAGTTCTTTGTAAAATGTTTATAACTTTTACTCTGATACCGGATTTGGACGAAATTGGTATCATTGGAAAGCTTATTCAATTTCCCACATGATAAAAAGTCAAAATTAGGGAAATTCTATCAGATATAAACATTAATAATTTAAGAAGTCATCACTAATTATTCTGGAGACTAGATTTGACTTAAAGAAAGTTTGGGGTATTACAACTTTGGACAATTCTCTCCTTACCTAATTAAAACACCACATTCATAAAACACTTAAGAGGGGTTATTTATTATTTATAATGTACTAAGACATTTCCAAATCTGTCTTAAATTCTCTCAAGCAGCCTTACTTAGGGTTTCCAAGAAATAGATCATCGAAGGGCTCAAGGGTTAAATTCTTTTCATGAAACTTGATATTTAAGGCATGTTTTTCTTTCCTAGTTGCTAATTTATTAAAATCATATGTTTTAATGTGTTTTTTTATGCAGTATTGATGTTTCTTTTAAAAACATGGGTTAAGGGTTTTTTAATAATTAAAGTTTATGTGATGTTTCATGTTTCTCCCTGTATGGTTTATGTTTGAATGGTGATTTTAAAATTAGTTTGATTCATGAGAATGGTAGATGAACTAGAAATTGTGATTTCCTAAATCTGTGACCTTTGAAGTGGTTATTTCCCAAACCCCATAGTGTGGAATTGGTTTTGAATATAAAAAATATGCACATTGAACTACTCTTGAACTATTTCATAATCAAAAAGGTTAATGAAGCATAATGATTTTGAATTGAACCTTTTGGGGTTATATAAATCCCCAAGCTAATGTATAATTGAACCAAAGGGGGTTGTGAATTCCCCTAAGTGATGGCAGTTGGTTTGGCATGTTGATGTTACCTTGCAAGTGTAGTTTGTATGACGATACCAATAATGTATGCCTAAATGTATATGATAGTTCAATAAATGTTAATGAATGCTCTATTTGTTTTAATAGGGCTTTAACGAGAATTATGTAGATAAGTTATGAAAGTAGAGGTCATGAGGGAACAATACTGGAAACCACAGTTGTCGAGGAGGGTATATATAATCAGGTGGTTTGAGTCCCCGTTATTAATATTATTTGATTACGAAGTTCAAGTCCCCCATATTATATTACATAATTTTGTGCTTGTGTCACCTTGATGCTGGGTGGTTCAAGTCGCTCATAGTGCATATGTATACCCTCTTGTTAGTATGGACACATGCACTAGGCCCTACCAACTGGGACCATATAGCCCGTGGGTGCCTTCTTATGTTAGGACGATTGAGCTACACAATCCAAGCTAATGTTTTAAAATACATTCTAAGCCTTGTCTCCCTATCCCGAAATGTGATATATATATACATATATATGTATATGTATATGCATTTGATCATGTGTATTAATTTTAAATGATTTTGAATTGTTGATCATAACATTATGTTATCCTTATTCCTGAGTTACATACTAGTGATCACCCTACTAACCATCTCCAGATGTTGTATCCCCAAGCGATATAGGTACCAGAGATACTTTTACTTTTACTGTATAGAGTTAGATGGATCAGCTTAGTTCATCGATTTATGGTAAAGTGGTAAGCTTCAATACTTTGAAAGACTTAGACATTTCATCAGTTCTTATCATAAATTAGAGTTAAAAGTTTGATTATCATTAACATTGTCATTTTCATCTGTTAGAGTTGGGGATATGTCCCAACCAAGACTAGTTTTTGGATCTTTTGGTAGAAGACTTTATTGGATTACTATGGACTTGGTTAATGTTGGTTGTTTATTTTGGTCAGTTGATGGTTATCGGTTATACATACCATTTATTTTTTAAACTTATCTGGTTATATGTTTGGAATTTATTCGATATTGGGGATACTATGCTATTTGGTTAGGTGCATAAGGATGGTCTCTGGTCCCTGGTGAACTTGAGATACCTATCATGGCTAGGCACTGGTTTGGGTCCTAAAAAAGATAGTATAACACCCTAGGTTTGGTGTCATTGGGTGTCCTCAAATCAATGTCAAGTAGAGTCTCTTTTACGGGTGTGTAGCACACCACACTTATAGGGGAAAGCTATGAGGTATTTCAGTATGTTTTCCTTTCTTATTGTTCTATTTCAAGCTATAGTGTCTAAGGTCTTAAATCTCCTCTAATTTCTAAATATTTGCTTTTCAGATCATGCCTCCCAAAAATATGATGTTCATGGAAAATCTTCTATATCGTCTACGGACAATATATACGGAGCTCATCCTACTATAGAAGTTCAGACTCGGTCAGGGGTTGTTGCTTTTGATTGCCCTGAAAGAGTTCTATCGATCCCCCATCCTTTCTCAGGCACTCTAACCCTCTCTTATGTGAACCTATTTGTGGCTGTGTATTTTGTTTTTGATCTTAAGGTTATTTTGGATCTTTTTTCTATTTCTACCCAGTAGGTGACTCTACGATTGCTAGAAGGGTCTATAGGAGGGGTGTGGTATTTGTTGGTAGTAGGCAGACTTTGGTGGATATGGTTAAACTTGATATGGTGGATTTTGATATTTTTCTAGGGATGGATTGATTTCACTCTTGCTACATGTTCTTAGATTGTTAGACTCATAAAGTTGTCTTTAGGTTCCCAGGTGAACTAATTATTGAGTAAGAGGGTGGTTCCCTATCTCCTGGGGGAAGGTTTATTTCTTATCTTAAAGCTCAGAGATTAATCTCCAAAGGGTGTCTCTATCATTTGGTATGGGTTAAAGATTCTAAATCAGAAGGTACTTCTTTAAATTTGGTTCCAGTGGTAAATGAGTTTCCTGAGATCTTTTCAGATGATCTTCTTGATGTTCCTCCGAATAGGGAGATTGAGTTTGGTATTGACTTGGTTTTGGACACTTGTCCAATATCTATTCCTTCTTATAGAATGGCTCCGACTGAGTTGAGGGAACTTAAGAAGCAACTTAAGGATCTTTTAGATAAGGGTTTCATCCATCCTAGTGTATCCCTTGGGGTGTACCGGTGTTATTTTTGTGCAACAAGAATGGTTTCATTTTGATGTTCATGGACTATTGATAGTTGAATAAGGTAATGGTTAAGAACAAGTATACTCTCCCAAGGATAGATGGCTTGCTTGATCAATTGTAGGGTGCCAAATTCTTTTCTAAGATAGATATTTGATATGGGTATCATCATCTTAAGATTAGGGTGGCAGATATCCCTAAGTTTTTTGTACTCTTTATGGGAACTTTGAGTTCTTGGTTATGTCATTTGGTTTGACTAATGCCTCAGCGGTATTTATAGATTTGATGAATAGGGTTTTCAGGCAGTTTCTTAATCATTTTGTCATTATTTTCATTAATGACATTTTGGTTTATTCTAAGAGTGAGGTGGATCATGCTAATCATCTCCGTATGGTGTTATAAACCTTGAAAGAGCAGCAGTTGTATGCCAAATTCTCCTAGTATGAGTTATGGTTAAACGTTTAACTTTTCTTGGTCATATTATTTCTAGTGAGGGGA
This sequence comes from Capsicum baccatum var. pendulum, assembly GCA_030864225.1. Taxonomy (NCBI): domain Eukaryota; kingdom Viridiplantae; phylum Streptophyta; class Magnoliopsida; order Solanales; family Solanaceae; genus Capsicum; species Capsicum baccatum. The sequence continues at coordinate 193,635,971 of CM061552.1, forward strand.
TAATGGTGGATCCACGAAAGGTGGTTGCAGTTAAAAGGTATACCTGCGACTCCAAATAACATTTGAAGCTTTTTGGGTTTGGCTGGGTATTATAGGTGGTTAGTGGAAAGTTTCTCGATGATAGCTGCCCCATTAACTAAGTTGACTCAGAAGAAGGTAAAGTCTTTTTAGTCGGATACTTATAAGGGAAGTTTCAAGAAGCTGAAGGATAAGCTAACTTTGTATCCAGTTTTGACATTGCCTGAAAGTAATGAGGGTTTTGTAGTTTATTATGATACATCTTGGGTGGGACTTGGTTGTGTTTTGATGCACTATAGAAAGGTGATTTTCTATGTTTCAAGCAATTCAAGGTGCATGAGAGGAATTATCCTACTCGTGATTTGGAGCTTTTAGCTGTAATTTTTTCTTTAAAAATCTGGTAGCATTATTTATATGGAGTGCACGTGGACATCTTTTCTGATCATAAGAGTCTACAGTATGTGTTCACTCATAAAGAGCTAAATCTCAGGCAAAAGAGATGGTTGGAGCTTCTCAAAGACTATGATATAAGAGTTCATGACCACCCAGGTAAAGCTAACGTGGTTGTTGATGCTCTTAGTAGGTTGTCCATAGGGAGTTTAGCTCATGTGGATAAGGAGAAGCAGGAATTGGTGAAGGATATTCACCGTTTAGCTAATATTCACCATTTAGCTAATCTTAAAGTTTGACTCTTAGACTCTGAGAAAGGTGGTGTAATAGTGTAGGAAGTGGTTCGATCGTCTCTTGGTGCAGAGATCAAATACAAGCAAATGCTAGATCCTATCTTGATAAATATCAAGAGTGATGTTGGTGGACAAAAGGTGATGGTATTTGAGATCAGTGTCGATGGCACTTTGCGGTACCAAAGGATGTTATGTGTTCCTGAAGTTGATGGTTTACGACAAAGGATTTTGGTTGAGGTGCATGAATTGTGCTATATTGTTCATCCTGGTTCGACAAAAATGTATCATGATCTTAAGGAGTTGTATTGGTGGAATGGTATGAAGAGAGACATGGCTGATTTTATGCCAAGAACATGGCGTGCCAACAAGTTAAAGTTGAGCACATAAGTCCTGGAGGGTTGTATTAAGAAATTGAGTTGACTGAATTAAATGTAAGGTGATCAATATGTATTTCAAAACCAGTTTTCCTCGGTCTCAAAACCAATTTGATTTGGTTTGGGTCATTATGGATCGGATGACAAAGTCTGCTCACTTTTAGCCAGTAAGGACTAACTTTTGGGTCGAGGACTATGCAAGATTGTATCCTTATGAGATTGTAAAACTGCATGGGGTACCTGTTTTGATTATCTCTTATTGTGGTACATAGTTTTCATCTTACTTCTAGCAGTCTTTTTAGAAAGGGTTGGGGACTAAGGTTAGTCTGACTACTGCTTTACATCCATAGATGGATGGGCAAGCAGAGAGGACTATTTAGACATTAGAAGATATATTTTGTGCATGTGTGATTGATTATGGTAGCAATTGGGTTTAATAGCTACCTTTAGTAAAGTTTGCTTTCAAGAATAGTCATTATTCTAATATTGGGATGACCCCTTTTGAGGCATTGTATGGTAGGAGGTGTAGATCTCCTATTGGGTGGTTTGATCCTTGTGAGGCAAATATTTTTGATTTGTATTTGTTTTATCAGGATATGTAAAAGGGAAAGGTGATTCAAGATAGGATTAAGGCATCCCAAAGTCGCCAAAAGTCCTATACGGATGTAAGATATAAATACTTGGAGTGTGAGGTTAGGGATAAGGTGCTCCTAAAGGTATCTCCCATGAAGAGAGTGGTGTGGTTTGATAAAAAAGGTAAGCTAAGTCCCAGGTATGTTGGTCGTTATGTAGTTTTGCAGAGGGTTGGTAATGTGGCTTATTAATTTGAGTTACCCTCTAGTTTGAGCTCCATTCATTCAGTATTTCATGTCTCTATGTTGAGAAAGTATCTTAGTGATCCTTCTTTGATGGTTCTTTTGGAAGTATTAGGTATCTTGGATTCTCTATCTTATGATGAGGTCTCGATTAAGATATTGGATCGACAGGTTTGTCAGTTATGGACCAAGTATATGGCCTTGGTTAAGGTTCTATGGCGGAACTACAAGGTGGAAGAGGCTACATAAGAATCGAAATCGGAAGCAAAAGCGAACATGAAGGACAAATATCCACATTTGTTTGTTGCTCTGGATATTCATGCAGAAGGTATATGTTCTTGATCACATCTTTGTTTTCTAACTTGGTTAAAGGTTGTATTAATGTTTGATAATGCAAATGAATCGTGCATGTATGTGACCTACCTTATCCGTTATTCGGGGATGAATGATCCTAATGGGGGAGATTAAAACACCATGGGTTTGAACCCTTAGAAAATTTATTGGATTTTGTCTTCTGGTCATCATATGACTTTTGGGTACTAGTCGTATGATGTGGTATGGTTGGTATGCTCTTGGTCATATGCTAACCAGTGTTGTTTGGTGGGTTGGATTAGTTTCTTGAATAGGTATGAGTCGTATGGTTGGTGATGGGTAGTATGGTTTGGGCTTTTCCTTTACTTAATTTGAAACTTAGTAACTTAACTTGGATCTGACTACAAGTGGATCACTATGAGCAGTAAGATAGGGTATAATTCATACCATTGACTTGTATGGTAAATAGTGTTCAAAATTTCTTTGATTCCATTCGGCTAGGGATACAAATTAGGGGTACTAATCATATGGTTGGGTGCGACATGGTTTGGGTAATTTATTTATTGGATAGTGTTGGGTCTATGGGGGAGGCCTAAGGTACGAGTGATGGGTACTACTCGTTTAAAAGGGTACGCTTGGTATGGGAGAGTCGTACTATCTGACGGGAATTTTAAGCAGTTTAAGTTGGGGGCAATCTGGATATTTCCCAACTTAACCACTTAAGTCCCCATGACTTATATCACTGTTGGGATATCATTTACCCTAGTATTCTAATCTTAACTATTTAGAAACTCTCTCTGATTCTCTCTAAGGCTCTTGGGTAAAGAAAGGCTAGGGTTTTATCTAGAGGATCAATTTGGGGCTTGTATGTGTGATTTCTCTCCTTCATCTTCATAATCTAAGGCATGTACTCATCCCTCATTGTTAGTACCAACTAAATTCATGTTTTAAACAAAGTTTTCATGGCATGATTATTGTATAGTTTTGGGGTTTTCAAACATATGTTGGGGTTTTGGTATTAAATGCTTGGTTATGGTTTTTCCATGTTTTAATTATGTTCTTACATGATTTAATGGTGGTTTGGACAATTGGTTGCATGGGAATGGTAAATTGGTAATGAGTTTTGGTTTTGGAAACACTACGCCTTCAACATGCTTGATAAAATGCCTATGATAATGCTTTTACTATATTATGGGAATTTTAATGAAACTACTGCATGGTATGGTTTGGTAATGGAACCCTAAATGGTATAAATGGTTGAAATGGTTTGGAATGGTTAAATAGTTAGGTATGGTGGTCATGGTTATGGTTAATTAAACATTCTTATAGGGTACAAGGGAATCCCCTAAGTAAACATCCTTGTGGGGTACATGGGATTACCCCAAGAGAATTTATTAATGAAACACTTGTGGGGTACATGGGATTCCCCCAAGTTAACCAGACAATGTAATCTATGGGTACATGGGAATCCTTTTACATAAAAATATTGGCTAAGGACATTGGTTGCAAGCTATAGCCGGTATGACGATACTGCTACTTATAGCCTTGGTTAATAATAATGTATTACTGGTTTGGTTGGATGGAAATGGTTTTAGTTGGTCAATAATGGCGGGGTGTGATAGCTAACTGTCAAGGTACGAGCCCAATGGACAGACGCTGGAAAATCATGTTTACCGATATGAGGGTTGGTCATAGTGACCAAATATGATACTATAAGGTACATGGGAATCCTCTAAGTACACTGTACATATTATCATAGAGAGAGAAGGATACTTGACAATCCCCTACTCTTATGATATCTCCAGTTCATGCAGCTATATGCATTGGGGCCTGTTTAGGGGGTTACACTGGACCCATATAGCCCATGGGTGGTTCTAGCATGGTTAAGCTACACATACCTAGGTTAATGGTTTTAAATGCATGCTAAACCCGATTCCTTTACTCGACATGGATATATGGGTTGTAAGCATATTTACTAGGTTTTACTAGATGTCATTCTTTTATACTTATCCTTAGTTCATGCTAGCGTTCACCTGCTAACCCGTCTTCAGGAAGCTGTATCCCCATGCGATGCAGGAACTGATCATTCTACTCCTTCTTTTAAGTAATCATTTTTGGGATCTGCTATTGGATTGAAGTGGTGAGCTTTTATATTCTGGAAGGCTCCATTTTATATCATGGATGTCTTTATGTACTTTGGTTATTTTATGGATATTGTTTTTGGCTCTGGTTTGGGGTATGTCCCAACTAGATATTGTTTTTGTTTTGGTTAGAGGCTTTATATGACTCCTATGGGTTGGAATGGGTTGTGTCAGTATTGGTGTCATCCTTAGTATTTGCATTGGTATTGGGGATGATGCTGTTGAACTGAATTTATTATTGTTCCATCCTTTTATGTTATTTATGGACAAAAACTTAGTTATTATATCAGTTCAGTTATGGTTGTTGGTTAGTATTGGATGATTGATCTTGTTTGAGTTGGTCGCGGTTATGGACCTACCTAGAGTCAAGAACTATAATAAACGTTATCTTGTTATAAGTTAAGAGTTCATTTGACTCAGGGTACACATATTTAGAGGTTGGGTTGGTTAATGAGGGTGGTCCCCAGTTCTGGTTGGAATTAGGATGCCCATTACGACAAAGCCCTAGTTCGAGTCGTGTCATTTTCTTGAAGCCTTATTAAATATTTACGGGGGCATTTTAGACCATTCACCTCTCTCCAAACACTCAATTCACGAATTAAAAACCCCAAGTGGAGTATTATTTGCCCCATTCCTTATCCGTTAACATGTAAAACTCAGTACCATTCCCAAGAACATAAATTCAAATATCTTCCCAAGGATTCAACCATTCAAGGTCCCACTTTAAAGCATCTTCTTCAAGAAATCAAGCAATTAAGGTATGTGGGTTATTCATCAATGGGTTTCTTCCACCCATTGAGTCCTAAAAATTCATTTTTGTTCAAGTATGAACTCTTTATCCCCTTTTTATGAAATTTAAATGTTACTTTGAGTTTTCTCCATGTTCTCTTACTAGTTTTGAATTCAAGCCATGCCCATATGTTTCCCTATGTGAATTATGTTACTACACGCTTTTAATTTAAATCACCTATATCATATTCAGTTGACACCATATTAATTTAGCAATTCATGAATTAACATATGTGAACATATTGTCCTCCCAGGTTTCTCATATTACTATATTCAAATTCATGGATTTTGTCAGTTTAGTGAAATGTACTATGTTTTGGATCATTCAAGCTTGAATTTCCTTGCAGTTTTTTAAATGATGTTATTGTATTTAACGTATCATTCAGTGCTGGAGAGTTATGAACACTCGATACCTATATGTATTTACATGTTTCCATTTTTAAGTAACAAGACAGTCAGGTCATGATTTTATTATCATATTCATATTACAATGTTCATATTGAGAATTTATCGGTACAGTACCATATCATGTTAAATGAATAATAATACTAGTGTCATTCAGTTGGGAGTAATACTTAGCAACTAGTGAACACATGGATGGAGGCTTCCCCATCAGTTAGGCATGAGTCGTTAGTAGCAGTCCCTAAGTTCAAGACCTACGGTGCCACCGTAGATTATGAGGGGTCCCCCTTCAGTAGAGTTATGATAGCCTCATCCTTTGGAACATCAGCCTTGTGGATCCACATCATTAGTCATATGTGGTACCCTGGCAAGGTACCAGAACTCTTTTAACTAGGGTTACAAGTTAGACCCTGATAGCACTGATTGGGAAATATCGATTATAGTTAGCTCCCACGATCTCAGTATAGTATTCAAACTATATTAGATTAAGTTTATATGACCAAGTGTACAATTTATCAGTATTTAGTTGTTCAGTTTTACAGATTACCTCAGCTCACGTATTACTTGGTCTTGCATTCGTTTTATATGTTCATGCATTCATGTTATTGTCCATATGTATTTCAACTATCCCTACCTCACATAGCAGTATATTCAAAGTACTGATCGCATACTTTTTTGTGCTATATTGTCTTATAACATAGGTTTAGATGCTCAATTCCTTGATCTCTCGTAGACAGCTCAGTACCTCTCAGCAATAGTAGTTGTGAGTCTATATCCATGAGGATAAGATATTTTCAGTTACTTTCAGAATGTTACTTTATCTCAGATAATCAAAGTTAGTTGGGGGTTTGTCCCATCAACTCCTCTGTTTTAGAGGCTCTCAGATAAACAAAGTTGTTTTCAGTTTTATCTTTAGTTTAGACATGTTGGGTGATGTTTCAGTATTCTATATTCATAGTATTTCTATTAGTTTAACTTCCACATATTATACCTTATTATTACTATAATCAGTGCTCACAGCAGGTACCAGATCATGGGTTAGCTTAGGGTCACTTGTGGCCTTAAGCACCGTGTTACGACTAGGGGGTAGCCTCGAGTTGTGACAAAACTTGGTATCATAGACTAAGGTTTTAAAGTGTCCTAAGGTGTCTGAAAGCCTTGTTGAGTAGAGTCTTATGCATTGGTGTAAAGCGCCACAATTATGGGAAAGAGGCAACAAGACGTTTTAGGAAAGTTTCCTTTCTTTCAGTATTCATGTCTTGCGAAAGAGAATAAGCTCTATTGAATTCCTTTTCTAACTCTTCCTTCATCCGTTTACAGAAAATATCTCCCAGAAGAAAAAATAGAAAAATAAATGGGGATTAGCCCATACCAGTACAGTTTAGAAAGATCCCCTGAACAAACATGTTTCTCAAACCAAATTTAGGGTTTATTTCATAGCATTGGCCTATTCTTTGGTTTCTCAAAATACCAGTAGGGTTGTTGGCCTAGCCAAACCAATAATGAATACAGTTGTATTTAGGATCTAAGACTTTACTCGAATAAATCCATCTGTGTTTTTCGGATCCAAGTTTAAGAAGGATCCACAAGAGGTTCTAGATTGTGTGCAGAAGGTCACAGACATTATGGGTGTTACTGCTAGCAAGAGTTTTGACTTAGCGGCTTATCATTTTTAAGGATTAGCTTATACTTGGTTTAAGTAGTGGAAGGAGGACAAAGGTATTGAGGCAGGACCTATAGAATGGGAGGATTTTTCCACGGGTTTCTTAGACTGATTCTTTCCACCTAATTTGAGAGAGTCTAAGGTGCAGTATTTCATCAAATATGAAGCAGCGTAGAATGAATGTGAAGGAGTACTCACTCAAGTTTATTCAGTTGGTGAGGTTTTCTCTGACTATGGTGGCTGATTCTAGGTTCAGGATGAGTAAGTTTGTGTCGAGAGTTTCTAAAGAAAAGGTTAAGGAGTGCATGACAAGTATATTAATCAAGGATATAGAACTCTATAGGTTGATGGTCCATGCTCATCTTATTAGGGAGGAGAAGCATAAAGAGAAGGGAAGGGGAAAAAAGAGGGCCAGAATTGGAAGCTTCAACTTTTCTCAACAGAGGTCTGATGGCGGGAATCATTCTCAATTTTCTAGAATTTTTTTGTTTAGCCCCATCTTCAGCCATTGCGTTATTGCCTAAATTTAGTAAAGAAAATAGTGATATGACACCAGGCTCTAAGTCCCAGGGAAGTATAAATAGTGGTTGCACTAATTCACTTTGCAGGAAGTATGTAAAAATCTTTAGGGTAAGTGTAGAGCAGGTAGTGATGCATATTTTTTTATGTGGCAAGTTAGGCCATAGGATAAGGGATTGCCCTTTGAGTATATGGAAGAGTAGAAATTATTATCAGCAGGTCCAGACTAATTCTTTGGTAGCACCAGCAGGTCGCCCTACTAAGCAGGGTACCACCTGTACTGGAACCAGTGGGCATCATCAGAATTGAATTTATGCTCTCCAGAATTGGAATGATCAGGAAAGTTCTCTTGGTGTGGTTATGGGTATGTTGCAAGTCTTCTATCTTCATGTTTATGCATTGTTAGACCACAGAGCTTCACTTTCCATTATGACTCCTTATATAGTTGTAGACTTCTATGCCAGTCCTGACATATTAATAGAGTCTTTCTCAGTGTCTACCCCAATGGGTAGTTCTATTATAGACAGATAGGTATACAGAAATTGCCCGGTCATAGTATCTTAGAATGATACTTTAGTTTATCTTGTGGAGTTAGATATAAATAAATTTGATATCATTCTTTGCATACATTAGCTCTACCCGTGCTATAATTAACTTGATTGTAGAAATAGGATTGTCCAATTCTAGTTTCCTAATGAACTCGTTATTGAATATAGGGGTAGTACTTCAGTGTCTAAGGGTCAGATTGTCTCTTATCTTAAGGCAAAAAAGATGATATATAATGGATGTGTTTACTACATCATCCATATCAAGGACTCAAATTATGAAACTTCGAGTCTTGAGTCTGTTCCAGTAGTGAATGATTTTCCAAAAGTGTTCCTCAAAGATCTTTCTAGAGTTCCTCTCGAAAGGTAAATTGACTTTGAAATAGATCTCTTCCCAGATACCTATCCCATCTCAATTCCACCTTATAAAATGGATCCAACTGAGCTTAAGAAATTAAAGTACTATTGAAATATCTCTTATATAAGGGTTTCATATGGACTAGTGTTTCTCCATGGGGTGCTCCAGTCCTTTTCGTGCGCAAGAAAGACAGTTTCCTCAAAATGTGCATCAACTACCATCAGTTGAACAAAGTCATGATCAATAATAAGTACTATCTCCACAGAATTGATAAATGTTCGACCAACTTTAAGGTGAAAACTAGTTCTCTAAGATACACCTTAGATCCGACTATCATCAGCTTAGAGTCAGAGAATACGACATCCCAAAGACAGCCTTCAGAACTAGTTATGGATACTTTAAATTCCAAGTTATGTATTTTGGACAAAAAAATGCTCCTACAACTTTTATGGACTTGATGAACAGGGTGTTCAAGAAATACTTGGACATGTTCATCATAGTCTTCATAGATGACATCCTCATATATTCTTGTAGTGAAGGTGATCATGCAAACCATTTGAGGATTGTATTACAATGCCTTAAGGATCACCAGTTATTCGCTAAGTTGAGTAAGTGGGAATTTTGGTTGAGATTAGTAGCTTTCCTTAGTCACATCATTTTTAGTGATGGCATTTGAGTTGATCCTCAAAAGACCGAGATAGTAAGAAAATGGCCTAGACCTATCTCTACATTAAATATTAGGAGTTTCTTAGGTTTAGGCAGTTACTATGGATGGTTTGTTAAAGGGTTTTCTTATATTGCTTCCCCCATGTTTTGATTAACCCAAAATAAATTCAAATTTTAGTGGTTAGATTCCTATGAGAAGAGTTTTCTAGGTTTAGTTATCTTTGCCTTAAATATTTGTAGGCATTGCCTTTATGGGGTTCATGTTAATGTGTTTATGGATCATAAGAGTTTACAGTATGTGCTCACACAGAAAGACCTGAATCTCCATTAGAGAAGGTCGTTATAATTATTGAAGGACTATGATACGAGTGTGATGTATCACTTAGGTAAGGCCAGTGTAGTAGTTGATGCCCTTAGTATATTATCTATGGGAAATGTTGTGTATATTGAGGATGATAAGAAAGAGTTAATCCATGGGATTCACCAGCTTTCTAGGTTAGTTGTTCGGTTGGTTAATTCGGCTTAGGGTTGTATATAGGTTCAGAGTGGTTCAGAATTCTCATTGGTTGCCGAAGTGAAAGAAAAGCAAGGAAGGGATCCTATTTTGATAAAGTTTGAGGCAGTTGGGGATTCGAAGGTTAAGGTTTTCTTCTAAGGGGGAGATAGTGTGCTTTATTATCAAGGTAGGTTATGTGTTCCTTATGTGGATTTTCTGAGACAACAGATTTTAGATGATTTGCATGGTGCATGATATTCTATTTACCTAGGAGCCAATAATATGTACTGTTATTTGCGATAAATCTATTGGTAGATTGGTATGAAGAAAGATATTATAGAATTTATGACAAAGTGTTTGAATTATCTGTAGGTTATGGTTAAGCACGAAAGGCCTAGTGGTATGATTCAGGAATTCAGTATCCCCACTTGGAAGTAAGAGGTTGTGAACATGGATTTGCTGATAGAGTTGCCTCGTACGCATTGTCAACATGATTCAATTTTGGTCATTGTAGATAGAATAGCCAAGTCACCTCATTTCTTGTTAGTTCATACTATGTGTTCAGCTAAGGATTATGCTAGACTCTATCTCAGAAAGTTAGCAAAGTTTTGTGGGGTCTCATTGACCATCATTTCATATAGAGGTACTCAGTTCACCTCTTCTTTTGGGAGGCTTTTCAGAAGGGTCTTGGCACCCAAGTCCATCTTAGTATGTTTTTCATCCTTAGACATATGGTTAGGCAGAGAAAATGATGCAGACTTTAGAAGACATGTTGAGGGTTTGTGTTATCAAATTCAAGTGTAGTTGGAATAACTATTTACCTTTGATTTAACTTAGCTACAACAACAGTTATCACTCTAGTATTCATATGGATTTGTTTGAGGCTCTCTATGAAAGGAAGTGCAGATCTCTTATTGGTTGGTTTGAAGTAGTTGAGGCTACTATGATAGGGCCAAATTTAGTATATGAGGTGATAGAGAAATTTTAGTTAATCTGAGAAAGGTTGAAGACAACCCAAAGTCGTCAGAAATCTTATATAGATGTAAGAAGAAGAGATCATGAATTTGATGTTGGTGAGTTAGTTTATTTAAAATTTTGCCAATAAAAGGGGTGAAGAGATTTAGCAAGAAGGGGAAACTCAGTCTTCGCTATGTTGGCCCATACAGGATTTTGAACAGTTTTATGAAGGTAGCTTATGAGTTTGAGTTTCCTACAGATATGGCTTCAGTGCATCCGGTGTTTCATATCTCCTTTCTAAAGAAGTTGAAACATCCTAGGTTTAGGCCCTTGGAAATTTCTAGAGTTTTGGTTTCTGATCATCATACGACTCACCATACTAGTCGTATAGTAAGGGTATAGGTCAGATGACCCAACTTGTAAGTTGTGCAGTATACGATGGGTGAGTTTCTGTTGTGGTTACGGTTTGGTGGTCACGATTCATATGTTTAGGGTACAAGTAGTCTAGTAAAGTCGTATGTTACCCAGTATCCAACCCTTTTGACTCTATCTTAGATATGGTTTGAGGATACTAGTTGTATGGTATGGATAAAACATGGGCAATGGGAGTCGTATGTAAATGTCTCTAATGTCTAACTTTTTATGCTGGGTACGATTGGATGGTACCAGTCATATGATATGGGTACGAGTAAAGGGTCCAAATCGTACCCTCCTCCAATGATTTTTATAATTAAAGTTGGGGGTATTTTGGATATTTTCCCTCTTCACCTCTTTTGACCCCATGACTTAAAAATACTTTTAGGGCTTCCTTAACCTAATATTCTCAATCAAACATACTCCAAACACTCTTAAATCTCTCTCAAGCTCTTGGTCAAGAAAGGCTAGGGTTTTCTTCAAAGTAATCAATTTATTCTCTAAGGGGTGGTTTCTCTCTGTCTTTTTTTGTATCTAAGGAATGTTACTTATCCCTCATTGTTATTTTAACTAAAGGCATGTTTTAATCAATGGTTCTTATGACATAATTGTGTTATTGCTTTGGGTTTTGAAGTATATATTGGGGGTTTTTGTTGTTCTTTGGTGGATAATGTTTTCCCATGATTTTCTTATGGTTTTCATGTTATAATGTTAGTTTGAACATGTGGTTGAATGGTAATGGTCAATTGGTTCATGGTTTTGGTTTTGGAAATTATATGCCCCCTATATATTTGTTAAATGACTATGAGAATGGTTTTGTCACATAGTTTGACTTTATTGAAAACCTTGCATTGGATACTATTGTAATCAAATCCAAATTGGATTAAATGGTTTTAAATGGATTGGAAAGGACTTTGTTGTAATAGCTTTGGTTTTTGAAATACTTGTGGGGTACATGGGAATCCCCTAAGTGATTTTATAATTGAGTCTAAGGGGTACATAGGAATCCTCTAAGTTTTGTCTAATGACATTGCTTGCATTCTATAGTCAGTATGACGGTACCACTTTATAATGTTCTTAGTAATTAACTCTTAGAATTGGTGGTTTGGTTTTGTGCTAAAAGGATTTAATTAGGTAATAATGGTGGTGTGTGATAGCTGATAGTGAAGGTCTAAGTCTGATGGACAGGCACTAAAAACTCATATTTGCCGACATGAGTGTTGGTCATCGTGATCATATACTTATGGGGTACATGGGAATCCCCTAAGTTGTATATATGCATCATGGAAGGCGGAGGGTACATGGGAATCCCTGACCCCTATGATATCTCAAATTCATGTAGCTACACATACTATAGCCCATTTAGGGAGTAAAACTGGACCTATATAGCCCGTGCAACCTATATAGCCCGTGCATAGTTTTAGGAAGGTCAAGGTACACAACCTAGTTATTATTTTAAATGCATGCTAAATCAGGTTTTCTTTCCCGACAGGGAATATATATATGTATGAAAGTGATTGCACTTGGTTACTTACATGGTTTCAATATTGTCATTACTTTATCCTTGTTCCTGAGTACATGCTAGCATTCACCCGTTAACCCATCTTCGAGTGTCGTATCCCCATGCAATATAGAAACCGGCCATACTACTCCTCTTACTCAGTGACTTAGATTTGAGGAAAGCTTTGTGTTAAATTGAAGTGGTGAGCTTCTATACTCCGAAAGACTCTATTTCATAATATAGACTTCTCTACATTCTTTTTTTATTTCTTAGTCTTTAGTTTTTAGGTTGTCTCGATACTTGATTTTGGAAAGTAGAGCTACCTTCTTGATCAAGGATATGGATATCTCTAGGTTGGTGGTATACATGCAACAGGTGCAGAAAGGAAAGAAGAAGTAAGCTGAGTTAGGAGAGAGGTAGGGAAAGAAGTTTAGGTTCTCTAAGCAGGGTGGTAGCCAACAGCAAAGTATAAGAATGGTGGTAAGTAGCCCCAGAAGAAGTGGGGAAATTCTAGATTTTACTCGACAGCTAGTGATCCCTACTCAAAGCCGTCGGGTGATAGGAATTTCTATGGAGGCAACAACTTTAGGGCACAGGGTTCCCAATCTCAGGCTAGTGGGGCTTAATTAGCCCCATCATATCCTCCTTGCCGATTTTGTGGTTGCTTTTATCGAGGTTTCTATGTAAGAGAAAGGACAAGCACTTTAACAGCGGTTATCAAGGGTACATGCTTAGAAACTGCCCTGTTAGTAAGGTTTTCTCTGGGGAAAACAAGGTTTCTGTTGCCTCTTCTTTAGCTCCGGCACTAACGAGTGCACCATCTGGCTTTGCACTGGTCGAAACTATCTTTATTCCCTCATTATTGACTAGGAGTCTAAGTCATCAACTGATATCGTGATTGATATGTTGAAACTGTTCTCTCGTGATGTGTACTATTTACTTAATTCAGGTTCTACTTTATCTTATATGACCCCATTTGTGGATGTTCATTATGGTTTTAGTTTGAAGTATGTTTCAAAACCCTTTTCTTCTTCTACCCTGGTAGGTGATTTTGTGATTGCTATAAGAGTCTATAGGGGTGTATGGAATCTATTTATGGTATAAAAATTAAGGTGGATCTATTAGAATTAGATATGGTGGGTTTTGATGTCATATTAAGGATGGATTGGTTGCATTCATGCTATGCATCTCTAGACTATCGGACCTCTAAGGTTGTCTTTAATTTCCCGAATGAGATAGTTATTGAGTAGGAGGGTGGTTCCCTAGCTCCTAAGAAGAAGTTCATATCATATCTTAGAGCTCAGAGGTTGATCTCTAAGGGGTGTCTCTATCATTTAGTCTGAATTAAGTATTCTAACTCGAAGAGTCCTTCTTTGTCTTTCGTCCCTATGGTAATTGAATTTCCTGTATTCTTCCTTGATGACCTTCTTGGTGTTCCTCCTGATAGGGAGATTGAGGTTGGGATTGATCTTGTTCCGAACACTTATCCAATTTTTATTCCTCCTTATATAATAGCTCTAGCTGAGTTAGGGAGCTTAAGAAACAACTTAAGGATCATTTAGATAAGGGTTTCATCTGACCTAGTGTGTCCCCATGGGGTGCACCAATGTTATTCATACATAAGAAGGATGGTTCCTTTCGAATGTATATTGATTACCGACAGTTGAATAAGGTGATAGTAAAGAATAAGTATCCCTTTTCCAGGATAGATTATTTGTTTGATTAGTTGTAGGGTGCTAAGTATTTCTCGAAGATTGATCCTCGATTCGGGTATCATTAGTTAATGATAAGGAGAAAGATATCCCTAAGACTTCCTTCCATACTTGGTATGGGCATTATGAATTTTTGGTTATGTCTTTTAGGTTGACCAATGCCCCAATGACATTCATGGATTTGATGAATAGGGTATTCCATCAATTTCTATATTTATTCGTCATTGTGTTCATAGATGATATCTTGGTGTACTCTAATAGTGAGGTGGATCATGCCCATAACCTCTGTTTGGTGTTGCATACCTTGAAAGAACAATAATTGTATGCAAAATTCTTGAAATATAAGTTTTGGTTGAACGCTATCACTTTTCTGGGTCATATCATTTCTAGTGTAGGGATCATGGTAGATCCGCAGAAGGCTGTGGTGGTTAAGAAGTGGCCTAGACCCATGACTCTAGCCGACATTCAGAGTTTCTTGGGTTTAGATGGCTACTACAGGAGGTTTGTGAAGAGTTTTCTTCTATAGCTTCCCCGTTAACTAAGTTGATTAAAAAAAAGTAAAGCTCTTATGGTGTAATGCTTGTGAGGATAATTTCGAGAAGTTGAAGAATTAGCGGACTTTGGCTCTGATTTTGACTTTGCTTGAAGGCACTGATGGGTTTGTGGTCTATTGTGATGTTTCTTATGTTGGGGTGTTCTAATACGGCATGGAAAGGTGATAGCTTATTCCTTTAGGCAGTTGAAGTTGCATGAGAGGAATTATCCAACTCATGATTTGGAATTGTTAGTTGTGGTGTTCGCATTAAAAATTCTATGTCACTATTTGTATGAAGTGCATGTGGATATCTTTTTTTATCATTAGAGGCTGCAGTATATGTTTACTCAGAAAGAGCTTAATGTCAAGCCAAAAAGATAGCTTGAGTTGCTCAAGGATTATGACATGATTCTTCATTGCCATTTAGGTAAAGATAATGTAGTTGCTGATAATCTTAGCAGGTTATTCATAGGGAGTCTATCTCATATGGATAAGGAGAAGCGGGAATGGGGTGAAGGATATTCACATTTGTCTAACCTTGGAGTCTGTCTCTTGGACTCTTAGGAGGGTGGTGTGGTTGTTATAAAAGTGGCGCAATCATCTCTTGGTTCTAAAATAAAGAAGAAGCAAGTGTTAGATCCTATGTTGACGAGGATCAAGGGTGACATTGGTGGGCAGAGAGTGATGGCCTTTGAGATTAGTGGTGATGGTACTTTACGATTTCAAGGGAGATTATGCGTTCTCGATATCGATGGGTTACAAGAAAGGACCTTGGATGAAGCGCATGAGTTGTGCTATATTGTTCATACTGA
Source organism: Capsicum baccatum var. pendulum (assembly GCA_030864225.1). NCBI lineage: Eukaryota > Viridiplantae > Streptophyta > Magnoliopsida > Solanales > Solanaceae > Capsicum > Capsicum baccatum. Next base: position 193,651,683 of record CM061552.1, read on the forward strand.
TTCGATGAAAATTTATCATGACCTTAAGGAGATGTATTGGTGGAACAATATGAAAAAGGATGTGGCAAAGTGTATGGTATGTCAGCAAGTGAAGGTTGAGCACATAAGGCTCGGAGGTTTGTACCAAGAAATTAAGTTGCCTGAATAGTAGCAGGAAATGATCAATATGGATTTCATTACTAGTCTTCCTTGGTCTCAAAATCAATTTGATACGTTTGGGTCATCGATGGATAGGATGATAAAGTCAGCTCACTTTTTGCCACTAAGGACTAACTTTTTGATAGAGAACTATACAAGGTTGTATTTCCATGAGATTGTGAAGGTGCATAGAGTACCTATTTCTATCATCTCAAATTGTGGTACGCAATTTTTATCTCACTTTTAGTGGTCATTTCAAAAAGGGTTAGGGACTAGGGTTAGTCTAAGTACTACTTTTCACCTACAGTCGGATGGGCAAACGAAGAGAACTATTCAGACATTAGAGGATATGTTTCATGCTTACATGATTTACTATGGCGGTAGTTGGGTTGAGCACTTACCTCTTAGAGAGTTTGTTTATAATAATATCTACCACTCTAGCATTGGGATGGCTCTATTTGAGGCCATGTATGGTAGGAGGTGTAAGTCTCCTATTGGATGGTTTGAGGTAGGTGAGGCAAAAATGTTTAGCCCGAATTTTGTTCACCAATCCATGGAAAAGGTTAAGGTAACTAGGGATAGACTTAAGGCTGCCCAAAGTCGCCAAAAGTCCTATGCAGACATGAGGCTAAAGGACTTGGAGTTTGAGGTCAGGGATAGGGTGTTCTTGAAGGTATCTCCCAAGAATAGAGTGATGTATTTTGGTAAGAAGGGAAAGATCAATCCCTGGTATGTTGGTCCATACTCGATTTTGACAAGGGTTGGCAATGTTGTTATGAGTTGGAGTTGCCTTCTAGTTTCAGCTCCATTCACCTGGTTTTCCATATCACTATGTTGAGAAAGTGTATGGGTGATCCGTCTCAAATCGTGCCCATCAAGGATATTGGTAGTTTTGATTTTTCGTCTTATGAGAAGGTCCTAGTTGAAATCTTGGACCGTCAGGTTTGTCGATTACAGACCAAGGATGTGGCCTCGTTACAGATTCTATGAAGGAATCGCAAGGATGAAGGGGCTACTTGTAAAACTTAAGAGGACATGAAGTCTAAGTATCCGATCCTATTTTCTACTCTGTATATTTGTATGGAAGGTATGTTTTGTTCATCATACTTTTGTTTTCATACTTTGTCAAAGAAAAGATTGGCTTTCTTGCATCTTCATTTTCTAACTTAGTTGAAGGTTAGAGTTTAGGTAGTAGGGTATAAATCATGTTTGTACTACCTTGTTTCATCATTCGAGGATGAATGATCCAAGTGAGGGAGAATCAAAACACCCTAGGTTTTGGTTCATGGAAATTTCAAAAGTTTTGAGCTTTTGATCATCATACGACTCACCATACCAGTCATATAATGAGGGTACGGGTCAGGTGACCCAACTCATATAGTGTCCAGTATGTGGTGGGTGAGTTTCTATTATGGGTACTGGTTGCTGATCATGAGTCATATGTTCAGGGTATAAGTGGTATAGTGAAGTTATATGTTACCCAGTGTCCAACCCCCTTTGACTCTATCTTGGATACAGTTTGAGGATACTAGTCGTATAGTATGGATATGACTTAGGCAATGGGAGCTTTATGGTGGACAACGTGTGATGTCCAACTTTTTGTGCTGGGTACGATTGGATGGTACCATTCGTATGATGTGGGTATGAGTGAAGAGTCCATACCATGCCCTCCTATGGTAATTATTATAGTTTAAGTTGGGGGCATTTTGGATATTTCTCCTCTTATCCTCTTTTGACCCCATAACTTAAAAACACTTTTGGGGCTTCCTAAAACTAATATTATCAATCAAGCATATTCTAAACACTCTTAAATCTTTCTCAAGCTCTTGGTTCAAGAAATGCTAGGGTTTTCTTCAATGTAATCAATTAAGGCTCTAAGGGGTGGTCTCTTTCCGTCTTCTATGGTATCTAAGGCATGTTACTCCGCTTCATTGTTAGTTCAACTAAAGGCATATTTTAATCAATAGATCTCATGACATAATTGTGATATTATTTTAGGTTTTAAAGTATATGTTAGGGGTTTTGGTTATTGTTTGGTAGATAATGTTTTCCCATGTTTTTCTTATGTTTTTCACGTTATAATGTTGGTTTAAACATATGGTTGAATGGGAATGGTCAATTGGTTCATAGTTTAGGTTTTGGAAACTGTATGCCCTCAACATGTTTGTTAAAATGCCTAAGAGAATGGTTTTGTCACATAGTTAAACTTTTATTGAAAACCTTGCATTGCATAATACGGCAACAAAATCCAAATTGGTTTAAATGGTTTTAAATAGATTGGAAAGGCCTTGGTGGCCATAGCTTTGGTTTTGAAAACCTTGTAGGGTACACGGGAATTCCCCAAGTGATTTTATAATAGATTCTACGAGTTACATGGGAATCCTCTAAGTGTTTGCTAATGACATTGCTTTCAAGCTATAGTCGGTATGACGACACCACTTCATAATGCCTTGCTAATTAACTCTTGAAATTGGCGGGTTGGTTATGTTCTATAAGGTTTTAATTAGGCAATAATAGCGGTATTTGATAGCTTACCATGAAGGTGTAAGTCCGATGGATGGACACTGGAAACTCATGTTCGCCAACATGAGTGTTGGTCATGGTGACCATATACTTATAGGGTACACGGGAATCCCCTAAGTTATACTTATATATATGTATCATGGATAGAAAAAGGTACATAGGAATCCCTGGCCCCTATGATAACTCCGGCTCATGCCGCTGCATGCACTGGGGCTTGTTCAGGGGGTAATACTGGACCTACATAGACCGTGGGTGGTTTTTGGTTAGTCAATCTATACATCCCAGGTTAAGATTTTAAATGCATTCTAAATCCGATTCCCTATCCCGACATGTAATATATATATATATATGTATGAATGTGATTGCACTTGGTTACTCACTTGGTTTTGAATGTTGGCATTACTTTATCCTTGTTCCTGAGTACATTCTATCATTCACCTGCTAACCCATCTTCGGTCGCTATATCCCCATGCAATACAGGAACTATCCATACTATTCTTCCTGCTCAGTGACTTGGATTCGGGTACAACTTTGTGTGAGATAGAAGTGGTGAGCTTTTATATTCTGGAAGACTCCATTTCATGATATGGACTTCTCTATATACTTTTGTTATTTCTTAGACTTTGTTTTTTTTGCTATGGTCGGGGCATGTCCTGACCGGATATTATTTTGATTTTCGATAGAGGCTTTGGGAGACTACATTGGGTTGGCATGGGCAGTGTTGGTATTGGTGTCAGCCTTGGCACTGGTATTGGTATTGGGGATGACACTGTTTGAATGTATTTGATTTATGATTGTTCCATCTTATTATATGTTCGGAGTTCATCCTACACAGGGTGTAAGGTGGTTATGGTGGGGTATTGGGGGTGATCTCCAATTTTGATTGGACTTAAGGCACCCGACACGACAAGTCCCTTGCTTGGGTCATGTCAAAAATGTATTAGTAACTTAGCTTATGTTGTTCCTTTAGAGAGTGTGGATGTGAAAGATAGTTTCTTCTATGAAAAAGTCACAGTTGAGATTCTTTACCATCAGATTCATAGGTTGAGGAACAAAGAAGTCCTCTTAGTTAAGGTTCTAAGGCAGAATCAGTTTGTTGAGGGTGCTACTTGGGAAGCAGAAGCAGATATGCAAGCCAAGTATCCCCCTCTCTTCTCTATGAATTCATATCCAGCGTGACGTAATGGTTTTTCTTAAGTTATTATCTCATTTTATATCTCAGCTATATAACCATCCTCGTGTCATTGCATGCATTTATCAATTCTGATCAGTCCATGTATCATGTTTCATATTCAGTTATTTAATCATGATTAAACTTACAAGTATTCAATACAAGATCTTAGTTTTCCTAGTATCTCAGCTTAAATAGTTTCATTAGGAGACAAATGATCCCAAGGGAGAGATATTATAATACCCTATAAGATTCTAGACACTTTCTAGCTACTAGATGCATGTTTAAAGGTTTCCAAGGCATTAATTCACATTACATACAAAGGACTTATCCATTTTAAGACCCCAATATTTAGAAGATTTTATTTTTTGCCTTCCTGAGTTTGAAATGTCAATTTTTGAGTTGAAATGTGTTTAAGGAAGTTAAAAGGGTCATCTGAGAGAGTTTCAGAATTGTGAGATAGGATTGGGGGTTTTGGACCTCGAAGGAAGAATGCCTCTGCGATTTGGACATGTTGCGGAGGTAGGATCTCCGCGATACATGATATGTCACGAAGGTTAGCCTCCACAATACACACCGTGTCACGGAGACTAGCCTCCGCGATAGCCTTTATGCTATGAAGGTTGTGTTTTTTCTACAGCCTTATTAAAATTTCAAGGAGGGTATTTTAGTCATTTCCCCTTTTCTCAAACACTCAATTCATGAATTACAAACCCTAAGAGGGGCATTTTTCTCCCCATTCCCCATTAGTTAGCACATAAAACTCATCCCCATTCCAAAGAACATAAATTTAAGCATCTTTCCAAGGATTCTACCATTCAATGTCCAGATTCCAAGCTCCTTGTTCAAGAACTCAAGAAATTAAGGTATGTGGGTTATTCATCAATAGGTTTCTTCCACCCATTGAGTCCCAAAAAACCCTTTTTGTTCAAGTATGAAAGCTTTATCCCCTATTTATGAAATTTAAATGTTAAGTATGAATTTGCTCCATGTTCTCTTACTAGTTTTGAATTCAAGTCACGCCCATATGTTTCCCCATGTGAATTATGTTATTACATGCTTTAAATTTAAATCACCCATATCATATTCAGCTGACACCATGTTAATTTACAAATTCATAAACTAAAATATGTGAACATATTATCCTCCCATGTTTATCATATTCCCATATTCAAATTCATAGATTTTGTCAATTTAGTGAAATGTACTATGTTTTGGGTGTTTGAATCATAAATTTGCCTACAGTGTTTTAAATTATGTCATTGTATTTAAAGTATCATTCAATTTTGGATGATTATGAACATCTGATACTTATATGCATTTACTTATTTTCGTTTTCAAGTAACAAGACAATCAGATCATGATTTTATTATCAAATCAGATTACTATGCTCAAGCTGAGCACTCATCAGTACAGTACCATATCATGTTAAACAAATAATAATACCAGTGGCATTTAGTTGGGAGTAACACTTAGCACCAAGTGAACACAGGGATGACGGCTCTACCTTTAGTTAGGCATGAGTCGTTAGTAGTAGTCCCTGAGTTCAAGATTTATAGTGCCACCATAGATTATAACGGATCCCTCGTCAGTAGAGGCCTGACACCCTCGTCCTTTAGGAGATCATCCTTGTGGGTCCACATCATCAGTCATGTGTTGGTACCCTTGGAAAGGTACCAAAACCCTTCCAATAGGAGTTACGGGTTGGACCCCAATAGCTTAGATCAAGGCATGTCGGTTGTAGTTAGCTCTCACAGACTCAGTACAGTATTTAGACCATATCAGATCAGGCTTACATGACCAAGTGTAAGGTTTATCAGTATTCAGTTGTTCAGTTTTACAGATTATCTCAGCTCATATTTTACTTAGTCTTGCATTCTTTTTACATGTTCATGCATCCATGTTAGTGTCCATATATATTTTAGTTGTCCCTACCTCACATACCAGTACATTCAAAGTATTTATTGCATACTTTTTTTGCACTATGTTGTCTTATAATAAAGGTTTGGACGCTCAGTTCCTCGATCGCCCTTAGTCAACTCAGTTACTCTCAGCAGCTGTAGTGGTGAGTCATTATCCATCGAGGACAAGATATTTTCAGTTACTTTCAGCATTTGACTTTATCTTAGACAGTTGGAGTTAGTTGGGGGTTGGTCCCATCAACTCATCATGTTTTAGAGGCTTTCAGATAGACAAAGTTGTTTTCAGTTTTATCTTTAATTCAGACATGTTGGGTGATATTTCTGTATTTCATTTTCATAGTATTTCTATCAATTTAACTTCTACATGTGATACCTTATTATTACTATACTCAGTGCTCACAGCAGGTACCAAATCATGGGTTAGCTTGGGGTCACTTATGGTCTTAAGCATCGTAGTACGACTAGGAGGTATCCTCGAGTCGTGACAGGTTCTTATGACACAAGAAGAAATTTTGAATAATATATATATGATCTTCATCATAGTAGCCATATTGCCAAATAAAGTTTTCAATGTCCCCCTTTTGATTATTGAGCACATGATTGATAAAAACAATGAAAAAAAGTTTGAAAAGGAGAAAAAGATGTACTAGTAGAAAAAAATGAGAAATTAAATAAGCATCCAACAACTATATAGATTACTGTTATTTATAGATTGATGAAGTCATAAGAATAGATAGTAAGAAGTTGAGAAGACATGTTATTAAGTAGAGAATACAGATAGACGGAGATTATTTTACAATTCATGAGATATAATTAGGTATAGTAAATATGATATAATTGTTTTAAGCAAAAAGGGTAAAATATTCCCCTCAACTTTGTAAAAAGGTCTAAATATACCCTCTGTTACATGTTTGGTCCACTGATTCCCTCGATGTTAAAGTTTAGGAGAAAATATATCCCTTTAAATGTTAAATGATGTGCTGGAAATTTATAAGCCCCTTATCCCTTTTTTTGAAACTTTTAATTTCAACATAAGCAAAATAATTGCCACATCACAAAAACTAAATCCACCCAACCATTTACCGACCCATGACCCAACCCACTAATTTGAACCAACCCATTAATCAACTCAAAAATAGAATGGGTTCCCTTTATAATCACACATATAGAGCTTTTTTGGGATTGGGGTTAAAGAGTAAGGAAATGTGTGTCTGATACTTCTGCTAGAGTTGAGGCAGATCTCTATGAACTAGAGAAGGAGATGATCTATTTATCTTTGCTTTCAATGATGCTGTCTTTCTTTTTAGGATTATTTGTTCTGTGCTTATTCTATTACTTTTTTTTTGTTTCCAGAATTTAAGCCTTTACAGAAAGCATCCTGAAGGTGAAATACCCCTAGATTTAATTAGACAAGTTGAATGTTGTCAATCTCAATGTTGTGAGATGGTTCTCTCAGTATAAACATTGTTCCTACCTTGTCATAGTTTTGAAAGTGCTGATGGAAGTAGAACTGGGCATAATGAAATATTTTGTGTTGTACAAGAACTTGAATAAAGCGGAGGAATGCCTCATTAGTTAGAACTAACTATTCCTTTAAAAAATTTTAATTTGAAATAAATATTGAATGAGAGATATCAATTCTCAACAGATGGAATAGTTTTGTGGTTAACATTTCAGAGCTTAAAATTTTGAGACAGTATTATAAAGATATTGTTTTGTGGATATCGCGTGCGAATAATCTTCTATTGAGAATCAACGAAAGGGGGGATCAAGAAACTATAGGGAGTGAGTTAACTTGCATTCAAAAGGATACATCATTGGTTATAGTTAAAGGTTTGGAAATCTCAGTCAATCTTTTGTTGACTAGTTGTTATCTAATGCAAACATTTATAAAATTTCTCATGTTTGTGATATCAATAGAAATCATCGGGAATTGAGATTTAAAATTTCTCAGGATTTCTTCAGCTACTATAGATAGAAACCATAGAGTATCACTTTTTGAAGTAATTTTTTTGGTTGATTTTATGCATTAGGAAGAAAAAAGAACAAAGATTTTCTTAGTGGGATTTTTGATATTTTCTTGTTTTTTGGTCTTTGAAAGACAAAGATCAAATAGTTTTTTCAATTGGGTAATTTTTTAAGGGAGAAAAAATAACTGGGCAAGCAGGAATTTTTGTAGCTGAAAGGAAGCTTAATGTATTGGAACAAAGCATTGTTACTGATGTTCATGAAAATGTCGTTCTTACTTAGCCAAATGGTGAAGCTTTCACTAATGTAGAATTTCTTGGTGTTAACTTAGATAGAGTTGGTAGTCATAGAGTCTTTCCAATTGTCAAACTCCATTATGTTATCTTCTTTGCTCTTTTATCTGTCTGATTTTACTTTTCTGATTTTTCCTTAATGAATCTAAGGGTCCTTTGTTGGGAGTTGTTATTATTTTGTGACTACTAGTCTATTGTAGTATGTGTTGTCATGGTTTCTTTAGCATTTTGCCTTGGAATCTTCACTCTGGTTGTTTCTTTTTTATTTTTTAATTATTTTCTAATGTTTTTGCTTGATCCAAGGGTTTATAAGAAACAACCTCGCTACCTAGTAGGGGTGAACTCTACGTACACACTACACTCCCCATAACCTACTTGTGAGATTACACTGCGTATATTGTTGTTGTAATCTAAGGGTCCTTTGATGATAATGGTGTTTTATGTTTTAACTTCATTTAAGTGATATCTAATGATCTACATGTTGATATTGTTTGGAGTTCTAATGTAAAGATTACAATTAAACATTATACATTTTGTTGTAAAGATTGCATTTTGATTTTTAGTTCTTTGATTTTCATGTGATTTTTACAAGGAAGTTATTTACCTGTTGAATGTTGGATTATGGTATAGAGGATATTACAGTTTAACTTCATTAAGGCTTTCTATGTTCTTAATCTAAATGTTGAGAATATTGGAGTTATAAATTACAATTTCCAATATTTTCATTATAGTGATTGCATTTTGATTTTTGAGTGTTTTTTTAGGGGGGCGTTAACAAAGAAATTATTATTTGTTGAATGGTTTGAAGAGGATTGAGATTTATATCTGTTTTTCAATTGAAGTTATTGTGGATGACACAAAGGATGGTGGGTCAGGTCATGGGCTTGTTCAAATTAGTGGGTCAGGTCATGGGTTGGTAAAGGGTTGGGTGGATTATTTTTTGTGATGTGACAATTAATTTGCTTATATGGCAACTAAAAGTTAAAAAAAAAGGAAAAGGGGCTTATAAATTTCCAACACATCATTTAACATCCAAAGGGGTATATTTACTTATAAACTTTAATAGTGAGGGCATCAGTGGACCAAACTTGTAACGGAGGGTATATTTGAACTTTTTTGCAAAGTTCAGGGGCATATTTGACCCTTTTCCCCCTTTTTAATTAATAAAAAAATTGATTAATGAAAAAAATCTGTAAAAAGGAAAAATTAAAAGATTAATATAAATAGAGGTCATAGAGAAGTGTGATATCATCTTTCCTATAACTCTCCTTTTCCTAGTTATTTTTAGTACTTTATTTTATTTTTATTTTAAATTGTTTTTTGTTTAGCCCACGGGCTTGCCCAGCTCACATTGCTTTATCCCCATGGGCCACAAGATTACCTGCGTCGGGCGGAAAAACCCCGTTCATAAATGGGCTGTAAAAATCTTAATTAAATCCTATATATATATGGGTAACTTACATAAATGCCACATTTCACGTTTTTTATACCCATATTTGAACTAGATACATATGTGTTTTGATACATATGAAAAAAACTTTAAGCTAAACAAGGAAACAACAAAATCTCCTTAAATTGGGGGGAGTAAATCACATTTCATCAGTTTTGAAAGCACAAAAAATATAAAAATTTATAGAAAATTAAAACATTCATATCTTCAAATCAAACTCGATTGAAAACATTAACTTTTACACAAATTCTTCATCTTTGTTTTTTCATCATTTCAATGTTGACAATCTATGTTTTGTTATGGCATTCAGTTGTTTGAATTTCTGAGATTAGATATGACTCGTATAAGGTTGGTGGTATTGTGATTCACAAAAAAGCATCTTACAGAGATTTAATGGCTACAATAGCTTTTCAACTTAAGATTGATTGATGACGGTATTGTCGCTAAAACTGTAGGCGTGAAGGTCATAACAGATGCACCTACAACTACTTTTCAAAGGAGATGTGATTGTTTTATTTTTGAATTAAATCTTTAAAATTTATATGAAATATCTTGTTATGAGTACTATTTAAATTTTAAAATCCTCAATAATATTTGAATTTCCAAATGGTAGTTGTTTTCATTGTGTCAAATTTTACCATCTGTATGTTTAAAGAGTTTTGTAAAATTACACGTTTAATGTTTCAATTCATTACTTGTTAAGGGTGTTTAATGATTCATATAAATGTAATGATACTTTTGAATTGTTAATGATACATATCATTCTAGTAACTGATGAACTACAAAGTTATTGATACTTATGTTTGAATGAAAATGGAGAAGTAACTGATGAACTGTAACTGTAGTCATACATATGTTGGAATGACATTAATAAAGTAACAGGAGAACTAAAGTTGATACAGATTACATTTCACATATATTTCAGACATAGTTTTTTTTGTATACATATGTTTAGTACATATGTTTGGTACATATCATTTCGATAACTAAAAAACTACAAACTGACACATATGTTTATAACATATGTTATATACATATGAATTGAAGTTACTGGTGAAGTGCAAAAATAGTAACTTTAACATAATAATATATAAAACTACAAAAGAAAAACATAAAAACAAAGTACTAAGTGACATTAATTATAATGGCAAATCAACATTAATTGTGCAACAAAAAAAGAAAATAACTGCAATTTTAAGAGGATTGATACATATTAATAATTAATGAAATATATGTTTGATACATATCATTCAGTTAACTAATCAACTGCATTTTTAAGCTAATTTGATGTTTTCTACAGCTGCACTGTTTCTTAAGAACTGCAACTTTATTGTTAAGTCCCTTTCTATGAAGCATAAAGTTTCAATTCAACATCAAATATTGATTTTCACTTCATGAATAATAATTCTCCAGAATTTCAATTCAACATCAAATGTTTGTTTTTAAAAAGTCTCATTAAATTCATCCATAAAAATAAATCAACAGTGCTTTTCAATGTACTCATTCCAACTTACGCTAGTCCTTTTGTTAACATCTTATCTTATTCTGAGCCTTTTGAAATTATCAACAATGAATTTTGTTTGACTTTGTTTGATACATATAAATCATTAATGATACATATATTATTAATTAGAATATATAATCACCATTCAATTGCCCACCCCTCCCCCTAAAAAAATAAGCAGCCACAATCCCGTCATCAAGATTCTATCAGAAAAAAATCACAAAATATGTAATAAACATCCGTAACTCCCCAAAAATGAGTCTTGAGACATCACACGATGCTCAAGACCCTGAGTAGCCTTAAGCTTATCATGTTTTCCTTCTACTAAGTATGAATCTCATAATAATGGAATATAGGCATAAAAATCATACTATATGCGGGAAACTGTCTGAGTTAACTGAAAGTATCTGAAAATACAAATCTCAAAAATCTGATAAAACAATACTGAAAATCTGAAGCAAACTAGCAGTTTGGCAAGCCTCTACTACTAATAACTAGAGAGTCACAAGGACAGACCCCCAGCTGACTCGGACTGTCTATAAATACTAAATTATCTAAATTGATAAGCTAAAAATAAACTAAATGACTGAGTGCCCAAACTATGAGGACTCACCAACTATCGGAATGTAGATGGAGATGCTCGAAATCACTCTCGCTGCGAAAACTAAGCATCTGAACCTACATTATGAGACAATGTAGCACATAGACATATATGTGGATCAGTACCATTGGGATGTACTGAGTATATGGGGGTGAATGCATAAGTAAAACATAATATCAATAATCATCATAATTTGTAAAACAATGCATGCTAAATGTAAATGACTCATATAAGCTGAAATATCTGAAAATTGAAATCTGTAATCATGAATAACAAATCATACTTTAAAAATCTAGTGAGTCATAACATTTAGTTATGAAATATGTACTAATGTTCGATCTATAAATTATACTGTCTAAGTGTATAAAAGGCTCACTTCAATATCTAAAATCAGAAAGTTGTAGTCTGTAGCTAATATCTTTCTAAAAAACATAATCTGAATAAAGCGGTGAGCCTTTACACTTTGTTTTCTTAAAAGCTTTTCAGTTATTCTATTCTGTTAAGGAAGTTACTCAAAAGCTATTTATTTACTTTTACTAGAAGGGAGGTTCTCTTAACCGACATAAGCCATGTGAGTTAACATGGAGTCCAACATCTTATTCTCCTATGGGGAAAACCTCATGATGGGGAGAGGTGACATACTTTTGCCAAAGAGTATAACCTAATCTAAGTAATCACATCTGTATCTGCCATCCATAATGAAATGGGAATAATCTGAATTTGTACCTACGTTGGCTATGTAGTTCTGTGGAAGTAAGGGCATGCTAATCCCACACTTCTAGCTCAGTGCAAAATACTACTCCCTTTAATCTGTATGCTCATTTTGTTGGAAATCCACTTTTAAAACTAGCATAAGGGTTTATTATAAATCCAATTATGCATTTATCTGATTCAATTTGTAAGTAAAGCTAAATCTGATTTCTGTAATCGGTAATAAATCTGTAAAGCGGATTCCGAAACTCATCTGAAGATCGAAATATCAAATCTTTATTGAAAATTTGAAAATAATCTGATTATGAGATGCTTAAAGCATAATCTTTCTTGAAACTATAACATGTTATCTTGGACTTTATAACCCATGCATCAAGTTCATATCAAAACATCATAATAATCATGTTTGGTGATGAAAACAATGATAGCTCACTTCAAAATTTGAAATTTACTACAATAAACATGAAGATATAAGAATAAACATGCAATTCAACTTCATAAACACTTGAATTCTAACAATCATGCAAATAGTAATAATGGGTCATGTATAATCATTCAAAATTATATAAATTTAAAATAAAAGATTGGTTTTGGGCACAAGGATGAAAGAATTATCCTTGTTCATAAACCCCACATATCGTGTTGATGAATTTGAATGTAGAAGTTTGATTCTTGACTCTCTAGTGGTGTTCTTGAAGCTTCCTCTTGAAGTTCTTGAACCCGGAACTTTGGATTATAAGATTTCTTGGAGTAGGAGTTAGGGAATATATTCTTGATTCTAAGAGCTAGGGTTTTGTTATTAGAGATGAAAAAGATGAATAATAAGGTATCTTTTCTATTTGGGGTTAAAATTGTGTGTTTTGGGCGAAATAAGAGTGGGGAAATTGACTCAATTACCCCTTTGGATATGGATTTTTAATCACTAAAAAATGTACCCAGCGATGTGCAGACTGACGCGTGGCATCGATAGGATCGACATGATTCGTCGATATCGTATCGGCTCACTGGTATTTTCATTGAATGTTGGGGAAAAGTATCTGTCGATGTGATAAGAGATGCGATGCATCGAGATCTCATCGACTCACTATTTCTCAACATCTAAACGATCTTCTAACGAGGTCTGAAAAATTTAAAACACTTCTGAGAACACTGATTAACCTCCCTGATCATGAATCGACTTAAAAATTGGCACTTTAAGGTCATAAGGGTCGTAAACAAAATCATGGAAATATCGAGGTCCGAAAATGAGACTAAGTGTCATTACTTATTTGAATTTTTCCTAAGTCTAAGACCTCTTTTCATGCTCTAAAGGATTGAGTTAAGATAGGATTTTGCGGGGTCTTACAATATATCCCCCTTGGGAACATTCTTCCTCGAATGAGGATGACTAAGCTGAGAATACTGATGGACTTAGTACACATACTGAACATGCACAATGGAAACCAGAATTGTAGTCTGAGTCTAAAACATGATGAGCTACTGAACTAATTTGTAAGTGCATGAATTTTACATTAAGACAACTATATAGCTGAATCTTAGACTGGAAAAGAACTAAATGAAGGAAGACTATTACCTTCGGCTGAATCTCAGTTCGTGGAGAAGAGATGAGGATACTTGGTACATATGTCTGCTTCTACTTCCCAAGTAGCACCCTCAACGGATTGATTTCGCCACAGAACTTTAACCAAGGGAACTTATTTGTTCCTTAGTCTATGGATCTGGCGATTAAGAATCTCTACTGGTACTTCTTCATACAAATGGCTATTCTAAATAACTATACTTTCTAGAGGAACTATAACGGCTGGATCATCCATGCACTTCTTCAACAAGGACACATGGACTACTGGATGAACTGAGGATACATCTGCGGGTAGTTCAAGCTCATACACCACCTTCCCAACATGACTCAAAATCCGAAAGGAACCTACATATCGGGGTCTAAGCTTCCCCTTTTTACCAAATCTTTTCACCCCTTTCATGGGTGAAACTTTCAAATACACAACGTCATCAACCTCGAACTCAAGATCTCTCCTTCTCACCTCAACATAAGATTTTTGATAACTTTGTGCTATTTTCAATCTCTCTCTAAACAACTAAACTTTCTCCATGGGTTCAAACACCATGTTTGGCCCAATCAAAATAGCCTCACCTACTTCAAACCAACCAACTGGCGATCTACATCTCTACCCATAGAGAGATTCAAACAGGGCCATTTAAATAATAGTATGATAACCGTTATTATAAGCGAACTCAATCAATGGCAAATGGTCATCCCATCTACCTTTGAAATCAAGAACACATGCTCTCAACATATCCTCTAGAGTCTAAATGGTTCTTTCTGCCTGACCATCGGTCTATGGATGAAAAGATGAACTAAGATGAACTTGGGTGCCAAGATCCTTCTGAAAGGCTCTCCAAAACTGAGAGGTAAACTGAGTACCCCTAGACATAGGAACTCCATGCAATCTGACTAACTATCTGATATACATCTTAGCGTAATCTTCAGCTATGTAAGACGTGTGAACTAGTAAGAAATATGCTAACTTAGTCAATCTTTCTACAATAACCCAAATCGAATCATGCTGATGACGCCAATATATTCACCTCTTTACACTTCCAAGTAGGTATACCAAACTCTTACAACGTACCACCAGGTCTTTGGTATTCTGCCTTAACCTGTTGACAAGTAGCACACTTGGATACAAATTCATCTATATCTCTCTTTATACCACTCCACCAATAGATTTCCCACAAGTTGCGATACATATTAGTAGCTCCTAGATTGATGGAATAACGCGCATCATGCATATCTGCCATAATCCACTGCCTCAAATCATCAACACATGGCACACACAATCTATTATGGTATCTCAACAAACCATATCCACCTTGGGAGAAAACCTCTATCTTTTGGTCTTTAACTGACTCCTTTAGTTTGACCAAACTAGAATCCTTATCTTGCTTCTCTTTCACTTTCGAAACTAAAGAAGATTCAGAATTACTCTGAACCCAAACTTCCCTTCAGCTAAATCAACTAATCTAACACCCAATCTCCCTAACCGATGAACTTCTCGAACTAACTCTTTCTGATCTTTCTCCACATGAGCAACACAACACAGACAATCTACTAAGGGAGTTTTCCACTATATTGGCCTTGCCCGGATCATACAACACACTCGTATCATAATTCTTCAACAATTCTAACCACCTTCTCTGATGAAGATACAACTCCCTCTGAGTAAACACATACTGTAAGCTTTTATGATCCGTAAACATATCAATATACACCCCATTAAGATAGTGCCTCCAAATTTACAAAGCAAAAACAACAACAGCTAACTTAAGGTCATGGGTAGGCTAATTCTTTTAGTAAGGCTTAAGTTGTCTGGAGGCATAAGCTATAACTTTGCCTCTCTACATCAAAAATCAACCCAGACCGACTCTAGAAGCATCACAATACACGACGAACTCATCTATACTATCAGGTAGTCCTAAAACTGAAGCTGAAGTAAGTCGAGTCTTCAACTCCTGAAAACTCTTCTGATATGAATCTGATCACTGGAACTTAACTTTCTTCTGAGTCAATCTAGACATAGGGGATGCAATGAACGAGAAACCCTCAACAAAATGCCTGGAATAGCCAGCTAAACCTAAAAAGCTTCTAATTTCTGATAGAGAGATAGGTCTAGGACAATTTCTTACTTTTTTTGTCTTTTGGGGATTAACTCTAGTGCCCGCACTAGAAATAATATGACCGTGAAAAGCTACAGACCTTAGCCAAAATTTGCATTTGCTGAATTTGGCGAACAGTGGGTGGTCTCTAAGGGTTTGCAAGACAATTCTGAGATGGTCTGCATGATCATCCTAACTACGGGAATAGACAAGGATATCATCTACAAAGACTATGACAAATATGTCCAAATATTATTTGAACACTCGGTTCATTAAGTTCATGAAGGCTGTTGGGCATTTGTTAGCCCGAAAGACATGACTAGAAATTCAAAATGGCCATAGTGGGTTCTGAAAACTGTCTTTGGAATATCATATTCCCTTACTCTAAGCTGATGATAGCCGGATTTAAGGTCTATCTTTGAGAAGTAACTTGCACGTTGGAGTTGGTCAAATAGATCATCAATTCGAGGAAGAGGATATTTGTTTTTTATTGTGACTTTATTTAGCAGACGATTGTCAATGCACATTCGCAAAGAGACATCTTTCTTTCGCACGAATAGGACAGGAGCACCCCATGGAGAAACACTAGGACTTTTGAAACCTTTATCTAAAAGATCTTTGAGCTTCTCTTTTAACTCCTTAAGCTCGTATGGAGCCATAAGATATGGAGAAATAGAAATAGGGCGAGTATCTGGAAGAAGGTCAATATTGAACTCTATTTCCCTATCAGGAGGTACCCCTGGCAAATATTTGGGAAAAATATCAGGAAACTCATTGACTGCACTGACTGACTGAACTGTTGGAGTCTCAGACTTGGTGTCTTTGACTCTAACTAGATGATAGATACACCCTTTGGATATCAATTTTGTGGCTTTAAGATAAGATATGAAATGACTCTTGGGAGATACTAAATTTCCTGTCCACTCAAAGACTGGCTCATCTGGAAACTAAAACTTCACCACTAGAGTGCGACAATCTATAGATGCATAATAGGAATGAAGCCAATCCATACCAACAATAAGATCAAATTCAACCATATCTAACTCTATTAGGTCTGCTAACATGATTTTATGAAGGACAATATAGACCTGTTTGGCAAAACCGACCCCACTAGGGTAGAAACCAAGAAGGTATCTTTGCTATTTGGGGTTAAAATTATGTGTTTTGGGCGAAATAAGAGTGGATAAATTGACTCAATTACCCCTTTGGATATGGATTTTTAATCATTAAAAAATATACCCAGCGATGTGCAGACTGACGCGTCGCATCGATGGGATCGACATGATGCTTCGATATCGTATCGGCTCACTGGTATTTTAATTGAATGTTGGGGAAAAGTATCTGTCGATGCGATAAGATATGCGATGCATCGAGATCGCATCGACTCACTATCTTCAACATCTAAATGATCTTCTAACGAGGTCTGAAAAATTTGAAACTCTTCTGAGAACACTGATTGACCTCCCTGATCATGAATCGACTTAAAAATTGGCACTTTAAGGTCATAAGGGTCGTAAACAAAATCATGGAAATATCGAGGTCCTAAAATAAGACTAAGTGTCATTACTTATTTGATTTTTTCCTAAGTCTAAGACCTCTTTTCATGCTCTAAAGGATTGAGTTAAGCTAGGATTTTGCGGGTTCTTACAATATCTCCCCCTTGGGAACATTCGTCCTCGAATGAGGATGACTAAGCTGAGAATACTGATGGACTTAGTACACATACTGAACATGCACAATGGAAACCAGAATTGTAGTCTAAGTCTAAAACATGATGAGCTACTGAACTAATTTGTAAGTGCATGAATTTTACATTAAGACAACTATATAGCTGAATCTGAGACTGGAAAAGAACTAACTGAAGGAAGACTATTACCTTCGGCTGAATCTGAGTTCGTGGAGAAGAGATGAGGATACTTGGTACACATGTCTGCTTCTACTTCCCAAGTAGCACCCTCAACGGACTAATTTCGCCATAGAACTTTAACCAAGGGAACTTATTTGTTCCTTAGTCTACGGATCTGACGATTAAGAATCTCTACTGGTACTTTTTCATACAAACGGCTATTCTAAATAACTGTACTTTCTAGAGGAACTATAACGGCTGGATCATCCATGCACTTCTTCAACAAGGACACATGGACTACTGGATGAACTGAGGATACATCTGCGGGTAGCTCAAGATCATACACCACCATTCCAACATGACTCAAAATCCGGAAGGAACCTACATATTGGGGTCTAAGCTTCCCCTTTTTACCAAATCTTTTCACCCCTTTCATGGGTGAAACTTTCAAATACACAACATCATCAACCTCGAACTCAAGATCTCTCCTTCTCACCTCAACATAAGATTTTTGTTAACTTTGTGCTATTTTCAATCTCTCTCTAAACAACTAAACTTTCTCCATGGGTTCAAACACCATGTTTGGCCCAATCAAAATGGCCTCACCTACTTCAAACCAACCAACTGTCGATCTACATCTCTACCCATAGAGAGATTCAAACAGGGCCATTTAAATAATAGTATGATAACCGTTATTATAAGCGAACTCAATCAATGGCAAATGGTCATCCCATCTACCTTTGAAATCAAGAACACATGCTCTCAATATATCCTCTAGAGTCTAAATGGTTCTTTCTGCCTGACCATCGTTCTATGGATGAAAAGATGAACTAAGATGAACTTGGGTGCGAAGATCCTTCTGAAAGGCTCTCCAAAACTAAGAGGTAAACTGAGTACCCCTATTAGAGATGATAGACATAGGAACTCCATGCAATCTGACTAACTATCTGATATACATCTTAGTGTAATCTTCAGCTATGTAAGACGTGTGAACTAGTAAGAAATATGCTAACTTAGTCAATCTTTCTACAATAACCCAAATCGAATCATGCTGATGACGCCAATGGGGTAATCCAGTGACAAAGTCTATATTCACCTCTTTACACTTCCAAGTAGGTATAACAAACTCTTACAACGTACCACCAGATCTTTGGTATTCTACCTTAACCTGTTGACAAGTAGCACACTTGGCTACAAATTCATATATATCTCTCTTTATACCACTCCACCAATAGATTTCCCACAAGTTGTGATACATATTAGTAGCTCCTAGATTGATAGAATAACGCGCATCATGCATATCTGCCATAATCCACTGCCTCAAATCATCAACACATGGCACACACAATCTATTATGGTATCTCAACAAACCATCTCCACCTTGGGAGAAAACCTCTATCTTTTGGTATTTAATTGACTCCTTTAATTTGACGTAACTAGAATCCTTATCTTGCTTCTCTTTCACTTTCGAAACTAAAGAAGATTCAGAACTACTCTGAACCCAAACTTCCCTTCAGCTAAATCAACTAATATAACACCCAATCTCCCTAACCGATGAAATTCTCTAACTAACTATTTCTTACCTTTCTCCACATGAGCAACACAACCCATAGACAATCTACTAAGGGAGTTTTCCACTATATTGGCCTTGCCCGGATGATACAACACACTCGTATCATAATTCTTCAACAATTCTAACCACCTTCTCTGATGAAGATACAACTCCCTTTGAGTAAACACATACTGCAAGCTTTTATGATCCGTAAACATATCAATATACACCCCATTAAGATAGCGCCTCCAAATTTACAAAGCAAAAACAACAACAGCTAACTTAAGGTCATGGGTAGGCTAATTCTTTTTGTAAGGCTTAAGTTGTTTGGAGGCATAAGCTATAACTTTGCCTCTCTACGTCAAAAATCAACCCAGACCGACTCTAGAAGCATCACAATACACGACGAACTCATCTATACCATCAGGTAGTGCTAAAACTGAAGCTGAAGTAAGTCGTGTCTTCAACTCCTGAAAACTCTTCTCATATGAATCTGATCACTGGAACTTAACTTTCTTCTGAGTCAATCTAGACATAGGGGATGCAATGAACGAGAAACCCTCAACAAAATGCCTGGAATAGCCAGCTAAACCTAAAAAGCTTCTAATTTCTGATAGAGATATAGGTCTAGGACAATTTCTTACTTTTTTTGTCTCTTGGGGATTAACTCTAGTGCCCGCACTAGAAATAATATGACCGAGAAAAGCTACAGACCTTAGCCAAAATTTGCATTTGCTGAATTTGGCGAATAGTGGGTGGTCTCTAAGGGTTTGCAAGACAATTCTGAGATGGTCTGCATGATCATCCTAACTACGGGAATAGACAAGGATATCATCTATAAACACTATGACAAATATGTCCAAATATTATTTGAACACTCAGTTCATTAAGTCCATGAAGGCTGTTGGGCATTTGTTAGCCCGAAAGACATGACTAGAAATTCAAAATAGCCATAGTGGGTTCTGAAAACTGTCTTTGGAATATCACATTCCCTTACTCTAAGCTGATGATAGCCGGATTTATGGTCTATCTTTGAGAAGTAACTTGCACCTTAGAGTTGGTTAAATAGATCATCAATTCGAGGAAGAGGATATTTGTTTTTTATTGTGACTTTATTTAGAAGACGATTGTCAATGCACATTCGCAAAGAGACATCTTTCTTTTGCATGAATAGGACGGGAGCACCCCATGGAGAAACACTAGGACTTTTGAAACCTTTATCTAAAAGATCTTTGAGATTCTCTTTTAACTCCTTAAGCTCGTCTGGAGCCATAAGATATGGAGAAATAGAAATAGGGTGAGTATCTGGAAGAAGGTCAATATTGAACTCTATTTCCCTATCAGGAGGTACCCCTGGCAAATATTTGGGAAAAATATCAGGAAACTCATTGACTGCACTGACTGACTGAACTGTTGGAGTTTCAGACTTGGTGTCTTTGACTCTAACTAGATGATAGATACACCTTTTGGATATCAATTTTTTGGCTTTAAGATAAGATATGAAATGACTCTTGGGAGATACTAAATTTCCTGTCCACTCAAAGACTGGCTCATCTGGAAACTAAAACTTTACCACTCGAGTGCGACAATCTATAGATGCATAATAGGAATGAAGTCAATCCATACAAACAATAAGATCAAATTCAACCATATCTAACTCTATTAGGTCTGCTAACATGATTTTATGAAGGACAATATAGACCTATTTGGCAATAACCGACCCCACTAGGGTAGAAACCAAGAAGGGCTCAGGGATCTTTTCAAGGCCTATTTCAAAATTCACTGCGACTAACGAGGTCACATAAGAGAAATTTGACCCGAGGTCTAACAAAACATAAATATCAAGATGAAAGACACAAAGCATACCATTAACAACATCTGGCAAATCCTTCTGCTCCTGGCGGGATGGTAAAGCATAAAACTGATTCTGGAGCTAACCACCACCGGTACTGGATGATGCACCTTGAGGGGGATCTGGGCAACCTAGAAGATCTGGTGTACTAGTGGCCTAAGTTTGGGGACAAACATCTCTATTTTCCTGCTTAGAATGTGGACACTCTCTGATTCTATGACCTAACTTACCACAATCATAACATCCCTTCTTCCCCAACATATACTCACCAGGATGATTCTTACCACACTTAGCACATGGAGGATAATTGGGTCTTCCACTCATACTATTATGAGATCTGGACATAGAAGACTTATCCAATGCTCCTTCCTAGCTCTAAGAGCGGGAGCACTAGCTGAAGATGGTGCTGTCATAGATGAACAATTTTTAAACTGCGAATGATTTCCCCCCTGAGACCTAGCCTGGTCATACTCAAACTGCCCTATTCTAGCCTTCTTATTACTTCTCTCTTCCCTTCAACTTCTCTGCCTCAATCTGCTGAGCATAAATTATCAATCTAGTAAGATCTATGTCTCCAATAAGCATAGAAGTCCAACACTCCATGGCTACCAAACCAGACACTCCAGTAACAAAATTACTCATACTTTCCCTAGGATCATCCATCGTATCAGGGGCATACTTAGACACTGATTGAACTTAAGGCAGTACTCCTTCACTGTCATTGAGCCCTGCCTCAGGTTCACAAACTCCTCTATCTTAGCCTCTCTCATTTTATGCAGAAAAAACCTATCTAGAAATACAATTTGAAATACTTAACAACTCATATGAGTTGCATTCTCACCTCTACCATTTTTCCACATAACTACCCAATCATAAGCTACATCCTTCAACCTCTAGGATGCCAAATCTATACTATCCTCCTCAAAAATATGCACAATCTGGGTGATCCTCTTTACCTCATCTAACTAAAGTTGCAGGTCCTTATCTACCTTCGATCCAAAGAACTCTGGCGGACTCATTCTCATGAAATCTCTAATTCTGGCTACTGCTAAATCACCATTCTGCTGAAGTGGGACTATAGCCTGATGGCTTCCTTGAACATTGACAGTCATTTCTTGGGCCAATGCCTGAAAGGCAGCCCAAAACTCAGCATGGGATACGTTTTTATTCAGAGGATCGATGGGCTAGGGTGGCTAGTTATCATTTCTGCAGACATTAGCTCGACGAGGAGGCATATTCAACTATCACATAAGAGAAAAGGTTAAAAGTAGATAGAGATATTGTAAGCATGAAAGATCATGAAAGAAAGAGATGATTTCCTAAGAACGTCCCATAGCCTTTTGCTCATAAATGTGGTGTGCTTAATACTTATGATCAAGACTCTACGTAATACAGCTTGTCTGACTCCCTAGGATTCTCATAAAACTTAGTCTCTGATACCAAGTTTGTAACACCCCAAAAATGGGTTTCGAGATGTCACACAGTGCTCAAGACTACGAGTATCCTTAAGCTAGCCCCGTCTGCCTTCAACTAAGATTGAATCTCATAACAATGGAATATAGGCATAAAAACATACTATATGCAGAAAACTACCTGAGTTAACTGAAAGTATCAAACCATAATAATCTAAAAAATATGATAGAACAATACTGAAAGTCTGAAGCAAATTAGCAGTTTGACAATCCTCTACTACTAATAACTAGTTAGTCACTAGATCAAATCTGTAAGACCCATGAGTTTTCTCATTGTATAAGCTTATAGAGCAAGATAAAGGAAGCCTTAGACTTAGAAATTTGGCTAAGTGTTGAGACTTTATCATTTTCACAACCTTAGAACTTTGAAGACTTTATTTTCGACCTTTCCAGCCTTCAATAGTTGATATTTTAGCTAATTCATGATTCGGGAAGTCAATGGGTATTCTCAGACATGTTTTGGATTTTTCGGACCACATTTAGACCTCGTTTGGTGTCCCAAAATAGTGTACCAATGCAATCTTGGCACACCGCATCACCCATCGCTTCGGTCAACTTTTGTGTAGGAAAAGTACTAAGGCTCGACTCGATAGAGGCGCAATGCATCGAGTATCACGTCGATTCCCCTGACGCGCTGCGTCACCTTCAACATTGATGCCCAGTTATTTTTAGCTTTTAAAATTTTACATCCTAAGGGTAAGTTAGTCATTTCCCCATCTCTTTTCAGCTTTAACACGGGATTTAATCCCCAAAACACCAAAATAAGATTATTATCTCTCAAAATCACCCAGAACTCATCATAGGGTTTTAACCCAAATTTTAAGAGAGCTCTAAATGCAACTGTCACTTTTTTAAAATTCTTCAAGAATTGAAATCCCTATTACGAGAGCCACAAGAAGCACCCATTAGAAGTTCGAATAGCATCCCAAAGTCAAGAGTTCATTTAAAGTTTCTAATTCAAGGTATGTGGGCTTTGAACAAGAACACTCCTTTCATTCTTCTGCCCAAAGCTTTAAATTTTATCAAAATTATTTTGTGATTTTGCAAGTGGGTTGTACCCAATTTACTTTAATTTGAATTTATGAAGTTATAAAGTGCTTAAGTCTTTAATTGTATGATATCTCACCTATTTCATATTTTGAATTGAGGATTAATGTTATGAATTGCATGTTACCATCATGAATTGATGGATATGCTCGAAATCACTCTCGCTATGGAAACTGAGCAGCTGAACCTACATTATGAGATAATGTAGCACAGAGACGTATATGTGGATCAGTACTTTGAGGATGTACTAAGTATATAGGGGTGAATGCATAAGTAAAACATAAGTTGGAATATCTAAGAACTGAAATCTGTAATCATGAATAGAAAATCATACTTTTTAAATCTAGTGAGTTATAATATTTAGTTCTGAAAGTTGTACTAATGTTCTGTCTGTAAATTATACTATCTAAGTGTAAAAAAGACTCACTTCTATATCTGAAATCTGAAAGCTGCAGTGTGTAGCTAATATCTTTCTGGAAAAAAAACATAATCTGAATAAAGCTGTGAGCCTTTACACTTAGTTTTCTTAAAAGCTTTTCTGTTATTCTATTTTTTAAGGAAGTTACTCAAAAGTTGTTCCCCTATAGGGAAGACCTTACGATGGGGAGAGGTGTCATACTCTTGCCAAGGAGTATAACCTAATCTAAGTGATCATATTTGTATCTGTTATCCATATTGAAATGGGAATAATTTGAATCCGTACCTACGTTGGCTACGTAGTTCTGTGGAAGTTAGGGCATGCTAATCCCACACTTCCAGCTCGGTGCTAAATACTACTCGCTTTAATCTGTATGCTCATTCTGTTGGAAATCCACTTTTAAAAATAGCATAAGTGTTTATTATGAAACCAATTATGCATTTATCTGATTCAATTTGTAAATAAAGCTAAATCTGATTTCTGTATTCTGTAATTAATCTGTAAAGTAGATTCCAAAACTTATCTGAAGATCGAAAGATCAAAGCTTTATTAAAAATCTAAAAATAATCTGATTATAGGATGCTTAAAGCATAATCTTTCTTCGAAACCATGACATGTAATCTTGGGCTTTATAACCCATGCATCAAGTTCATGTCAAAACATCATAATAATCATGCTTGGTGATGAAAATAATGATAACTCACTTCAAAATCTAAAATTTACTACCATACACATGAAGATATGAGAATAAACATGCAATTCAACTTCATAAACACTTAAAATCTCATAATCTTGCAAATAGCAATAATGGGTATAAACCCAAATTCAAAACTCATGTATAATCATTCAAAATCACATAAATTTAAAATAAAAGCTTGGTTTTGGGCACAAAGATGAAAGAAGTATCCCAGTTCATAAATCCCATATACCTTGTTGATGAATTTGAATATAGAATTTTGATTCTTGAGTCTCTAATGGTGTTCTTGAAGCTTCCTCTTGAAGTTCTTGAACTCGAAACTTTGGATTACAAGATTTCTTGTAGTAGGAGTTAGGGAATTTGTTCTTGATTCTTAGAGCTAGGGTTTTGTTACTAGAGATGAAAAAGATGAATAATGAGGTATCTTTGCTATTTGGGGTTAAAATTATATGTTTTTGGTGGAATAAGTGTGGAAAAATTAACTCAATTACCCCTTTGGACGCAGATTTTTAATCACTACAAAACGCACCCAGCGACGC
The DNA here is from genome assembly GCA_030864225.1 of Capsicum baccatum var. pendulum. Taxonomy (NCBI): domain Eukaryota; kingdom Viridiplantae; phylum Streptophyta; class Magnoliopsida; order Solanales; family Solanaceae; genus Capsicum; species Capsicum baccatum. The sequence continues at coordinate 193,677,059 of CM061552.1, forward strand.
GCAAATCAACACGTCGCATCGATGGGGTCGACGCGATGCGTCGATATCGCGTCGGCTCACTAGAATTTGCATGGAATACTGGAGAAAAATATCCGTCGACACGACGCATCGAGATCGCATCGACTCACTATTTTCAACATCCAAACGAGTTTCTAACGAGGTCCAAAATATCCGAAACTCACCCGAGAACACCCATTTGCCTCTCTGATCATGAATCGACTTAAAAATCGATACTTTAAGGTCATAAAGGTCATAAATTAAATAATGGATATACCGAGGTCCTAAAATGAGACTAAGTGTCATTACTTAGATGAATTTTTCCTAAGTTTCGGACCTCTTTTCATGCTCTAAAGGACTGAGATAAGCTAGGATTTTCTAGGGTCTTACAACATCAAAACACAATTATCTGAAACATAACTACCAGAAATACAATTACTTAATATTTATCAAATTTTGATCATCTGAAAGAATGTATGTTCATTTAGGCTTAGGCAAATCTTGATTGTTACTAACATATTCATTCATAACCTTGTCCAATCCATTATAGAAACGAAGCATATCTGATTCTATGAAGTGCGGTGTCTAAGTATGAAGGCTACGTTTTGATAATCAAACTGATGTTCTGTATAATTAGCAGATTAAACAAGTTGGGCCGGACCTATAAAATTATACGATATTATGATATGTATCATATGTATAAAATAGACATATTGATACATACATTATATTTATCGCATCAAAATTTATCAAACATATGTGTATCGCTTTAACATATGACAGTGAATACCTGCAACCAAAATGTTTCAAATGTATCAAATATGTAAATCATAAATACAAATAATGGATTTGAAATGAATCAAATTTAACAAATATCAGTATGAAGGATAAATTATCGCAAACACTTAAATAGATATAAAGTATCAACTACAAAAATATATCAAAAGTATCAGCTAACAAAAGTATCAAATGTATTCAGATCTTAGCAAAAATGTCATATGTATCAAGTGAAAATTTCGAGATTTTTATTACCACGTTTGAGGAGGAATTGTGCATTTCCTCTGTATCGTCTTCCTCACTGCTTTACATGTATGTTTTTTTCCAATTCGAGCAGTGTAATCTTCTCAAAGCTTCTTCATATTTGCAGGATCATTGTGGTGTTTTGATCTATTTTTGTGAAAATTTTCAGAAATATTATCAAAAGTACTCGAAATAAAATTCACCACTTCATCACTTGAAAAATAAATAATGTTTTTATCAATTTGAGTAACACCCAAATTCAATGATGGTAAATCATTGTAAGCCATAAAATTTAAAAAACTAAACTAAAAAAAATACAATAAATGTGTTTCGAAACTAATATAAAGTAATTTTTAATAAAATCTACTTCAACATTCAATTCACCTCTCAAAAACATGAGAAATTATTTTTCATCAAATTGACTTGAATGATGTTTGCAGTAGATGGAGGATGAATATAAGTGATTGAAACTCAAAATTGGAGAGAAGTTACTGATTATTTTGGGATGGAAGATTTTAAAAATGGAATAGAGAGATTTGAGGCTGAAAAATAGGAGGTTCTGCAGATTTAAGAGAGAAATAATGTGTATTAAGGGTAAAAATCTAAAAAATGATATATTATGAAATATTTAAAAGATGTGGAAAGTTTTGAAATAATGGTACTTAAGTTTGATTATTTATACAATTTTTTCTCTATATATATTGATTTGGACTCCCCCTTATTATTTTTAGTGCTTTATTTTACTTTTAGTTATTTTTTGTTTAGCCCATGGGCTTGCCCAACCCGCATGGCTCAATCCCCACGAGCCATGGGATTACTTGGGATGGGCTAAAAAGCCCCATTTTTATATGGGCTTTAAAAATCTTAATTCAACCCAATCAAACTAAAGATCAAGTTGGGCCAGCCTAACTGAACTGGCCCATATTGATGACTTTAATCAAATGCTACAATGAAGTCCACTCCATCTTCAATGTAGTCTCACAAATGATCGATCAATTTTTACTTAATCTCTATTCTATTAAAAGTGTGAAGGACCTTAAAAATATTGTTTGAACTTTTTGCTCTTAATTAAAAGAGTTCGTAATAAACAAAATTGTCTTTTACTATCTTCCTTCAATTATTATTTAATTTTATTGAGTTAATGTTATTTAATTTTTCTTCCATTCTTTAAATATAGAATCCTTTTAAATATATGTTAATATAATTTAATTTTCTTTTAGACATAGAACACTTTAGGCATCGAATTAGTTTAGGCGTAAAATTAATGGGATATTGTTCATTGCTGATATAAATTAATTTTCCTTCCCTATTTTAAGATATTTGTTTGCCCTTTTTTAGGAAAAAATGGGTGTTTTGTCATTTAGATTATTGTTTTTTTCTCATTTACTTATTTTAGACTTTATCCAGAAGAAAAAAAATTATTTTAGTTTGTTTAAGTCTTTAGAATGAAGGGAGTAATTTTCAATTTTTGGTATTTTTTGTGGGAGTAATTATTAATTAATTACTATATTAGGATGAAGGGAGTTAATTTTGCTAGGGTTATACGTATTTTCTTTGTTTAAGTCTTTAGGATGAAGGGAGTAATTATTATCATTGCACTATTTGGTTAGATTTAATATTATATCTCTTTATTCAAATTGTAAATTTTTCTAGATATGTTTTTGCATCGTAAAATTCTATGGGTTCCTATTTTTGTGTCGGTCAATTCTAATTGATTTTATTTTATTTTTAAAGTATATGGCCATCTTAGACAAAGATAGTTTTGCAGTAAATTTTTGTTTGATTATTTTTTCGATTTGATTATTATTATTATTTTTTATGCAGAAGATCTATCGGAAACAATCTCTTGCCCCATAAAGGTAGTAGTACGTAGTAAGGTACGAGTAAGTTCTACATGGACTTGTGTTGTTGTTGCAAATATTACATGTGCTTGTAGGTTGCTATAATAGCTAGGTTGTTAGGGTTTTACTTAAATGTCTACTTTCACATTCACTAACATAGAAAAGGTGGGCATCTCATGCTATACTTTGTTATATTCCTGTCGCTATCAATTGATTATTCATAAATGTGTTATGGCCTCACATGGTAGTGAAATATTATTTTTCTTAAGATGTCATTGATGTTGTTGTAGACAGATTATACCTACACTATTGTTTGTCGATGATTGATCACAAGAAAACTTACTGTAAATATATTGATTTGAAGAAATATGACAGCAGGAACCTAAAATTATTTTGGTACAAAAGGTCAGCTCTTGAATTGCGGATCATTAATGTTAAGTTAAATACTCCTTCATCTCTAACCAAAATTTTGGAGGTCAGAGTCTCTTTGATAGAGAATTGGTTCTCTCTGCGTTTCACTAGGTGCTAGAATATCAAGTAATTTGATTGGACTTTTTCTAAGCAAAATAAACAAATAAAGTGGTCTGTTATAAATGTCTTTACATTATAGTGAATGTCTATCAAGATCTAATAAGATCTAGTTGATATCTATTAGGATTTGAAGTATCTTTCTTTTAGTCAAAAACTAGGAGTATTTTCCCCGATAAATAGAGGAGTTTCTTTCATAGTATTTACAATCAAGATGATCTCTCATCCCTCAAGAGAAATAAAGAAGTTCTCTTCTTCTCTCTCTATTTATTCTTCTTGTTCTTGCTTTTATTCTTATTTTTGTTTTATATTTTATAACACGTTATCAGCAGGAGTCTCTGTTAAATAAGGTGAGATTATAAATCTAAAGGTTAAGGTTAGTAATTCCTTATGTTATTTGTATTTTTCTATTAATGATATAATTATTGTTGGATTTGAGGAAAAATAATTGTTTTTCAACCATCCTCAAGAACAATATTATCAAAAGGGATGATAATATGTTGGGTTCAAGTCCCATCGACTTATACCTAAGATGCCTTTATATGGATAAGACGTTGAGTTTGAATCTCAATGCATCATATTGATGGTATTATGATGACTAAGGCAAAATAATGAGTATTTGATGAAATATGTCTCATTAAATATGCTTCATTCCTTGAATTGAATGTGGTGCAATAAATCATATGTATACCTCAATTTGCTTTCGTAGTAGCTATTAGAATTTGATACTCTTAAGACATGATTATATTCCATTCCTGGGGAATGAAAAGTTTATTAATGCAAACTTGCACTTGATTGTGATGGTATCACAACTCACCTCCGAAAGAGGCTGAATAATTGAGAAAAGTTATTTTGATATCTACTTCTGGAGTACTAAATCTGAAATTTATTCATTTAATAGTAAATCTGAAATTTACTAAAGAATAAAGGTACATATCATGGTAAACTTGAAGTTTACTAGTATAAAAGTTCATAATTGATATGAACGATTGCAACATCCCAAAGATGTGCATACTGAGTACGTAACATATATTGAAGAATTAGAAAATTCTTCATTACTTTTAATGTTGCTTGTTTTCATAATAAATTGGTTGGACCAACTAATATTGAGATTGGATCCCTTAAAATCTAAAAAATATAAAAGGTTAATATGGGTCGTTCACCAGTCATGTGATCTATTAAGATGCATCAATATAAGATGATCACATATGCGTTTATTATCAACCTGCAGTTTAACATTCATAAAATTGTTTGCTCAATAAAATAGAGTTAAGAGAATAACTTTCAGATTGTGCAATTAAGACAATTCATCTTGATGATAATGGTTTGGCATTGGATACATTCGATAAATAGCTAAACCATTGCTAATGAGAACAAAACTTCATGTGTTGATTTGAAATATGATATGTTGCATATAGTGTTGGTCTGAAATATGATATGTTGCATACAATAGCACTTGTATGCATTAGACCAATAAATTATGACTATTTCTTCCCCCTTAATTGGTTCAAGGTCAGGAACCAACTATTCCATCTAATAGTTTTGATGTGCGGTATACGATTAATGAATATACTATGATGCATAAAGATGGAGGATGTATGTTAGTTTTCCTTACATAAGGGTGAAATTATAAGTAGCTATGAAAAATAATGTTAGGAATTATCATCAGATCATCATTCAAAAGATAATTCAAGTTGAATGCCGAATGCATCTCATATTTAAGCTGCAAGTGCTCCTATTTTGTGTTCATAAAGGACAAAGTCTACGCATGCATGAAGCATGGTAGACTAATCGGTTCAAATGAAATAACCCTTAAAAAATAAAGAGCAAATAATCATAATAAGAAGGCAATGTGCTCTTGAAGAGCCTACAACATAACACTTCACGAAACCTTATGAAAGATTCAGGTACCTGAAAATAATAAAGTGATGAAATCTTAAAATGTTATGTCACATTGCAAACCGATACGAAATGATATATATTATCAATGATATCTTTGATACAATATTGGCGCAATATTGTGAAAGATTACGAGGATCCAAATTCTATGTTTATTTAAGCATGCTGACATAGAAACATTTATCAAGTGACATGAAAGGATACATCTTGGTAAGAATAAAACTTATTTGATTTGCAATCCAAAAACTTGAAGATGTCACTGATGAAATGTTGAATATTATCACTTGACAAAATTTATATGAAAACTTCTTTAAGGACTCAAAATATTAAAGTTTATTGAAAACTTATTGATAATCCTTATATTGTATAAGCTTATAGAAACTCTTAGAGAGTTTTCAAAAGCAGTAAGATTATTTGCTGAAATGAGAAACATATCGAATTGGATTGGTCCTGAAGTATCATATGTTAGTCCAATTGATGTACTAATGTATCTTGCAAATACTACCAGGCATGATATAGTTCTTCGATTATTTTGTTAGCGAGGTACATTTCTGCTCCTAACAGGAGACATCAAAATGGGATAAAAGACATGAGCTTACTTTCGTCTAAAGCTTGCAGTCCCGATCTTGTTGGCTATACTGATGTTGGGTACTTATCTGACCCGCATAAAACTCGATCTTAAACAGGCTACGTGTGCACATGTAGGGATACTGTCATATCTTGAAGATATGCAAAAAAGTCTATCTAGCCACTTCATCGAATTATGCTGAGATAATAGTTATTCATGAAGCGAACCGAGAATGTGTGTGGTTAAGGTCCATGATACATCTCATTCAAGAAAAATGTGATGTGAAATATAACAATCTATCCACAATTTTATACAGATATAATGCAGCCTACATAGCACATCTTAAGGGAGGATTTATAAAAGGAGATAGAACGAAACACATTTTGCCAAATGCTTTTCTACATACATAAGTTACAAAAGAATGGTGATATTAACGTGCAACAGATTCGTTCAAGTGACAATGTGGCTGATTTATTTACCATATCTCCTCCAATTGCAACTTTCAAGAAAATGGTGTACAAGATCGAGATACAAAGGTTTAAAGATGTTCTCATTAGAAAAAGTTAATACGCGATCTATTCTTTTTCCATTTCAAGGTTTTGTCCCACCGAGTTTTTCTCGTAAGGTTTTTAATGAGGCAGCCGAAATGCGTATTGTTAGAGATGTATACTCTTTTTCCTTTACTAGATTTTTTTCCCATTGGATTTTTTTCTAGTAAGTTTTTAACGAGGCATATTATCTATCTAGACATTCAAGGGAGAGTGTTATAAATATATTTACAATATAGTGAATGTCTATCAAGATCTAATAAGATCTAGTTGATATCTATTAGAATTTGAAGTATCTGTCTTTAAGTCAAAAACTAGAAGTATTTTTCCCTATAAATAGAAGGATTTTGTTCATTGTATTTATAATCAAGATGATCTCTCATCCCTCAAGAGAAATAAACAAGTCCCCTTCTTCTCTCTCTATTTATTTTTGTTGTTCTTGTTTTTATTCTTGTTCTTATTTTATATTTCATAGCATGAGTGATTTATGCTATTTTACTTATTTTTTCATGAAAAAGGTACATACTACAAGAAAAATGATTTTATTTATCTTTTTCACGAAAAGGGCATATGCTACAAGAAAAATGATAGTCAAAATATAATTATGCAATTCCTCAAATATAAGATTCGACAGAGACGAAGGGCGTAGATTACTTGACTGATGAGAGGATGAAAACAAAATTTGATGTGAAAGTGATGAATTATTTTTAAAATTCTTGCACCATTTAAAATTTATCATTTACAATACAAAATTTATCTTTCGTTTTTTGAATAAACGTGCAACACACATTCCCAAAACTAGTAATATCAAAAGTCACTAATCTATTTTTGTAATGGAAATCATTCACTTTATTTGTGTACCACTAATAAAACATAGTTTAAATTGGCCAAAAAATAGATGAAAAAACAAAGATGACCAAGATAATTTGATTCCGAGGCTAGCAAACTTGCACACCGTTATAAACAATCACAAAGTTAATATTTCCAGATCATATTATACATCCTACACGATGACGTAAGAAATAAAATTGAGCCCTTCGGAATTTCCAACACTCAATGAGACATGGATAATCGAAATGCTTTAACCATCACTTGATTTGCCTTGATGATTAAATCATCATATTTATCCTGAAAGACCCTCTAAAATAGGACATTGTGAATGCTAGACCGCCTGACCTTTGTGACCAAGCCCGCCTCAACATACATACACAAGGAAAACAAGGAAAAAGATTTGAAAAGGTGAATTTCTGTCGGAAGCAATAGAAAGATAATTGAATATAAAACCATGAAGGACCAAAGGATGGAAGCAGCTTTTTACCTAATTTAATTTTACAAGTTTTTGTACTTAGACTATGCACCAGATCAAAACACAATTATTTACAAATGTAATAGAGAACTAGACAATAAACTGATTCCAATATGTATTCCTTCACCTGAGATTTTCAGTAAATTAAAGGGACTCCCCAAAGCTTCTTTTTGAACATTTGCAGCAAGTTACAAAAAGTGTCGTAAAATTACAAGAGTTTGGAGGGAACAACAAGCGGAATGTCCAAATTTGTGCAGTATCTCACAATATACACTGTCCCACAACATAATTACACTTGCCATTAAACTGCCAAAAAGTATTTTTAAAAATGCATGCTTCACCTTCAGAATATATGGTTATGTTTGTGCAATTTGACTTCAGAACCTCAAAGGTAGTGCAAAAGTACCACTTCAACAACGGAAATTGTATCTCTTAAATGTAAAAAGAAGAAAATGATCTGGTTCATGCAATGAATTATGAGGATTGAAAGTAAGCAGATTATTCCGTATTAAGTTAAGAAACGAAAAATAGCTTTTGGAAAACATAAATACAGATACTTGCTTACCTGGGTATGTGTATTTATCTTGAACTTTCATCCAAGTGCTATAGAATCCTTTCACAAAATTAGCCTTATAATAAGGAGCTCAAACATGTTATCATCTTTCGTATTTTCTGGCAAGTTCCTTTAGAAGCAATCTCTGCCGAAAATCAAGATATTTGTCCAAGCTAGTCCCTGCCCACTGCTGACAAAAAGATTCATCAGTTGGGACCAGTGAACTTAATGGAAATTTTCCCTTGAGAGCCCTCTTTAGAGAAACCAAAAACATATGGCGCGGCCTAATTCTCTGATCCAGCGACAAGCTTAGGTACATGGGATACTTAGTCAATGATCGCACTTCATTGCCAAGTTCATTAACCAAGTACATGTACTTAGGCTTCAGATTCCCCTCAAGTGATAAAGAGAAGACCTGCATGTAAAGACATTGTGAATATATGTCCATGAAATCCTAACAGATTTGCATGCAAGCACAGCTCTAATTCTCTGAAATGTGATCCTTTTTGCTCATAAAATTAATTTTTTTTATGAAGTTCTGAGAGTACTAATTTTAACTAAGAAGTCTGTTATGCTAGGAAATCTATCATGAATTATCAGAATATTATGCAAAACAGCAGATACGATGTAACGATCCCATCTCTATGAAAAGTTAGGCCAGACCACCATTTCTTAACTTTGGTGAGTAAGTTACTCGGACTCTTCACTTTCGGTGCCGCACCCATGTCGACACGACATGGGTGTGGGTGTGGGTATGGGATCCGTACCTGATTTGGTCAACCGAGTACTTTGACCAAAATCAACTGAAAAAGTCCAGACAAATTTAAGAAATTTTGTAATCAAAACAAAAGTTAGGGTGAAATTGAAGAAAATGGAATACCTTGTATATAGAAATTTCTATATTATTGCCTTCTTTTATCTCCTTTCAAGATTTTCTTCTTGAACAATATTTTCTCCTCAAGTTTTTCTCTCATAATTTATGTTTTATAACTCTATTTTTAGTTATTTAAATTATTTTTGCCAAATCCCCGCACCCGGATCCATCCCTAGATCCATATCCCCGAATCTTTAAATTGAGACCGTAAAGGATCCGACCTCTAGATCCATACCTGTATCGGACACCCGCACCCGAGTCCGAGCAACTTAGACTGTCAACCAACCATGATCACAGATGAAGAGATAAACTGCAGAAGGCAATAAAGCAAACCTGTGTAATGCTAGTTAGCACTTTCAGTCTCCGAATTGCGCATTCCGATGCTCCTAAAAAAATTAATCCCGGGAAGCAATCCATCCTCTATGCAGTAGTGAAGTAATTGAGGATGCTTCCTAACCATTTTGACAATACTATCTCTGGGTGCACCCAATTCTCTAGTGAGAAAATTGAAGCGGGATGTCCATGAAGTGTCAATCCGCTGCACCAGAATTTGAAAGCTTAACTGCACAACTTTGGCCAAGTCATTCTTCTTGATACCAACATCCTCAAGCAAGTAAGTCATAGTGGGTTTTAATGAATTTTCCACACTATAGGAAAAAAGAGATGGAGTTGCAGTAATTATCTGCCCTATTCTAGATTCTGGAAAACCCAAACTAGTTAAAAATGTTACATGGGATTTCAGATTGTTTTCCACAGTATACTCAAGAAGTTGAGGCTGCCTCAATATTATCTTCCTGATATCTTTATGTTTGACATCAACACTCAACAGGAACTCCAACCTTTCCTGTGCAGAACTCTTATTTATTTGAAGGGAAGGCATGTGCCTTTCATACATCTGGATGAAATGAGAGTCCTTAAATCCAAAGGTACTAAGGTAATCAAGAAGTGGAAACCATCTCTCATCTAGATCCAATTCCTCTACTAGATGACTAAATCTGTCCTTAGGCAAGCTTCTCCTTGCCTCCTACAATGCCACAAGACATGATTTTGCAGCTAATGGTTGAAGCAAAATATACAGCTTGACATGCTAACATCTAATACCTTTTCTCTGCAATCTGCATGCAAGAAAGTATTACTAGTCAGTTTACTTGAAGTATTAACGTAACCAATAATTTTCTCTTGAGAACTTCCATCATTATTTTTTATTGTTCTTGGAAACTTTCATTATTTTTATTGCTCAACTTGCCTTGGGTTATCTCAGGAGTTTGCCACCGGTGTCCCAATTTTGCATTCGATTCCCTTTCTGAATAGTGATGACTGTCTGCGTGACACACATATCATGTGATTTATGTTCTTTCCCAACCATTAAGATAAGAAAACTGGACACGTACCTCGTCTGATATGTGTTGCATTCTGAAACTTCAGGCGCTGCCGGTCCTGGCCAGAAACCCTCACATCTAGAGATTCATCCTGGGTGATTTAAACATGGTAATAAAAAAGGAAAAAGCAGAAGCATCAAGTTCCCCAAACCAAAGAAAAGGGGATGGGGAGGAGACTGTAGCATCAGTAACCAAGAATAAACCCCAAGAGAACTCAACCAAGATTGTCTAAACAGAGTGCTATATAAGACACATAATTTCTCAGCTTGTAACGAGCATACAATCTGAAGGATACATAATTCGAACATTTATCATTGTGAAATTGAAAATAAAACGGATAAGACTTTATGCTGCAAAAGCATAAAAGTGTTACTCATCTTTTGGAATAAGATAAAACTCCATAACAAAAGTATGTGCTTCCCTGTGGTGCCATTTAACAATACTTGATCTTTTCCATTCAAGAAATAATTTCTTCTCATCCTAGTGATTTATAATTTATGAAACATCCTTCAGCAACAAGCTAACTTTACCTCATACTAAATTGTAAAGGTACATTCCAATTTTGAAATTTACCCGACTAATTTTGAAGTGCTTAGTTAAACTTACCCACATTATAGGATCCAACATTAATCAATTAAAGTGCTACCTTAAGGGCAGTTAATTTAGTACAATGACCTAATATAAACAATCAAAACATTGATTATGGTTGACAATCACCTTTTTTACAACCGCTCCGTTCAGGCTAACATTCAATTGTTTTTCTATTTTTATCACGAATCTTGATGTAATGTTAATTACTTTATCCTAGTAATTGAAGTTTCAATATTTTATTCAACACGAATAAAAACACACAAGTTAACTATACATCCAATAAAAGTTCATGTGAATTAAAGATATGCGAGCATATATGGAGTTTAACACGAATAAGAACACACAAGTTATACAGCCAATAAAAGTTCATGTGAAATAAAGATATGCGAGCATTTATGGAGTAATAAGTTCTCTATGACAGCAACAAACTCCTCTTCATTTCTGCGCTTCTTCCTTTTGTTTGGCTACAGTAAAAAGCGTTTAAAATTTTCTTAAATGTATCTGAGATCAGTCTCCACTAATGAAATTGTACTGATCATGGATTTTATTTCCTCACGCCAAAACCCGGATAAAGCACTCTCTCTGTCCATTTTTACTTATCAAACATCAACTTGGCCCCCTCAAAAGTAACAAATAGAATGGCAATTTCGCTACATCACCCTTTAAATATAACAAATTTAATAGTTTGATTGCGGTTGATATCTTTTGATACTTGCAACGGATGGCAGAACCAACTACGCCAGCAGATCTGGAACGTTAATTTTAGGGTGGTAACATACTTGGTGTGGTTTTATGGCTTTCAAATCTCATTTCCACTCTCGATTTGGAAAGTTGTGATTTTGAGTTTAGGGGGTAAACTTTATGAAAATGATGTTTTTTTAAAAAAATTGATATCGTCATTGAGTCTGGAGCATCGAATTTAATAGGGTAGCATAGTTCATTTGCGTTCACGAGATTTTGAATGAATCCCAAGTGCCCCGTAGAGACTTGAGACACACCAAGTCCCCAGCTAGTGCACCCGCGATCGCAATGTTCCTGTCGCGATCACAATTGGGACTGTAGTTAGAGTATCGTGATCGTGATACCCTTTCCATGAGCGCAATACCCTTGACAGGATAGGTTAGAGATGTGGAGCCTTCATCTGATGAGAGAGCCTAGTCGAGAGAAAGAGAGTAATACGTCATGGAAACACGACACTTTCGATGCTTAAAACCTTAAATTTATGCATGGACTTAGGTTGTTTTAGTAGATATAATGAACTTTGGTGTTTGTTGCAGGTAACATAGGTCTACAATAGTGTTGGGATGAAAATGGAAGAAAAAGACCTGGTAAGACAAAGTTTGATTAAGATATGAGCTACCTCACGAGTCATCAACACACCATATGACTCGTAGGATGACTCGTAAGTACAATAGAACCCAAAGCCAAGATGAGAATCTAAGTATGGAGAATATACAACTGAAGTATCCGAGTTATAAGATGAAGGTACAGGTCGTGACAAGGAGTTGTAAGCATAACAAATCTAAAACTACCATTCAAGATTAAAGTCTTAGAAGTATACAAGTCGAAAGTTTAAGTATGACTGGTATAGGGAAATCGTAAGCAGACCAGTGTTCAAATCTTGGAAAGACAGGAGTCCCAGGTGGATACGAGTGAAGGCCATGAGTCGTATGGTCAAGGTACGACTCGTGAGCAGAAGTCGTAAGAAGAGCAGAAAGTTAAAGCCTTGGGAGACCAGACACTGGAATGGATAAGAGAGGCATAGTACGACTCATACGATGAGCATACGAGTGGATGAGTGAGTCGCACTATGTGCCCACATAACTTAACCTTTCCTATTTTTATTAGGATTTCTGAGTATTTTTTAGGTACTATAAATATCCTAGGGTTTATCTTTTATTAGGTTACATTCTTACATTCCAATATACTTTATTACATACTTTTGCTTTGTTCTTGGGATTTTGGGATTTCGAATTTTATTCCTCTTATTATTGTGCAATCAATTACCTGCCTTCTTTATTAATTATCATGGATTGTTGCATGAAAATGAGCAACTAACTTCCCTGACTAGGGTTGTGGGAACCCTGGTGGATTAACTATGTAAGGGAAGTAGGAGATTCATCTATTCTAAAGTAAACTGTATATATATTAATCTTCTTCGCACAAATTGACCTCAAAACTATTGCAGAAGCTTGCGGATAGCCTGTATTCATAAACATCCTCACAAGGGAGTTTATGATTGGAAAAAAAGGATTAAGACAGTAATTTGAGATCACCTCCATCATTACTATCTCACATCTCATCTAATTAACTTGAGACTCAAAAGGTGAGAGTTGAATTGAAGTCATAGATAAGGAGAAATAAGGGATGCCCTGAGACTCACAAGGTAAAGGGCGAGATTTGTCAACACGTTCACAAGACTGTTGATTATCATAGCTTGCCGACTTTACATGCAGAGCAGCATAATAGGTGGGTTGAACACGAGAAACTCATAGGAGTTAAGAAGCCAGGGGGAACACAGTCCTAGAGTTCGTATTTTATTGTTTACAACTCGAAGCACTCAAGTTGGGTTAGTATTTACTGATTACTTCCAAAATCTCCCATTTACTTTTTTGCATTGCTCATGAATTACATCAAGTTAAGCAACTATTCAGCATCTTTCCTGTGGATTCAACCCCAACCTAGTTGGATTACTATATTTGGCATCGACCGTAACATACTTCTTTAGGAGGTTAGTTTTGGACGACATCAAATTTTGACGTCATTTCCAGGGAAGATGGTGTAATTTGTTGATTGAATTTGGTGAAGTTCATGGGTTTTATTTTCTATTTTTGATTTGGCATACGCTGGTGTATGTCAAACACTAGTATAAGAGGCAATCCCTAACTCCCTTTTGATCTAGAGCCAGAAAGAATTCTTCTAACACCACAAAGGATGGAAGAATAAGTTCTTGATGGTGTTCCTACTGTGGTTCAATCCCCTTATAATATGCCTCCTTATCCACTACTGAATGATCCACAGAATGTTACTGACAGATAGATAGAACAATTACTAGTAGCAGCAGTTGAAAAAGCTAGAGCGGAGGAAAAGAAGGCCCAAGATGAAGAGACTAGGCTAGCTCAAAATGCAATGCTAGCCAGGACAAGACAAGTGCCTGCACAGCAAGGGAGAGTTCAAAGAGTTAGAGCTCCAATGATTCCTTCTTATCAGCACTTTCAACCGTATGACGAAGATGAAGACATGGGATATGTTGAACCTACTGAAAGAGGAGCCATCATTCCTCCTGCATTACCCCCAATGTTAAATTTGACGTTACCAGTGCTATGATCTAATTGCTCAATTTAAAGGGTGCATTTTTTAGATCGACAACTAATGATGCAAACATGCATCTTGCTAATTTTATTGGGATTTGTTCATCACATACTATTCTACGGGTAGATCAAGAAGCTTTGAGACTATTGTTGTTCCCATTTTCATTGACTGGAGAAGTATCACTATGGTTAGGGGAGCTTCCAAGAGGTTCAATCACTACTTGTTATGGGTTGCACAAACAGTTTCTGAATAAGTTTTTTCCTCCTACAAGGATGCTACAGCTGAAAGATAAAATTTACAATTTCAGATAGTTACCTGCAGAATCCATGCGGGCATAGGGTAGATTAAAAAAAAGGTAAGAGGGATACCTAATCAAAGAATCACAGGGTCCAACTTGTTGGAAATCTTTTACAAATCACTAAATGTCATTTCTATAGCAATGACAGATACAATTTTAGAAGTTGCATTTATGCATCTTCGGTGAGATGCTCGTAGAATATGCTTGATGATATTTTGGTAACTAATAGAGGTTTGCATACTAGAGATATTGAGCATGCTATCGGTACATACACTATTAGAGCAGATAATGCTTATACAACTAGTCATGATATTGTAGCACAAGAGATTGCACAAATTTAAATAGATATTGGGTTGCTTACAAAATAGTTCACAATAATGAGTATTGAGAAAGTGAATGAAATTGTAGTACAAAGATCTATTTCTAAGACCTTTGAGATTGAATCTGAAGAGAAAGCGAAATATCTTAATTGTAGGTTGACGGATTTTCGAGCCCAAGGGCAAGGGAATCAAGATTGGAACTATTATAATAACAGATACTGAGATAGAAGTATAGAGAGAGATGGTGATTGGTGGAAGAAAGATGACTACAAGGAGAAGAGTGACAAGTATATTCCACCAGGCAGTCATGATTCAAAATCTAGAATGAAGGCAATCTTGTCAAAATTGGTCAAAGGGCAAGAAAGTCAATAGAGCTATCATCAAGAGATTAAGGCAGACCTGTCAGGGATGAATCAGAAAGTTGAGTCACATGCTACCATAATTATTTAACTAGAACAATAGTATGGTCAGATGTCGACTATATCAAATTAGTGGAAACTTGGCACTCTTCCTAACGATATGATTACAAACCCAAAGAATGATAGTCACTGTCATGTCATTACCACTCGAAGTGGTAAAACCACTATGGACTCGTCTGTACTTATTGTTGATGAGAAAAAGAATGATGATGATATTGTTGATGTAGAGAGTAGTATCAAGCAAGATATAGGAAAATGGGGAGACCGATGAGCCTATTTTGAACCCCATTCTGAGACCTCTCCCTCCTTTTTCTCAAAGGCTGAAAATAAAACAAGAATAGGGTAAGTATAAAATTTTTTATCTATGTTAAAGAAACTATCAGTCAACATCCCACTTATAGAGGCATTAGAGAAAATGCCAGGATATAAAAAATTCATGAAGGATCTAATCACCAAGAAGAGGCCAGTCAGTTATGAGCTAGTTGAGAATATTCATAGTGCAACACTAGAGCAACTAGATCTTTAGTAGAGAAGAAGAAAAATCGGGGTGCTTTCATTATGCCTTGCACCATTAGATCTTATGACTTTACTCGTGCTCTATGTGATTTGAGGGATATATCAACCTCATATCATTAGCAGTATTTAAGTAGTGAGGGATCCCACACCAACTATTATGAGATCAGTAATGGCTGATAGAACAGTAAAAAAACCAGCTGGTATTCTATATGATTTATTGGTTAAGGTGGCTTCCTTTATCTTTCCTGCTGATTTTGTAATATTAGACCGTCAAGTGAATTTTTAAGTCCTAATTATCTTGGGAAGACTTTTATTCTCTATAAAAAGGACATTGATTGATTTGAAACAGGGACATCTGATGCTGAGACTCAATAATGAACATATGATATTCAATGTATGCAAATCCATGAGGCAGCCTAATGAGTTGAGAGTTATATTTCTGATTGATGTGTATAATGAAGAGATAGACTCTGTCCATAATGTTAATTCTGTTGCTCTTTGGGATAATGGTTCTAATACTGTTGTTCCTATTGAAGAAAGGTTGGGTGTTGAAGTGCTAGCAGCAGTGATCATGAAATTTGATAGTGATGGTATTGAGGAATATGATGAGATGGTATGTGCACTCTATAGTAGTGGTTCTTACACTTATGCACCAAAGAAGCTTAACTTGGATATAAAAGATAGAACCACTCTACGTGCTCGTCCATCTATTGAAGAGTCAGCCATCTTAGAGTTGAAGGCTCTCCATTTATTTTTGGGACCCAATAATACTTTATCGGTAATCATTTTAGCTATTTAGGGTAAAATAGATGTAGAAGCTTTTTGTCAGTACTACAGAGATTTAAGAGGGCCATAGGTTGGTCCATTACAAATATTGTGGGTATACCGCCTAGTATTTGTACTCATAAAATTCAACTTAAGCCAAATTATATTCCAAGTATAGAACATTAGCATCGACTCAATCCTCCTATATAGGAGGTAGTAAAAATAGAGATAATTAAGTAGTTAGATGTTGGTGTGGTATATCATGTTGTTGATAGTAAGTGGGTCAGTCTGGTACAATGTGTTCCAAAGAATGGTGGTATCACTGTTGTTCCTAATGAGAAAAATGAGCTAGTGCCAATGAGTCCAGACACAAGATGGAGAGTATACATGGATTATAGAAAATTAAATATATGGACTCGGAAGGATCATTTTTCCCATGCCCTTCATGGACCATAGTAGATAGGTTAGTAGGCTGAGGTTGGTACTGTTTGATGGGTATTCAGGTTACAACCAAATTACTATTGCACCTGAAGACCAAGATAAGACAACCTTTACTTTTCCATATGAGACCTTTGTATTCAGAAGTATGTCATTTGGGCTATGTAATGCTCCAACCATATTTCAGAGATGTATGATATCAATCTTCTCTGACATAGTAGAAGACACCATCGAAATATGTATGCATTATTTTTAGTCATTGGTGGTTCTTTTAATGATTGCTTAGTTTGCTTGGAAAATGCTCTTAGACGGTGTGAAGAATGCAACTTGGTACTTAATTGGGAAAAGTGTCATTTTATGGTCAAATAAGGCATAGTGCTTGTACAAAAATTTTCAAAAAAAGGTATTGAGGTTGATAGGGAGAAGATTGAAGTGATTGAGAAATTACCTACACCAATTTCTATGAAGGGAATTCGTAGCTGTTTGGGTCATGCAGGGTTTTATAGGCGGTTCATCAAGGATTTCTTTAAGATTGCCAACCCCCTTTGTAGGCTTCTTGAGAAAGAGGTAAATTTTGAGTTTACTAAAGTATGCTTGAAGTCTCTTGAGTTCCTGAAAGAAAAGTTGATATTTACTCCTATCATTGTATCCCCAGACTGGTCCTTGCCATTTGAGATTATGTGTGACGTGAATGGTTTGGCTTTGGGGATATCCTAGGTTAACAAAAAAAAAGATCCTTCATTCTATCTACTATACTAGTAAGACACTAAATCCTGGTTATAAGAACTACACCATGATGGAGCAAGAGTTGTTGGCAGTGGTTTTTGCCTTTGAGAAGTTTAGGTCTTATTTGATTGGGACAAAGGTGATTGACACATTGATCATACAACATTGTGGTACTTAATGGTGAAAAATGATGCAAAGCCTAGACTGATTAGGTGGTTGCTATTGCTCTAAGAATTTGATTTCAAGGTCAAGGACAACAAAAGGCACTAAGAATCAAGTTCTGGATCATTTGTCTAGACTTGAGAAGGAAGCTATGTAGAATGTTAAAGATGGTCTTGAGATTGATGATAGTTTTCCAGATGATCAGATACTAGTAGCTTCCCAAGATCTAATACCATGGTTTGCAGACTATGCAAATTATCTAGCAAGTGTTCTAAATCCTAGAAGATTTTTCCTTTTAACAGAGAATAAAGTTTATACATGAGGTAAGGAAATTTTTCTAGGATGAGCCTTATTTATTCAGAATTTATGCAGATGGGATTATTCAAAGATTCATACATGAGGTAGAGATGATGAGTATACTTTAGGTTTGCCATTCTTCGCTAGTAGGGGGTCATTATGGAGGAACCCGCACAACCCATAAAATCTTGTAGTGTGGGTTTATTGACTAACAATCTACAAAGATGCACATGATTTTTCTTTTGCTTGTGATCAATGTCAATGGCAAGGTAACATCTCCGGACGCCATGGACTTTCTATGACTCCTATATTAGAATTGTAATTATTTGATGTATGGGGTATAGACTTTATGGGTCCTTTTTGTGAGTTTTCTTGGCATGAATTATATACTTGTGCCTGTGGTTTATGTTTCTAATTTGGTGGAAGCAATTGTGCTTCCCAATAATAAAGCATGCATTGTCACCACATTCTTTAAAAAACAAATATTTTCTTGATTTGTCACTCCACGTGCTATCATTAGTGATGGAGGGTCATATTTTTGTAATCATCTATTCAAAAGTCTAGTTGAGAAGTATGGAGTGAAACACAAGGTGACAACACTTTATCATTCGCAGACTAGTGGACAAGTTGAGGTGTCAAATAGAGAAACTAAGTCCATCTTGGCAAAGACAGTAAATGCCAATAGGACTTATTGGTCACAAAAGTTAGATGATGCATTATGGGATTACCAAACAACATTTAAGACCCTAATTGGTGCTTCACCTTATCAGCTAGTGTATGGTAAGGCTTATCACTTGCCTATTGAGCTTGAACATAATGCACTATGGGCTTTGTAGAAGCTGAATTTTGAGTGGCAAGATACAACCAAGTCAAGGATAAATAGTATGAATAAGTTGGATGAATTTTGACTTCGGGCGTATGAAATTTTTTTACTTCACAAGGAAAAGATGAAGCTGCATCATGATCACAAAATTGAGAAAAAAATCTTTGAAAAATGTGACCAGGTATTATTGTACAATTCAAGGCTTCATTGGATTCCAGGTAAGTTAAAGTCTTGATGGTATGTTCCCTTTACTATGCTAAGAGTGTTTCCATGTGGTGATTTGGAATTGAAGCAGGATGGTGAAGCTCCATTCAAGGTGAATGGGCAAAGAGTCAAGCACTATATGGGTAACACTAAGGAAGTAATGTGATTTTTGAGATGGACCTTGGTGAAGGCTAAGTAATGAAGGTAATTACGTTGTGCCACGATGTTAAATCAAGCGTTGCATAGGAGCTAACCCATGAGACTAGTTGGTGAAATCTGAGTACCCAACTTATCCACGTCGTGTTGTGATGTTAAATCAAGCGTTGTATAGGAGGCAACCCATGTTTTTGTACTTATTTATTTATAGGGTAATATATTTTTTCAGTGTGTAAGACTAAAAATTTCAAAAATGTTCAAGATGTTAGGTCATACAGACTCTTCACGATTCGTACCTTTATGGTGTGACTCATAAGTGTGAGTCGTAAGGAACTGAGATACTAAGCAGATTTAGGTAATTAAGACTCTCAGAATGAGTCATACTCTCAAGGTACGACTCTCAAGTTAAGTCGTATCCACTCCAGAACCCAAGTAAGGTTCCAGGTCCATACGAATTAAGGAAAAAACCCATAATCCTAGATACGAGTCATACAAATAACTCATACCCAAGCTTATCAGGTTAGGGTCGCGGGTTAACCCTGCCCATACTTGATTTAAACAGAAAAAGGTCACCTGATGAGGGCACCTGTAATACCCCACATTTTTGGGCTAGTCTTTGAACCATCGTTCCTACATGTATAAGCTATAATATAGATGATTCTCATAAAAATATGAGTTTCATGATCTTTATCCTCATGTTTGATTTTCTTTTGAGGTGAAAAATGTTCATAAGAATCACTTAGAATAAAGTTGAGCTTAGAGCCTTTGATTCGTCCTAAGTTTGGCATTCGATTCTACAAGGGTCTAATTTAAATGTGTATAATTTTTTATATACATATAATTTTGAAGTTCAAGACCCACCAAGTTGTATATAATTGAATTAGCTTTCTAGAGATACCAATTTCGCCAAAATTCGATACTCGAACAAAACGTTATGACACTTTTTGTGTGAGGCAGTAAGCCGATGCGATAGCAACGTGGTGCGTTGACCAGCATATTACGGAATTTTTTCACACACTAATTCAGTTTATAAAGGGTCTAGGGGAACTTTTGTCACTTCCCCTCACCCAAATCCGCCCATACCACTTAATTTCAGCCCCCAAAATCAATATACACTTAATTATTCATCTTTTCTCTCAAAGAAAAACCCTAGTCTCCTCAAGAACACCAAGAACTTCATCAAAAAAGTTTTCCAGAAAAGAAAGAACTCAAGTTTCCTGATTCAATAATGCTTTTAAGATTATGTTTCTCCTTCAAGATTAAAGCTTTAAGGTATGTGGGAGTTCATCCTTGGGTCCTCTTTCATCCATGGAGCCCGAAAATCTTTTTCTCTTAATTAAAAAATAAATTTTTCCATTATTATGGTATTTTGTATGTTTAAGAAAGGTTGAATTTCATGTTTTCATGATATATTTAATTCAAGGCAGCCCATGTATGATTTCATGCAAGATTTTGAACTCCCCGTGCCATGAATTTGAGTTTTCCATGCATTATTTGAGTAAATACCATGATATATCCTAAATTCATGATGTTTAGCAATATTCTCATATTTTAAATTCATGCCTTCCACATGTTTGATGAAATTCCCATATCATGTTAAGTCAATTTCAAGATGAATCCCCAAGCTATGAACTTTTCCATGTAACTCTATTGTTCCCTCATGTTTAAGAGATTGTTATGTTCAAGCAATGAACTTTACATGTTTTGATGAAACGCCTTGTCCTATTTCAAGCAAATTACATATGAACTCCCTAATTCATGATCTTAGTCATGTAATCATGCTATTCTCCCATGTTTAAGATATTCCTATGTTTAAGTTCATGATAATGACATGTTATCATGTGGTCCCATTCATTTACAAGTTCATGCCTCTCAAGTGTTTGACAAAATGTCTAAATGAAAGCGTTGTTAACAAGCTACCATTGTTATGTTATTATTATCATGTCATTTTTTACTTTCAATGCTATCGAGTCCTGGAGGTATCTAATACCCAACAATCTAGCTATTTATCTAGATTTACAGTAGTTTCAGAATAGTCCCAGTGTTGTCATGTATAGTAGTACTCAGTCAGTTACAAAACTCAGTGTATTCAGTCAGCTAACAGAATTTAATGTACTTAGTCAGTTAATAGAACTCAATGAACTCAGTTCAGTTCAGTTAGATAGCACGATCAGTAATAATTCAGTCAAACCTAGTACAATCTAGAAATTAGTACAGTGTTTATTTCAATTGGGAGTAGGAATCAACACCGAGTAAACCCAGGGATGGGGGCATCCCTGTTAGTAAAGGGTTTGACCTTTAGTAGCAATCCTTGCATTATAGAACTACATATCCAGCGTAGGTTGAGATGTCTTCGTACTTGTCTAGGGTTGATATATCTCGTACGATTTTTCCTGCCAGTGAGGGTTGATAAAAGGGCTTGCTTTCAAAGAGAGTTAACTTGTAGCCATTGTTAGTATCCCTTGGCAAGGTGCTAACACCTTTCCAACTGGGGTCACAGGTTGGACCCCAACTCAATTCATATTAGGGCATGTCGATTGGATAAACACTTTTGCAATTTCAATTTCAGACTCAGTATAAAACCTCAGTTTAGTTTCAGAATCAGGACTGTCAGATACAGTCACCCAGCTCAGTACAGAACTCAGTTTAGATTTATAGAATCAGGACTTTCAGAAATAGTCACCCAATTATTAGTAACTCAGTTAACAGTAATTGAAACTATCAATTACTCAGTTATCAAAACTCAATATTCAATTCCAGTTATAGTCTTAGTTACAGTCTCAGTTAAATCTTAATTACAGTCTCAGTTATAGTATCAGTTACAACCTTAGTTATAATCATAGTTACAGTCTCAGTTACCGTCTTAGTTATAGTATCAGTCACAATCTCAGTCCAATAATCAAATCAGTAACTCATTTCAATTTTAGGTTTGCTTGACCATAGCGTACAATTATCAATTATTCAGTTATCTATATTTTAGTACCTCAGTTTACAGACTATTTTAGAATTATGTTATATGCTTGTTCTTGCATTCTCAGATAATACAATTTTCACAAATTCATGCTCAATTATCTCATGTTACTCAGCCAGCCCCTTCCCCATATGCATAATACTCTACAGTTCAGTCCAGTTATTCAGACCATGTACAATTCAGTCTTACATACCCATTATTTAGCTATCAGTCATTCAGTTAATCATATAAGTTAGTATGCTAATGCATTTGTCCTTAGTATGATTATATATATCCAGATACTAAATCTATGCCAGTCTCCATCACGCAGTTTTAGACCCAGTATTCATACAGTATCCATATTTTATCATATTCCAGCTTCACTTATTCTTATATAATTAAAGTAAAGTTTACAGAAACTAAGTGTATAGATTCACTATCTTATCAGAAAATATTTGTCACTCATGCTTTAAGATATTTCAGTTTTCAATTTATTCTAGCCTTTTGGTGAGTCTACTTACACTTAGTATGCATGTTTAATGATTATGTATGAAATCAGTTTTACTTATTGCATTCACCCCTGCATACTCATTACATTCCATAAGTACTGATCTACATATAGGTCTGTGTGGCTACTTATATTCCATAAGTAATGATCTACATATAGGTCTGTGTGGCTACATTATTTCATAATATAGGTACTAATTGTAGCCTGCATCTCACGATCAGATAGTTGCAGATTCCAACTAGCGGGTGATGAGTTCTCCTACTTTGGGAACTCCAGACAGTTTTAGTTCATGTACAGCTTTTTATTTTCCATATGTATTGATTAGTGGTAGTTAGAGGCATGTCCCAACTATCTATAGTCAGTATAGTAGAGGCTTCATAGATGTCAGTCATGTAAATCTCAGTTTCTTCCTTCAGATTTATCATATTGTAAAGTTTTATCAGTATTGTATTTATTTTAGATTTTTAGTATGATTATATTTTCGCACAACAAAATAACCATTGATTATGTTATAATTCAATTACTTAATAGTATGCCAGTTCATGGGTTAGCTTGGGATTACTTGTGGTTCCAAGCACCGTGTGACGACTAGAGGGTAGTCTTGGGTCATTACAAACTTGGTATCAGAGTACAGAGTTCAAGTGTCCTAGGGTGTTTATGAATCCATATCTAGTAAAGTCTTGCAGAATGGTACGGACACATCTATACTTTTCTTCGAGAGACTACAAGGTATTTAGGAAATGTTTCCCTTCTTTCAAGTCTCAGATTGTGCAGTAGAAGTATTATCTAAGAAATTTATGCAGATCCCCATATTGCTCTATTTATGCTAACTCTGCCTTAGTTTTAAGGAGATAGAAATAGTGAAGCTTATGTCCTTACAGATAGTGTTTGTTCAGTCAGTCCCCATAGACAGTTATGGGATTTTATGTTGGCTCAGAAAGTATCCTATCAGTGCCCTTATGTCCTAAAGTTTGAAATTTTTCATTCATGTTCATGAAAATCGTTCATTAAGACAAAGTCAGATGTGCTTTCAAGTTTCCTTTTTTGAATCCCTTTTATAGTATGTGATTTAGAGTTAAAAGTATAAACCCAGAAGTTAAACAGTAGTAGAATTGGGATAGTGTTATCCAAATTGAGCAGATTATATATTCACGGGGCTAGTTGTATGAAAGGTGAATCAGTAGGCTTGAACAGTGTATGTAAGAGTTTAAATTTATTGATTTGAGATTAGGTATGACGGTGTGGATGATTTTATCATTCATGTGTATTATTTACCCCCAACATCTAGAGTAAAGTGATTGCAGTTTAGTTTAGAGTTTAGTAAAGTGGTTACAGACTTAACATGATATCTTAAAGCTAAGAGAGAGATGATAGAACAAGTAACCAAGTCAGTCTCTCATATTCTATTAGTAGTGCCAGTGTGTGTAGAAAAGAAATATGAGAGGATAATTCCCAACCTATTCTTATCTCAGTACAAAGTTTTTTTGTTTTCACGATATCTACTTATGCCTAACATATCAGCTCCCCCATCACAGCTCATATCCATGCACTTTATAGAAAAACCATGTACACTTTCAATTTCTAGTAGGAGGAGTTCCAGTTCATTCAGCAGTATAAATCATGTTCCATGAAATCATGAACTCCAAACTCAGGTCATGCAGCTTATGACTCATGTTTTACAGTATGTTCAGATCCAGATACTCATGCTACACTCATAATGATCAGTAAAATTTAGTTTATGCCATGTATGTCCTCAGTTCAGACTTCTCTGATGAATTTATGTCATTGATACTTTATTCGTCAGGCCTCAGTTGAGTGTCAAAGTTATTATTTTATGTTTTAGGTCCTCATGTTCTAACATTCAGTGACATCTCCTTATCTCATGAGTAGTTATAATTTATGTGTGTTTTCTTGGGCTAGTGCATAAAAGTTTTAAGGATAGAGGTTTAGAGAAAATAAGGAAAAAAATACTTTTGTGGTGGTTTGCCTACAAGTTCATGTGTGGTTATGAAGATAAGTTTGAATGTCATTTTGGTGTACAAGTGGAATGTATAGCTAGTATAACGTTTCAGTATAATTCAGTCTGTATAGCCAGCAATCCAGTCTAGCGGTTAGACAGACAAGTTCCTATGGCTTTCCATCTTTCCATCTAGTCATACTATTTGAAATTCTCATGAATATGGCTATTCCAAGAGGTAATTCATTCGTATCCATGTAATTTATAAATTCAGCTCAGATCATGCACCATGTATCAGTTTCAGATCCCAGATATTCAGTCATGATTCAGTCCATAAGTTTCCCGTGCATCATCTCAGTCTTTCCTTAGTATTTTAGCCAGGTCAATCATTCGGGGGATGAAATACCCAAATTATTCATGTCCTAAACTTTTCAATTTACTTCACGAAATAGGATCCAACTTGAATTAATGGTTACTCATTAATTGAGTCTATTGTTTCTATCTCAGCTTTATAATCATTGTTATGTCATTGCATGTATTCAAGAAATTAGTTCAGTTCATGATATTTAGTTCATGTATTATGTATCATGTATCAGAATTAGTTATACAGTCGTGTTCCAAGTCATGCATGTTCAGAATATTATCTCAATTACCTTCATACAGTACTCTCAGTCTAATCAGTCTCATTCGAGGATGAATGTTCCCAAGGGGAGATAATGTAATACCCCCCATTTTCAGGCTAGTCTTTGAACCATCATTCCTATGTGTTTAACCTATAATCTAAATGATTTCCTTGCAAATATGAGTTTCATGAACTTTATCCTCATGTTTGATTTGCTTTTGAGGTGAAAAATATTCATAAGAATCACTTAGAACAAAGTTGAGCTTAGAGCCTTTGATTCGTCCAAAGTTTGGCATTTGATTCTACAAGGGTCTAATTTAAATGTGTATAATTTTTTATATACGTAGAATTTTGAATCTCAAGACCCACCAAATTGTAGATAATTGAATTAGATTTTCAACAATACCAATTTGGCCAAAATTCAATACTCGACCGAAAAGTTATGGCAGTTTCTATATGGGGCAGTAAGCCGACGTAATAGCGACGCGACGCGTTGGCCAGTGCATTACGAAACTATTTCACATGCTAATTCAGTTTATAAAGGGTCTAGGGGCACTTTGGTCACTTTCCCTCACCCAAATCCATCCATAACACTTAATTTCATCCCCCCTAAAAGCAATATACACTTAATTATTCATCTTTTCTCTCAAAGAAGAACCCTAGCCTTCTCAAGAACACCAAGAACTTCATCAATTTTTTTCTTCAAGAAAAGCAAGAACTCAAGTTTTATAATTCAAGAATGTTTTCAAGATTGTGTTTCTCCTTCAAGATTAAAGCTTTAAGGTATGTGGAAGTTCATCCATGGGTCTTCTTTCATCCATAGAGCCCCAAAATTCTTTTCTTTTAATTAAAGAATGACTTTTTACATTATTATGGTATGTTGTATGTTCAAGAAAGGTTGAATTTCATGTTTTTATGATGTTTTTAATTCAATTCATCCCATGTATGATTCCATGCAAGATTCTGAATTTCCCATGCCATGAATTTGAGTTTTCCATGCATTATTCAAGTAAATACCATGATATATCCTAAATTCATAATGTTTAGCAACATTACCATGTTTAAAATTCATACCTTCCATATGTTTGATGAAATTCCCATATCATGTTAAGTCAATTTCAAGATGAATCCCTAAGCTATCAACTTTCCTCTGTAAATCTATTATTCCCTCATGTTTAAGACATTCTTACGTTTAAGCTATGAACTTTACATGTTTTGATGAAATGCCTATGTCCTATTTCAAGCTAATTACATGTGAATTCCCCAATTCACGATCTTAGTAATGTAATCATGCTATGCTCCTATGTTCAAGTTCATGATCATGGCATGTTATCTTGTGGTCTCATTCATGTACAAGTTTATGCATCTCAAGTGTTTCATAAAGTATCTAAATTAAAGTGTTGTTAACAAGCTATTATTGTTATGCTATTATTATCATTCCATATTTTACTTTCAATGCTATCGAGTCATGGGGGTATCTAATCCCCAAAAATCTAGCTGTTTACCTAACTCTTTTGCTTTCTCCTCCCTCAACTCCCGAGGAAAGAAGCAATCCATAAATATACTAGAGAAATCCTCCCACAAGGCAGAACAAACATTCTCTCCCCTTGACTATTCCCACTTTTCATAACACTAATACACTATGTCTTTTAAT
Organism: Capsicum baccatum var. pendulum; assembly: GCA_030864225.1. Taxonomy (NCBI): domain Eukaryota; kingdom Viridiplantae; phylum Streptophyta; class Magnoliopsida; order Solanales; family Solanaceae; genus Capsicum; species Capsicum baccatum. The sequence continues at coordinate 193,704,290 of CM061552.1, forward strand.
TAGTAGGCAGAAAACTTAACACCTTCAACCTCCAAAGCCTCCAAAGCATGCATAAAATGGTAGATTTTCTCCATTTCATTAATAAAACTTTGAGGATCCTCATCAACTCTTATACCAGTAAAGGTTAGAGGATTGAACCTCATAAATAGGTCAACCCTTGTGGCCACAAAATATGGAGTAAAAGGAACACTATGCTCAGACTGAGAAGCTACTAACTGAGTTAATAGATTAATAAAGCGACGGAACTCAAAATTAGTAGCTTTTATTTGAGGCAACTGAGTATGAGTATCGCCCTCAAGAGTAAGATCAGTAGGGATAGGTGGAAACCTATGAGGACAGCCAGATACCGTAACCCTTGGTTGGTTCTAGACTTCAGAAGTTGGATGAGCTCCATCCACATTATCCTCAGTTGGGATAGAAGATTTTGTATGAACATTAGATCTTCTTGGAGGCATGATCAAAATGATGACCAAATTGAAACTAGATGGATCTAAGACATTAGACTCTATAGCTCAAAGTAAGACAACAAGAAAGTGAAATATTACTAAATGTCTCCCAGCTTCTCTTTTATAAGTAGGGCACGCTGCACACTCATAAAAGAGACTCCACTTAACATGGCTTTATGGAAACCCAACTGACCATGAATCTAGGACTCTAATACCAAGTTGACATAACTCGAACCAGGGCTTTGTCATAATGGGCATCTCAAGACCAAAAAGAATTAGAGATTTTCCCAGATGCCCAACCCAACCAATCAACAAACCACAAAATAATAACTAAATCTATATCCATTCCATAACATACCCAATTCCATAGTTTGTTCACACAAAGACTTTAAAACAAAAAAAATATTTGGTCGATACATGCCCCGATCATAGCCAAAACTAATATCTAAGTCTAAACTACTAAAGAAATAAGAAAACTCAAATCAAGAAATGTACCCTTCCAAAGTATATAAGCTCACCACCTTAAGTCAACACAAGTTGTCCTCAAATCCAAATCACTGAGCAGGAGGGTCCATAATTTGGATAAGGGCATGAGTCACACCCCTTGGATATGAATTGTATCCTCCATCCTCATCTCTCTCATACCCTAGGCAATATGGTGAGAGTTACTCACTTTTATAGGTATGAGTGAGTTACCCTCTAATCATACCTAAGTATATGATTCGTACACAACCCAACTATATAAAGTGTTCCTTGATAAAAAAGTAGACTATTTTTTGTATGAGTGAAGTATACGAGTTAGGGCATGAGTCATACCCTTTGGATATGATTCAATGATGGTTAGTAATAAAAACCTAACCAGTATGGATGACCTAGGAAAACCTAGGGTATGAGTTAGGGTACCACTTGTACCCTAGGGTATAGTTCCCTTAAGTGAGTCATACCTAAGGACAAGCTTATTTTCCAGCTTTTAGTTGAGGACCTTATGGTCATTTACCACACCCAAAAAACTAAGTCCCATAACTATATAAGTGTTTGTATCCTCCTAAACATCTATTTTGATGGATCAAACATCCAAAATACTCTCTCTAACTCATTTGTGAAGAATTGGAGGCTAGGGTTTCAAGGGTGTGCATCTAGGAGCAAGGTGAAGTCTAGATTCTTAGTGGATCAAGTTATTTATGGAATTTAATTTTGTCCCTTGTTAAATAACTCAAAAACAATGTACTTAAAACTTGTATTAGCAAGTGTAAATAATGGTTTTGAATTCAAGTGAAAGGGATTTTTGTTATCAATGATGTATAATATTTGTTCTTACTCGAGCTTGTAATTATACATGTTATTAGTGATGGATTGCATGTGTGGATGCTTTTTGTATGTGGTATGATATATCAGTCTTGAATAATCCTAATAATGATGAATTCCACCATGAATTTGGTCTTGATAAAGGTATGCACATAAGAAGTTTGTGAAAATATCTAAATAAATTATCTAGTCACATGTTACTGGTGTGTTGAACTAGGGTATTGGTCTAATAAATATGAATGTGATAAGATATTATTTCAATGCATGTGAGTACTTAGTAAATGATTGGTAAAGGCCTTATTGAGCATGTATTGAGTCATGATGAATATGAATGCTCGGTAAATGGTTGGTAATAATCTTGTTAATCATGTAATAGATTAATTTATGACATTACATGGTGTGGTGGCCCAATAAGTATGAATGGTTGATAAATGGTATTATAATGATGTTGTTAGTCATGTAATTATTTAAATTATGACCATGTTGGTTTGATGGCTAAGAAAGGGGTTCAATCCCTTAAACATTATCTTGAATTATGTGTAGAACTAAAGTGTGGCATAGAAATACTAATGAAGAATCATTCGATTGGTAAGGGTCTTGATGACTACCAAATGAATTGAATGATGATTTTAGCTAATACATTAGCCTAGTAAAGTGTTTAATCGATAAATGTTCCCATGAAAAACTTATGGTCCCATGTGGTTGTGTTTGGGATAAATGGTTCAAGTCCTTAAGTGTCGAAATGAATTGTATGGATGTTAAGGCATGAAATAAAGGGGTTAAGATCTCAAATGTAGACTAATATTAGCAATGAAATGTCTAGTCGATAAAGTACCCCACCCAATGAAATGACTAGTAGTTCGAGTATCTAGTCCAATGAAATGGCTTGTGGTTCGAGTCCCTCGCCCAATGAAATGACTAGTGGCTCGAGTTCCTAGTCTAATAAAATAGATTGTGGTTAGAGTCTCCCTCCTAATAAAATGACTAGTGGTTCGAGTCCCTAGTCTAATAAAATGGCTAGTGGTTTGAGTCCCTTGCCTAATGATATAACTAGTGGTTTGAGTCCCTAGTCAAATAAAATGGCTTGTAGTTCGAGTCCCTTGCCCAATGAAATAACTAGTGGTCTGAGTCCCTAGTCCAATGAAATGGCTTGTGGTTTTAGTCCCTCGCTCAATAAAATAACTAGTAGTTCGAGTCCCTAGTCCAATGAAATGGATTATGGTTTGAGTCCCTCTCCTAATAAAATGACTAGTGGTTTGAGTCCCTAGTCTAATTAAATGGCTTATGGTTTGAATCCCTTGACCTGTAAGATGACTTATGTTTTGAGTCCATTGACTAATGAGTTGGTTGAATTAGCTAAATTAATTGAGTTGGTTTGAGGTTCAGATCCCCTTGTCTAGTGTAATGAAGAAGTTTAAGGGTCTAAAACTTGTAAGGTGAAAGTTTGAAAGTTCTTTACTCCTTGTCTCATTAATGAATGATCTAATATTGATTTTTATGAATATTTCCATGACTTTACATGCTATATAAACATATGTATATGGATCTTTATATATGCCTATACTAATGTAAATGTGATTACATATGATGGTTTGACTTGGATTGAACAATTGCATTATTTTATCCTTATCCTTAAGATACATGCTAGCATTCTAACTTCTAACTGTCCCAGAATGCTATGTCCTCATGCGACATAGGGGCTGAACCTTCTTCTTTCCTTTCTATATAGTGACCAGGTGTTCGAGCTGTTCGGGCGTTGACATTAAAGTGGTGAGATTTCATGCCTTAGATGCCATACATTTCATAGTCTTTTACTTTAAGTCATAGACTTGTAGAGACTTGTTATTTATTTATTATTGGGGGCATATCCTGACATATTGGTTGTATTGTTTTGGTAGAGGCTTTGTGGATGATTGTGGACTTAGGTATTGTGCTAAATTGTTTCATTAATAAAATGTTAGATATTTTATAAGTATTGACTATTAGATTTATTTTATGCTACTTTGATGTTTGGTCAGAGTTCATCCATTATTATGAATTGAATCGATGGTTAGGTTGGGTTGATGGGGCAATCTGTAGTCCAAGGTATGCATGAGATGGCCTGACAACATAGATCAATTTCAATATGTGTCAAGTATGTATCGGAGCCTAGGTTCATGGTCAGTTGGGAGTCCACAAAGTCATGTCAAGTAGAGTCTTTTTTATGGATATGTAGTGCACCATACTTATAAAAGAAGGATTAAGAGAAATTTAGGAATATGTTCCCTTTTAATATTCAATCTCAAGCTATATAGATTCTAAGGTCTCTAGTCCCTTTAATTTTTGCTTTCTCATCTTTTAGATCATGTATCCAAAATTATCTGATGTTCAGGCAAGCTCTTCTATCCCAACTGATGGAAATATAGACAAAGCTTATCCAATTTCTAGGATTTAGACCTGGTCAAGGGCCGTGGCATCTGACTATCCTCAAGGGGTTCTACCTGTTCCCACTAACCCTACTTTTGAGGGTGATACTTCTCCTGAGTTAACTCAAAAGGCTGGTTTCCATCTCTCCTTTGCTATGTTGGCTAAGATTGGTGGAAAGTGGTCCAAGTAGAAGTATTGGGTGGGTCCTAGCTTCCATTCCACAGCTAGTGCTCCCTACTTGAACCCATTAGGAGGCATACATTTTTAAATTAGTAATGATCATAGGACACAAGTACCCAACATCAGGTCAGAGGGTCTCAATCCTCACTCACCTATCCTCCTTGTCGATTTTATAGTTGATCACACCATGGTTGTTGTGAGAAAGAAATGAATCAGTGTTTTAAATATGGTCAATTGGGTCACATGCAATGGGAGTGTACCATAATGATTGTCGCTTGGGCAAAAAGGGTAAAGGTTTTCACTTCTCCAGATCTTGCACCTAGAGTTACCACTTCTAGCTCCGACATTGGTTGGACCATCTCAATGCTCTTACTATCCCTCGGGAGCTTGAGGCATCTTCTGATACTAAAGCGGGTATATTAAAACTTTTGTCTCGTGATGTGTATTATTTTCTTGAACCAGGCTCTACTCTTTCTTATGTGACTGTGTATGCTTGTTTTTAGTCCTGAGAGTCTCTTAGATCTTCCTTTTTATTTCTACCTAGTAGGAGACTCAATGGTTGTTAACAGGGTCTATAGGGGGAGTGGTATCTGTTAGTGGTAGAAAAGCTCTTGTAGACTTGATAGATTTAGGCGCGGTTGATTTTGATGTTGTCCTAAGGATAGATTAGTTACATTCGTGTTAGACTTCCCTAGATTGTCAGACCCATAGAGTCATGTTCATATTCCCTAATGAGTTGATCATTTCATAGGAAGGTGGTTCTTTGGTGCCAAAGGGGAGGTTTATTTCATATCGTAGAGTCCATAGGTTATTCTCAAAAGGGTGTTTGTATCATTTGGTCCGAGTAAAGGTTCTAACTCGGAAGGTTCTTCCCTAGAGCCTATTCCCATGGTCAATAAATTTCCTGATATTTTCCCTGGTGATTTTATGGGTATTCCTCTCGATAGGGAAATCAATTTTTGGGTTGAGCTTGTTCTGGACCATCATCCTAGTGTGTCTCCTTGAAGTTCTCCCATGTTGTTCGTGCTCTAGAAGGATGGCTTCCTTTGTATGTGCATTAATTATTTTAGTGGGACAAAGCAACCATAAGGAATAAGTATCCTCTCCCTAGAACCGATGATTTGTTTGATTAAATTCAAAGTGCAAAGTGTTACTCTAAAATTGATCTTAGGTCGGGTTATCATCAACTTAAGGTTGGGGAAACGGATATCCCCAAGTCTTTCTTTAGAAATTGGCATGGTCACTACAAGTTTTTCGTCATATCCTTTGGGTTAACGAATGCCCCTGTGGAATTTTTTGATTTGATGAATATGGAGGTTGAGTGTAGGATTGGTCCTATTTTGGACACTTGTACAACTCTTATTCCACCTTTATAGAATGGTTTTGGGTATAGAAAGACAAAGTGTCCCTAGTGTACCTCCCCAGTAATACCAACTAGAATGAAGTATTGTGCTTGTTGGTGTAATGGGAGAAAGGTCGAAGGTTGATCCTAAATTTTCTTCTAGCAGTGATCCCCAAGGTAAGGTTGGGTTGCATACTCTAGTGATTCTTTCTTATCTCAATCGAGAGGGCACTTTACTGGTGTGGAATATATTCTATTAGCACTTACACCAAAGGTTCATATCTTGCATACACTTTGTTCCCCGGATATGAGTCTTGACCTTACATTGCATTACCCAAAGTATAGGTAGTGTTGTGTCATTTGGTGTTCATTCCTAAGGACTATCCCTTTGGTATGTTATATCAGGATGTGTCTCATTTATGACCTAGGTGGTTGCTATGAAATCCTTCATGCTTATGGTGGCGTGTCTCTTTTAAGGGTCTTTCCTTAAATGGCATAAGTTGTTCCTGTGCTTTAGTTCCTCCATGAACCTTTTTATGTTGGGGTGATAGTGGCTCAGGGAACATGGTAATATTTTGAAATGGGTAAATAGAGAAGTCCCTAAGTAGGGGAGATTCTAAGGCGACTTCCAAAACTAAGTTTTTGGAAAGGAGTGGATGGTGAAAACCATTGTGAAAATGATAGAGGGTACTAGATCTTGGGAAATATAAATCATACTATAGGTATAAAAATGTCAGGCTTGAGTGTTGCGGTTGATAGATATACGAATAGCCGTGTTGGGTGCTTAAGTGGTTTGGGAAACATGTGTATGAATTGTTTTATGGCATAACCGTGTTATGGTTTTGGATTTTCAATCCTATGTTATTAATTTTAGCTGTAATAGTTGGTTATAGTTTTCCTATGTCGTCTACTTGTGGTTTGCATATAATAATGGTAATGGAGCAGAGTAGTGTCTGGGATGGATGTAAGGAATATAGCCCGGTGTCTTAAGCTAACTCCTTTTATGTTTTGGCTAGGTTTGAATATAGAACTAGTGTATGGCTAGACTCAGGCTCATAGTGGTGTGTCTTTGGAAAGATATAAGTTAAATCAGACATGCTCTCTGGTATTGGCATCGCCCCTTTTCAGGTATTGCATAGTCGGAGTTGTCGAACTCCTATTTGGTGGTATAAAGATGGTGAGGGTAAGTTTCTTGGCCCCAATCTAGTTCACCAAGACTTAAAGAAGATGAAAGTGATTCATGAGAGGTTGAAAACTACTCAAAGTTACCAAAAGTCCTATGCAGACGTGAGGCAAAAAGATTTAGAGTTTAGTGTTGGCCATTGGGTATTCTTGAAGGTGTCTCCCAAGAAAGGAGTGATGCGACTCAGAAAAAAGGGGAAGCTTAGCTCCTGTTATGTTGTTCCCTATATGATTTTGAAGAGGATTGACAATGTTTCCTACGAGTTGGTGTTGCCTTCTAGATTGAACTCCATTTCCCTGATTTTCCATATCTCTATGTTGCGAAGATATGTGGGTGACCCTTCCTTAGTTGTTCCCTTGGATAATGTTGTCATTTCAGACTCTTTGTCCTATGAGGAAATTCCAGTGACGATATTGGATCGTCAAGTTTACCGGGTGCAAACTAAAGTAGTGGCTTCGGTGAAGGTTCTATAGAGGAACCAATAGTTCAAAGAAGCTACTTGGGAGGCGGCGGAGGACATGAAGTCCAAGTATCCACATTCATTTCTCATTCTGGAAACTCGTGATTGAGGTATGTTTTAATCTTCTTAATTTTATGTATGTCTTTGATAGATAATGGGTTGAAGTCCCTAAGCTTCGAATTAATCAAGTGTTTTTGATAAACAATGGGTTTGAATCCCAAAGACAATGAAATGAATGGTTGATTGATGATGATCATGATAAATGTTATATCCTTGTGGTATGCCTTATTCTAACTTGTTTAGAGGTTGTTTTGATGTGTGATAATGTGTTAACTTGTCTTTATGCTTGCTTTACCCATCATTCGCAGACAAATGATCCAAGTGGGGGAGAATTGAAACACCTAGGCTTGAAACTATGAGAAAAATTTCTTCATTTTATATCACTAGTCTAGGTACGACTAAGGAAATAGTCATACCCCTGGGATTCGAATCTCATCCTCCTTCCCCACCCCTCTCAAGCCACCCTCCCATCGTACCTAAATGTATGAGTCGTACACATCCCAACTATATAGAGCGTGTCTTTATTACAAAGTGGTCTATTTTCGGTACAAGTGAAGTGTACGAGTTAGGGAATGAGTAGTACCCTTTGTATGCAACTCAATAGTGGGTAGTCATACCCTAACTAGTATGGATGATCTAGGAGAAGCCTAGGGTACGAGTTAGGGTACCACTCAAACCCTAGGATACGGTTCCCTTAAGTTAGTCATACCCAAGGATAAGATCATTTTCCAAATTTTAGTTGAGGCCCTTGCAGTCATTTACGACACCCAAAAACCTCATTCCCCTCACTATGTAAGTGTTTGTAGTCTGCTAAATATCAATTTTTATGGATCAAACATCCAAAATACTCTCTCTAACTTATTTGTGAAGAATTGGAAGCTAGGGTTTCAAGGGTGTGCATCTAGGAGCAAGGTGATGTCAAGATTCTTGGTGAATCTATTTTTCTAAGGCATGTAACTCTCTCCCTTTTTAAATAACTCAAAAACCATGTATTTCATACTTGGATTAATAAGTGTAGATAGTGATTTGAAATCAAATGAAAGGGGGTTTTGTTGTCAATGATGAAGTGTTTGTTCTTGCTTGAGCTTATAATTAAATATATTATTAGTGATGGATTTCATGTGTGGGTACTTATTGTATGTGGTCTAACATATGGGTCTTGAATAACCCTAATAATGATGAATTCCACCATGAATTTGGTCTTGATAAAGGTATACACATAAGGTGTTTGTGAAAATGTCTAGTCACATATTAATGGTGTGTTTAACAAGGGTATTGGTCTAGTAAATGATTGGTATAGGCCTTGTTGACCATGTATTGAGTCATGATGAATGTGAATGCTTGATAAATGGCTGGTGAGAATCTTGTTAATTATTTAATGGATTAATTAATGACTTTAGATGGTGTGATGGACAAATAAGTATGAATAGTGTATAAATGGTATTGTAATTATGTTGTTATCATCGTAATTAGTTAAATTATGACCATGTTGGTTTCATGGATAAGAAAAGAGGTTAAATTCCCTAAGCATGAGCTTGAATTGTGTGTATAACATAAGTGTGGTATAGAAATACTAATGAAGAATGATTGGTTTGGTAAGGGTCTTGATGACCACCAAATAAATTGAATGATGATATGATTAAGGCATTGGCCTAGTAAAGTGTTCAATCGGTAAATATTCCCATGAAGACCTTATGGTCCCATGTGGTTGTGTTTTGGATAAATGGTTCAAGTCCTTAAATATTGAAATGAATTGTATAGATGTTATGGCATGAACTTAAGTGGTTAAGAGCTCAAATGTCGACTAACAATGGCAATGAAATGGTTTGTGGTTAAAATCCCTTGCGCAATGAAATGACTAGTGGTTCAAGTCCCTAACCCAATGAAATTGCTTGTGGTTCGAGTCCCTCGCCCAATGAAATGACTAGTAGTTCGAGTCCTTAGTCCAATGAAATGTCTTGTGTTTGAAGTCCCTCGCCCAATGAAATGATTAGTGGTTTGAGTCCCTAGTACAATGAAATGACTTGTTGTTCGAGCCCCTCGCCAATGAAATGACTAGTGGTTTGATTTCCTAGTCCAATGAAATGGCTAGTGGTTCTATTCCCCCGACCAATGAAATTGCAAGTGGTTTGAGTCCCTAGCCCAATAAAATGGATTATGGTTTGAGTCCCTCGCCCAATTATATGACTAGTGGTTTGAGTCCCTAGTCCAATTAAATGGCTTGTGGTTCGAGTCCATTGCCCTATAAGACAACTTTTGGTTGGAGTCCCTTGCCTAATAAATCGGTTGAATTGGCTAAATTAGTTGATTTAGTTTGAGGTTCGAATCTCCTTGACTAGTGGAACAAAGAATTTTAAGGTTCTAAAATTTGTAAGGTGAAAGGTTGAAACTTCTTTACTCCTTGTCTCATGAATGAATGATCTAAGACTGATTGCTATGACTCTTTCCATGACTTGACATACTATATAAACATATGTATATGTGTCTTCATATTTTCCTATACTAATTTAAATGTGACTGCATATGATGGTTTGACATGGATTGAACAACTGCGCTATTTTACCCTTATGCTAGAGATACAAGATAGCGCACCAACCGTTAACTGTCTCTAGATGCTTTGTCCCTACATAACATAGGGGTCGGAGCTTCTTCTTCATTTTCTACACAGTGACCAGGTTTTTAAATGGTTCGAGCGTTGACATTGAAATGTTGAGCTTCCATTCTCCAGAGGACATACACTTCTTAGTCTTTTACTTTAAGTCATAGACTTGTATAGACTTAGTATTTAGCTATTGTCGAGGGCATGTCCTGACATATTATTGACATTGGTTTTATAGAGGCTTTGTGGATGACTGTTGACTAGCATTATCGTTATATAACAAGGCACCCACGGGGTATATAGGTCAGCTCTCCCCTAACTAGAAGGGCCCAATGCGTGTAACTGTACGAACCAGAGAATATCCATAACCATATATACCTATATGGGGAACTCAAACCTCCTATCATAATCAAGGTAAATTAAGCACCAATACATGTATTATGTGGGACTCGAAGCTCCCATTCATATGTTCATTAAAGGGACTCAAACTACCCAGTCATAAAGATGCCCACATCGGCTGGCGTGATTGGTAGTGTTAGTCTTTTAGACTCTACTTTCATAGCTAGGATACACACCCCACTTTAAAACCCAATTTAAAAACCAGCATTTCATATACACAATCGTTAAGCCAATTACTTACCAAAAGCACATCGTTGGTATCGTCATACCAATACCACTTGCAAGCATACCAGATTGAGTGACTTGTTCATCCAGGAGATCAATCGTTGCAAGTGATCTTCTTAACCTCACTAATAAGACCTTATAGATCCTTATGCATCATCGAACTATAAACTCTAGTGGTTTCATTTGATTGAAGTTCCAAACTCTTATAACTGTTGCATTCCTATTTAGGTTTGCTTGCTTAATTACTTGAAGGTTGACTTGGTTGGCTATATCCTAGGAGAGCGCCTAAAAAGTATCCACAAACTAATCATGAGTGACTTGTTCATCCAGGAGATCTATTAGTGCTAGTGGAGTTGGATGGTTACTGTTTCTTATTCTGTTAGCCCTTCTAGAAAACATTTTCTATAGTCACATAGAACATGAGTTAAAAGGATAAATAGGGTTTATGGACAATGACCCATTTAGTATGCATAGATTCTAATATGCAAGGATATTCTAAAAATCATAAAGTAATATAAGTAAAAACTAAATTCTTGATCATGTACTAATAATTTGAATTTAAGTTTGTGGCAAGGTACGTAACTGACATAAATCATGCGAGCTGACATGGAATCTAATGTATATTCCCCATCAAAAGGACCCAATATACCTTGGCAAGGGTATAAAGGCATGACTAAGGTGGAATCCAATGTATATGTTCCATTGGGGAGACCCAATATACGTTTTGAAATAGTATAAACGTATGACTAACATGGATCTAATAAAATTATGTCAAAATGATAAATAAGCCAATGATGGAACGTATGTTTTGGGCCTTTGGATGAAACTAAGGCCCTAGTCCAACTAGGTGATTAATCTACTCCTAATGCTAATTACCTAATAATAGCTTATAATAATCTAGTGTTTTAATAGCTATTCATGCCATTCATAAAATAAACTTGGTAATTTGAAGAATGCTTTAGAAAAACAACTTAAAGCTATGAATTATACTTGAAATCAAGTTAGTATTCAATCCTCATGAAAATAATATCATGTATGTAAAATAATGGAAATCATGTTCTAATTTTATATGGATCATCATAAGATTGAAATTCATGAGAAAATTGTAACATAGGAATGAACCCTAAATCATACTTTAAGAAAACTAAGAATTTATACAGTATTTTGGGACATAAGGGTGAAAGAATACTCATTGCTGAAATCTCACATATTTGAATGAAGAATTCCTTGCAATGACCTTGAACCCTTGAAGCTTTAAGAGGAATTTTAAGTTTTCTTCCTTTGAGAGAGTTCAATCGATCTATCTGATTTCATTCTAAGTGTTTTAGAATAATGACAGGAAATATATCATTGAATAATTTTAATCCTCTTCTAGAAAGTCTTATGTAACACCCCGTATTCAAGTATGTGTATTGGCGTATTCAAGTACGTGTATTGGTCTTATTTATATGGATTTTTTTATTTATACTAGAATTTGCCCGTCGATGGTTCCATGCAAAGGTTATTGAATAAGCTTTCCACTGATATAAATATTTTTAAAAACATATAGGTTTCGGATATAATCTAGCACGTTCTAAACTATAAAACGGTGGCCGGGATATTTGGGAATAGTAAATGTGCTGGAAAATTTCCTGCACACAAACTACTGAGGCCAGTCGAATTTTTGGGTAATTCGAATGATCATAACTCCCTTAATATAATGAACTGGGAGAGATGCAACCCATGAAGAAAAACATCATTGAGTCTTATTTCCAATGCAATTGGTTTCATCAAAATCCAACGTCTGAGTAAGGAGTTATACCCGTTTTACTTTAACCTATCAAAACAGATTTTTAGGGTCAACTTCAAACGACCATAACTCCTTATACAGGATGAACGGGGTGGCCTACTTTATATGAAATGAAAGCCCTTTGAATTATTCTTCCAACGATATCAATTTCACCCAAATCTGATATTGGAGCAAAGAGTTATCGCCGATCTACTTTAGATTATCAAAATAGTCCACCAAAGGACAGATTTGACATTATTTAAATTTTAAAGGCGTTTTTGTCATTTCCTATTATAATATGGACAGGAATATGTGTAGATATACATTTATATGAATTCAAAAACTCATTTTCATCATTAATCATTGAGAAAGAACAAACCCTAGACAAATTTGACCTTTAAATTACTTTTGATTCAACCGTAGAAATTCCAAAGTAATCTGATAACTGCGTTTGTCATCTCGAGAAATTTGAACGGCACCTATTATTTGTGCAAACAGGATTGCATAATCAAGGGGTGAATTCTAAGGTATGAATATTGTTTGCCTTTGTTCTTTTCCATATCTATATGTGTGATAGAGGATTATATGTATTTGTTGTTATTGAAAGGTGATGGAAATAGGGTTATGGACTATTTTGCATGGTTTGATTGTATTGAATTGTGGAAGGTGGATATGGTAATTGAGTTATGGAAGGTGGATATGGTGATATACTATTGAATTGATGATTATTTATGTCTATGGCTCAATTTGGTTTGATGGATTGGTTGGAAGGATAAATGAATCCAAACTTGATGATATTGGAGGATGTCGTATGAATATGCATGGCATGTGAATGTAATTGGAGTATAAAAGGGTTAAAGTGACACCCTTTATGGTGTAATTAAGGCTTACTACTTAACCACTAGTTTGGTGAATCAAATAATTGAATTGTGACGTTTGGTTGCTAATACTAGATTGCTATATATTTTCATTGTATATAAGTAATCCGAAAAGATGGGAAGTCCATTTGGGACTAGTATTGAAGGTTGACAGTTAGGTATGTAAAGCATACTCTATACCATATCTTTGGCATGAAAGTTAACAATTGTTCTATTAAGAAAGTTTTCCAAAGTTATTCAATAACATGTGATCCATAATGGTTTTGTATGATGTCCTACGCTACCAATGAACTTGTTTCCACCCTACAAGATGTCAAGACATTCCAATACTTACTTGTTTTCCAAATCTTACATGTTTATTGAACTAATGAATGCCTGAAGGTATCCGGTTACTCAAACAAGATCCATGTTCTATTAAAGACTCCAAAACGTTTCATTGATATACCAATAAGTTCCTACTTCATTGTAATGGCATTGATGACTCCAAAACACTTCATTGATGTGCCAATGAGTTCTTACTTCATCATTATTGCATTGATGGTCCATTTATATGTCTCTTATTGATGTATCATTGTTTCAAAGTATCAAAAATGCGGTGGTGACCGAAATAACAATCTCAAATATTAATTGAACTAAGTGATGGAAGTTATCTCTTATCAGGTGGTATCCAGGGGCATAAGCCTATCATGGGTCGATCCATATTTATGTGTTTATGGGTGGTATCCTAGGGGCATAATCCTATCATGGGTCGATCCTAGTTGATATGTACTGGAGGCATCCTAATGGTCACAGTACAGTACAGTACAGTAATGATTACAAAGATGATAAGAACGAAGTTAAAGTGATTGAATAAATACAATATATAGGTTGTCACAAGTTCTAGTAAGTGTGGTCCACTTCTCTTACGATTTATTCACTTGTTTTTTATTTCTATTGTGCTCCTATATCATATGTGATTATCTACAGCTTTACATACTCAGTACATATTTCGTAGTGACGTCCCCTATGGGGGACCTGCATTTTATGATGCAGGCACAAGTACCTCAGCTCATACACCGCATAAGTAGGAGCTAGGATATCCAGCTGCTTTTGGTGAGCTCCAGTTTGCTTAGGGGCTTTCCGTGCCATATCTAGTAACTTTTGGTATTGTATAGAAGTTAGTTATATGGTGGGGTGTTTTCCGACCTTAGTTAAACTCTGTGTATTATCTAGAGGCTTTGTAGACCTAATGTACAGTCAAGGGGGTGTTTTGTTAATAGATGTGACGGCTCCAACGGCCACGTATTATATATATATGTGTGTGTGTGTGATAGAGCTTATACAGGTGATTATGTCTTTTTATATGCAACATGATGCTTTCTGAATTTTGGGTTGTCATAGAGGTATGCATCGGAAGTATAAGGTTATGAGCAAGATCTCCCGAGCCTCCTCAGTTAAGAGTGCCAGTCAGCCCCAATAGGATTTGAGGCATGACAAAAGTGGTATTTAAGAAGTTCATCCTAGTGAGTCTACAAAGTCGTGTCTACGTAGAGTATTGTTTATTGGTGTATCATGCACCGCATCTATAAACAGAAGGCTATGGACATTTAGGAATTGTTTCTTTTCTTCATGTCTTAGATCGTGCGATAGAGCCTATATTGTATATGAAGTCATAGTTGACCACTGAATCTGTTTGTTTCTCTTATTATAGTTATAGTGCCTGTTAACAAAAGTAAGAATACCGGTAAATAAGTAAATATGGCTGCCGGAGAGGGGACTAGTAAGTCACCCACTATACCAGCTAATCAAAGTGAGGCTCCAGCTGAGCATGCATCAGAAACTTCTTCCACTCTGAAATAAATAAGGGGGAGGAGAACTATATCCCCAGAGCCACCTATTAATGTTGCTGATCAAAATCTTAGAAATGCAGTGCAACTTTTGACTCGTATAGTTGCTGGGAAAGCTCAAGGGCAAGCCATTCCTACCACGGGTCCTAGTGGTACAGATAGGGTGGCTAGCCTTCGAACGCAAGATTTTCTTAATATGGATTCTCCCATTTTTACTAGATCAGATCTTAACAAGGATCCACAGGACTTTATTTATCAAATTCAAAGGGCCTTAGATGTTATGCATGTAACGGGTAGAGAGATAGTGGAGTTAGCGGCGTATAGATTCAAAGGGGAGGCTATATATTGGTACGAGGATTGGAAATCATCTAGGGTTATTGATGCACCCCCATCTACTTGGAAAGAGTTCAAAGAGGCATTTCTTGATCATTATCTTTCATTCAAGATTCGTCGAGCCCGTGCAGATCAGTTTTTATATCTTCAACAGAGAAATATGTTCATGAGGGAGTACAATCTCCGATTTAATTCCTTGTCGAGATATGCTCCTAATGTTGTAGCTACTATGGATGACAGAGTTCATCAATATGTGGATAGGCTGGATCCATATCTGGTTAGAGATTGTACTATTGCCACTTTGAACAAAGATATGGACATAGCGAGGATCCAAACTTTTGCATAGAAAATGGAAGATCAGAGGCAGAGGAGAAGAACACAGGAATTAGAACGAGGATATTCCAAGAAGGCCAGATCTACAGGGCAGTTCATGGAATCCCAAGGAGGGTTTAGACCACAGTTTTCTGCTAGACCACCTAGGCCATTACCTTCTTATTCTACAGCTAGTGCCCCACCACAGTTCTAAGGGTCCAAAGAAAATCAATTTGGGCACAGAAGTGAGAGTCAGAGTTCGTGGATAGTGGGGTACTAAGGGTAAGGGAATAAGAGCCAATCGAGACCTCCTCAAGAGCCATGCAATAAATGTGGAAGGTATCATTTGGGCGCATGTCGGCTGAGGGCCAATGTTTGATTTTGGTGCGGTATGTCGGGGCATATGATGAGAGAATACCCACGAAAGGGCATGGGGGTATGGCATGACCTACGGGGTCATTTGTTGCATCATCATCATCGATGCCTTATTCAGGACGGGGTGCACAACCAATAGGTCGTGTTAGAGATGATAGAGAAGCCACGAGTTCTAGCGGGGCTTAAAATCATACGTATGCTCTAGCGGATCGATAGAATTTAGAGGCTTCCCCAGATATGGTTACGGGTACGTTGTCTATATTTTCATTTGATGTATATGCCTTAGTTGATCCCAGTTCTACATTATCTTATGTTACTCCATTGGTTTCTGGAAAGTTTGAAAGAATACCCAAACTGTTAGTTAAGCCATTTTAAGTGTCCACATCGGTTGGGGAATCTATTATAGCTAGAAGGGTTTGCCGAAACTGCATAGTAACTATTTATGGTTGTGATACGGTGGCTGATCTCGTGGAGTTATAAATGGTAGATTTTGATGTTATAATGGGTATGGACTGGTTGGTGTCTTGTTATGCCATAATTGATTGTTGCACGAAAAAGGTATATTCTATTTTCCAAATGAATCAGTCCTTGAATGGAAAGGTAAAATTGGCGCGCCAAGAGATAAATTTATTTCTTATTTTAAGGCAAGAAGAATGATTTTTAGAGGATACATATATCATTTAGTTAGAGTAAGGGATACAGAAGCGGAGCCACCAACTCTTCACGTTGTTCCGATGGTAAATAAATTTTCTGATGTATTTACTGAAGATCTTCCACATTTGCCTCCTGAACGAGAAGTAGAGTTTGGTATTGATGTAATACCAGGCACCCAACCAATCTCCATTCCTCCATATAGAATGGCCCCAGCAGAATTACGGGAATTGAAAGAGCAATTGAAAGATTTGCTAGATAAGGGATTCATAAGGCCTAGTATGTCCCCCTGGGGAGCACCAGTGTTATTTGTGCGTAAAAAGAATGGCTCGCTGAGGATGTGTATTGATTATCGACAATTGAATAAGGTGACTACTAAGAATAAATATACTCTCCCAAGAATTGATTATTTATTTGATTAGTTACAGGGCGCCAAGTGCTTTTCTAAGATTGATTTGAGGTCAGGTTACCACCAAGTGAGGGTCAAGGAGAAGGATATACCCAAGACAACTTTCCAAACACGGTATGGTTATTATGAGTTTCTAGTTATGTCATTTTGGCTAACAAATGAACCCGCAGCTTTTATGGATTTGATGAATAGGGTGTTTAAGCCATTCCTGGATGTATTTGTGATAGTTTTTATAGATGATATTCTAGTTTATTCTAGATCAGAAGAGGACCATGCCAATCACTTACGACAGTGATGATAGGCGGATTTACACGCCTATATCAATATATTTTGCCCATATTTTAGCTTAGTTTTGAGAACTAATTATCTATTTCATGCACTTTTAGTCCTTTTTCCTGTAAATGAGCTGACAAACATGATTAGGAAAGTTTCAGGTATAAATGATGCAAAATACAGCATTTTACGGCTTACTTGACGCAAAAGAAAGCTCACAAACGAAGTAGAAAGGAGCTGGACGCCTAAGGACCAAATCTGCTGCATGGAAAATCTGTCCCGGGCTAAAACAGCATTTCTGAAGACTTTGGGGACTTACAGACACAAAGCTGGATTTTTACAAAGATACATTAACCTAATACAATTAGGTTATGTATTTCACTATTTTATTTGGATTATGATATTGTAACCTTACCCTAGTACATTTGGGTCAAGGGTTTCATTAGTATATTAGGATTTGGTTATTTATTTCATTAGCTTAGTAGGAGTAGGATAGGAGTATTATAAATACCCTATCATGTTAGAGATTTTTATTCATTCTTCACTTAATTCATCTTCTTACAATAAAATTCTTCCATCCCTCTCTTCTTCCGCTACAACACTTCTATTCACTCTTCTAATCTTTTAATTAATTCTATTATTCTTCTATTCATCTATTCCACAACAAGAGAATCGTTAATTGCTAGGGAATCACCAAAACCACACGCCTAAACACCCACTTCTCACGCCATCCACCATGCAAAACGTGATATCCTTCGCATTCATGGGTAACTAAACCTCTTAGTTGGGGTTATGGAAGCTGAATGAGTTACTATCTATAACTATGAGTTTGTGAGTTCAAGACAAGTATATTGCTTATATCATTACGCTCTTCATCTTAATCTACATTCTATGCGGTTGCAAACGCAAGAATACGCCAGTCTAACATTTAACTTGTTCGCGAGAAAGGTTATTTGACTGGAAAAGAGATAATGTCAAGGTAGTAGGACACCCTTTCCTACTAAAAAGCTAGTGCCGTAACTGGACTAACCTCTTGGAGAATTCGTACCGTTAGACACGCTTTAAGCTCGCGAGAGTTAAAGTGAAATAGTCCTTGTTTAGGTCGCGAGACGCTTGGATTTACCATCGACTACAATTCTCTATAAGCAATTGCATGTCAAGACTCTACACACTCATAGCCAATAGAGACGTATACCTCAGAAGGTGGACATAACCCCAACGCTTCAATTCTCATTGTTGTCAACCTACGTAACAATCTCTCTTTCTTTACTTTATTATTCTCAGCTTTTGTTTACATTACTTATTACAATCCCCCCTTCTTACGAGACTTGCACCAAAAGTTTAGTAATTTTGCTTACTTGTTGGCCAAGCTATTCCCTGTGGGATCGACACCCAACCCAGGTTGGGTTCTTTATTTGCTAACAACTGCTTTACACTCCTACAAGAGCTGTAGATTGAGCGTTATCAAAAATTGGCGCCGTTGCCGGGAAATACGAGTGTCAATCAAGTTCGTGATAATTACTAGACCCTTTGGTCAAAGATTCTCGTACTTTTACGTTTAGTTTTTGTTTTTGTTTCTTGCAGGTTTTTACTTTAGTGCATGCCCCATACTAGAAGTTCTGGTCAACCGTTATTACCAATCAATCCTGAACCACAACGAATTAGAAGAATGGAAGCACAATCTGAAATCGACAGGATGGCTGCTCAACACGAGCAAGCAAGATTAGCTGCTCTTGCCGCTGCCCAAGTACACCAGCAAAACATTGATAATCCTGGGCGAGAAACAAACCCTGACGATGAGGATTTAGGAGATGACGAGTTGATAAACCGAAGGCATGGCGCTGAAATTGCAACACCTGCCAACAGAAGAGGTCGACAAGCTCGGTATAGATATGATCGCCAACCTGTGCAGCCAGCTTTCGACGATGATGATGATGATCTTGATGGTGCCGGAGCCACTCGAGCTATAATTCCACCACCATTAGCTCCCGGAGCCAAGTTCAACATCACTAGCACCATGATTCAGTTATTGCAACTCAAGGGGTTATTTGGTGGACTAGCAGGCGATGATCCGAATATGCATCTCATCAACTTTATTTCTACATGCAAGTCTTTTGACAATCCTGGTGTTGGTCAGAATGCTATTCGATTACGTCTATTTCCATTGTCTCTGTCTGGGGAGGCAACTCTATGGTTGAATGGGCTGACTCCTAATTCAATTAGAAATTGGAGGCAATTGAGAGACGCTTTCCTAGAAAGATTCTTTCCGCCATCCAAAAGGGCTCAATTGAGAGATGAAATCAGCAACTTTCGTCAGCTTCCCTCTGAAGCTCTTCATGAAACATGGGAGAGGTTCAATACAAAGCTAGCGAGATGCCCAAACCATCACATGACTAATGTTCACCTCATGGAGATCTTGTATAGAGACTTGAATTCAATAACTAAACCAGTGGTGGACAACGCAGCTGGAGGATCTTTCATGGACCTCACCTTTGGTCAAGCAAGCAATATGCTAGATCGCATGACAAAGCAAAGTAGATCTTGGCATGCCAGGGATTCAGAGGTAGCAAGCCCCACTTTATCTATTGGCATGTCTGCAGACCAAAGAAGAAGAAAAGAAGAACGTGAGCAAGACATGGCGCACATGAAAGCACAATTGGATCTTCTGACAAAGCACTTATTATCAGGGAAGACCGAAAAAGTGAAAGCTGTGGCGCTAAAAGGAAGAGACGAATCTGATTCGGAAGAGGAGGCCAACTACTTGAACAATCAGGGGGGTTTCCGTGGGAATGCCCAAGGAAACCAAGGTCGGAACTATTATGATAAATCTGGAAGCAAAGACCAAGGTAGTTGGAAGAAAAATAATGAAAAGAGTGGTTTGTACATTCCCCCTGGTAAACGCAACACCACCACATCTAACTCTATGGAATACATGATGGCTAAGTTATTGAAAGGAGTGGAAGCAACGAGCGCGGGAGTTAAGGTGGTAATTGACGATTTGGCCTCCATGAAGCAATTAGTTGATTCTTATTCCACTTCTATCAAGCAAATAGAGCAGCAATTGAGCCAAATTTCAGCAGCATTCAATCAAAGAAAGGCTGGCACCTTACCGAGCGATACTATGCAAAACCCAAGGAATGATGGGTCATGCATGGCCATCACTACCAGAAGTGGTAAGGTGCTGAAAACTTCAGCAAAATGCAAGCAAGTGGTTGACGTAGCAGCAGACATTGACGCCACACCTAGTGACGTTACAAGAGAAGAAGCCGCAACAACTACTTCAAACGTCAAGGATGTTTCACCTAGTGACGTGCAGCCTAAAAAAAATGATAAACGGAAGCAAGAGGAGAAGAAATCCATGGAGAGAACATTTCCATACCCACCACCGCCTTTTCCACAAAGATTGAAGAAGGTGGCCGATGACACTAAGTTCAGCAAATTTATGACTATGTTGAAGCAGCTGACCATTAATGTCCCATTGGTAGAGGCACTTGAACAAATGCCTGGGTATGCGACGTTTACGAAAGATCTTTTGACTAAGAAGAGGGCAGCAAGTTATGAGCTGAAAGATGATATGCATCATTGTAGTGCAATTGCTACCCGATCGATAGTTCAGAAGAAGGCCGACCCCGGAGCTTTCACGATTCCTTGCACCGTCGGATCTTTGGACTTTGCTAAAGCATTGTGTGACTTAGGAGCCAGCATCAACTTGATACCATTATCAATCTACAAAAATTTTGGGTTAGGAGATCCTACACCAACTAATATGAGGCTTGTTATGGCGGATAGGTCGGTAAAACGACCGGTTGGTATTCTATGCGATGTCTTGGTAAAGGTTTCTTCATTTATATTTCCAGCAGACTTTGTCATCTTGGATTGTGAAGCAGATTCAGAGGTTCCCATAATCTTGGGACGCCCCTTCCTTGCTACGGGAAGCGTGCTCATAGATTTGAGAGCTAATGAGCTTTCATTCCGAATAAATGATGAAGTGGTGCGCTTTGATGTTTGCAAATCAATGAAGCAACCCAAATATCTGAGTGTATTTTCGGTGGCTGATGTTGTCTTTGATGACGAGGAAGAGTTACTTGCTGAAGAGCGAATTCTTGATGATCCTTTGGAGGTTTTGCTCATGAAAGGAGAGAATGATGATGCTGAAATTTCTGATGAAGATATTTGTGCTCTATCGGGATTAGGGACATATCGTTATACTCCCAAGAAGCTGGATCTTGATCTCAAAAATCGACCCACACCACCAGCTAAGCCATCTATTGAAGAGCCACCCACGTTAGAATTAAAGGAGCTGCCAAGCCATTTGAAGTACGCATTCTTAGGAAGCGGAAACACTCTTCCAGTCATTGTAGCAGCCGATTTGGGTGAGCAACAAGTTGCAGCTCTTATTGCAATCTTACGCAAGTATATTAGAGCTATTGGATGGACCATTGCGGATATCATTGGTATTCCACCTGGGATTTGCACTCATAAAATTCAGCTTCAAGAAAAGTGCACACCCACCATTGAACATCAAAGACGTCTAAACCCACCTATGCAAGAAGTGGTGAAGAAGGAGATTATCAAGTGGTTAGACGCAGGAGTCGTGTATCCTATTTCTGATAGTACATGGGTAAGCCCAGTACAATGTGTTCCCAAGAAAGGAGGAATGACGGTGGTTGCGAATGCAAAGAATGAGTTTATTCCACTCAGGCCCGTTACTGGATGGAGAGTATGCATGGACTACCGCAAGCTGAATTCTTGGACGCTCAAGGATCACTTCCCCATGCCATTTATAGACCAAATGCTAGATCGATTAGCGGGGAAAGGATGGTTTTGCTTCTTGGATGGTTATTCAGGTTACAATCAGATTTGTATTGCCCCCGAAGACCAAGAGAAGACAACGTTCACATGCCCATATGGTACGTTGCCTTCAAACATATGCCATTCGGGTTATGTAACGCACCAGCCACCTTTCAACGTTGTATGATGTCTATTTTCTCTGATATGGTAGAAGACACTTTGGAGGTATTTATGGACGACTTTTCAGTTGTTGGTGAGTCTTTTGAAGCGTGTTTGGCAAACTTGAGCATGGCATTGCAAAGATGTGTAGAGTTCAACCTTGTGCTGAATTGGGAGAAGTGCCACTTCATGGTAAAAGAAGGAATCATTCTTGGGCACAAGATCTCCGAAAGAGGAATAGAGGTTGATCGCGCCAAAATCGAGGTAATAGAGAAGCTACCGCCTCCAATTTCGGTGAAGGGAGTTCATAGTTTTCTTGGCCATGCTGGGTTTTATCGTAGATTCATCAAAGACTTCTCTAAAATTTCTAGTCCATTGTGCAAACTATTGGAGAAGGATGTGAAGTTTGACTTTAATGATGATTGCTTAAAGGCATTCGAATGCCTTAAAGGAAAACTCATTGAAGCCTCTATCATGGTAGCACCAGATTGGACGCTCCCGTTTGAAGTCATGTGTGATGCTAGTGGTGTAGCCGTTGGTGCTGTTCTTGGGCAGAGAAAGGAGAAATTGTTTCATCCTATCTATTATGCGAGTAAGGTCCTAAATGAAGCCCAAAGGAACTACACCGTTACTGAATAAGAGCTCCTAGAGGTTGTGTATGCATTTGAGAAGTTTCGTGCCTATCTACTGGGTACTAAGGTGATCGTTCATACAGACCATGCAGCTCTTAGGTATCTAATGACGAAGAAGGATGCAAAACCAAGGCTGATTCGATGGGTATTGCTGCTGCAAGAGTTTGATTTCGAAGTCAAAGATAGAAGGGGTTGCGAGAACCAAGTGGCTGATCACCTATCTAGACTTGAGAATGAGTATGTGGCGCAACCAGAAAATCAGATTGATGATGCATTCCCTGACGAGGAGATACTAGCGACATCAATGGAGAAATTACCATGGTATGCCGACTTTGCAAATTTCGTGGTGAGTAATGCGTTACCTTCCAATTTATCTTACCACCAGAGGAGGAAGTTTATGCATGACGTTCAGCACTACTATTGGGATGAGCCTTATTTGTTTCGAAGATGCGCGGATGGTATCATTCGACGATGTATATCCCATGAAGAAGTGCCTACTATATTGGAAGCATGCCACACTTCGCAAGTTGGAGGACATCATGCAGGGAATCGAATGGCAAGGAAAGTCTTGCAAAGCGGTTATTATTGGCCTACAATATTCAGAGATGCATACGACTATGTGCGAAGGTGTGACCAATGCCAACGTCAAGGTGCTATTTCAAAACACCATGAAATGCCCATGTCCAAAATTCTGGAGGTAGAACTCTTTGATGTGTGGGGTATTGATTTCATGGGTCCATTCGTGAATTCGTTTGGAATGAAGTACATCTTGGTTGCTGTGGATTATGTATCAAAATGGGTGGAAGCTGTAGCATTGGCCGACAACGAAGGAAAGCGTGTTGTAGCATTTTTAAAGAAGAATATCTTCTCTCGCTTTGGAGTACCTCGTACTATCATAAGTGATGGAGGATCTCACTTTTGGAACAAGCTATTCAAATCTGTATTGGCCAAGTATGGAGTCAAGCAACACAAGGTAGCTACGCCTTATCATCCCCAAACCAGTGGACAAGTTGAGGTTTCCAACCGTGAGATCAAGTAAATCCTTGCCAAGACGGTTAATGCGAATAGGAAGGACTGGTCTCGGAAGCTAGATGATGAACTATGGGCGTATAGGACTGCATTCAAGACACCCATTGGCATGTCACCTTATCAGCTAGTTTATGGGAAGGCTTGTCATCTACCCATCGAGCTTGAATACAAGGCATTGTGGGCATTGAAGCACTTGAATCTGAATTGGGATGATGTGAAGAACCTGAGGTTGGAGCAGCTGAACGAACTAGATGAATTTCGTCTCCATGCATATGAAAGATCAGATTTATACAAGGAGCGGATGAAGAAGTATCATGATCAGCGGATTGTTCGACGAAACTTCCAAAAAGGTGACATGGTACTGCTTTTTAACTCCAGACTCAAGCTCTTCCCAGGTAAGTTAAAATTAAAGTGGTCTGGTCCATTTAAAGTCATCCAAGTCTACTCATCTGGAGTAGTCGAATTGGAAGACAATGACGGTGTTTTCTTCAAAGTGAATGGCCAACGTGTTCAGCCATATATCGGTCCTCTTGACTCGATGAATGACATGGCCATCACTTATCTCGACGAAGTCTAAGTACTCGAGATTACTACGTCGAGCCACGACAATAAATAAGGCGCTAGATGGGAGGCAACCCATCGTTTTGTCATTTTATTGTTTTATTGTTTTATCGTTTCGTCATTTTGATAAATGAAAATCCAAAATAAGAGTCGTGCCATGACCAAAACTAAGGCGCTTGGTGGGAGGCAACCCATCGTACTAATCGTGTTCATTTGTTTTGAGCTAATATAGGTGCAAGAAGTATGCAACGAGGAGATTGATTTCAATTGAGGATTTGGTCGCATTGTATGGTAAAGTCGGTAAGTTAGGAATGGTGATGCATAAGGCTATGAATTGAGCCTTTCTCACGTCATAATAGGCTTCGAGGAAGGCTAGGCCTTGGTAAAAATAGGCCACGAACGATGCACAACCTATTCTATAGCCTAAGGACTCGGAATCTAGTGTGCTATACACTATGCGCCGCCTATTCCTAGGTATGCTTTTGACTATGCGCCGCCTATGCTATGGCATTTGAGATACTGAGACCAAATGCCATAGACTATGCGGCGCATATGTCTAGAAATGCCATAGACTATGCGGCGCATATGTCCCATTATGCCATGGACAATGCGCCGCATATGTCATTGATATGCCGAGAGATATGCGCCGCATATGTGGTGATTTTGTCCCCAAATCTGATTGTAAATGGGTCATAACCCAACCCATACTCTTCCTATATAAAGGGGACTTGGTTTTATCACACAACCACATTAGAAACAACCCTAAAGGCGCCGCATATCACTCCAAATCCTCTCAAAATTTTCTTCCTTTGTTCTCCCAATTCACAACAACTTCTCCACAATCTTCAAGCAAGTACGTACTCTCTTATTCTTCATCTATTTATCGTAAGTACTATGTTGCTATGCTTATTATATTTTGCTAAATCATGTGAGATTGGTGGTAATGTTCATGTGTTTGGATAGTTGTTGCAATATCGTGTGATTGAATATATACGTAGGGAATTCATGACTTGTTTCCGACTTGAATTTTGTTTCGATAGCATTGTTATGATAATTGCTGAATTGATATGGCTATTAATATTGCTTAAGATGGTTGTTTGGATACTTACATGATAAAATATCCCGGTCATCGGGATAAGGTTATAGTACCTATCGACTTAGGAAGTTGTACTTGTTGTAAGAATTATAATTCCATGTGGTAACCCCTATGTTGTAGTGTTGCTATATCTACCATGAAAGTAGGCCAATGGCTGCAAATAAGTGATGTAATGCTGATTTTCTTGTAGGAATACAATCCTAAAACGTATGTCGACGAAATCTGAGTACTCGACCACTTTCACTTCACTGATTTGTGCTAACAAGATTAAGTATGGGGTGGTACCCCTAGTGCTTGCATATAGATTGTATAAAGTGAGATTGTGCTGCAACTTACGTTATTTCTAGTCTCAGGAACAATGGCACCTAAGGCAAGGCAAGGCAAGGAAATGGCTACCACGTCCCAAAAGGGCAAAAAGATAAGTCGAAAAGACCAAGGAGAATCATCCTCAGCGCACCTACCACGCAGAATGTTCGGAATAAAATGGGTTCTTGAGGAAGAAGCCAAAGCATGGTACAGCAGCAACAAAGAAAAGAAATATGTGCACGTCGACTTGATCAACAAGGAGACCTTAGCTAAGAAGGAGCCGGAAATATTGGCTAAAATAATGGCTTTGAAGCTAGATTTCATCTCCCGCGACATGGGAGAGTGCAATCTTGACTTGACAAGAGAATTTTATGCCAACTGATTGCCAAACACAACAGGCAACGAAGTCAAGATTCGGGGCCAAGTGTTACAGCTTACAGCGGATTGGATCAACTCTTTTCTTGGCCCACCTTCGGTCGACCCTGCACCATACAAAGAGCTGTACAGCAGGCCTCCTTACAGAGCGATAAGACACACACTTTGTGGAAGCAGATCAATGGCAAGATGGAGAAGACATAAGGAAACAGGCCGTCACAACACCTTCCCCTATGCTCCACTAAATAGGGAAGCAAGAATCTGGATGCGCATTGTCAACTCATGCCTTATTCCTGGGACGCAATACACCAAGATATCGAGAGATAGAGTGTGTTTGGTTTATGCGTTGATGACGAATGTCCCTATCAACTTTGGGGCAATTATTTGATCTACCATGAGGAAGGCCAGACTCCACCGAAGGTCCCATTTCACATTCGACAATTTGTTGACAGCAATGTTGCGGAAAGAGGATATAGAAGAGGAACCAGCTGATCACAAACTCCCACATAACCCAAAGAAGGTTGACCTCACAAAGGTCAAAGATGCTGAAACAACTCATGGAGTCAACCTTACTACTGCGGAGAGACATGCTCGTGATGAGATTTTCTTCCGTCATCTCTATGGCATGACACGATTCACTATGATGAGTGGTGGACGTATTCCAACTGCTGAAGAGCTCCAATAGCTGGACCACGACTACCCAATGAACATGCATGACCGGGAGATGTGTGGAGTGGGCGTATATTTTGAGGAACCTCTGTACGATGACGTGCCAACTGATGATGATAGACGCTTGCCTGATTCTGATGATGAGGAGAACTCTGACGACGACTCTTATGATGATTCAGACGAAGGGGGTATGACCCCCGACATTGATGAAGTGTCCGACTAACCAGGTTCTTCGCATTTATTTTCTACTGAGGGCAGTGTCCCGTCTAAGTGTGGGGTGGCAGAATTCGCATGCTATACTTCCTTGTTTGCACCTATGTTTGCTTGTTTACTTTGTTTTTTTTGAGTCCATCCATTTTTTTTTGTTTTTTTTCGTTCAAACGTTTTTTAATTTTTTAGGAGTCAAATTTTTCTAGCTACGCATGAAATTATTTTGATAGGCAGCATGAGATTAGAACAAGAGTATGTGCTACAATTGTGACTATTGAGACGTTTAGGCTCTAGTTGTGACTTATTATGTGATATTGTGTGATTCAATTCCTTCAATTGTTGGGACAAGAGTCTATATTACTTCCAATCAAGTCGACCATGTGCCTTGTGTGTACGAGATAATAGTATATTCTATGCTTGTGGCTGATGCTAGAACTTGCCTGATATGTATGCAAAGCGAAAATAAGGAATGTAAGTTTAGGATATGATTTAGGCATTTCTTTGGCAACCTATACATGTTTACCTTCAGTTTTACCTGCCCATGGACATCATCCTAGTTAAACCCTTTTGAGTCTTTAGCCTATTTCTTTGACAACCTTGTATGTAAGCCTAATCCATTTTTTTCAAGACCGTAATTTGATCCAAATTCCTAAGTGCTTTAAAGTGAAAAAGTCATGTGACAACATAAGAGGGAATTGGGTGAGTATGATGCTTTAAATTGTAATGGTGCTTGAATGTGTTATGAAAAAGAAAGTGCTATCATAAGAGGTATGTTGTGAAAAGAAAAAGGAAAAGAAAGCTGAAAAGTGAGTTGTGCTTAAAATTGAAAAAAAAAAAAGATGAGAACAAGGGTGGAAGAATAAAATAAAGAAAGGTTGAAAGAAAAAAGTGTCAATGATACAATGTGAAGTATTAAAGTGCTTAGGAACTTAGTCACTATTTTTGGCCAAAATAGCTGATCCTACCCGTCCCTTAGCCTACATTACAACCATCAAAAGACCTACTTGATCCTAATATTAACATTCTGACATTTAGTGGAGTACTACATTAAGGGCAAGCTTATGGTCATTAGTTGCTACATATGAATTCTTTGTGAGAGTGAGTGCAAGGATATTTTGACACCCATGTTTGAAAAATATGCTATATTTGTGAGTGATTATGGGTACTATATTGTGAGACACACATGGTTGATGAGTTTTGGATAGTTGTATATGATTCTATGTACCTTAACATTTGCATGCGAGTTGATCACCATCATGAGTCTATGCTTGAGGTTAAATTGTTTCTACTTATAATCGGAAAGCTACTCTTTGTTGATAATTGTTGTGCCTGTCTTGAAGAATATTTTGTGTTGTTGCTGTAAAAACCTTAAGTCGATGCTTAGAAGGACATGATATGTTGTTCGAGGACGAACAAAGCTCTAAGTGTGGGGTGTTGATGATAGGCGGATTTACACGCCTATATCAATATATTTTGCCCATATTTTAGCTTAGTTTTGAGAACTAATTATCTATTTCATGCACTTTTAGTCCTTTTTCCTGTAAATGAGCTGACAAACATGATTAGGAAAGTTTCAGGTATAAATGATGCAAAATACAGCATTTTACGGCTGACTTGACGCAAAAGAAAGCTCACAAACGAAGTAGAAAGGAGCTGGACGCCTAAGGACCAAATCTGCTGCATGGAAAATCTGTCCCGGGCTAAAACAACATTTCTGAAGACTTTGGGGACTTACAGACACAAAGCTGGATTTTTACAAAGATACATTAACCTAATACAATTAGGTTATGTATTTCACTATTTTATTTGGATTATGATATTGTAACCTTACCCTAGTACATTTGGGTCAAGGGTTTCATTAGTATATTAGGATTTGGTTATTTATTTCATTAGCTTAGTAGGAGTAGGATAGGAGTATTATAAATACCCTATCATGTTAGAGATTTTTATTCATTCTTCACTTAATTCATCTTCTTACAATACAATTCTTCCATCCCTCTCTTCTTCTGCTACAACACTTCTATTCACTCTTCTAATCTTTCAATTAATTCTATTATTCTTCTATTCATCTATTCCACAACAAGAGAATCGTTACTTGCTAGGGAATCACCAAAACCACACGCCTAAACACCCACTTCTCACGCCATCCACCATGCAAAACGTGATATCCTTCGCATTCATGGGTAACTAAACCTCTTAGTTGGGGTTATGGAAGCCGAATGAGTTACTATCTATAACTATGAGTTTGTGAGTTCAAGACAAGTATATTGCTTATATCATTACGCTCTTCATCTTAATCTACATTCTTTGCGGTTGCAAACGCAAGAATACGCCAGTCTAACATTTAACTTGTTCGCGAGAAAGGTTATTTGTCTGGAAAAGAGATAATGTCAAGGTAGTAGGACACCCTTTCCTACTAAAAAGCTAGTGCCGTAACTGGACTAACCTCTTAGAGAATTCGTACCGTTAGACACTCTTTAAGCTCGCGAGAGTTAAAGTGAAATAGTCCTTGTTTAGGTAGCAAGACGCTTGGATTTACCATCGACTACAATTCTCTATAAGCAATTGCATGTCAAGACTCTACACACTCATAGCCAATAGAGACGTATACCTCAGAAGGTGGACATAACCCCAACTCTTCAATTCTCATTGTTGTCAACCTACGTAACAATCTCTCTTTCTTTACTTTATTATTCTCAGCTTTTGATTACATTACTTATTACAATCCCCCCTTCTTACGAGACTTGCACCAAAATTTTAGTAATTTTGCTTACTTGTTGGCCAAGCTATTCCCTGTGGGATCGACACCCAACCCAGGTTGGGTTCTATATTTGCTAACAACCGCTTTACACTCCTACGAGAGCTGTAGATTGAGCGTTATCAGACAGACATTGTAGACTCTTCGTGATTGTAATCTTTATGTAAGTTTCTCTAAATATGAGTTTTGGTTAAAATCGATGGCATTTTTGGGTCATATTGTATCTAGTGAAGGGATAAAGGTTGATGCTCAAAAGATAGAAGCTGTGAAAAAATGGCCAAGGCCCACAACGCCTACAGATATTCATAGTTTTCTCGAGTTGGCCGATTATTATAGAAGGTTTGTTGAAGGTTTTTCTTCCATTTCAGCACCCTTAACCAATCTAACCCATAAGCATCCAAATTCCAATGGTATGATGGCTGTGAGAAGAGTTTTCAAGATTTAAAGAACAAGTTGATTTCTACACCCGTGTTGGTACTTCTAGAAGGCACCGATGGGTATACAGTGTATTGTGATGCTTCCAAAATTGGTTTAGGATGTGTATTGATGCAGCATGGTAAGGTAATAGCATATAATTCTAGACAATTGTGGCCACATGAGAAATATTATCCTACACACGATCTTGAGCTGGCAGCAGTTATTTTTTCTTTAAAGATATGGCGCCATTACTTATATGGGGTTCATGTTGATATATATACTGACCATAAGATCTTGCAATATATTTTTAATTAGAAGGATCTAAATTTAAGGAAGCGAACATGGCTTGAACTATTAAAGGACTACGATGTTGATATCTTGTACCATTCAGGGAAAGCAAATGTGGTAGCTGATGCATTAAGTCGTAAGGCTATGATGGCGCCTATAGAAAGTAAAGGGATGATTAAAGATCTTCACCAGTTAGCTAGTTTAGGAGTTTGCCTTCTTGAAACTCCGGATAAAGAGCTTATCGTACATAATGCTGCAGAATCTTCATTAGTAGCTGAGGTAAAAGAGAATCCATATGTAGATCCTATTTTATTATAGCTTAAGGAGAATGTTCAGAGTGGTGCGACCAAGGCATTTGAGTTTACGCGAGAAGGAGTACTTCAGTGCCAAAACCGATTGTGTGTGCCGGATGTAAACAGGCTAAGAAAGAAGATTATGACAGGGGCACATTGTTCAAGGTATTCCATTCATCCAGGATTAACCAAAATGTATCAAGATTTGAAAGATATGTATTGGTGGAATGACATGACGAAGAGCATTGCAGAATTTGTAGCTGAATGTCCAAATTGTCAAAGAGTTAAAGTTGATCACCAAAAATACGAAGGTTATATGCAATGCATTGATCTTTTAAGATGGAAGTGGGACATGATCAACATGGATTTCATTATTGGTTTGCCTCGTACATCCCGGAAGTTTTATTCTATATAGGTGATTGTTCATAGGCTTACCAAATCCGCACATTTCCTACCAGTTAGAACCACTTACACAGTTGAAGAGTATGCAAAGTTGTACATTAAAGAGATAGTCTGATTACATAGAGTGCCAATTTCTATTATATCAAATCGGGGAACCCAATTTACCGCAAACTTTTGGAAGTCTTTTCATAGGTGTTTGGGAACACAAGTGAAGTTGAGTACAACTTTTTACCCTCAAACAGATGGACAAGCGAACGTACCATCCAAACACTTGAAAATATGCTATGAGCTTGTGTAATAGATTTTAAGGGAAACTGGGATGATCATTTACCTCTTATTCAGTTTGCCTACAATAATAGCTATCATTCAAGTATCAAAATGGCACAATATGAAGCTTTATATGGAAGGAAGTGTAGATCACCAATAAGATGGTTCGAAATAGGTGAAACTCTTTTGTTCGAACCGGATCTTGTTTATCAAGCCATAGAGAAGGTTAAAGTAATTCAGCAATAACTGAAAATAGCCCAAAGTTGACACAAGTCATATGCGGATAGTAGAAGGAGAGGGCTAGAGTTTTCTATAGGTTATTGGGTATTTTTGAAGGTATCACCAATGAAAAGGGTAATTAGATTTGGCTAGAAAGGAAAGTTGAGTCCACGTTATATAGGCCCGTATAAGATCACTTGAAGGTTTGGATAAGTTGCATATGAATTAGAGCTACCCCAAGAGCTCTCATCAGTACATCCGGTATTTCATGTGACAATGCTTTGAAAGTGCATCGGAGATCCATTACATATCACTTCTACTGAGGATGTGCAAGTTACGGAAGAAAGGAAGTGCCTATTGCTATTCTAAATTGCCAAGTTAAGAAGATGAGAAATAAAGAGATAGCATCTGTGAAAATACGTTGGAGAAATCATGAAAGGGAAGAGATTACATGGGAAGCTGAGGAAGCAATGAAATCTAAGTACCCTCATTTGTTCAAATATGAAGAGGAAGTTCAAGAAACGGAGTTAGAACATTAACAAGTAAGTTTTTTTTATATGCATAGTATTTATGTGATGATGTGAATATTAATGATGGACTTGAAATTGTTTCATTTGAATAACTACGCTAACATTTGAGGACGAATGTAATAAAGGGGGTAAGGATGTAACAACCTGTATTCAAGTACGTGTATTGGTGTATTCAAGTACGTGTATTGGTCTTATTTATATGGAATTAATTTTTTATTTTATTTATACCGGAATTTGCCCGTCGATGGATCCATGCGAAGGTTATTGAATAATATTTCCGATGATATAAAGACTTCCAAAAATGGATAGGTTTCGGATATAATCGAGCACGTTCAAAACTATAAAATGGTGGCTGGGATATTTGGGAATATTAAATGTGCAGGAAAATTTCCTACACACAAACTACTGAGGCCAGCCGAATATTTGGGTTAACTTCAAATGATTAAAACTCCCTTAATATAATGAACATGGAGATCTGTGACCTATTAAAAGAAAGATATTTGAGTCTTCTTTCCAATACAATTTGTTTCATCCAAATCCAACGTCTAAGTAAGGAGTTATACTCGTTTTACTTCAGCCTATCAAAATAGATTTTTAGGGTCAACTTCAAATGACTATAAATCCTTGTACAGGACGAACTGGGTGGCCTACTTTATATGAAATGTAATCCCTTTGAATTATACTTCCAATGATACCAATTTTACCCAAATCTAATATCGTAGCAAAGAGTTATGGTCGATATACTTTAGCTTATCAAAACAGTCCACCAAAGGACAGATTTGACATTATTTAAATTTTAAAGGCATTTTGGTCATTTCCTATTATATTATGGACGGGAATATGTGTATATATACATGTATATGAGTTGAAAAAATCATTTTCATCATCAATCATTGAGAAAGAACAAACCCTAGCCAAATTTGACCTTTAAATTACTTTTGATTCAACCGTAGAAATTCCAAAGTAATCTGATGACTGCGATTGTCATCTCGAGAGCTTCGAATGGTACCTATTATTTGTGTAAATAGGATTGCATAATCAAGAGGTTAATTCTAAGGTATGAATATTGTTTACCTTTGTTTTCGATATGTATATGTGTGATAGAGGATTATATGTATTGGTTATTATTGAAAGGTCATGGAAATAGGGTTATGGACTATTTTGCATAGTTTGGTTGTATTGAATTGTGGAAGGTGGATATGGTAATAGAGTTATGGAAGGTGGATATGGTAATTGAGTTATAGAAGGTGGATATGGTGATATACTATTGAATTAATGATTATTTATGTATATGGCTCACTTGGTTTAACGGATTGGTTGGAAGGATAAATGAATCCAAACTTGATTTTGGAAGATGTTGTATGAATATGCATGGCATGTGAATGTAATTGGAGTATAAGAGGGTTAAAGTGACACCCTTTAGGGTGTAATTAAGGCTTACTACTTAACCACTAGTTTGGTGAATTCAAATAATTGAATTGTGATGTTTGGTTGCTAATACTAGGTTGCTATATATGTTCATTCTAGATAAGTAATTCGAAAAGATGGGAATTCCATTTAGGACTAGTATTGAAGGTTGACAGTTAGGTATGTAAAGCATACTATATACCATATCTTTGGCATGAAAGTGAACAATTGTTCTATTAAGAAAGTTTTCAAAGTTATTCAATAACATGTGATCCATAATGGTTTTATATGGCGTCCTACGTTACCAATGAACTTGTTTCCACCCTACAGGATGTCAAGACATTCCAATACTTACTTGTTTTCCAAATCTTACATGTTTATTGCACTAATGAATGTCTGAAGGTATCTGGTTACTCAAACAAAATCCATGTGCTATCAATGACTCCAAAATGTTTCATTGATATACCAATAAGTTCCTACTTCATTGTTATGGCATTGATGACTCCAAAACATTTCATTGATGTGCCAATGAGTTCTTACTTCATCGTTATTGCATTGATGGTCTATTTATATGTCTCTTATTGATGTATCATTTTTTCAAAGTATCAAAAATGCGGTGGCGACCGAAATAACAATCTCAAAAATTAATTGAACTAAGTGATGGAAGTTCTCTCTTATTGGGTGGTATCCCAGGGGCATAAGCCTATCATGGGTCGACCCATATTTATGTGTTTATGGGTGGTATCCCAGGGGCATAAGCCTATCATGGGTCGATCCCAGTTGATATGTACTGGAGGCAGCCCAATGGTCACAGTACAATACAGTAATGATTACAAAGATGATAAGAACGAAGGTAAAGTGATTGAATAAATACAATGTAAAGGCTGTCACAAGTTCTAGTAAGTGTGGTCCACTCCTATTACGATTTATTCACTTGTTTCTGATTTCTATTGAGCTCCTATATCATATGTGATTATCTACAGCTTTACATACTTAGTACATATTTTGTACTGACATCCCCCACGGGGGCTCTGCATTTCATAATGCAGGAACAAGTACCTCAGCTCATACACCGCATAAGTAGGAGCTAGGATATCCAGCTGCTTTTGGTGAGCTCCAGTTTGCTTTGGGGCTTTCCGTGTCACATCTAGTCATTTTAGGTATTGTATAGAAGTTAGTTATACGGTGGGGTGTGTCCCGACCTTAGTTAAACTCTGTGTATTGTCTAGAGGCTTTGTAGACCTAATGTACTGTTAAGGTGGTGTTTTGTTAATAGACGTGATGGCTCTAACGGTTATGTATTGTATATATATATATGTGTGTGTGTGTGTGTGCTCGAGCTTATACAGGGGATTATTTCCTTTTGTATGCGACATGATGTTGTCTGAATTTTGGGTTGTTATAGAGGTATGCATGGGAAGTATAAGGTTATGAGCTGGTTCTCCCGGGCCTTCGCAGTTACGGGTGCCAGTACGCCCTAATAGGATTTGAGGCGTGACATCTGACGACAACATAGTATAGGTATAGGACATAATAAATGTTTGAAAAATACCTTTTCAAAAAACATAACAAATTTTCTCGATTTAGTCAACAAGAATTAGGGTAGAACCCATTCCCTGAACCAATGAGTCATTTTGTGACTCGTGTCCACTAAGAAAAATTGTGAAGTATTATGTCCTATATTAGAATAAATGACCTAATAACTCCTAAGGAGTCTGAATGACTCATGGCTCTTCAGTTATGGCCACTGGGATAAATTGTCATCTTTCAAAACTTTTGATTTGACACTTAAAATGGCTCATGTTATGGTTCATTTAAACTCGAAATAAATTTATGATAGGTTTCTACTATTTGTTACCCCCATGATTCGTGGCCTCACTCCACAACTCAAGGAGTGAGTCATTTTGTGAAGAAAATTTTAAAATTTTTACTTGTCTTTATTCTAAGTATGAGATATGATTATAGGTACGTTTTTGGTGTTACAATATAGAGAGGGTACATGGACTTCACGAGTCTCCCATAGGTCTCAGCTAGACTTATGGAGTAGTGACTGTGTATTGGTAGAACAGACATGCAACATATTCTTCGTCTATATTATCTTTGTTTGATTATATTGCATGAACCTTACATATTTTATCCATCTAATAATGCTTTCGAGGTGTGTCATATAGTAAATTTACCGTGAGGTTTAACACTTATATCTTGTCTTAGACAATTGTAAAAATATGGGTTATCTGAATATAAATTATATATTTGATGTTGATATTAACTATTTGTAATACCACGGGAAATTTTTTGTTGAAATTTTGTGCGTAAACGTGTTGGGTTCTATCTTCTAGAATAAATTATAAATTTTTCATGCAGTATGTCTTAGTTTATGACCCACCATAGAGTAAAGTATCATATAATCTTTCCAATGATATGTGGATCATCCAAAAAGGACACCCGAGCGACGAGTTATGAACATTCTGATCGAATCGTGAATAGTAGTAAACAGTAAAACGTGCAGGAAAAAGTACTGCGACCTGACGTATTTTTGCTCTATATTTAATTAAT
Organism: Capsicum baccatum var. pendulum; assembly: GCA_030864225.1. Lineage (NCBI taxonomy): Eukaryota > Viridiplantae > Streptophyta > Magnoliopsida > Solanales > Solanaceae > Capsicum > Capsicum baccatum. The sequence continues at coordinate 193,740,685 of CM061552.1, forward strand.
CATAAATCATTGTATATAATAATATGGGTGATCTACTATATATCAACGGAAAGCTCTGCGAGTCCTCTTTCCAATGAAATTGGTTTCATCCAATTTGTCTATCGGAACAAAAAGTTATGGTCGATCTACTTCAACCTATCAAAAGCGAATTTTTGGGTCAACTTCAAACGATCATAAATCCTCGTACATAATGATCTGGGTGAGATACTATATATCAATGGAAAGATATGATAGTCCTTTTTCTAATGAAATTTGTTTCATCTAATTTAGATATCGGAGTAAAACGTTATGACTAATTTACTTCAGACTATCAAAACAGTCCATCAAAGGATAGATTCGAGAATATTTTGATTTTTAGGGGCATTTTGGTCATTCCTCCTCACCCAAAATCTGTCCAAACCCTATATTAAAGCCTATTAGAAGCATTATATGTTATATTTCATCAAATTCCCTCAAAAAGAAAAACCTAAGCTCCTACATCCAACTTCAAGAACCTCTAAAGTTCACCATTAATTCTGTAAATTTATTCAAGATTCCAAGTTCCTAGTTCAAGAACTCCAAGAACCATCATTCAAAGGCACGATTAACATCTCAAAAATGAGTATCGATCTAAAGTTCATCATTCAAGGTATGTGGGGTTTTTCAACAAGAACTCTCTTTCGTTCTTGTGCCCAAAAGTAATTTTCTTTACAAAGGTATAATTTTTATTTGATTTTTATGAATTTGAAGCATGAACCCATATCTTATGATGGTTATCATGAAATCTTGATGTTTATGATTTTGAAAGATTAATTTACATATATGGAGATATAAAGCATGAATCTTGAACGATATTTATCATGATTTTGATATTTTGATCGTGAATCCCCATTGGAAATTGTGTTTTTTTAGAAAGTGTATGTTATAAGCACGTTGATATTGAATATTTGAGATATTTTGAATGATTTGACCTTTTGGTATTAATGGAGTTATTTTGAACTCGAGTATGAAAGAAATCCACAACGTGGTTGATTTTGATAGATGGGAAGCATGATGGCTCCCGATGTATATTTATATATTACTGAAATTGTTTTATGATGGATTGTCTTTGAAATGATCTGATCTAAGTTCGGGAGAAATCTTTAGCACCGAATGGGAGGTATAAAGAGACCTTACTTCCCTAGAACTATGTGCCCCCGTAGGAGTGAGCCTGAGGCTAATTTATATAGTGATCACTAGTTTGTGTGGATTTGATATCGATAGTCCTACTCTAATGGCAAGGATAGGATGGACTCCCCAACGTGGGTTGTACGTTGGACTCCATGTAGCTCACATGGTTTATGTCGGTTATAGGATCTCCCAGTGTGTGTGTGTTTCCTTGTGTCTATGGTAAATGGTGAAGTGATTTGAAAGTGGAATTGTGAAAGTTATTCTTTCGAAAGATGTAAATGATATTTACATTATGACAATTGATATTCTTGATGAACTGAAAGTGATTGACAAATTATATGGTGACTCACATGTGTTATTGTACTTATTTCATCCTTTCATGATTATGATGATTTTCTTCGGGCTATGTGAGTCTTTCATACATCCTGCATATTTCTTATAAATATTTATGATGATGATGTTTATACAACTGCATACACCCCCATATACTCGGTTCTTTTTTATGGTACTGACCCACATCTTCGGATATGGGATGCATTTTCTCAGAATATAGGTTCAGGTGCTCAGTTCCAGGTTCGACAGTGATTCTTCAGGAATGCTGTTCTACATTCTCTGTTGTGGTGAGTCCTCATGTTCCGAGGATATGATGTCTGATATAGGTTTCACGAAATCGTTCACATTTGATAACTGAGTATGAGTCAGTTGAGGCATGTCTCAATGGCTCACTACTTTTATTGATTTTCTTAGAGGCTTGTCAGACTAGTATAGATGTTGGGAGTTGACTACTAAGTCATATTTTGTTATCTTTCTAAAATTCTTTTATTTTTGGATGATAATTACTTTGTTGATATTTAAGGGTTATTTATGAAAACCTCATTGATTTATGTTGAACTGAATGAAAATGGATCAAAGAGTTAGCTTGGGGCTACTCGTAGCCTCAAGCACCATGTGACGCTCTGGGACCCATTTTTCGAGCCGTTACAAACTTTGTATCAGAGCCTAAGGTTTTAAGGTATCCTAAGGAGTCTGAAAATCCATGTTAAGTAGAGTCTTGATCATCGGTGTGTAGCACGCCACATCAATGAGCAATAGGTTATAAGATATTTTAGGAAAAAGTGTGATTCTTTCCTTCAGAAGTCTATCGTGCTTAAAGTGTCTCTCTCTGCTATTGATTCATGCTCTCCTCTTTCAGAAATATGCTTCTACGTCGAGCGAGAAGAAATAATGATGGTCAGCAACCTTATCCCACTGACCCATTGAATTAAAACATGTCTCATGCTGAATTTTGGGTAGCCTTTTAGGTGCTGGCCCAAGCTGTTACTGCAAATGTTTAGGCCAACTCGGCCCCAGTTCCACAGCAACAGGGAGATGATTCAGCTGCTGCCAGGATCCGTGACTTCATGCGGATGAATCCACCATAATTCTATGGGTCCAAGTCTGATGAGGATCCACGATTATTTTTAGAGGAGGTGCGGAAAATTACTCAGGTGATGCATGTATCTGAGGAACATAGTGTGGAGTGGGCTGCGTATAGGTTGAAAAACTTTGCTTATGACTGGGTTGTTGCTTGGATGAAAGGTAGAGGTGAGAGATCCATCCCTACAACTTAGCAAGAGTTTCAGGATTCATTCCTCGATAAGTTTTTCCCTTTGGAGATAAGGGAGGTGAAGGTGGAAGAGTTTATGAACCTGCGACAGGGCTCTATGACTATTAAGGAGTACTGTCTAAAGTTCAATCAGTTGTCCAAGTATGCTCCTGACTTAGTGGCTGATAATTGGGCTAGTATGAGTAAGTTTATGACTAGAGTGTCTAGTTTGTGGTTAAGGAGTATAGGTCTGCTATGATAAATAGTGAGATGAATCTTTCTAGGCTGATGACTCATGCCCAATAGATTGAGGTAGAAAAAATTAAGGAGAGAGATAGAATGAGATAGAATAAGAGATCTAGGTTCGAGCAGCACAGATAGGGTCAGATTAGATCGCAGGGAGGGAGTCGCCCTCAGTATCAGGATCGTTCATCTATGCCAGCACTGTCATCTGCTAGTGCTACCGTGCCTAGAGGTAGGCAGGAGCAAGGTAGCAGGTCATATGCATCCAGGTCCCAGTACAGTGCTGGCAGTAAGCCAAATCATCCCCAATGTCCTAAGTGTGGTAGGGCTCATTCGGGTGAGTGTTGGGGTGAGAAGAAGGGTTATTTCTGGTGTGGTGACATGGGTCACAGAGTTAGAGATTGTCCACAAGATGGACAAGGGCGTCGTGACTATTGCCCTCAGACCCATACTCAACCTGTTAGTGCTCCAGTTCCAGCGACTCGCCTAGACCCAACCCAGGAAGCCTCTTCTAGCAATGCTGGCGAGCAGCGTTAAAATAGATTCTATGCTTTACCGTCCCGCCAGGAACATGAGGACTCTCCCGATGTTGTTACTAGTATGCTTTGTATATTTCAATTTGATGTGTATGCTTTGTTGGATCCTGGATCCAGTTTCTCATATGTTACACCTTTGATTGCTGTGAATTTTAAAATGAGTCCTGAGGTTATTCCTAAGCCTATCCTAGTTTCTACCCCAGTGGGTGATTCGATTGTTCCCCAGAAAGTGTATAAAAAGTATACTGTTATCGTTCTTCATAGAGTCTTGTTGGCTGATCTGATTAAGTTTGTCATGGTAGATTTTGATGTGATTCTGGGAATAGACTGGCTGTATTCTTCTTATGCCTCTATTGATTGACGGACCCGAGTGGTCAAGTTTCAATTTTCGGGTGCATCCGTTTTTGAGTGGTCTAGGAATTCTGTGTCACCTAAGAGACAATTTATCTCTTACCTCAAAGCTAGAAAGCTTATTTCCAAGGCCTGTATTTACCATTTGGTTAGAGTCAAAGACACTAAGTCTGAGACTCCAACTCTCCAGTCTGTTAACATCGTCAATGAGTTTTCTGATGTCTTTCCAGATGATCTCCCAGGGATAACTCCTAATAGAGAAATAGAGTTTAGGATTGATCATCTTCCCGATACTCAGCCCATTTCTATTTCTCCTTACCGTATGGCCCTTGCAGAACATAAGGAGTTGAAAGAGCAACTCAGATGTACTAGATAAGGGTTTCATAAGACCCAGTGTTTCTCCTTGGGGTGCTCTGGTGTTGTTTGTGAGAAAAAAGATGGCTCTTTACGTATGTGCATTGATTACCGCCAACTGAATAAAGTCACTGTAAAAATAAGTACCCCCTTCTGAGAATAGATGATTTGTTTGACCAATTGCAAAGTGCAAGTTATTTCTCAAAGATAGACCTTCGTTTCGACTATCATCAACTCAAAGTTAGGGAGTGTGACATCCCGAAAACCATTTTTCGAACTTGTTATGGCTATTTTGAGTTTCTTGTTATGTCTTTCGGGTTAATTAATGCCCCAATAGCTTTCATGGACCTCATGAATTAAGTATTCAAACCGTATTTTGATATTTTTGTAATAGTGTTCATCGATGATATACTGGTGTACTCCCGTAGTGAGGATGAACATTCTGATCATCTCCAAATTGTCTTGCAAACCCTTAGAGATTACAAGTTGTTTGCCAAGTTCAGTAAGTGTGAGTTTTGGCTAAGATCAGTTGCTTTACTGGGTCATATCATTTTTTTTAGGGTATTAGAGTTGATCCCCAAAAGACCGAAGCTATTAGAAATTGGCCTAGACCTATTTCTCCAATTGATATGCGAAGTTTCTTGGGTTTAGCTGGCTATTACCGCCGTTTTGTTGAGGGTTTCTCCTTTATGGCATCTCCTATGACTCGGTTGACCCAAAAGAAAGTGAAGTTCTTGTGAGAAGAGTTTTCGGGAGTTGAAGACTCGACTCACTTCAACCCCTATTTTGACTTTTCCTGATGCTGTTGATGGTTTTGTGGTGTACTGGGATGCTTTGAGAGTTGGATTGGGTTGCGTATTGATACAGAATGGTAAGGTGATAGCTTATGCTTCTAGACAGTTGAAAACCCATGAGAAAAATTACCCCACCTATGACCTTGAGTTGGTTGTTGTTGTGTTTGCTTTGAAAATCTGGAGACACTATTTGTATGGTGTCCATGTTGATGTTTGCACTGATCATAAGAGTCTGTAGTATGTGTTTACCCAGAGAGAATTGAATCTTAGGCAGAGACGATGGTTAAAATTGTTAAAGAACTATGATATGAGTGTGTTGTACCATCCGGGCAAGGCCAATATTGTGGTGGATGCCCTAAGTAGAGTGTCTATGGTTAGTATTTCGCATGTGGTAGAAGGTAGGAAAGAGTTGGCTCATGATGTACATCGTTTGGCTAGATTAGGGGTTAGGTTATTTGACTCTGTTGAAGGTAGTATAGGGGTTCAGAGTAGTTCCGAATCCTCCTTGGTTTCGGAAGTGAAGGAAAAGCAATACTTAGATGCTAGTTTGGTCAAACTGAAGGAGTCAGTCAAGGACCAAAAAGTAGAGATTTTCTTCCAAGGAGGAAATGGTGTGTTGAGATTGTAGGGTAGATTGTGTGCCCCAAATGTTGATGATCTGAGACAGAGGATTATGGCTGAAGCGCACGAGGCACGATATTCTATTTATCCTGATGCCACCAAGATGTATCGAGACTTGCGGGAAATCTATTGGTGGAGTGGCATGAAGAAAGATATAGCAGCGTTTGTAGCTAAGTGTGCAACATGCCAACAAGTTAAGGTTGAACACCAAAGACCTGGTGGTATGATGCAAGAGTTTAGTATTCCCACCTGGAAGTAGGAAGAGATAAATATGGACTTTGTGATTGGTTTACCTCCTTCCCGACGCCATCATGATTCCAGTTAGGTTGTGGTTGATAGGTTGACTAAGTCTACTCATTTCTTGCCAGTTCATATTTCATATACTGCTGAGGATTATGCTAGATTATATATCTGAGAGCTAGTCAGACTGCATGGAGTTTCCTTGTCTATCATTTCGGATAGGGGTACTCAGTTCACTCCGTAATTTTGGAAAGCTTTTCAGAAGGGTCTTGGTACCCAAGCGCTTTTGAGTTCTGCTTTTCATCCACAGACCGATGGTCAGGCTGAGCGGACCGTCCAGACCTTAGAGGATATGTTGAGAGCTTGTGCACTTGACTTTAAGGAAAGTTGGGATGATCACTTACCGTTGATAGAGTTTGCTTACAATAATAATTTCCACTCTAGTATTGGCATGGCTCCGTTTGAAGCCTTATATGAGAGAAAATGTAGATCACCCATAGGTTGGTTCGGGGCGGGTGAAGCGGCTGTGAGTGGTCATGATTTGGTATTTGAGGCTATGGAGTAAGTTAAGTTGATTAGGGAAAGGTTGAAAACTGCGCAGAGTCATCACAAGTCATATGCGGATGTTAGAAGGAGAGACCTTGAGTTTGAAGTTAGTGACCTAGTGTGTCTGAAAATTTCACCCATGAGGGGGGTGAAGAGATTCGAAAAGAAGGAGAAGCTTAGTCCCCGTTATGTTGGTCCTTACAAAATTCTTAGTCGTGTTGGTAAGATAGCTTATGAGGTTAAGTTGCCTTTTGAGTTTTTCTCTGTTCATCTAATATTCCATGTATCTATGCTTAGAAAGCATATTAGCGATGTTGTGGTAGTGGATTCCTCTGTGAGTGCTGACATTCAATAAAATCTTTCTTTTGATGAGATTCCTGTTGAGATTCTTGATTTCAGTGTCCGAAGACTAAGGAACAAAGAAGTTCCCTTGGTCAAGGTGTTGTGGAAAAACCAATCTGTTGAGGGTGCAACTTGGGAAGCTGAGTGGATATGCGATCCAAGTACCCGCACCTATTTTCCGCGAACTCTGATCAAGCCAAAGGTACCGTTCTTTCCTAAATCATGCACTTTTGATAAAAGTTACAGCAGTTCCGCTGTCATTTATTATGTGTTCAACTGTAGTTTCTTGAATTTCTACATTCTATATTGTATTCGGAGTGAGAAACGATGTGGTGATGAGTCTAATGAATGGTTTCAGTTGTATGCTCTATCCCCTAACTAATCTTGGCATGTCTAGCGTTATTCGAGGACGAATGTTTCCAAGGGGGGATAATGTAATACCCCAGGAAATTTTTTGTTGAAATTTTGTGGGTAGGGTTCTATCTTCTAGAATGAATTATAAATTTTTCATGCGGAATGTCTTAGATTATGACCCACCATTGCGTAGAGTATCGCATAATCTTTCCAATGATTTGTGGATCATCCAAAACAGACACCCGAGCGACGAGTTATGAACATTCTCATAGAACCGTGAATAGTAGTGAACAGTAAAACGTGCAGGAAAAAGTACTGGCGTATTTTTGCTCCAATTTTAAACGATTATCACTCCTTGTACATAATTATCTAGGTGATCTACTATATATCAACGAAAAGCTCTGTGAGTCCTCTTTCCAATGAAATTGGTTTCATCCAATTTGTCTATCGGAGAAAAAAGTTATGGTCGATCTACTTCAGCCTATCAAAAGTGAATTTTTGAATCAACTTCAATTGATCATAACTCCTCGTACACAATAATCTGGGTGAGATACTATATATCAACGGAAATATATGAGAGTCCTCTTTCTAATGAAATGGGTTTCATCCAATTTGGATACCGAAGTAAAACGTTATGGTTGATCTACTTCAAACTATGAAAACAGTCCACCAAAGGACATATTCGAGAATTTTTTGATTTTTAGGGGCATTTTGGTCATTCTCCCTCACCCGAAATTCGTCCAAACCCTATATTAAAGCCTATTAGAAGCATTATATATTATATTTCATCAAATTCCCTCAAAAAGAAAACCCTAAGCTCATACATCCAACTTCAAGAACCTCCAAAGTTCACCATTAATTCTGCAAATTTATTCAAGATTCCAAGTTCCTAGTTCAAGAACTCCAAGAACCATCATTCAAAGGCACGATTAACATCTCAAAAATGAGTAGCGATCTAAAGTTCATCATTCAAGGTATGTGGGGGTTTTCAATAAGAACTCTCTTTCGTTCTTCCCAAAAGTAATTTTCTTTACAAAGGCATGATTTTTATTTGATTTTATGAATTTAAAGCATGAACCCATATCTTATGATGATTACTATGAAATTTTGATGTTTATGATTTTGAAAGATGAATTTACATGTGTGGAGATATAAAGCATGAATCTTGAACGATATTTACATGATTTTGATATTTGGGTCATGAATCTCCATTGAAAATTGTGCTTTTTTTGAGAAAGTGTGTGTTATAAGCACGTTGATGTTGAATATTTGAGATATTTTGAATTATTTGACCTTTTGGTCTTAATGGAGTTGTTTTGAACTCGAGTGTGAAAGAAATCCACAATCTGGTTGATTTTGATAGATGGGAAGCATGATGGCTACTGAAATTGTTTTACTGTGGATTGTCTTTGAAATGATCTGAGCTAAGTCCGGGAGAAATCATTAGCACTGAATGGGAGGTATCAAGCGACCTTACTTTCCTAGAACTACGTGCCCCTGTAGGAGTGAGCCTGAGGATGATTTATATAGTGATCACTAGTTTGTGTGGATTTGATATCGATAGTCCTACTCCAATGGCAAGGATAGGACGGCTCTCCCCAACGTAGTTTGTACGTTGGACTCCATGTAGCTCACATGGTTTATGTCGGTTATAGGATCTCCCAGTGTGTGTGTGTTTCCTTGTGTCTATGGTGAATGGTGAAGTGATTTGAAAGTGGAATTCTGAAAGTTATTCTTTCGAAAGATTTAAATGATATTTACATTATGAGAATTGATATTCTTGATGAACTGAAAGTGATTGAAAAATTATATGATGACTCACATGTGTTATTGTACTCATTTCATCCTCTCATGATTATGATGATTTTGTTCGGGCTATGTGAGTCTTTCATACATCCTGCATATTTCTTATAAATATTTATGATGATGATGTTTAGACAACTGCATACACCCCCATATACTCGATTCCTTTCCATGGTACTGACCCACATCTTTGGATATGGGCTGCATTTTCTCGGAGTGTAGGTTCAGGTGCTCAGTTCCAGGTTCAATAGAGATTCTTTGGGCACGCTGTTCTATATCCTCTGTTGTGGTGAGTCCTTATGTTCTGAGGACGTGATGTCTGATGTTGGTTTCACGGAATCATTTACATTTTATAACTGAGTATGAGTCAGTTGGGGCATGTCTCAATGGGTCGCTGGTTTTATTGATTTTCTTAGAGGCTTGTCAAACTAGTATAGATGTTGGGAGTTGACTAATAAGTCGTATTTTGTCATCTTTCTAAAATTATTTTATTCTTGGATGATGATTACTCTGTTGATATTTGAGGGTTATTTATGGAAACCCCATTGATTTGTGTTGAACTAAATGAAAATGGCTCAACGGGTTAGCTTGGTGCTTCTCGTAGCCTCAAGCACCGTGGGACGCTCTGGGACCCATTTTTTGGGGCGTTACACTATTAGACTAGGTCATGCATTCTTGAGTACAAGCTTTAGAATTTTTTTAGATGTGTTTATGGGGTGGTTCTAACCACCACTTTAAATTAGGGCCAATTGATGATGTTTCTAAAAATACATGTTTTCGTACTCACTCTTGCTATTTTTTGGCAACTTATATGTTGATACTGAGTCTGTTGTTCCAGGGTATTATCTTGAGCCCTTCTTCATTGAGGATTTCTGGACCTTCGAGACTTGAAGGTAGCCATATTGGATTCATAACTTCTGCACATTTCTTCTTTTATCCTTTTATCATTTCATTTTATTGGATATATTCCAGACACGTTGATTGTATTTCCACTTCTAGAGGCTTGACTTGTAACTTTCAAGTTTTGGAGATAGCTATTTTTTTCTGACTTCTTTACTAGTTGATTAAAAATTTCAATTGATAATTATTGTTATTTTACTCCTTGCTTGTTTACAACTATTTTCATGGTATGGGTGTTGAGTTGGGTTACCTATCACAACGAGATGAGATAGACATCATCATGATTTAATACTTGGGTCATGATGAATAAATTAAAAGACTACATCATTTGGAAGAGATGAAGTGATGAAGGAAATAAGGGGGCCGACTGAGAGAAATACAGAAAGTCTAGAGAAGAAAAAAAGATGAAGAGGAGATAGAGGATGGGAAAAGAAGGAGAAGAGATGTCTTAGGGAAAAAGAGAAAGAGCACTAATTGAACTTATGATCTTTTAAATCTGATATTTATCGAGGGTAATTTGAAAATATTGAGGCTTTACTTTAAATGATGTTGAACTAATTATTAAACACATAATTAATATTTTAAAATTTTTGCATGCATATGAAACACCTTTTATATCAAATAAAATTTGTTGCTAGACTAAAGAGAGAGTATATATGATGACTAAAACGAAACATTTAACATAGCCCAAAATATTACTCAAATAACTTCATTGACTAAAAAAAAATTAGTTTTTCAACAAAATAGAACAACCTTCATAAAGAACTGAAATAAAAGTGCAATAACATGAAATTGATTGAAAAATGAAATAAACTATGATGAAAGATATAAAAAGCATGAAAAATAATGATAGAGCAACTTAAGTATTACACTATCAATTTAGGTCCTTCGAATATCCATCATATTTAGCACAGATGTCATCGCCTTTCATCGATGAAGATTTGGTACAGCTCTCACCACCTAAGCCAAAATAATTTTGGTCAGAAGCAATAGTCTCAATGAACCACATATCATTGATCAAATCTTCCATTGAACTTGTTGATAGGGCAAAAAATTTTCGCCAAACTTGAAATTAAAGAGAGAATTTGAAGGGTGAGAAGGTTGTTGTTACAGATTGAATTGTTGTTTTCTTTCATTTGTTTTATCCATCACAGTACCAACCAATTTTAATAAGCCCTTAATATTTCTAGAATCAAATTCTATAACACTTTTTCCTCAACAAGTTGGTCGAAGATGATCTTTATTTCGTTCTCCTTATTCTTTTTTTTTATATTGCTAACTTCTTCTAGTTTCTCATTTATTTTTTTTGAAAGATACATTTATAGTAAATTTTTTAATCCTTTCAAACTCAAAAACACTAAAATACCTCATTAATACCTCTTTGGCCAGATTTGCAGATTTTCAAACAATGGGTTGATTTTTTCTAGGCTAAAAATAATCATGGCAGCATTTACACGCATAGAATTGAAAATTCTTTTATTTTCTTAAATAAACTTGTTATTCTACTATTATGAATGGAGTTTCTTACAATTTCACTACTGTTCCTAGTATGATCATGCCTTTTTATAGCCATATTTAATACCTATAGATATATAATAGATCTATTTCACAAGTTCTCCGCACCCCCCTACAAATGGTATCAGAGCCCAGCTATTTAAAAGATACAGCAGTAGCAGATATGTTTGAATTTAGATTAGATTGGATTAATTATGAGAAGATTATTTAAAAACAGAGAACCTTTTAACAATATTTAAAGAATCTTTAATTAGTAATTATTCAGAATATATAAGTCTAAATAAAACAAAAGAAAACCCACAAACATTAGCCTACCTAATTACCTTAATATCTAATATTGAAGCAAAATTAATAATCCATTTAAAATCTAGAAGAATGAGACACATACCACCTAATTATGATAAAATTAGATTTAGATATACACCAAAATATTATAAATATGGTTTAAATTAATAAAGTACAAAAATACAATGAACAAAAACAAATTATTTCTGAAAAACGTAAAGAATTAAAAATAAGAATAGAAAGACTTATAATATATTTGTCGGAGGTAGTGAAAACTCAATAAATGCACAAAAAGATGAAATATCAAAATTAGAATCACAAATAGATAGTTTAGAATATATATATCAACATGAACTATTTACAATAAAATGACAAAGAAGAATTTATAATAGATGAAAAAATATATGAAAATCACGAAGGATTAAAAATAAAAATAGTATTTTCTAATCTAGGAAGAAGATATAAGAAACTAGGTGAACATTTATATCTAATGTTAGAAAAAGTAGAATTAAAATTAGAAGATAAATCGACAGAGAAAATGAAGAAATAGATAGGAAAAAAGAAATAGAAAAAATTAAACAACAAACTACAAAAGAAATATGAAATATAGAACAAACTAAAAATAGTAGGATTGCTAAATTAGAAAAAGAACTACAAATGTTAAAAGATTTGTATGAAGAAAGACAAAAAGAAAAGGAAGAAAAAGATAAAGAACAAAAATTACTAAACGAGATAAATCAATTTAAAAAAAAATTAGAAATAAATAATAAAGATGTTGAAGAGACAGATAATTATGATACTGAAGATAGTGAAACATATACAGAAATATTAGCAAATACAAAAAATTTATAAATCAATGAAAAACAAAAAGTAATTAATGAAGAAAACTTAGAAAATATCAACACAGAAATAAATACTCTTGATAAAAAAAAAAGATGAAAATATAATACCTAGAACATCAGAAATAAGAAAACCTACATATTATGAGAATAAGTTTAAAAGATATAATCTAAAGAATGAATATGACAAATGGACACCAAAACAAATAGTTAATAAAAATTATATCTTCTTAGACTTAGACTGTGTAATAGATACAGAAAAAACAATACAATTATGGATAGGATATATGACAAAACAATTATTAGATAATAATATAAACATAACAGATGCACCAGAATATATAGAAAGAACACTAATAGGAACAGTGAAATTATGGTTTTCAAACTTAACTGAAAATAGCAAGAAGGTATTAAGAACTAATAAACCTACAGAAGGAACATCATCAACAACAACTAAACTAACACCTATAGAATTATTAAAAAAATCTGAAACAGCTATAAAAGATGAATTTGGTAGTATGACAACAATAGAAGAAGAACAAAATGAAGAAAAAGATACAAATAGGAATTTAATGTTAAAATTAGCAATATGTAATATGTGTTATATAGATGAATATACTTGCGCATTTATAGAATATTATTATAAAGGAGCTTATAATATAGAAGAAAGTAAAGAAATAAGAAAATTATATTTTAATAAATTATCCGAACCATTTAGTTCAAAAATAATAAAGAGTCGGGAAGAAGCAAAAATAGTAGATACTCTAGGAGAAAGAATAAATTTTTTACAACAATGGTGTAGAAACTTATGTGAAAAATATAGAGAAGAATTAAAAATGGAAAAAACATTGATAAGAAATTTAGCATGTTGCAAAAATAAAATAGCACCCCAAATTGGATGTGAAGAAAGATATTATAAGAAAAGAAAAAGACATAAGAAATATAAGAAATATAAAAAATCAAAATATAAATACAAGAAACCAAGAAAAAGATATTATGTAAAAAATTATAAATACAAAAGACCATATAGAAAAAAGAAATCTATAAAAGAATGTATTTGTTATAATTGTGGAAAATTAGGACATTTGGCTAGAGTTTGTAAATTACCTAAAAATCCAAAAAATAAACAAATATCAGAAATAAAAATAGAAAATACAGAATATATGCAGATAGATTATATAGATTATAAATTAGAAAGTGAGTTAAGAATATATGAAATCTCAGAAAATGAAACAGATAATGAAATAGATAGTGAAATAGATGAATCAAATGACTGAAGAAGATATAAAAATAATAACAAAGGAATAATATTTAAATGACAACGGAACAAACCAAAAAATAATATTTGACAGAAACATATTTGATGAAATAAAAGGCAAAGAATTAGACTTAAGCGTAGAAAAAATATTTAAAATACCAACAATAAAAAATATATTTACTAGGAAAAAAAATATTATGTAGTAAGCCAAAAGGAACATGTAATAGAATGTAAATATGCAAAAGGTAAAACTAGTATACCACTAGTAACAAAAAGAATAATTAATAAAGAGATAAACGATATATAAAGTAGAGACCCAATAAAATATGTACACCTTAGAGGTACAGAGATATTAATAAATGAATGTTTTAGAGAAGAAATAGATACACCAATAGAATTATATTTAGCAGATGATAGAATTATAAAACCTATAGAAAAAAGCATAATAACTTCCATAAAAGGAAATTTAATATACCACAAATTTAAATTTATAATAAGTGCAAATTATTCAGTAGCGGTAACATATAAAAATATAGATAAATCATTAGTATTATATTAAAAAATATCAGGAATAGAATTAACCCCAAGAAGTAAAATATTTACAGCAAGATGCAAAAATTTATATGTATTAACAACAAAACACAAAATAACAGGAAAAAATAAGATTAACAAAATACGAATAGAAAGTCCATTCGAACAAATTGTAAAAACAATAGATAATAATGATTATAGCTATAGAGACATAGATATAGAAGAAAATTTAGACATAATAAATGATAGAATAAGTACAACGAAAAGAATAGCTGATGAAAAACTAGAATCATCAAGCTCATCAAAAAGAACAAGTTATGAAACAAATTCAACAAATAATTTAAACCAATACTACTGATGATAGGCGAATTTGCGCGCCTATATCAATATATTTTGCCCATATTTGTGCCATATTTTGAGGACAAACTATATATTTTATGCACTTTTAGTCCTTTTTCCTATAAGTGAGCTAACAAACATGATTAGCAAAGTTTCAGGTATAAATGATGCAGAAATCAGCATTTTATGGCTTACTTGACGCCAAAGAAAGCTCACGAAGGAAGGAACGTAAGATTGGACGCCTAAAGGACCAAAAGTGATGCATGGGAAATCTGTCCCGGGCTAAAACAGCATTTCTGAAGACTTTGGGGACTTGAAGTAACTTATTTAGATTAGGATAATGATACATTAACCTAGTACAATTGGGTTAAGTATTTCATTAGTTTATTTGGATTTGGATAATGTTACATTAACCTAGTACAATTGGGTTAAGTATTTCCTTAACTTAGTAGGATTTGGTTAAATATTTCATTAGCTTAGTAGGATTAGGATATGGGTATTATAAATACCCTATCATACTAGAGATTTTTATTCATTCCTCCCTTAGTGGAGAGATACATTCCTCCCTTAGTGGAGAGATACATTCTACTTCTCAATTACAACTCTTCTAGTCTTCCCATTAATTCTATTTTTCTTCTTCTATTCATCTATTCAATTCTTAATTTCCGCAACAAGAGAAACGTTACTTTGCTAAGGAATTCACGCCTCACGCCTACCACTTGTGTTACACGAAAATCATCAATCTTGTGGTATAATAACAACAATGCAAATTGTGATTTCCTTCGCATTCATGGGTAACTAAACTTCTCTGTTGGGGTTATGGAAGCCGTATGAGATACTATCTATTGCTGTGAGTTTATGAGTTCGTGACACGTATGCTGCTTACATCATTATTCTCTTCATCTTAATGCAAATTCTTGTGGCTGCAGACGCATAGAATAACGCCAGTATAACATTTAACTTGTGCGAAAGAAAGGTTATCTGTCTGGAAAAGAGATAATGTCAAGGTAGTAGGACACCCTTTCCTATTAAAAAGCTAGTGTCATAACTGGACTAACCTCTTGGAGAATTCGTACCGTTAGACACTCTTTAAGCTCGAAAGAGTTAAAGTGAAATAATCCTCGAATGGGTCGAAAGACGCCTGGATTTACCATCGAATATAATTCTCTATAAGCACATGCATGTCACAATTCTACACACTCATAGCCAATAGAGACGTATAACTCAGAAGGTGGACATAACCCCAACGCTTCAATTCTCATTTTTTACAACTTACGTAACAATCCTTTTCTTTTTACTTTGCTATTTTCAGCTTTTACTTCATTGTTTTGGTTACACATCACAATCCCCCCTTCTTACGAGACTTGCACTAAAAGTCTAGTAATTTTGCTTACTTGTTGGCCAAGCTATTCCCTGTGGGATCGACACCCAACCCAGGTTGGGTTCTATATTTGCTAACGACTGCTTTACACTCCTACGAGAGCTGTAGATTGAGCGTTATCAAAAATTGGCGCCGTTGCCGGGGAATACGAGTGTCAATCAAGTTCGTGATAATTACTAGACCCTTTGGTCAAAGATTCTCATACTTTTACGTTTAGTTTTTGTTTTTGTTTATTGTAGGTTTTTCTTTTAGTGCATGCCCCATACTAGAAGTTCTGGTCGACCGTTATTACCAATCAATCCTGAACCACAATGAATTAGAAGAATGGAAGCACAAGCAGAAATCGACAGGATGGCTGCTCAACACGAGCAGGCGAGATTAGCCGCTCTTGCTGCCGCCCAAGTACACCAGCAAAACATTGATAATCCTGGGCGAGAAACTAATCCTGACGATGAATATTTAGGTAATGACGAGTTGATAAACCCAAGGCATGTTGCTGAAACTACAACACCTGCCAACAGAAGAGGTCAACCAGCTCGGTATAGATATGATCGCCAACCTATGCAGCCAGCTTTCGACGATGATGATGATGATCTTGATGGTCCCGGAGCCACTGGAGCTATAATTCCACCACCATTAGCGCCTGGAGCCATGTTCAACATCTGTAGCCGATGTTCATCAAGAGGATATGAAAGCATTATCTATAGAGAAACAGCCTACTGTTGAGCCATTGTCTGCTGCGCCACTGAATGTTGAGCATGAGGATAATGAAGATTATGAAGAACTTATGGGTGATCTAACAGAAATAGAGTCTTATACTCCTAAGCAACCGGATTGTGATCTCAAGAATCAACCAACAGCGAAGACTCCTATTGACGAGCCACCAATGCTAGAATAACAAGAGCTCCCCGATTATCTAAGGTATGTGTTCTTGGAAAGTAGAAATATACTTCCAGAGAGTGCATATGATTTAAGTGAACAACACGTAGAGGCTCTCATCTCTGCTCTGAAGAGATACAAGAGAGCTATGGGTTGGACTATTGATGATATAATTGGTGACTCTCCGGAGAAACGTATGAGCCATCTCAAAAAAGATCGCATGCCCACAGGTAAGCCTCATTGTCGTCTAAATCCTTTCAGAAAATGATCCACCATTTATCTCGACGAAGTCTGAGTACTCGAGGTAACTATGTCGTGCCATGACAATAAATAAGGCGCTAGATGGGAGGCAACCCATCGTTTATTATTTTTCATTTATTGTTTATCGTTTTGTCTTTCTTTCGTTGTAGTACTTGTTTTGTTTTTGATAAATGAAAATCCAAAAATAAGAGTCATGCCAAGACCAAAACTAAGGCGCTTGGTGGGAGGCAACCCATCATACTAATTGTTTTCATTGGTTTTAAGCAAATATAGGTGCGAGAAGTATTCAACGAGGAGATTGGTTTCACATGACGATTTGGACGTAATGTATGGAAAAGGTGGTAAGTTAGGTATAAGGATGCGTAAGGTTATGGATTGAGCATTGCTCATGCCAAAATAGGCATCGAGGAAGGCTAGGCCTAGGTAAAACTAGGCCACGAACAATGCACAACCTATACTATAGCCTAAGGCCTCGGAATCTAGTGTGCTATACACTATGCGCCACCCATTCTTAAGTGTGCTTTTGACTATGCGCCGCCTATGCTATGGCATTAGGTCTCAGGATCTCATATTCCATAGACTATGCGGTGCATATGTCTCAAAATGCCATAGACTATGCGGCGCATATGTCTCAAAATGCCATAGACTATGCGGCGCATATGTCATGACTATGCCGAGCATTATGCGCCGCATATGTGGTATTTTTGTCTCCAAAATCGTTTGGAAATGGGTCAAAACCCGACCCATTCTCCTCATATATAAAGGGGACATGGTCTTGAAACACAAATCACATTGCAAAGTAACCTAAAGGCGCCGCATACTCATCCAAAACCTCTCAAAATTTTTCTTCTTTGCTCTTCCAATTCACAAGAACATCTCCAAAGGCTTCAATCATGTAAGTACTCTTTTGTTCTTCATCCATTTTTCGTAAGTAGTACGTTGCTATGCCTATTATGAATTGCTATATCTTGAAGAAGCATTGGTGATATGCATGTGTTTGAATTGCTGATACACAATCAAGTGAGTGAACATATACGTTAGGATGCTCTTAACTTGTTTCCAACCTGAATTTGATTTTGATGTATTGTCATACTCTTACGGAATTGCTATAGTCATTAACATTGCATAATCTTGTCACTTGAATACTTATATGTTGGAATGAATTGTTCATCGGAATAAGACTTATAGTTGCCTACCGACATAGGCGGTTGTGATTATTGATAGATACTATACCTTGATGTAATCCCTATGTAATAGTCTTGATATAATCTTACATGCAAGTATTGCCAAGAGTACAAGAAGTATGACTCACTGATTTTATTGTTGGAATAGAGCACCTAAAACGTATGTCGATGAAGTCTGAGTAATCGACCACTTTCACTTCACTAGTTGGTGCCAACAACCTAAGTGTGGGGTGGTACCTCTACTGCTTATTATAGATTGTATCCATTGAGATGATGCTAACATGACTCTATTGAGATCTCAAGTACAATGTCACCAAAAGACAAGGCAAAGATAAGGCTACCACTTCACAAAAAGGCAAGAAAAGAGGCCAAAAAGAGCAAAGAGAACCCTCCTCAATGCAAACACCTCGACTCACTCTTGGAATTAAGTGGGATACTTATGAGGAACTTCTAAGGATGACGACTCTGATGATGATTCCGACGCAAGGGGTATGACTCCAGACATAGAGGATGAGTCCGACTAACCAGGTTCTTCTTATTTATTTTCCACTGAGGACAGTGTGTCCCGTTTAAGTGTGGGGTGGCGGTATTGCATGCTATAATTCTCTATTTGCATCTATGTTTGTTTACTTTGTTTTTGTTTGTGTTTCGTTTTTAAGTTTTTTTAGTAGTAAAATTTTTTTTAGCTTCGCATGAAATTATTCTAATAGGCAGCATGAGATTATAACAAGAGTATGTGCTACAATCATGACTATTGAGACGTTTAGGCTCTAGTTGTGACTCATTATGTGATATTGTGTGGTTCAATTCCTTCACCTGTTGGGTCAAGAGTCCATATTACTTCCAATAAAGTCGACCATGTGCCTTGTGTGTGTGAGATTAATAGTATATTCTATGTTTGTGGCTGATGCTAGAACTTGCCTGGTATGTATGTAAAGCGAAAATAAGGAGTGTAAGTTTAGGAGATGATTTAGGCATTTATTTGGCAACCTACATATGTTTACCTTCGTTTTACCTACCCTTGGACATCATCCTAGTTAAACCCTTTTGAGCCTTTAGCCTATTTCTTTGACAACCTCGTGTGTAAGCCTAATCCATTTTTTTCAAGACCGTAATTTGATCCAAATTCCTAAGTGCTTTAAAGTGAAAAAGTCATGTGACAACATAAGAGGAAATTGGGTGAGTATGATGCTTTAAATTGTAATGGTGCTTGAACGTGTTATGAAAAAAAAGAAAAGTACTAGTATAAGAGGTATGTTGTGAAAAGAAAAAGGAAAAGAAAGCTGAAAAGTGAGTTATGCTTAAAATTGAAAAACAAAAGAGGAGAACAAGGGTGGTAGAATAAAAGAAAGAAGAAAGGTTGAAAGAAAAAAATGTCAATGATACAATGTGATGTATTAAAGTGCTTAGGAACTTAGTCACTATTTCTGGCCAAAATAGTCCTACCCGTCCCTTAGCCTACATTACAACCATCAAAAGACCTATTTGATCCTAATCTTAGCATTCTGACATTTAGTGGAGTATTACACTAAGGGCAAGCCTATGGTCATCAATTGCTGCATATGAATTCTTTGTGAGAGCGAGAGCAAGGATATTTTGATAACCATGTTTGAAAAATATGCTATACTTGTGAGTGACTATGGGTAATATATTGTGAGACACACATGGTTGATGAGTTTTGGATAGTTGTGTATGAGTCTTTGTGCCTTGACTTTTGAATATGAGTTAACCACCATCACGAGTCTATGCTAGAGGTTAAATGGTTTCTACTAATGATCGGAAAACTACTCTTTGTTGATAATTGTTGTGCTTGTCTTGACGAATGTTTTGTGTTGTTGCTGTGAAACCCTAAGTTGATGTTTAGAGGGACATGATATTTTGTTCGAGGACGAACAAAGTTGCAAGTGTGGGGTGTTGATGATAGGCGAATTTACGCGCCTATATCAATATATTTTGCCCATATTTGTGTCATGTTTTGAGGACAAACTATATATTTTATGCACTTTTAGTCCTTTTTCCTATAAGTGAGCTAACAAACATGATTAGCAAAGTTTCAGGTATAAATGATGCAGAAATCAGCATTTTATGGCTTACTTGATGCCAAAGAAAGCTCACGAAGGAAGGAACGTAAGATTGGACGCCTAAAGGACCAAAAGTGATGCATGGGAAATCTGTCCCGAGCTAAAACAGTATTTTTGAATACTTTGGGGACTTGCAGTAACTTGTTTGGATTAGGATAATGATACATTAACCTAGTACAATTGGGTTAAGTATTTCATTAGTTTATTTGGATTTGGATAATGTTACATTGACCTAGTACAATTGGGTTAAGTATTTCCTTAACTTAGTAGGATTTGGTTAAATATTTCATTAGCTTAGTAGGATTAGGATATGGGTATTATAAATACCCTATCATGCTAGAGATTTTTATTCATTCCTCCCTTAGTGGAGAGATACATTCCTCCCTTAGTGGAGAGATACATTCTACTTCTCAATTACAACTCTTCTAATCTTCCCATTAATTCTATTTTTCTTCTTCTATTCATCTATTCAATTCTTAATTTCCGCAACAAGAGAAACGTCACTTTGCTAAGGAATTCACGCCTCACGCCTACCACTTGTGTTACACGAAAATCATCCATCTTGTGGTATAATAACAACAAGGCAAATTGTGATTTCCTTCGCATTCATGGGTAACTAAACTTCTCTGTTGGGGTTATGGAAGCCGTATGAGATACTATCTATTGCTGTGAGTTTATGAGTTCGTGACACATATGCTGCTTACATCATTATTCTCTTCATCTTAATGCAAATTCTTGTGGCTGCAGACGCTAGAATAACGCCAGTATAACATTTAACTTGTGCGAAAGAAAGGTTATCTGTCTGGAAAAGAGATAATGTTAAGGTAGTAGGACACCCTTTCCTATTAAAAAGCTAGTGTCGTAACTGGACTAACCTCTTGGAGAATTCATACCATTAGACACTCTTTAAGCTCGAAAGAGTTAAAGTGAAATAATCCTCGAATAGGTCGAAAGACGCCTGGATTTACCATCGAATACAATTCTCTATAAGCACATGCATGTCACAATTCTATACACTCATAGCCAATAGAGACGTATAACTCAGAAGGTGGACATAACCCCAACGCTTCAATTCTCATTGTTTACAACTTACGTAACAATCCTTTTCTTTTTACTTTGCTATTTTCAGCTTTTACTTCATTGTTTTGGTTACACATCACAATCCCCCCTTCTTACGAGACTTGCACTAAAAGTCTAGTAATTTTGCTTACTTGTTGGCCAAGCTATTCCCTGTGGGATCGACACCCAACCCAGGTTGCGTTCTATATTTGCTAACGACCGTTTTACACTCCTACGAGAGCTGTAGATTGAGCGTTATCAACTACATAATAGGAAAGGTAAATGAAAAAGAATATTTAATACTCGTAAATACAGGACAAGAAGAAAATTATATAGCAAAATATCTAGTAAAAATGAAGAAATAAAAACTGTTAATGATATATGCCCAAATCTACCAAGAAGTTTATTAAATAGTAAAAATATAGCAGAAAAAGAAATAATAATAGGAATTAAAAAAATAAAAATAGAATTTGAAGTAAAGGAAGAAATGCAAAAAGCAAACATAATATTAGGAATAAAATGGCTAGAACAAGTAAAACCATATAACATAGAACATACACAATTAACCTTAACATATAACAGAGAGAAATTATTCTTAAAAAAAGCCTTAACATAAAATGAAAATATATGTATTAATGAAGATAGTAGTAGAAGGATATACAGTAGATATTATACACTTATGATAGATACAGGAGCAGAAGCTAATTTATGTAGATATAATTGCTTACTAGAAAGCAAATGGGATAAATTAAAAACACCAATAATAGTTAAAGGATTTAATAATGAAGGAAGCTTAATTACTTATAAAGATAGGAATGTAAAAATACAAGTATGGGATAAGATATTAACAATAGAAGAAATTTATAATTATGAACTAACATCAAAAGATATACTTTTAGGGATGTCTTTTTTAGATAAATTATACCCACATATAATAACTAGAACAGATTGATGGTTTACAACACCATGTAAACAAAAAGTAAGAGCAAAAAGAGTTAATAATAAAATAAGAAAGAAAACTGATTGGATAAAAGGAAGTGAAAAAATTACACAAAAATTAGAAAATATAAAAAATACTAAAGATACAATAGAACTAGTCGTATTTTCGATAAATAAAACAGAAATAACTATATTTTCAATAAATAAGATAGAAATAATTAAGAAACAATTAGAACAATTATATAGTGAAGATCCATTAAAAGGATGGAAAAAACATAAAACTACTATAAAAATTGAATTAATAGATAAAAATAGCATAATAACTTAGAAATCATTAACATATAATTTTGACGATTTAAAAGAATTTAAAATGCATATAGATGAATTATTAGAAAAATAATATATACAAAAAAAGTAATAGTAAACATAATAGTCTAGCATTTATAGTAAATAAACATAGTGAACGAAAAAGAGGAAAAAGTAGAATGGTTATTGACTATAGAAATTTAAATGCAAAGACTATGGCATATAATTATCCAATACCAAATAAGATATTAAAAATAAGAAAAATACAAGGATATAATTATTTTAGTAAATTCGATTGTAAATCAGGATTTTACCATTTAAAGTTAGAAGAAGGATCTAAAGAATTAAACGCATTTACGGTACCACAAGAATTTTATGAATGTAACGTATTACCATTTGGATATAAAAATGCACCAGGTAGATATCAACATTTTATGGATAGTTATTTTAAACAATTATCTAATTGTATAGTATACATAGATGATATATTATTATATACAAAAACTAAAAAAGAAAATTTAAAATTATTTGGACAATTTACAAATATAATAGAAAAATTGGGAATAAGTCTAAGTGAAAAGAAAGCTAAAATTATGAAAAATCAGATAGAATTTTTAGGAATACAAATAGATAAGAGTGGAGTAAAAATGCAACAACATATAGTACAAAAATAATAAATTCGAAAGAAGAATTAGATACAAAAAAGAAATTACAATCATTTTTAGGATTAATAAAACAAGTAAGGGAATATATTCCAAAATTAGCAGAAACTTTAAAACCACTACAGAAAAAATTATAAAAGGATGTAGAATATAACTATAATGAAGAAGAGAAAAAACAAGTTCAGAAAATAAAATTACTTTGTAAAGAATTACCAAAACTATAATTTCCAGATGAAAATAGAAAATTTCTATATATAGTAGAAGCAGATGCTAGTGAATGTAGTTATAGGGGAGTACTTAAATACAGATATAAAGCAAAAAATTAGAACACCATTGCAGATACTACTCAGGTACGTTCAATGAAACAAAAATAAAATGGGAAATAAATAGGAAAGAATTATGTAAATTATATAAATGTTTGTTAGCATTTGAGCCATATATTGTATATAACAAGTTTATTGTACGAGCGGATAATACATAGGTACGCTGGTGGTTAACAAAGAAAATACAAAATTCAGTTACAACAAAAGAGATTCGGAGACTAATCTTGAATATATTAAATTTTACATTTATAATTGAAGTAATTAGTACTAGTAAAAATTTTATTGCAGATTAAATATCAAGACAAAGCTACACAGACTGATATAATAGAAGAGGATACTCTAGAAAAGATATTCAACACGCTAACTACGCTTTCAATGAAAGTGAACAGTATGGGTAATGAAATAGAAAAGCTAAAGACTAATAAAGTTAAACTGAAATCTATAGCTACAAATCAGCTAACTCAGCAGTGTGCAGAGCTATGTCGATAGAAAGACATTAAAGTTTCAGAGCTAGAAGGAGACGATGGTACACTCCATAAAACCCATAACATTTATCAATCTACTTCTGCAGGTACAAGCAAAGGAATTAGGAAAAACACAAATATGAACCTAAACAAGCTATTTGATAAACCATATATACCAAATACATCAAAAGATCCCATGTTTATACCCCCACAAATTACCACATACCGAGATAGTTTAAACCAATACAAAAAGACTTACAACTACACAGCCCGAACATATATAAAAAATATCTACAATGTACAAACCTTTTTAAATACTAACCCCAGAGCTATAAACATCCAAGAACCATATACAAACTATATAACCTAAAGATTGACCGGATATAATAAGCTAATTACTTTACCTAAAACCAAACCAAGTCTAGTTAAAACTTTCTATGAATATGGACTACTCAGTACTGTATATACCTTTGACGGAAATGAGATATCCACTATACCGGAAATATATGAAGCATTTAACATTTTTAAAAGAATAACCAAAGGTACCCTATTTTTTATAAAAATTTACACGGCACCAGCAGATATACTATATGATGAAGTTAAAAAACCCATACAAGTTTTAAAGATAGGAATGACACGAGATATGATTATACCACAAGATATTATTCCACAACCATAAATACCTAGAATTGAGATACCAAAATTTTATGCGAATAAGAGGATTATTAGACTATCTACAATTTTGCAAGAGCTAGTAAACACATACCGCAACCAAAATCCCATATGGAGTTATTATTCAAGAAATGATGTACTAATATATTCAAATTCAAAGAAATTACGAGAAACAGATATGGAAATTATTAGGCAATGGATTCTGACGTTGTTCAAACCAGAGACGGAACCTATCGCCAGAGCTATCAGAGAAAAATTTATTTCAGAAGAATTATTAACCAGATATTGTAAGACAATTGGACATAAATATCCAGATCATAAATGTTCAAAATATAATGGAGGAGATAATGATATCCTAGAAGTTCAGCTAGAATAGAAGAAAAATCAACCAAGAAGATAAGAACGCCAGCTGGAAGATACAAGATAAGAAGCAATAATGGAGATATGGAAAAGCAGCAGATACGACAACGAGAAGATATCAGCAGAGTAAAAATAGAAGACAAGCTATTAAATTGTGAAAGCGACATGTAAACTTTCACAATTTGTTTTACGTAAATTATTGAAACCTTTTGTATAGGCTTTTGACTATTATTAGTCTAGACATTAATAACTTTTGTCTTATTAGGAGACTTTTTGTAAAGTAGACTAGGTAGATAATTTTAGAAACATGAATACTCTAGTAAAGATTTTAGAAACATGAATACTCTTGTAAAGTTTCAATATATAAATAAGATGAACCGAAGGCATTGCAAAGCAATCCTTCATGTGTTGAAGCAAAAACTCTCTCTTGTCCACAACAAATATTTTGCTTAATTATTAAAAAATAGGTATATTTCAATGGAAAAGGCTATGGAGGAACAAACCTTAGAAATATCAAACCTACCCGAACAGGTATATTTATTTATGATTATGAATAGCTAAATTCATAATTCCCAACAATCATGGTATGATAAAATAAATTCATGTTAGTTACTTTATTGTAGAATTATTCAAAGAATAATATGTTAACTAACATATTTTATTACTAATTACTAATTAATGTATGGGTTTTTTAACTTCATCATATAATATCTCTGCTGGTGCCGTGTAAATTTTTATAAAAAATAGGGTACCTTTGGTTATTATTTTAAAAATGCTAAATGCTTCATATATTTTCGGTATAATGGATATCTCATTTCCGTCAGAGGTATATAAAGTACTGAGTAGTCCATATTCATAGCAAGTTTTAACTAAACTTGGTTTGGTTTTAGGTAAAGTAATTAGCTTATTATATCCGGTCAATCTTTGGGTTATATAGTGTGTATCTGGTTCTTGGATGTTAATAGCTCTGGGGTTAGTATTTAAAAAGGTTTGTACATTGTAGATATTTTCTATATATGTTCGGGTTGTGTAGTTGTAAGTCTTTTTATCTTGGTTTAAACTATCTCGGTATGTGGTAATTTGTGAGAGTATAATCATGGGATCTTTTGATGTATTTGGTATATATGGTTTATCAAATAGCTTGTTTAGGTTCATATTTGTGTTTTTCCTAATTCCTTTTCTTGTACCTGCAGAAGTAGATTGATAAATGTTATGGGTTTCATGGAGTGTCCCATCGTCTCCTTCTAGCTCTGAAACTTTAATGTCTTCCGATCGACATAGCTTTGCACACTGCTGAGTTAGCTGATTTATAGCTATAGACTTTAGTTTAACTTCATTAGCCTTTAGCTTTTCTATTTCATTACCCATACTGTCCACTTTCATTGAAAGCGTAGTTAGCGTGTTGAATATCTTTTCTAGAGTATCCTCTTCGATTATATTAGTTTGTGTAGCTTTGTCTTGATTTGTAATCTGAAATAACATTTTTATTAGTACTAATTACTTCAATTATAAATGTGAAATTTAATATATTCATGATTAGTCTCCGAATCTCTTTTGTTGTAACTGAATTTTGTATTTTCTTTGTTAACCACCAGCGTACCTGTGTATTATCCGTTCGTACAATAAACTTGTTATATATAATATATGGCTCAAATTCTAACAAACATTTATATAATGAACATAATTCTTTCCTATTTATTTTCCATTTTATTTCTGTTTCATTGAACGTACTTGAGTAGTATCTATAATGGTGTTCTAATTTTTCTGCTTCATATAAGCACTCCTCCATAACTACATTCACTAGCATCTGCTTCTACTATATATAGAAATTTTCTATTTTCATCTGGAAATTGTAGTTTTGGTAATTCTTTACAAAGTAATTTTATTTTCTGAACTTGTTTTTTATCTTCTTCATTATAGTTATATTCTACATCCTTTTATAATTTTTTCTTTAGTGGTTTTAAAGTTTCTGCTAATTTTGGAATATATTCCCTTACTTGGTTTACTAATCTTAAAAATGATTGTAATTTCATTTTTGTATCTAATTCTTCTTTCGAATTTATTATTTTTATACTATATGTTGTTGCATTTTTACTCTACTCTTATCTATTTGTATTCCTAAAAATTCTATCTGATTTTTCATAATTTTAGCTTTCTTTTCACTTAGACTTATTCCCGATTTTTATATTATATCTGTAAATTTTCCTAATAATTTTAAATGTTCTTCTTTAGTTTTTGTGTATAATAATATATAATCGATGTATACTATACAATTAGATAATTATTTAAAATAACTATCCATAAAATGTTGATATCTACCTGGTGTCATTTTTATATCCAAATGGTAATACGTTCCATTCATAAAATCCTTGTGGTGCCGTAAATGCGGTTAATTCTTTAGATTCTTCTTCTAACTTTAAATGGTAAAATCCTGATCTACAATTGAATTTGCTAAAATAATTATATCCCTGTATTTGTCTTATTTTTAATATCTTATTTGGTATTGGATAATTATATGTCATAGTCTTTGCATTTAAATTTCTATAGTCAATAACCATCCTACTTTTTCCTCTTTTTTGTTCACTATGTTTATTTACTACAAATGCTGGACTATTATGTTTACTATTACTTTTTTGTATATATTATTTTTCTAATAATTCATCTATATGAATTTTAAATTCTTTTAAATCGTCAAAATTATATGTTAATGGTTTCTGGGTTATTATGCTATTTTTATCTATTAATTCAATTTTTATAGTAGTTTTATGTTTTTCCCATCCTTTTAATTGATCTTCACTATATAATTGTTCTAATTTTTTCTTAATTATTTCTATCTTATTTATTGAAAATATAGTTATTTCTGTTTTATTTATCGAAAATACGACTAGTTCTATTGTATCTTCAGTATTTTTTATATTTTCTAACTTTTGTTTAATTTTTTCACTTTCTTTTATCCAATCAGTCTTCTTTCTTATTTTTTTATTAACTCTTTTTGCTCTTACTTTCTGTTTACATGGTGTTGTAAACCACTAATCTGTTCTAGTTATATTATATGTGGGTATAATTTATCTAAAAACGGCATCCCTAAAAGTATATCTTTTGATGTTAGTTCATAATTATAAATTTCTTCTATTGTTAATATCTTATCTCATACTTGTATTTTTACATTCCTAGCTTTATAAGTAATTAAGCTTCCTTCATTATTAAATCCTTTAACTATTATTGGTGTTTTTAATTTATCCCATTTGCTTTCTGGTAAGCAATTATATCTACATAAATTAACTTCTGCTCCTGTATCTATCTTAGGCGTATATCTACTGTATATCCTTCTACTACTATCTTCATTAATACATATATTTTCATTTTATGTTAAGGCTCTTTTTAAGAATAATTTCTCTCTGTATTTGTTCAAGCCATTTTATTCCTAATATTATGTCTGTTTTTTGCATTTTTTCCTTTACTTCAAATTCTATTTTCATTTTTCTAATTCCTATTATTATTATTTTTCTGCTATATTTTTACTATTTATTAAACTTCTTGGTAGATCTGCGCATATATCATTATCAGTTTTTATTTCTTCATTTTTTACTAGATATTTTGCTATATAATTTTCTTCTTGTCCTATATTTAAGAGTATTAAATATTCTTTTTCATTTACCTTTCCTATTATGTAATATTGGTTTAAATTACTTGTTGAATTTGTTTCATAACTTGTTCTTTTTGATGAGCTTGATGATTCTAGTTTTTCATCGGCTATTCTTTTCGTTTTACTTATTCTATCATTTATTATTTCTAAATTTTCTTCTATATCTATGTCTCTATAGCTATAATCATTATTATCTATTGTTTTTACAATTTGTTCGAATGGACTTTCTATTCGTATTTTGTTAATCTTATTTTTTCCTGTTATTTTATGTTTTGTTGTTAATACATATAAATTTTTGCATCTTGCTGTAAATATTTTACTTCCTGGGTTAATTTTATTCCTTATATTTTCCAATATAATACTAATGATTTATCTATATTTTTATCTGTTACCTCTACTGAATAATTTACACTTATTATAAATTTAAATTTTTGGTATATTAAATTTCCTTTTATGGCAGTTATTATGCTTTTTTCTATAGGTTTTATAATTCTATCATCTGCTAAATATAATTCTATTGGTGTATCTATTTCTTCTCTAAAACATGCTTTTATTAATATCTCTGTACCTTCAAGGTGTACATATTTTATTGGGTCTCTACTTTTTATATCGTTTATCTCTTTATTAATTATTCTTTTTGTTACTAGTGGTATACTAGCTTTAACTTTTGCATATCTACAGTCTATTGCATGCTCTTTTTGGCTTACTACATAATATTCTTCTTTTTTCCTAGTAAATATATTTTTTATTGTTGGTATTTTAAATATTTTTTCTACATTTAAGTCTAATTCTTTGCCTTTTATTTCATCAAATATGTTTCTGTCAAATATTATTTAATGGTCTGTTCCTTCATCATTTAAATATTCTTCCTTTGTTATTATTTTTATATCTTCTTCAGTCATTTGATTCATCTATTTCACTATTTATTTCATTATCTGTTTCATTTTCTAAGATTTTATATATACTATCTTCACTTTCTAATTCATAATCTATATAATCTATCTGTATATATTCTGTATTTTCTATTTTTATTTTTGATATTTGTTTATTTTTTGGAGTTTTAGGTAATTTACAATCTCTAGCTAAATGTCCTAATTTTCCACAATTATAACAAGTACATTCTTTTATGGATTTCTTTTTTCTATATGGTCTTTTGTATTTATAATTTTTTACATAATATCTTTTTCTTGGTTTCTTGTATTTATATTTTGATTTTTTATATTTCTTATATTTCTTATGTCTTTTTCTTTTCTTATAATATCTTTCTTCACATCTGAATTGGGGTGCTATTTTATTTTTGCAACATGCTAAATTTCTTATCAATGTTTTTTCCATTTTTAATTCTTCTCTATATTTTTCACATAAGTTTCTATACCATTATTGTAAAAAATTTATTCTTGCTCCTAGAGTATTACTATTTTTGCTTTTTCCCAACTCTTTATTATTTTTGATCTAAATGGTTCGGGTAATTTATTAAAATATAATTTTCTTATTTCTTTACTTTCTTCTATATTAGATGCTCCTTTATAATAATATTCTATAAATGCGCAAGTATATTCATCTATATAACACATATTACATATTGCTAATTTTAACATTAAATTCCTATTTGTATCTTTTTCTTAATTTTGTTCTTCTTCTATTGTTGTCATACTACCAAATTCATCTTTTATAGCTACTTCATATTTTTTTAATAATTCTATAGGTGTTAGTTTAGTTGTTGTTGATGATGTTCCTTCTGTAGGTTTATTAGCTCTTAATACCTTTTTGCTATTTTCAGTTAAGTTTGAAAACCATAATTTCACTGTTCCTATTAGTGTTCTTTCTATATATTCTAATGCACCTTTTATGTTTATATTATTATCTAATAATTATTTTGTCATATATCCTATCCATAATTGTATTATTTTTTCTGTATCTATTATACAGTCTAAGTCTAAAAAGTTATAATTTTTATTAACTATTTATTTTGGTGTCCATTTGTCATATTCATTCTTTAGATTATATCTTTTAAACTTATTCTTATAATATGTAGGTTTTCTTATTTCTGATGTTCTAGGTATTATATTTTCATCTTTTTTTTTATCAAGAGTATTTATTTCTGTGTTGATATTTTCTAAGTTTTCTTCATTAATTACTTCTTGTTTTTTATTGATTTCTAAATTTTTTGTATTTGTTAATATTTCTGTATATGTTTCACTATCTTCTGAATCATAATTATCTGTCTCTTCAACATCTATATTATTTATTTCTAATTTTTCTTTAAATTGATTTATCTCGTTTGGTAATTTTTGTTCTTTATCTTTTTCTTCCTTTTCTTTTTGTCTTTCTTCATACAAATCTTTTAACATTTGTAGTTCTTTTTCTAATTCAGCAATTCTACTATTTTTAGTTTCTTCTATTTTTTGTATTTTTTTCTGTAGTTTGTTGTTTTATTTTTTCTATTTCCCTTTTCCTATCTATTTCTTCATTTTCACTTTCTATTCTTACCATAACTGTCAATTTATCTTCTAATTTTAATTCTTTTTTTTTTAACATTAGATATAAATGTTCACCTATTTTCTTATATCTTCTTCCTAGATTAGAAAGTACTATTTTTATTTTTAATCCTTCGTGATTTTCATATATTTTTTCATCTATTATAAATTCTTCTTTGTTCATTTTATTGTAAATAGTTCATGTTGATATATATATATATATATATATATATATATTCTAAACTATCTATTTGTGATTCTAATTTTGATATTTCTTCTTTTTGTGCATTTATTGAGTTTTCACTAACTTCGGCAAATATATTATAAGTCTTTCTATTCTTATTTTTAATTCTTTATGTTTTTCAGAAATAATTTGTTTTAGTTCTTTGTATTTTTGTACTTTATTAATTTAAACCATATTTATAATATTTTGGTGAATATCTAAATCTGATTTTATCATAATTAGGTGGTATGTGTCTCATTCTTCTAGATTTTAAATGGATTATTAATTTTGCTTCAATACTACATATTAAGGTAATTAGGTAGGCTAATCTTTGTGGGTTTTCTTTTGTTTTATTTAAACTTATATATTCTGAATAATTACTAATTAAAGATTCTTTAATTTTTCTAAAAGCTTCTCTGTTTTTAAATGGTTTTCTCATAATTAATCCAATCCAATCTAAATTCAAACATATATGCTACTGCTGTATTTTTTAAATAACTGGGCTCTAAAGACACTTTTTTAAGAGTACAATACGTAAAGCGTTTAGCGAGGTGTAGCTTTTATAGATGCCTAACACGAATAGTACTATAGTCAAATTAAGTAATTTCAAGTTTATTGAGATAATTTAGGTTAAATATTAAATAAGTTGGTTAGTGTAATCTGATTTCAGAAAAATTATTTTACTTTTATAAAAAGTTGAAAATTGCTAAAAATTCATATTCCATGAATATATTTGAAGATGGAGAGTACATATAATTAAGTTGTACGACAGTAACATTAGTATAAAATATTTTTTATGAAAAAATAGATTAGTATACTCTCAGAAACTGTTTTGGGTGTTAGTTCAATATTTGAATGAATAAAAAAATTGTTATTTGTTTTAGTAATCTACTCCATTGGAAAAGATGTGAACCTAAGTCATAATATACGAGATGAGAGTATACTAATAAAAAGCTAGTCATTTTTCATAAATAAATGTTGCCATTTTATTAATATATTTTTGGAAAAAAAAAATCCTAATTATGCTAATCTAGTAGCAAAATAATATGTTCTTTAGGGAAAATATCTTTTGTATTTCACATAGCACATGCACCTCTTGTATTTTATTAGCTACATCGAGCTGGTGCAGTAAAGCCTTTTTAGTATTGATATATTGATAACATATATCTTAAATTTTGTGGCAATGTGAAGTCAAGAGAACTTTTAGTTATTTAGTTATTGATAAATTTTTATTTTGATCCTTGTGATATTTTATAGAACACATTTAATCTTTAATTAATTAAATGTTCTTTCTTGATTTTTTTTACTTATTAATATTCATAAATATTTTACAATTCTTTATCCTTTCTTCATTAATTATTCATAATAAATTAACATAGAATAACTAAATAGAAAAGGCATAATTATTTTTCCTTCAATAGAAAATAGAATAACTAAATAGAGAAGTCATAATTATATTATTGTGAATAGTAAAACCATATTTTTATGATTAAATAGGTAAAAGTATGAGATTATTATTATAATAAAGGTAAAATATTAAATTATTATCCTATTGAATGAGATATTGTCTAGAAGCTTAAGATTGTAATGTCATTATCCACTGGTCATTTTAGCCTTAGATGATTATTTCAAATGTCTAAATATGGATATTATTGAGGATAATAATACATTGCTCTCTCAATTATTGATAAATTTATATTTTAATCCTTATAATATAGGAAATTCTAATTATATTATAATGAATGGTATATTTTGTTTGTATGATTAAGAAAGGTAAAAGAATTAAAATGTTATCATACTGACTATATGCTAACTAGGAGTCTAAAATGATAATGTCATTACCAGTTGATCACTAGCCTCACATAATATATTCTTCTTCCTAGAAAAGAAAATTATTGAAAAAAATAAAATTCATAATTATATGAATTTTTTAACTTGTGAATATTCATAAATATTTTAGAATTCTTAATCATTTCTTATTAGTTATTCATATGTTATCTTAAGCGTGCGATGTTACTATTCATTTAAGAGTAATATATTTAAGAATAGTCCAAATATAATATATTTCCCACATAAAAGGATAAAATCCATATGTTTTAATTAATTAAAAGTTCAATAAGTTTATTCATTTATTACATGGACCAAAACTAAATTTTAATAGCAATTATTGTAACAAAGTGTTATGGTCTTTAATAATTTTCTTATTTAGGAAGTAGAAATTATTATCAAAGGCTAGTGATTAATTGGTAATAACATTGTAAGATCATGTATGGGGGTTGACGCCTTCCCAGTGCCGGAAGGTCAAGGAAGTTGGTGACTTGATGACAAAGGAGCCGGTGACCGAAAGCCCGGTGAACGGTGGCCGAAACTATAACAGTCCTAAGGTAGCAAAATTTCTTGTTGGGTAAGTTTCGACCCGCACGAAAGGCGTAACGATCTGGGGCCTTTTCCCTCTCCTCGCTAACCCCCTAATGTTCTTGACAAACTACCATTTTCCACTGACCAGCGACTTTGATGCCGGCGACGGAGCTGACGCGCCGAAGGAGGTAAGGGACCATTCTCTCTTCCTTTCTCTCCCCCCAAATTTTCTCTCTCCAAGGCTCTCTCTCTACCCGAGTCTTCTTTTCCTCATCACAACTGCTATTACCGATGGATCTAGGTTTCCCGCCAGCTTAAATCTGGCGACATCATAGGGTGCAACACTGACCGAAATAGGTTAAAACAGTTGGCCTAACAACGATCGATGACTAGATTTCAGCAACAACAAAGAAGACGCTCCGACAATATTTTCGCGACGCCCGACAACCTCTTTCCAACAGCTATAGTCAGTAACCCATTTTTGACATCAACACTATCGTAACTAGCAAAAATAGTAATCTGGTGACATCTGAACCTATTTCTCTAGTTACGCCTTACAATTTTAGTTCCCATGTATTATGTTGTTTTACTATTTTTTGTTATTGTTTTTGTGTTTGTCTGCTATCGATATCTGTGTCTATAGTTGTGCCCGGCTAGCTTATTAGTGGGATAATGTATTCTTGCTCATATTTGTTATTCGCCTACTATTTTTATATTGTTGTTGTCTTTATTTGTCAGCTGTCTGCTGGTCTGTCGAGTCTTTGTTACAATTATTGAGTAGTGGTTGTGGGGGTTGATGATGGAGTAGGGTCATGTCCGAGGGAGTTGAAAGAGTTAGGGTTTGGGGTGTTTTTTGGAGGGGGTAGAGGGGAGAGTAGGAATGGGTGAGGGGTATAGGCTGGGTGTTCAAGATGGTCCGGGAAGGGGTAGAAAAGATAGGTGAGAGGCAAGCGAAGATAGGCTGAGGGTAGGGTCTTGGAACATAGGGACCCTTTAGGGTAAGTCCATAGAGTTGGTGAAGATTCTTAAGAAGAGGAGGATTAATATTGCGTGTGTTTAGGAGACTAAGAGGGTAGGTTCTAAGGCCAGGGATGTGGATAGGTACAAGTTGTGGTACTCAGGCAGTGAGAGGCATCGTAATGGAGTGGGCATCTTAGTGGATAAGGAGTTGATGTGGCAGGTGGTAGAGGTTAAGAGGGTCAGTGATAGGCTAATGACGATTATGTTGATCATTAGGGGGTTTACGCTGCATGTGTGTAGTGTATATGAACCATAAGTGTGCTTAGGAGATGAGGTGAAAGTGAGTTTTTGGGAGGCTTTGGATGAGGTGGTGAGAAGCGTGCCTAGCTCGGAGAAGATTGTCATAGCGGGAGACTTCAATGGGCATATTGGGGTTTTTTTCAAAAGGTTATGATGAGGTGCATGGAGGGTTTGGTTTTGGCGATAGAAATGGTGAGGGGGCTGCTCTGTTGGATTTTATGTGGGCTTTTGGGCCGGTGGTTTTGAATTTAAGCTTCGTGAAAAAGGAGGATTACCTTATTACTTTCCGAAGCACATCAGCTCTGCTTCTTAGGAAGGGGGATAGGGTTCTTTGCAAGGATTGTAAAGTCATTTAGAGTGAACATCTTTCAACTCAGCACAGGCTTCTGGAGATGAACTTATTCATCAAGAAGAGGAAAAAGAGTAGGGCTGGAGAGGGGCAACCTAGAATTAAGTGGGGTGGCTTAACACCAGTTAGTGCGTTGGAGTTAGGGGAGAAGGTAGCAGGAATGAGGGTATGGGAGTGTAGGGAGCCTGGATGTTATGTTGGGTAAGGTGACCAGATGTATCTGGGAGACGACTAAAGAGGTATTGGGGGTTTTGAGGGGTCGGGCAGGATGATATATGGGGGACTAGTGGTGGAATAAAGAAGTTAAAAAGAAAGTGGAGATCAAGAAGGGGACGTATGTTAAGTTGATTGAGAGTAAAGATGAAGAGGAGAAATGGGTGAATAGAGAGGTGTACAAAGTTACAAGGAAAGAGGCTAAGTTAGCGGTTACAGCTGCTAAGACAACAATATTTGAGAGCTTGTATGCGGGGTTAGGGAAGAAAGAGGGGGAAAATAGGTTGTGTAGGCTTGCTAAGGCTAGGGAGAGAAAGGGGCGTGACCTCAATCAAGTAAAGTTCATTAAAGGAAAGGATGATAGAGTTTTGGTGGAAGATGGTCACATTAAGAAGAGATGGCAGGAGTATTTTCATAGATTTTTAAATGAGGAGGGGAACAGAGGCATTGTGTTAGGGGAGTTGGACCGCTCGGAGGAGAGCCGTGATTTCGGTTACTGTAGACGTTTTAAGGTAGAGGAGGTCAGAGAGGCTATTTGTAGGATGCAGAGAGGTAGGGCGATGGGGCCTGACGAGATTCCGGTGGTTTTTTAGAAGTATGCTGGTGGGGTAGTCTTAAGGTGGTTGACTAATTTATTCAATGCCATTTTCATGATTGTGAGAATACCCAAGGCTTGGAGATAGAGTATGATGATTCCATTATATAAAAATAAGGGTGACGTTCAGAGTTGTAACAACTATAGGGGTATTAAGCTGTTGAGTCATACTATGAAGATTTGGGAGATGGTGATTGAGCGGAGATTGAGGAGGGTAGTGTCCATTTTGGAGAATCAGTTTGGTTTTATGCCTAGTCACTCAACAACAGAGGCAATTCACCTAGTGAAAATATTAGTGGAGCAGTATAGGAAAAGGAAGAGGGATTTGTACATGGTGTTCATCGATTCGGAGAAGGCGTACGACAAAGTCCCTAGGGAGGTCCTTTGGAGATGCTTAGAGGTAAAAAGAGTTCTGGTGGCGTACATCAGAGTTATTAAGGATATGTACGATGGAGAAAATACTCAGTTGAGGATGGCAGGTAGAGACTCAGGGAATTTTCCAGTCGAGACAGGTTTGCATCAGGGATCAACTCTTAGCCAATTTCTTTTTGCACTGGTGATGGACGTTTTGACTGGAGTATTCAAGGTGAGGTACCATGGTGTATGTTATTTGCGGATGATGTAGTGCTGATTGATGAGATGCGGAGGGGGGGGGAAGGGGGTGTAAATGAGAAATTAGAGGTTTGGAGGCAAACCCTGAAATCTAAGGGATTCAGGTTGAGTAGGTCTAAGACAGAGTATTTGGAATGCAAGTTTCGTGACTCGAGTCAGGAGGACGGTGTGGTGGTGAGGTTGGATTCTCAGAATATTTGTAGGAAGGATAGTTTTAAGTATCTGGGGTCTATGATTCAGGGAAATAGTGAGATTGATGAGGATGCCTCTAAATGTATTGGAGCAGATTGGATGAAGTGGAGGCTCTCCTCGAGAGTGTTGTATGATAAGAAGGTGCCCCTTAAGCTTAAAGACAAATTCTACAGAGTGGCAATCCGTCCGGCGATGCTGTATGGAGCGGAGTGTTGGCCAGTCAAGAACTCTCATATTCAAAGATTGAAGGTGGCAGAAATAAGAATGTTGCATTGGATGTGTGGCCTTACTAGAGGTGATAAAGTTAGGAATGAGGTTATCTGGGAGAAGGTAGGAGTGGCCTCAATAGAGGACAAGATGCGAAAAGGAAGATTGAGATAGTTTGGGCATGTGATGAGGAGGGGCACAGATACCCCAGTTTAGAGGTGTGAGAGGCTAGATTTGGATGACTTCAGGAGGAGTAGAGGTAGGCCAAAGAAATATTGGAGGGAGGTTATTAGGCATGACATTGAGCTGCTTCAGATTACTAAGGACACGACCCTAGACATGAAGGTGTGGAGGGCGTGGATTAGGGTAGACGACTAGTGTGAGTGTGCAAGTTGTGGCTAGGTGTTAGGAGAGTTTGGGTGTGGTGGGTGTTTTAGGTCTGTAAGTGCATGTTACTATTACATGGGTATCCATTTTCTGTTCCCCTATTCCATATTGTTCGTATTCCTCTTATTTCCTATTTCTCTGAAACTTAGGGTTATTATTTCTTATCTCTTATCTCTGTTATGCTATATATCCTGTTTCATGTCTCATTACGACCTTGGTATATTATTCTCTATCTTGAGCCGAGGGTCTATCAGAAACAACCTCTCTACTTCCTCGGAGGTAGTGGTATGGACTGCGTACATTTTACCCTCCTAGACCTCACTTTGTGGGAATATACTGGGTCTATTGTTGTTGTTGTATTACTATTTTACACTCCTAAACAACATATGGTTAATATGATGACATTTTAATTCTTTTACTTTTTTAATCATACAAACAAAATATACGTTTAATATTTTAGCATACTTCTAAGTATGTTGATTTGTTCACATAATACCCTCTGCTAACGGTTTTTTCCTTCACCGCGCGCCGATGTATCTGGGATATTAGGTTTCCTCATAGTTGTGATGAAATGATGAATTCTGGTTTTTGTTCATGTTGAACTCTAGGAACTTGGCTCAGTTTTTGGTCCCAGTATACCATGTATAGTGTCCTTAAGTAAAAGCCTTATACAGAACCTTATTTCTCTATAAATAGCCATTCGCTATTACGACAAAAAAAAAGAAAAGTATTATTATCCCAAATAATATTTAGTATTGAGACATTTGAAGTAATCATCTATGGATAAAATGATCAGTGGATAATGACGTTATAATTTTAGACATCTAGATAATATATAGTTCAATAGGATAATAATTTAATATTTTACCTTTCTTAATCATAATAATTTTATACATTTATCTATTTAATCATACAATTATGCTTTTACTATTCACGATCATATAATTATGACTTTTCTATTTAGTTATTCTATTTTCCAGTGAAGGGAAAATAATAATTTTGTTGACACTCAATTTTGACCCATTATAGTCTAATTAATTTTGAGTTTCTTTAATTTTTAATATGTTAAACTGATTGCTTTGTAAAAAGATAACTTCAAAATTAATCCCAAGGAATTTTTTCAATTTTAAAAAATAAATGTATACCCCTATATACTTATAATATATAGATTTATATATGAGAACACAACACCTGCTAGTTGGAAGCTGTGAACTTTTTGATCAGGTATTGTGGGCTACAACTGGTACCTACAATATGAAACAATATAGGCACACAGACGTATATATGGTTAGTACTTCTTGAATGTACTGAGTAAGTGGGGGTGAATGCAATAAGTAAAACTGAATCAATGCATAATCGTAAAATATTCATGCTAAGTGTAAATAGACTCACTAAGATAATGAAATAAACTGAAAACTGAAATATCATAAAACATGAATAACAAAACATAATCTTATAAACTGGGTGAGTCACTACACTTAGTTTCTGAAACTATCTATTTTACGACAGATTCTTATTGCTGACATAAGCCATGTGAGCTAGCATACAATCCAACGTCTGACCAACGTTAAGGAGAGTTATTCTATCCTTGCCATCGATATTGAACCTAAATTAAACTGGATTGATCACTAATATTAGCCTCTTGGGGCAAGGAGACACTTTATGGTGAGGCCCTTTAAACCTACGGTGGCACATAATTTATGGAAAATAGGATGTTTTGAACCCACATTTCCCTCTCGATACTAATACTACTCCCAAAATATATACTCGTTCTCATAATATATGAAATTAAACTTAATTAAGCAATTGGGTTTATAAATCTAAAAACTCAATATTCTTCTATTAATAAATCAAACTCATGATTAACTTTGTGATTTTAATATATCCTGTCTGGGATATTAAGGTTAAAATTAAAATTTGAATCGTGTTGTAATAATCTGAAAACTGAATTAGTAAGTTTTGAACTTCTTATAAACTGCGAGAGTCATGCTCAAATCACAAAATCTTATTTGTAAACTAACTGAATCATGCTAAAAATTATGTACATTTATCAACTCATGGAACTTCACGTCAAAATATTAAAATTCATCTCAAAATAGCAATCATGTAACTAAAACATGAGTAAACGTAAATTCTTGTGCTAAATAAACTTTAAATGACAAGATAATGTCATAATATTAAAAATATAAAAAATAGGCATGAACCTTAGCCATTAAATCCTTAAAACCAATGTAAAAATTCAAATTTATGGCACAAGGATGAAAAGTTATCATTTCTCAAACCCCACATACCTGGAGTTAGTGAATTTCTTGAGGGAAACTCAAATTGGGACCTTGCAAGCTTGATTTTTTTCGGAAAAACTCATTTTTTTGGGTTTTTAGAAGAAGAGGGACTAAATAATTGGAGTTACAAATGTGGAAATTGTGTTATATATGATTGGGAAGTCATTTGATAGGTAAAAGACCATAAATCCCTTGGCCCCAAACTGAAAAAATTAAATTAGTATTTTTATGCCCTAGGGCATGGCACGCCCCTATCTCGCCATTCAAAGGGCATGGCATATCCTCATCATGACACACGTAGAGTTTGACATGTTTTTATTATAGACCCTCACTAGATTATTATAATGACTCTTCAGATTATTTTTTATATTACTACTTATTGTCATTATTAGAGCTTTCCTATAGCTTTCCCAAGTCATTTATGACTAGGTGAAACTGATAATTCAGTTATCGGGTAGTTTAAATAGTTTTTAGAGCTAATTCTTAATTTTGAAGTCTTTGCTGATTTAAATTGGCTACCAGGCAAAAACATCAATCAAACGACCTTGTATACCAATTATGACTATTCCAAAAGCTCCAAAATGTAGATTTTAGGCTAGAAGGACTCTTGGTTTGGTTGCCGAGTCACCTAGGCTCATTTCAACCTATTGGTCAGAAAGTTAAGAAAATAAAATATGGGTATGGGATCCACTTTTATTCAAAACAATCTCGGTTGAAAATTTTAACTAAACCATTGAGTCTGGAACATCGAAATTGGTATGGTGGCATAGTCCGTTTGCATATATAGGATTTTGAATAAATTTTAAAGGGTTAGCGGAGACTTGAAAAATTTTAAGTCTCAACTGTATCTGGTGCAATCTCCAATAGTGATGCCAGGGGTCATGATTGTGATACCCTTATTAGGAACCAAGTGTCGTCATTGCATTGCGATGTTGCTATAGAGACTCACTCTGGTAGCCTTGAGATATGGTGATCGCGAGGGCTGGGTCACAAAAGCGACTCCCAAGCACCTAGAAAAGGTATAAATACCCTATTTCCATCATGTTTTTTTACATTGTTCATCCATTATCTTGATACATAAACCTTAAGAAATGTACAAACTTAGGATTTAAGCTTGAGGGTGGTTTGGGAGCTTGGGTAACAATATTATGCAATTTTCCTTCGGATTTGAGGTAGGATTCCTCCATTTTCATGATTGAATTCTATTTTTCTTCCCTAAAATACCTAAACCTTGGTGGCTTGATTTTAACACCAATATAGATTTAATTTTATCCATTCTTGATGATAATTACTCCTTGAGCATGAGGGAAAATTAGGTTGGCTTCAGAAACACAATTTCTATAAATGGAACCCACATGGGTCTTTAAGTATTTTTTGACTCAAAGCACAATGGTACAATATGGGTATCATTATTCTCATGTTGATGAGTAGATTGTAATTTTGATATCTTGGCATCTTGTAAAAGCTTCTTGCAAGGAAAAGCCAACAATTTAGTGGATTCTTTGATTTTTCTTTGGCATTCAGGTAGGCTAGGTCTTACCCTTTTGTAGATTGAGCTATGTCATAGTATGTTTATGATAGTATGTTAGATTTGGGATGGGTTTTAGGTGTAAATGATTAAATTGGTGATACTTGGGTTAGTTGGACCTTTTAGGCTATTCGTAAACCATAATTTAGGTGCTTTAGCTTAGCTTATTAGATCATGAGTAGAATTTCTAGTTTAGGGCTAATGAATTCTTGTTTGATATCTAAAAGTGGATTTAGATACCTTTTTTATTGCGGAATAGAATTTTCCTAGTAGTGGATTTCGAGGATTTAGAAGTGGGCCCTTTGACCCACCTCAGGCTAAGATTTGTATTAGTGATTGAAAATCCCTTTTATATGCTATTTGTACTTCTTGAGATTTCTTATTATGGTAATATTGAGAAACCTTTACACTTGATGGTGATTATGGGTTGAATATTGAGAGTTGAGGCTTATTGATTTTTTTAATAATTATCTTATAGATTATGTTAGTGATTATATTATTGATTGAGCTAGTGATTATGCTATTGTTTATGATATTGAATATATAGTTACTGGTTCGAGTCTGGATATTGATTATAATATTGATGATATACTTACCGGTTCAAGTCTGAGTATTTATGATGATATGATGATACACAATTACCAATTCGAGTTTAGATATTGATGATGGCATT
The DNA here is from genome assembly GCA_030864225.1 of Capsicum baccatum var. pendulum. NCBI lineage: Eukaryota > Viridiplantae > Streptophyta > Magnoliopsida > Solanales > Solanaceae > Capsicum > Capsicum baccatum. Next base: position 193,782,843 of record CM061552.1, read on the forward strand.
GATGATATTATTAACGGTTTGAGTTTAACTATGGAGCATGATATTGAATATATGATTACAGTTTAAGTCTGGATAAGGAGTATGATATTGATGATATATATAGATTTAAGTTTGAAAGTGGTAATTATTGTAATGTGGCATGATATTTGTTGATTCCGATTATACCTTGAGATTTGGTAAATGATGGTAGCTCGGGTTATACTATCTTTTTATGTACCCTCTAGGCTTATGGGAGCATGCATTGGGTTATTTACTTTTCCTCACTTATTATCTTATGGGGGGCAAATTTTATAGTTATAATCGCATGTGTTTGATCCTTTGTGTTATGTTATTATTCTGGTTATTTACTTATTTATGTACAATAATGTTGGATTTGATTTAGATTTGTCTCTACATTGACTTGGTTATATTATCTTGCATTTTATTTTATTTATATCATGATTTCACTCAGTCAACCGTTGATGCCCACTAAGTACCCATGGTTTTTGTACTCGTGCTATAGTTTTGTACTTTTTTGGTGCATATCCAAGTACAATTTGCCATTATTGATTCAAAGATCATGTAGTAATAGATTTTTGAGATAGGGTGAGCTTTTGGAGTCGGAGTTTCCCCATTTTCTTCTATGTTTTATATGTCTAGTCCTAGTTCTGAGATAGGATTGTATTGACTGTTTTAGACTTGGGTTGTATTTATAGTTCTGGTACTAGCTCTACCATAACGTGGGATAGTTTTCTATATTATGGTTACCTTTAGACTATTTCTTTTGCATTGCTTATTTATGTACCAAATTTTCTATTTGGACCTTTTTGGGGTATTTTCACTAAGTTAGCCCATTACGAATAGCTCTGGCTAGGGTTCGGCTTAACTACTGGCATGACAGAGTAGGTGTCATTATGACTCATAAATTGGGCTATAAAAAATTGGTATAAAATCCTAGACTACACAATATTTTTGGTACACGAGAAAGTATCAGGTAGAGTCCTGTAGATCAGAATAATGACATTTATTTCCTATCTTTGGGAGGTTTTAGGACACTTTTAGGAGTTCTTCACTCCTTTCACTTATTTTATGCTTAGTGTCTGAGTTGGTTTGTAAAGCAATCCTTTGACTTCTCTCTTTCACAGATGGCTAGTACGTGTGCTACTGCTACATAAAATGAGGGTTTCAAGACCTATCCTAGGGATCCTATCGCTATTCATGTATGATCTAGAAGTCATGGACAACCTTAAGATATATCCCCAGTTGATGGCCAGGATAGGAGGCCTCCACGAGACCCTATTCCCCTTTATGAGCGAAAGATTCTTCCTCCTCAGTCAGTGGTGGCCAGGGACTAAACCATGCTCCAGCAGGATTTATCTCTTCTTTAGTGCTCAGGGATGAATTGGTTTATCTTTTGGGATTGGTTAGTGGTCCGCTGTATAACGATGCACATCAAATCAGAGTGGCACTAAGGCACCCAGACTTAAGGTTTCTCCTACACAGATAGTTGCTCAGTCGGTAGTCGATCAGCCAGTGGTTGACCAACCTGCTATGTCTATTGAGAAGTCAAAGATGTTAGGTGGATTCTTGAGATTTGCTCTGCCTAGGTTTTCTGATGCATCCAGTAAGCATGCATATGAGTTTCTGATTGCTTCTGAGGATAAGCTCCATAATTTTGGCTTAGTTGAGACTAGTGGTGTGGATAATACTACCTTTCATTAAATTTAGTAGCTCAACATTGGTGGAGAGTCATCTTGATTTAAGGCCAACTAGATCTTCTCCTTTGACATGGGCTCCATTCTTTGAGATTTTCTTGTAAAAGTTCATGTCTTGCAGCCTTAGGGATTATTTGAGGGATTAGTTCTCGATATTAGAGTAGGGCTACATGATGGTTGTAGAGTATGAGTCTCATTTTCATGAGTTGTCTAGGCATTCTACTTCTTTTCCTGATGCTGAGTATGAGAGAGTTCATTGCTTTATTAGAGGATTGAGACTTCCCCTCCACATGTTTGCTCAAAGTTTGGTTGCTGAGGATACATTTTTTTCCAAGGTTTCTGATTATTCTGAGGTGATGGAGGAGATGCATTGTGAGGACCAAAGTGGCAACAATTAAAGGCCTAGATATCAGGGTAGTTTTAATGGGAGTCGTAGTACCTCACAGTTCAGATTTAATGGTTTTCAGGGTAGATACGCTCTACATCATCCATATCAGCCTCAAAGTCAACCTAGTAGACCAGTTCAGGCAGTGCTCCAGATTACTGACAGAGGTCAATCTTATGTTAGTAATAGCCCTGGTCAGGGTAGTTGTCAGTCTTCGCGTTGTTCGTCTTCTAGTTATTCAAGTTGAGCTGGATACTCTGAGTCAACTGGATTTTCTTGTTCAATCTTGGGTTTCACTTAACTTTTTCATAATTCACTTCTGGTTCTTC